>AP025067.1:21773229-21872071 GCA_036186865.1 Eustoma russellianum
ATAACTTGAGTTTCTCCTCTAATTCTATTGTCGATTACTCTCTCCCATAACATAAATGCTATCGCGTCCTCCTCGAGACCTAGGAAGTCCTAAAATAAAGTCCATGGAAATGTCAATCCAAGGGGCATCAGGGATGGGTAAAGGCGTGTAAAGGCCATGAGGTTGGGACTTGGATTTGGCTTGTTTGCAAGTGATGCAACTACCACATAACCTTTCGACATCTACGCACATGTGGGGCCAATAAAGATGTTCCTTAAGAGTCTCAAGGGTTTTGAACACTCCAAAATGACCCATTAAACCTCCCCATGGGCTTCTCTAGTCAATGCCTTTCGTAGGGATGTTTGGGGAACATACAACTTATGTTCTTTGAAAAGATAACCCTCATGTATGTAAAATTTCCCAAATGGTGCTTCTTTACATGCCTCAAAAATGGGGCCAAAGTCATGGTCATTGGAATACAATTCCTCAAGTGATTCGAATCCTAGGAAGCGTGAGGATAATGTAGTGACTAACGTGTATCTCCTAGAGAGGGCATCAGCAACTATATTGTCCTTTCTTTGTTTGTACTTAATCACGTAAGGGAATTGTTCTATGTACTCTACCCATTTGGCATGTCTCTTATTCAACTTTTCTTGCCCTTTAAGATACTTAAGGCTTTCGTGGTCGGTGTAGATCACAAACTCCTTAGGTTGAAGATAGTGTTGCCAAGTTTGTAGGGATCTCACAAGGGCATAAAGTTCCTTATCATAAGTAGAGTAATTCAATGCAGCGCCTTTCAACTTCTCACTAAAATAGCCTATGGGTTTCTTACTTTGGGTCAAAACTGCGCCTATACCCACTCCACTTGCATCACACTCGATCTCAAAGGTCTCGTCAAAATTTGGTAGCCTAAGTATGGATGTAGTGGTTAGCCTATGCTTAAGCTCGTCAAATGCCTGTTGTTGTGGCTCTTCCCACCTAAAAGGCACATCTTTTTTTACAATTTCGTTTAGGGGTGCAGCTATGGAAGAAAAATCTTTGACAACACGTCTATAAAAACTTGCAAGTCTATAGAAACTGCGAACTTCCCCTACAGTCTTATGAACGCGTGTAAGACTTCATTCATTAGCCTCATAAAGGTGCTAGGGGCGTTTGTGAGCCTGAAGGGCATCACTAACCACTCATAGATCCCAAACTTGGTTTTGAATGAAGTCTTCCTTTCGTCCTCTTCTCTAATGCGTACCTAAAAGTACCCTTGCTTAAGGTCGATTTTGGTGAAAAAATTTAGATCCGTGGAACGTATCCAACATATCATCCAGCCTAGGTATGGGGTACCTATACTTGACGGTAATTTTGTTTATGGCTCGGCAATCGGTACACATTCTCCATGTTTGATGAGGATCAAGGGTCCGATGAGGATCAAGGGCCCCATCAAGAGGTCAAAGGTCCTATGACAAGAAGGAGGGCAAAGGAACTTTGTCATCAAGTTGCCACCTTCTTGTACAAGCATGTTCAAGATGAACCTAAGACTCCTTGGGTTTATTTCATTGAACCTTCAACTTGAGCATGTATCACATGCACGTCTACACTCTTTGTTTTTTGGATTTTATTTTGTGTTGTGTGATCTTAGTTTTATGTATTTGCTTTGTAGGTAAATTAGGTACAAGAGAATGTTTGAAGAGAATGTTTCAAGAGAATGTTTCAAGGGAATGTTTCAAGAGAATGTTTGAAGAGAATGTTGAAGAGAATGTTTCAAGAGAATGTTTCAAGAGAATATTCGAAGAGAATGTTTGTCTATGCTAAGACAAATTCAAAAGTGTCCAAGATAGAGTCTCTTGATCAAGTTGAAATCAAAGTATCTTCATCCACCAAAGGAGGGGCCGGCCATATGGAATTCAAAAAGGGAGATTAACCTGAATTTAAAATTCAGCCACGATTTAAAATTCAAGTTTCAACCAGATTAGGCCTTCAAATTCAAGATAAAGATTTCAGCCATTTTTTTGAAGAAACCACACGCCTATCTTGAAGCAAGGATGAGGATAGATCACAAATCAAATTTGAATCCAAGTTTGAATTCAAATTCAAACTCAATTTGAATTCAATCTTCAATCAACATTTGAATTCAATTCCAACCACTTTATCATCATCAAATCAAGTCTCCAATAGCCTCATGAGTCATCAAAAACGCCAATCTCATCATCAAACATGACCAGATTCATTGAAGATAATGTCTTGCAAGATTTGAAGTTTTAGCTAGGATTTGTTTTAGCTTTGAATTTAAATAATTTTCAATTTTCAAAAATTGTTAGCTAGCTTTATTTTGAATTAGTTCTAGATATTTTAAGGCTCAAGTTCAGCCTATAAATAGAGCCTTAGGGGGACGCTTGAAAGACACCTTTTGATGAATAACAATTCTTGATATTTCATTCACTTTGTGTGATACTTTGTTTTCTTGGTTTTGCATTAAAAACCTAGGTTAAGATCCTTCAAAGTTGAGCATATTGAAGGTGCTGCCATTGCTTAAAGGTGCCGTCCAGGAGGGTCGTTTTGGTTTGCCTGATTAACGACCATCTTGAAGTGTTGGTCTTGCTCATTCGTTTAATCCACACGTTTTTAATCACTAAGGAAGCAAGGGGAAGTCTTCTTCCTTGTGCCTAACCCTTTGTTGTTACACCCCGTGACTTTTAAGCACGACTTTCAACACTCTAGGACAACCTTGAATTCAATTTAATTAATGATGTAGATTGTGGTATCAAATAACTAGATATAGAAAGTAAGAAAAGGGGTTAGAAATAGAATTAAAGGTAATTACGGGTAATTGCATAAAAGCCCCTACTAAAGATAGGGGAGTTACACCACATTTTGGTATAACTCCCCATTGGCATTAATGGGGGACGGTTTTAACATCAAAGAGGGTGAGGGAAACCGCAGGAAAAAGGAGAGGAAAAGAGAGAAAAGAGAAAGAGAGGAAAAGGAAGAAGAAGAGAGGAAGGAGAAGGCCATTCTAGGTTCAATTCTCATCAAGGTTCTGCAGTAAATCCGTAAGCTTATCTAGAATTCAAGGCAAGTAATCTTTCTATACGCTTTACGTAAATTTTGATACTTAGGCCCTATGTTCTTACAAAGAGAAAACATGAATCACACATTGGTATTCTTGTCTTGACTATTTTAAATGCTTTGTTATACGTAAGTCTTGTTGCTAATTGTGCAAAGTATTGTTCTTTGGGCCATATCTCTGGAAATAGTTGTGTGGTGCTTTGTTGTTGTCAAGCATGCCCATAAAGTGTATATCTTGACTTGCTTATTGTCTTGCTCTACTCTTATGTTGATTGTCTACACTTTGACGTTGAGAGTATGTGCAGGAAATTGAGGGATGAGAGTTGACATTGTTGTAGACTTGTTGTGTTGGTTGTTGTTGATGACAATCTTTGAAGATGGTGAATGATTGAAGAGTTAGAGTGGATGTTGTTCGGCACAACTAAGCTTCAATTCATGATTAGATGTATGTTAAGTATGATGAATTTAGATGTTAAGATGGATCTTTAAGAGTTGAATATGGAAGGGTTGAAGAAGAAAGGAGTTGGGTGGAAGTTACTGTAGAAAAACTGCAGTTTGGCATCGTCAGAACACTTCGAACGCCTACATGAGGCGCTTCATGTCACTATAGGCGCTTCATGTAGCGTTCCATGTGTCCTGGAGCTTTCCCGTACAGAAAAACTGCAATTTAGAACCGTCAGAACACTTCGAACGCCTACATGAGGCGCTTCAAGTCACTTTAGGCGCTTCATGTGGTGTTCAATGTGTCCTGAATCATCCCCGAACACTTCGAACGCCTAGTAGAGGCGCTTCATGTACCATTAGGCGCTTCAAGTGGTGTTCCAAGTATTCTGGAAGTATTTTTGACCCTTTAAGCGCCCTATGTAAGTGTAGTAACTTTATACACTTCTTTTGAACATAAAATGCAAGGGTATTTGAGGTATATTTGAGGTGGAGATGGTAAGTTTGATTAAGTAAGCATAAGATTGAATTCTAGTGAATAAGTGAGACAAATGGACTTGGTAAAACACGTCTAGGGAGTGTTTGAGGTGCAAGACCATATCCTTGATAGACAAGATGTATGTGTGTGTGTGTTACATGTTGATATGAAGCTATCTGTGCATCCTGCATCATGACATGGGCACTTGCATTTGATTTGAGATATGTTTTGCAAAAGAACAAGAAAGGTAAAGTTTGCGAAAGACAAAATGGCTGCTGGTTGATCACAGGGTATAAAAGTCACGTCTGCGAAAGCAGGGTATAAAGAGCGTGATCTGTGAATCAACAGCAGGGTATAAAGTATGTTATGGGGCCGTGGACCTATTAGCACGGAAAATGAAGTATTTTATGGGGCCGTGGACCTATCAGCACGGATATATGATATATGTAATGGGGCCGTGGACCTTTCAGCACGGATATATGATATATGTAATGGGGCCGTGGACCTTTCAGCACGGATATATGATATATGTAATGGGGCCGTGGACCTTTCAGCACGGGGTATAAAGTTATGATGGCTGTGGACTGATCACCCACAGGGTATAAAGTTCTGCTACGCGAAGAATATGATATGTAAAGTGATGAAATGTTTGTGAAATGACATGCATGACATGTTTATGAAAGAAGGCATATGCATGGGTGTTGTGTATGATTTTAAAGAAGTACATGCATCATGATACACGAAGCATAAGACTTGACATGCAAGAAACGTGGTTAGTCTATGACTTGCTTATGTGATTCGTTGTTTTAATACATGTTGGTTCTCGTAACTGTGTTCACATATGTGCTTTATCTGTTTTGAATAATTCTTATTAAGATGCTATTTGTTAACCCGAGCACCTTATTTTTGGGCAATGTTTTATACACTGGTGACTCGACGTGTGTGATTCCGTAGGGTGTATAGACGGGTTACTTGCTGGCGAAGTTTTCGCTAAGAACAATCATTCTGTCTCCTTTTCAGGTGAGCCTGATTATGAGTTGATATTTATCGAAGACGACGGCGAGTGGGCTCAGTGGGATGATGGACAAGGGAATAGATAGATGCTGGACTATTTTGTTTGAGTTTAAAACTCATTGTTATTATGTTGTTCTAAAACTTATGTCGGCTAGATGATCAAACAGTTTTATTTCCGCTGCAGTTTTCTGGTTGTAATATTGACAACGAAGGTTTAGATTTTATGACGTTTCCGCCGGTTTTAACTTACATTATGAAGAATGTATGCTTGATCTGCTTGACGCTTCGTAGTTCTCATAGTAGGCTACGGCGGGTGCACTGGTTCCGATAATGGTATCGGGCTGGGGCGCTACAGGTGGTATCAGAGCCTAGGCTTCAGATCTATTTCGGAAACTTAAGTTCATGATCTTTTAGACTCTTAAGCTATGATTCTCCCTTAAGGTTGATCCTTAGTTATAAGTACTAATCTTAGTGGTTAAGTATGATATGGGTTGGGTGTGTGCGAGCGCGTCTTATTATCTAACTTTGTATTAATAGCTGTACTACACACCTTACCTAGTAGCACGCGTTCGAGCTTTCAGTAATCTTTGTATTTACTGAATACTAATGAAATGTTAACCTTTCAGCGAAATATGCCTCCAAGAAGAGATAACACAGGCAACTCTGGCAATGGACAGGAGAACCAGCCACCACAAGTGGTTTTACCCCAAGTACTCACTGATGCGCTGACGGTCATTGGACAAGGGTATGTGCAGCAGCATCAGCCTCCGCCTCCACCACCGCCGCAGCATAACATCAGGTTCTTTTATGGAGAGATGAGGAAGATGAGGGTGCCGGAGTTCGGTGGATGTACGGATCCGGAAGAGGCTCAGCATTGGTTGGCTGAGGTTGAGAAATGTTTCCGGCTGGTGCAAGTTCCGAATGAGATAAAAGTTGAGGTAGCCACACCCCTTCTAAGTGGCAAGGCTGGCGAATGGTGGGAAGGAATGGTGTTAAGAATGACTCCACCGATCTCGTGGACTCAGTTCTGTGATGTGTTCCTTAAGTACTATGTACCGGAGACTGCAATATTGGACAAGATAAGAGCATTTGACAGACTGGAGCAAGGAAGGATGACGGTGTCGGAGTATGCAGATCGTTTTCATGCCTTAGGTAAGTTTGCCCCTGCGATTATGTCTGATAATCGTCTTAAGATGACAAAGTTTGAGAGGGGTTTGGATTCGAGGATACAATCGGCGATAGTGAATGCAGGGATGAAAACTTATGAGGATATGCTAGATGCGTGTTACCGTGTTGAAAGTGATTTTCGCCGAGTGGCGGCGAGAGCAGCTAGTGCTGGAGGGTCTGATAGAGGCAAGAGACCAAGGGAGGATGTGAGAGTGGGTGGAAGACCCGGACGTTGGGTCAAGATTCCGAAGAGAGGGCCAGTTGGGAATTTTCAGAGACTGCCACCCCAGAATCAAGTAGCTCAGCAGGCTATAGGAGTTTGTCCACATTGCGGCAGGAACCATGTTGGAGAGTGTAGGAAAGTAGTCGGAGCATGTTTCCGATGTGGCCAAGTGGGTCACTTGATTAGAGACTGTCCGGAGATGAAGAAGAATAACCCTGGAGAGGCGGCTCAGCAGCCGAGAGTGAAGCCTCGAGCAAATGCCCGTGTACATCTAATGACGGACACAGATGTGCAGGAGGCTACCGATGTAGTAGCAGGTATCCTCTAAACTAAGTTTGAATTCATATTGAGTTAAGTGTCTATGTGCGTAACTTTTGTGTGCAAAACTTTATGTGGCTTTAGGTGCGGTTTTAGTAAATAAGATGCCTGCCAATGTACTTTTCGATAGCGGCGCAAGCCATTCCTTTGTAGCGAAGAGATTCACTAAGCACTTGGGTAGTTTGCCTGAATGGTTAGAGACTCCGTATCGCGTACAAGCGGCCGGAGATCAGATTATGGTTTCATACCAGCAGTATCGAGATTGCGAATTGGAGTTTGAAGGACAAGCATTCTCTGCCACACTGATCCCTATCCAGATGTATGACTTCGACGTTATATTAGGAATGGACTGGTTGGCTAAGAATCACGCTATTGATTGTCGGTTGAAGCAAGTGACAATCAAGAATGATAAGATGGAGGAGGTAATATTTCAGGGAGATGCAGAACGAAAGAAAGTCCCCAAGAAGGTATATGTGTCTGTCGCACAAGCACGCAAAGCATTGAGGAAGGGTGCTGAGGGATTCTTAGTGTATGCCATGGATGTTACTCAGGAGGTGTCGTCTATGGAGAAAATTCGAGTGGTCAATGAATTTCCTGACGTGTTTCCGGAAGATTTACCAGGAGTGCCACCTCCGAGAGAAGTTGAGTTTGAGATTAACTTGATCCCCGGTACTGAACCTATTTCTAAAGCTCCTTATAGAATGGCTCCGGCGGAATTGAGAGAGTTGAAGGAACAATTGCAAGAGTTATTGGACAAGAAGTTTATCCGACCTAGTGTGTCGCCTTGGGGAGCACCTGTGTTGTTTGTAAAGAAGAAAGATGGTAGCATGAGGCTGTGTATCGATTATAGAGAGTTGAATAAAGTTACCATCAAGAATAAGTATCCCCTTCCACGAATTGAGGACTTGTTTGACCAACTCAAGGGCGCTAAAATCTTCTCTAAGATTGACCTCCGATCAGGATATCATCAATTACGAGTGAAGGCCGAGGACATCGCAAAGACAGCTTTCCGCACGAGGTATGGTCACTATGAATTTTTAGTGATGCCATTTGGATTGACAAATGCCCCTGCGGCTTTTATGGATCTTATGAATACTGTCTTTCGAGAACAGTTGGATAAGTTTGTAGTGGTATTCATAGATGATATTCTTGTGTACTCTCCTGACGAGCAAACTCACACTGAGCATTTGAGAACCGTACTAGGCATTTTGAGGCAGAAACAACTTTATGCAAAGTTTAGCAAGTGTGAGTTTTGGTTAAGAAGTGTGGCTTTCTTGGGTCATGTGATATCAGAAGAGGGGATTGCTGTTGACCCGAAGAAGGTGGAAGCCATAACTGAATGGCCTAGACCTACCAATGTCACCGAAGTGCGAAGTTTCTTGGGTCTAGCAGGTTATTACAGAAAATTTGTTGAGGGATTCTCGAGAATTGCAGTACCTCTTAGTCGCCTTACTCAAAAGAAGTCCAAGTTTGAGTGGACGGCGGAATGCGAGCAAAGTTTCACGGAGCTTAAGAAGAGATTAACGACAGCTCCAGTATTGGCTCAACCCTCTGGAACGGATGGATTTGTGATTTATAGTGATGCGTCAAAGAATGGGTTAGGTACGTAAATTATAGTATAAGGTTATGATCTTGTATACCCATTAAGTTTAGACTAACACTTTGTTTGTAGGTTGTGTTTTAATGCAAAACGAACGAGTCATCGCGTATGCCTCAAGACAGCTAAAGCCTTATGAACAAAACTATCCCACACATGATCTTGAACTTGCCGCGGTTGTGTTCGCCTTGAAGATTTGGCGGCATTATTTGTATGGAGAGAAGTGCGCGGTATTCACGGATCATAAGAGTCTAAAGTATTTGTTCTCACAGAAGGAATTGAATATGAGGCAGCGGAGGTGGTTGGAGTTGCTAAAAGACTACGACCTAACTATTCATTATCACCCGGGAAAGGCTAACAAGGTAGCCGACGCCTTAAGTAGGAAGTCCAGCCATGCACGACAATCACCACTGGAAAGAGAGATGGAGGAGTTTGGTTTGGATTTGATTGAATCCACGATGAACGTTTTGACAGCATTAACTATCACCCCGAGTTTGATCGATCGGATAAAGGAGGCACAGAAGAGAGATAAGGCTTTAAGTGAGATAATGGAAAGGGTGAAACATAGTCCAGTTGAAGGATTTCGGACTAAGGATGATGGGAGCTTATGGTTTAGGGAAAGATTATGCGTGCCGGATGTTGACGAACTTAGGAAAGAAGTTTTGCAAGAAGCTCATAATTCAAGGTTATCGATACACCCCGGTAGCACCAAGACGTATAGAGATCTCAAGCGATACTATTGGTGGTCCGGGATGAAAAGACATATTGCGGAATTCATAGAGAGGTGTTTGGTGTGTCAACAAGTCAAAGCGGAACACCAGCGGCCCGGTGGATTGTTGATGCCGTTGGAAATTCCGGAATAGAAATGGGAACATGTCACAATGGATTTTGTAGCCGGATTACCAAAGACAAGAAGTGGATGTGACATGATTTGGGTTATCGTGGACCGTTTAACAAAGTCTGCCCATCTCCTACCCGTTTCAAGTGAAACACCTCTCGACAAACTAGTGAATGTGTATATGGAGAACATTGTGAGCTTACATGGTGTTCCGGTAAGTATAGTATCCGACCGAGACTCACGGTTCACATCTAAGTTTTGGACAGCATTTCAAGAAGCCATGGGTACAGAATTAAGGTTGAGTACGGCATATCATCCCCAAACTGATGGACAGTCCGAGCGGACAATTCAAACCTTGGAAGATATGCTAAGAGCTTGCATGCTGGATTTCAAAGGGAGTTGGGATGGAATGGTAAAGCTGATGGAGTTTTCTTATAACAATAGTTACCACAGCGCAATTGATATGGCTCCTTTTGAGGCTTTGTATGGGAGGAAATGTAGGTCCCCGGTTTATTGGGACGAAGTGGGCGTGAGGACCATCACGGGACCTGAGCTATTAGAGAAAACGCTAGAGAAGGTAAAGGTCATTCGGGAAAGACTCAAGACGGCTCAGGACCGTAGCAAGAGTTGGGCAGATTCCAAACGACGACCATTGGATTTTGATGTGGGTGATAAAGTTTATTTGAAGGTATCACCTACGAAGGGTGTCATGAGGTTTGGAGTAAAAGGCAAGCTAAGCCCTCGTTTCATTGGTCCCTATGAAATACTTGAGAAGGTAGGAGCCTTGGCATATAGGTTGGCATTACCCCCGGTGTGGGCACAAGTTCACAATGTATTCCACGTGTCACAATTAAGAAAGTACGTGGCAGATCCAAGTCATGTACTTGAAGCTCAACCTTTGGAACTCAAGGACGATGTTACATATGAGGAAGTACCCGTGAAAATTATGGACCGAAAGGATCAAGTGTTGAGGAAGCAAGTAATCCCTTATGTAAAGGTTCAATGGAGCAATCACACGGAACGTGAAGCCACTTGGGAGCTCGAAGAACAAATGCGGGAGAAGTATCCTCAGCTCTTCGACTAAGGTACGTAAGTTTCGAGGTCGAAACTTTTTGTAAGGGGGGTGGAATGTTACACCCCGTGACTTTTAAGCACGACTTTCAACACTCTAGGACAACCTTGAATTCAATTTAATTAATGATGTAGATTGTGGTATCAAATAACTAGATATAGAAAGTAAGAAAAGGGGTTAGAAATAGAATTAAAGGTAATTACGGGTAATTGCATAAAAGCCCCTACTAAAGATAGGGGAGTTACACCACACTTTGGTATAACTCCCCATTGGCATTAAGGGGGGACGGTTTTAACATCAAAGAGGGTGAGGGAAACCGCAGGAAAAAGGAGAGGAAAAGAGAGAAAAGAGAAAGAGAGGAAAAGGAAGAAGAAGAGAGGAAGGAGAAGGCCATTCTAGGTTCAATTCTCATCAAGGTTCTGCAGTAAATCCGTAAGCTTATCTAGAATTCAAGGCAAGTAATCTTTCTATACGCTTTACGTAAATTTTGATACTTAGGCCCTATGTTCTTACAAAGAGAAAACATGAATCACACATTGGTATTCTTGTCTTGACTATTTTAAATGCTTTGTTATACGTAAGTCTTGTTGCTAATTGTGCAAAGTATTGTTCTTTGGGCCATATCTCTGGAAATAGTTGTGTGGTGCTTTGTTGTTGTCAAGCATGCCCATAAAGTGTATATCTTGACTTGCTTATTGTCTTGCTCTACTCTTATGTTGATTGTCTACACTTTGACGTTGAGAGTATGTGCAGGAAATTGAGGGATGAGAGTTGACATTGTTGTAGACTTGTTGTGTTGGTTGTTGTTGATGACAATCTTTGAAGATGGTGAATGATTGAAGAGTTAGAGTGGATGTTGTTCGGCACAACTAAGCTTCAATTCATGATTAGATGTATGTTAAGTATGATGAATTTAGATGTTAAGATGGATCTTTAAGAGTTGAATATGGAAGGGTTGAAGAAGAAAGGAGTTGGGTGGAAGTTACTGCAGAAAAACTGCAGTTTGGCATCGTCAGAACACTTCGAACGCCTACATGAGGCGCTTCATGTCACTATAGGCGCTTCATGTAGCGTTCCATGTGTCCTGGAGCTTTCCCGTACAGAAAAACTGCAATTTAGAACCGTCAGAACACTTCGAACGCCTACATGAGGCGCTTCAAGTCACTTTAGGCGCTTCATGTGGTGTTCAATGTGTCCTGAATCATCCCCGAACACTTCGAACGCCTAGTAGAGGCGCTTCATGTACCATTAGGCGCTTCAAGTGGTGTTCCAAGTATTCTGGAAGTATTTTTGACCCTTTAAGCGCCCTATGTAAGTGTAGTAACTTTATACACTTCTTTTGAACATAAAATGCAAGGGTATTTGAGGTATATTTGAGGTGGAGATGGTAAGTTTGATTAAGTAAGCATAAGATTGAATTCTAGTGAATAAGTGAGACAAATGGACTTGGTAAAACACGTCTAGGGAGTGTTTGAGGTGCAAGACCATATCCTTGATAGACAAGATGTATGTGTGTGTGTGTTACATGTTGATATGAAGCTATCTGTGCATCCTGCATCATGACATGGGCACTTGCATTTGATTTGAGATATGTTTTGCAAAAGAACAAGAAAGGTAAAGTTTGCGAAAGACAAAATGGCTGCTGGTTGATCACAGGGTATAAAAGTCACGTCTGCGAAAGCAGGGTATAAAGAGCGTGATCTGTGAATCAACAGCAGGGTATAAAGTATGTTATGGGGCCGTGGACCTATCAGCACGGAAAATGAAGTATTTTATGGGGCCGTGGACCTATCAGCACGGATATATGATATATGTAATGGGGCCGTGGACCTTTCAGCACGGATATATGATATATGTAATGGGGCCGTGGACCTTTCAGCACGGATATATGATATATGTAATGGGGCCGTGGACCTTTCAGCACGGGGTATAAAGTTATGATGGCTGTGGACTGATCACCCACAGGGTATAAAGTTCTGCTACGCGAAGAATATGATATGTAAAGTGATGAAATGTTTGTGAAATGACATGCATGACATGTTTATGAAAGAAGGCATATGCATGGGTGTTGTGTGTGATTTTAAAGAAGTACATGCATCATGATACACGAAGCATAAGACTTGACATGCAAGAAACGTGGTTAGTCTATGACTTGCTTATGTGATTCGTTGTTTTAATACATGTTGGTTCTCGTAACTGTGTTCACATATGTGCTTTATCTGTTTTGAGTAATTCTTATTAAGATGCTATTTGTTAACCCGAGCACCTTATTTTTGGGCAATGTTTTATACACTGGTGACTCGACGTGTGTGATTCCGTAGGGTGTATAGACGGGTTACTTGCTGGCGAAGTTTTCGCTAAGAACAATCATTCTGTCTCCTTTTCAGGTGAGCCTGATTATGAGTTGATATTTATTGAAGACGACGGCGAGTGGGCTCAGTGGGATGATGGACAAGGGAATAGATAGATGCTGGACTATTTTGTTTGAGTTTGAAACTCATTGTTATTATGTTGTTCTAAAACTTATGTCGGCTAGATGATCAAACAGTTTTATTTCCGCTGCAGTTTTCTGGTTGTAATATTGACAACGAAGGTTTAGATTTTATGACGTTTCCGCCGGTTTTAACTTACATTATGAAGAATGTATGCTTGATCTGCTTGACGCTTCGTAGTTCTCATAGTAGGCTACGGCGGGTGCACTGGTTCCGATAATGGTATCGGGCTGGGGCGCTACATTTGTGAAGGACGTTTGATGGCACATTTCATTGCATGTAGGAAAGTTGATGTTGCCACGCATGTTGCTGATTTATTCTTCAAAGAAATTGTTAGATTGCATGGCATGCCACGTACAATTGTAAGTGATAGAGATACAAAATTTTTGAGTCATTTTTGGCGTGTTTTGTGGGCTAAACTTGGTACACAATTGTTGTTTTCAACCACCGCACACCCACAAACGGATGGACAAACTGAAGTCGTTAATCGTACTCTTTCTCAACTTTTGCATGCCATTTTACAAAAACACATTAAACATTGGGAAGATTGTTTACCATATATCGAATTTGCATATAATAGGAGTGTCCATCACGGTACTTTGCATAGTCCATTTGAAATCGTGTATGGCTTTAATCCCTTGTCTCCCATTGATTTGATTCCTATTCCCGTGCATGAACGTTCTAGTCTTGATGGTAAACAAAAAGCGGACAACATAAAGAAATTGCATGAACAAGTTAAAACACAACTAGAAAAGAAAAACAAAGCTTATGAAAGACGAGCTAACAAACATCAGAAAAGAGTTGTGTTTAAACCTGGAGATTTAGTTTGGTTACATTTGCGCAAGGAAAGATTTCCCAATGAACGAAAGTCAAAATTGTTGCCTCGAGGAGATGGACCTTTTAAAGTATTGAAACGCATAGGTGACAATGCATACATCCTTGATCTTCCCAACAGGTATGGTTCAATTTCACCTACTTTTAATGTTGCTAACCTCACCCTTTTCAACGATGACCTTTTTGATTCGAGGACGAATCCTTTTGAGGAGGGGGGGATTGATGAGGATCAAGGGTCCGATGAGGATCAAGGGCCCTATCAAGAGGTCAAAGGTCCTATGACAAGAAGGAGGGCAAAGGAACTTTGTCATCAAGTTGCCACCTTCTTGTACAAGCATGTTCAAGATGAACCTAAGACTCCTTGGGTTCATTTCATTGAACCTTCAACTTGAGCATGTATCACATGCACGTCTACACTCTTTGTTTTTTGGATTTTATTTTGTGTCGTGTGATCTTAGTTTTATGTATTTGCTTTGTAGGTAAATTAGGTACAAGAGAATATTTGAAGAGAATGTTTCAAGAGAATGTTTCAAGATGATGTTTCAAGAGAATGTTTGAAGAGAATGTTGAAGAGAATGTTTCAAGAGAATATTCGAAGAGAATGTTTGTCTATGCTAAGACAAATTCAAAAGTGTCCAAGATAGAGTCTCTTGATCAAGTTGAAATCAAAGTATCTTCATCCACCAAAGGAGGGGCCGGCCATATGGAATTCAAAAAGGGAGATTAACCTGAATTTAAAATTCAGCCACGATTTAAAATTCAAGTTTCAACCAGATTAGGCCTTCAAATTCAAGATAAAGATTTCAGCCATTTTTTGTGAAGAAACCACATGCCTATCTTGAAGCAAGGATGAGGATAGATCACAAATCAAATTTGAATCCAAGTTTGAATTCAAATTCAAACTCAATTTGAATTCAATCTTCAATCAACATTTGAATTCAATTCCAACCACTTTATCATCATCAAATCAAGTCTCCAACAGCCTCATGAGTCATCAAAAACGCCAATCTCATCATCAAACATGACCAGATTCATTGAAGATAATGTCTTGCAAGATTTGAAGTTTTAGCTAGGATTTGTTTTAGCTTTGAATTTAAATAATTTTCAATTTTCAAACATTGTTAGCTAGCTTTATTTTGAATTAGTTCTAGATATTTTAAGGCTCAAGTTCATCCTATAAATAGAGCCTTAGGGGGACGCTTGAAAGACACCTTTTGATGAATAACAATTCTTGATATTTCATTCACTTTGTGTGATAATTTGTTTTCTTTGTTTTGCATTAAAAACCTAGGTTAAGATCCTTCAAAGTTGAGCATATTGAAGGTGTTGCCATTTCTTAAAGGTGCCGTCCAGGAGGGCCGTTTTGGTTTGCCTGATCAACGACCATCTTGAAGTGTTGGTCTTGCTCATTCGTTTAATCCACACGTTTTTAATCATTAAGGAAGCAAGGGGAAGTCTTCTTCCTTGTGCCTAACCCTTTGTGAAGGACGTTTGGAAGGTGGAATCGTTGGAGCCCACGAGTTGCATGCATCAATGTTCCATCCTTTTTGGGTACTAAAATGACTGGGACGGCGGATGGGCTTAGGCTCTCTTGGACTTGTCCACTCGCTAGGAGCTCCTCTACTTGCCTTTGGATTTCCTTGGTTTCTTCGGGGTTGGCTCGGTAGGCTGGACGATTTGGCAACACGGCTCCTGGGACAAAGTCGATTTGGTGTTCTAGTCCTCTAATGGGTGGTAATCCGGATGGTGGTTTGGAGGGAAATAGAACTTCATATTCTTGGATAAGGGACGCAACTGAGGTAGGTAAGTTTGGTGGGAGTTCTTCTAAGGAAAGGTGACACGCCTTAGAGATGATGATGAGGACAGTTCGGTTGTTATGAAGGGCGCGTGTGACCTCTCTTTTCTTTGCGAAATACCCACACTTCTTTTTGGACTCGTTGACACTTAGGGGTACTACCTCTTTTCCCTTGCTCTCGAGTTTTTTGTTCTCACTTTTCATGCATTCCACGAATTTTGTCTCGGCTTCTTCTTCCTTAGGATCGGCCCTAGACTTAGACATGCGTTGGTGATCCTCGTGGACTTTGTGTGTTGGAAGTGCATGCAATTTGTACAGTTTGCCATTCAATTTGAAAGAATAACGATTCAAATATCCATCATATGTCACATGTCGATCAAATTGTCATGGCCTACCAAGTAAGATATGACTAGCATGCATTGTTGCAACATCACATAAAACATAATCTTTGTAACTACCAATGCTAAGAGAAATCAAAACTTGTTTACTTACACGCTAACTTCACCGCAATCATTTAGCCATGCAAGTTTGTAAGGATGCGGATGATTAGTCATAGGCAAATTCAGTTTTCTTACCAATTCGATACTAGCCACATTCGCACAAGAACCGGAATCAATGATCATGGTGCACACTTTACCATTTATCATGCAGTGAATATGGAAAATGTTTTCTCTATGTTGTTCGTGATCATCTAATTTCGGATATGCATTTAAAGCTCTACGCACAACAAGAAACTCTTTAGTGTCAAAATCATCTAATGCGCCTAGATCTTCTTCAGGTTCAATATCATTATCATGCTGAGACTCGTTTTCATGCTCGGACTCAGACACATATTCGTTTGTCTCCTCAATTAACATGATTCGTTTTGCATTAGGACACTCTTTTCCGATGTGACCACGTCCTTGACATTTATAGCATTTAATGTCTCTAAACCTGTTTGAGAGATCAGAAGAATTTCCGGTAGGAGCCTTTTTTTGGTTGCGTTCATCTCTCCTTTGTGTGGATTGCACACGATTGTCCATTCTTTGTGATGCACTGATGAGCTACAGCCTAACCTTGTGGATACAAACACTGACGAAGACACCTCAATGCCCCACACAGGTCCCATAACAAGGAGTATGGCTAAAAAATTGTTGCATTGTGTTGAATCATTTCTTTACAGGCATGAAGAGGATGAGCCAAGCAAAAATGATGTCCATTGGGTTTATATGATACAAGCTATGATCTAGTTGTATCAAAAGCATGTTGTACATATCTTTAGTTGTTCTTTTTAATATTGTTGGTTGGTTAACCCTGTTTTAGGATAGTTTGTGTTGTATTATTGCCTTGTCTTTCAGGTACACGTATTTAGCTTGAAGATGCAACTAAAACCTGAATTTTTTGTTCAAGCAAAGAGGAGATAACCAAGTAGCTTACAAGCAAAGAGGTGACAAGCAACCATGTCAAAACTGAATTTGTTCTTCACGTTGAAACAAGATGAAACAAGCTGCTCACATCATTAGCCAATAGGAAGGAGTCTTGTAAATGCTTAAACCAATCACAAACAAGTGAAGACAATTCAGCAAGCTGCACAACAAAAGATCCAATCAAAAACCATGAGGAATTCGGCTGGTTGAAGGCATAATTGAGTTGAATATTCAAAGCCTCAAATACAACCAATCAAAGGCATTTCTAAGCAAGCTGCTCAATACATTATCCAATCAAAACTTTGGCTGAGAATCAAGCATGGAAGAAACGTTAAATCCTTTGAAAATTCAAAGCCAACTTGCAACCAATCAAAAGGCCATTCCAAAGCAAGCTGCTCCATGTAGTAACCAATCAAATTGATCAAGAAAAAGGCTGGAAAACAGGATGGAGAGCACGGCAAGCAACCAAATTCTTGGAGCCAAAGTTGTTCAAAAACAAGCACCTTATTTTTAGTCTTGTACTTTGTACTTTAAACCTTGTACTCTTATAATTTTTTTTTTGTATAAATAGCATAGGAATCCGATTGTAAACACAACACAATTTCAAGAAAACATTTCAATCAAACATTCCTTTAGGGAGTTCTCAACTTTCTAGTTGAAGTTAAAACCACTTAACGGTTTCTTTCAAGTTCATAGCCTAGAACTTGTTAGTATTTACTTCATTTTTGGTTTACAGCATCTTAGGGTCTCAATGAGGTTTTAGATGTGTTGGAATGCCAAAGAGGAAGAGGTGTTGGCATAAATTGAGCCAAGAACAAACGGTTACAGTTCAAGGGGTGTCATTGTAATGTTCTTTGCCATAGCTGAGGTTCAAATCAATTTGGAATAGGAGACAAAGTCCTTGGAACGTTTTTCTAGCTTTCATTTGGCTCATCAATTGGTATCAGAGCGTTGGTTAGTCTTCTATTCATGTTTACATTGTTTAAACTAGCATATGCATGATGCTGCCCAAAACCGTTAAACTGTTTTGTTGTTCAATTAGATTCTGTTTATTTAGATAGTTACTTTATGTTTTAAAGTGTTTACTAGATAGTTTACAATAGTTTGGTAAGTTAGTTTAAGTAGCAAAACCGAAAACACCACAAAAAAAACTTAGACTACACCTAAGTGTTGTTAGAATCCCTTTGTGTAGTTTGGATTAAAACCGTGTGTGAAACTTGTTGTTCTAGTTCAATCTAGCTTAGACAATGTTCATTAGGTCCTAATCTAGAAGTTTAAATGGTATTTTAGTGATTTTTTAAAACAGAAAACTTGAACACAAAATTAGAATAGTTGATAGTTTAGTTTGTAATCAAGTTGTTAAAATTCTGTTTTAGTAGTTGTGTGCAATCTGTTTTAGATGTTTTATTTGCTGCCTTATTCAGCTTAGTTAGAGTAGTTTACAACATAGTTTAAGTGTTTAGTTGGTTGTTTAGTTTAGCACAAGAAATCCGAAAACTAATGATCAAAACAAGTAGTTTTAGCTAACTAAGTGTGCTGCCTAGTTTCTAGTGGTATACGTTTGATAAGTAGGATATAAACACTTGCATCTAGTATCATCTAGCTTAGAAACTGAGTGCATCATACAAACAAAAACCAAGACAAAAACAAGTAGAATAGATAACTTAAAAACAAAACAAAACAAGTTAGCTTACTTTGCATCAAAAACTGATTTCCATTAGTTGTTAGTAATCAGCCTTTATAAATTGCATTTAGAAACAAATAAGTTACATTTAGCCATCTTAAGATTAGTTAGATCATTTGCATCAAAAACAAAAAGAAAACAAAGAAAAAAAAGACAAACTGCCCAAAAACCGTGTGGTTTAGAACAACCTTTTTAAAGCTCATTTGAAATCTTGGTGTATGCTAATAGCTTTATCTTTTTGTTGATTTCAATTGTTTCAAACAACTTGTTGGACTTAGATACATTCTGAAAGTTAGGAATTGTTTAAGCCCCACACTGTTAAAGAGCTATCCAATTGTTGTTTTAGATCAATTTCTGAACTTACATTGCACTATATACAATTTGAACTTGTTGTAATTGTGAATTGAATTCTCACTACATAGTGTTTAGCCGTGTTGTGTACGAGGAACTTTCAAATTCCAAATACAACAAACCTTGTGCAATTAAAGGCCGTGAGCAATGTCTCATGTAGGCCGTGAGGAGTAGTCTCACAACAACCAAGCAAACCCCTCCAAAGAAAGAAAATTAAGCTTGATTGAGAAATACGCGAGAGAAAAGCCAATATTTGTCAACAAGTAAAAGGCAAGACAAGAGAGAATTGCACAAGAAAACCAAGTGAGGAAAAGCCCAAAAATAAACATTGCATAAAAGGAAAATTCCCGTGCAAAGCTCAAAAGAAAGAAAGTGCCCAAACCAAACCCCAAAGTGTTGTAGTTTTGAAATATTGAAATTTTCTAAAGCAAACCCTTGCTAGCACTTTGTTTGTGTGTCTTTACTTTCACTTTACTTCAATTGATTGCATATGCTGTAAAGTAAATTGAGGGATTGTCTTAAAACAACCCCGTAGATTTCATTCAGCCCGAACAACAATTTGACTTCTGTGATTTACTTGAATCCTAAAGAAAAATAGTCCAAGTTGCTGTTTTAAACAATTGTCAACATAAAGTAGAGTAATTGCATCTTATCAATATTTTACTTGGCTTTTGAGATTGTTTTCTGAATCATGGGTCCCCAACAGAAAGATAATGCACCATCCCCGTCCCCATCTACTCCTGTCCCATCCCCAGTCCCTGTTACCCTAGAGAATATACAGCAAACACTCACTTTCCTTGTTAATCAATTTGGTTTAATGAGAAGTGACATAGAGGATAACAAACAGAGGATAAGCAAAGTAGAAAAGCCAACCTCAGATCAAAAGGAACCTAGTATACCTTTTCAAGAAGGCACCTCTTATGGTAATGAGTCTCATGTTGAACGTAGAAAAGTCACATCACTTAGAGGTCGAGGTAGTAATGGTGGTCATAGGAACATTTCTTTTGAGGAAAGATTTGATAGTCTCCCTGAGTACAATGAAGAACCCTATCTAGTAGAAAGATATGATGAACGTCAACATGATAGAGATGAACATCTTGAAGAAGAATACATTACTACTAAACTGACAATACCCCCCTTCCATCGAAAAAGTGATCCTGAAACATACTTGCAATGGGAAACAAAAGTAGATCATATGTATTCTTGCACTAACTATTCTGAATTGGCCAAAGTGCGGTATGCAACTTTTGAATTTGTAGATTATGCTTTACTTTGGTGGGAACAATTGAAGAACACCAGGAGAAGAACAAGACAGCCCCCTGTTGTTACTTGGTCTGAGCTGAAACAAGAGATGAGGAAGAGATTCATATCTCCTTCCTATGAAAGAAGTGTTTTCCAGAAATTGCAACAGCTTTCTCAAGGTAATAGATCTGTTGATGAATTTTATAAAGAATTAGAACATCTGCTTACCAGGGCTAACATAGAAGAGGCAGAGGAAGCAACAATGGCTAGATTTCTAGCTGGTTTGAACAAAGAAATTGCATTTAAGGTGGAACTTACACCTTACTCTGATCTGGCTTCTATGGTTCACATTGCTGAGAAAGTGGAAAGACAATTGAAGGTAAAAACTTCTAACCCTTCTTTTTGGACTAATCCTTTGAGTTTTCCTAGAACACAGCCCAGGACGCCTTTCCGTCCACAACAAGGTCAAGGCCGTGGATCCCAGGGAAAATCAACCCAGAACATCCAAAATCGTCCAAAGCTTCCAATCACTGATAAAGGCAAAGCCAAGGTGGAAGGTACGCCTAATTTTAAGACTCGTGATATTCAATGTTTTAAATGCTTAGGAAAAGGTCATTTTGCTAATCAATGTCCCAACCCTAAACGCATCTTGTTTATTGAAGAGTCTAATGAGTATTATTCTGAGGAAGAATTGGAAGAGAGTGAAGAAAACAATGAAATTGAACAAACATGTGAGGAAGAAGAAGAGATTAGTGAGGAGATTAATGAGTGTGAAACAAAAGAGTTCTTAGTTGTCCGTCGAGCTCTAAGTGCCCAAATTAAAACTGAAGAACCTGAAATACAACGAGAGAACATATTCCACATTCACTGTATGGTTAAAAAGAAAGTCTGCACTTTAATCATTGATTCCGGTTCATGTACCAATGTTGCAAGTTTTGAACTTGTTAGGAAACTTGAGTTACCTTTAATTAATCACCCCCATCCTTATAGACTTACGTGGCTTAATGAGTGTGGTGAAGTTAAAGTAACAAAGCAAGTCGTAGTTTCTTTATCAATTGTTGGGTATTCTGCTGAGGTGTTATGTGACGTAGCCCCTATGCAATCAAGTCATATCTTATTAGGTAGACCATGGCAATTTGACAACAAGGTTACATATGATGGTTACCTAAATAGATATTCCTTTAGGCATAACAACAAGATGTTCAAATTAAATGCCTTGCCCCCGCACAAAGTCTTTGAGGATCAACAACGAATGTTAAAAAGCCATAATGATCCAAAAGAAAAGGAATTGGAAAGGATTTTCATCAAGAAAAACCAACTGAAAAGTTCACATCTTAAAATTGAACCGAAAGAAATCAAAGTTTCTGCCGAACCATCTCTAAAGAAAAGCGCATTCTTTGCATCTCAAAGTGAGGTATTCCATGCTATCAATTCAAAGAAAACTGTTTATATCTTGCTTTACAAAGAAACTCTGTTCTCTTCATCTGAAATACCACCTACTTTACCAAGTGAAGTTGCATCTTTACTTCAAGAATTTTCTAGCTTGTTTCCTGAAGGAGATCCCCCAGGTTTAGCACCTCTAAGAGGCATTGAGCATCAAATAGATTTCGTTCCAGGAGCTGTTTTGCCAAACAGACCTTCCTATAGAGCCAATCCAGAGGAAACTAAGGAAATCCAAAAGCAAGTTGAGGAACTATTGACCCAAGGTAAAGTAAAAGAGAGTATGAGTCCTTGTGCTGTTCCTGTTATCATTGTCCCTAAGAAAGATGGAACTTGGAGAATGTGTATTGATTGTAGAGCCATCAATAAGATCACTGTGAAGTATAGATACCCTATTCCTAGGTTGGATGACATGTTGGATATGTTGTATGGGTCTAGGTGCTTTAGCAAAGTAGATCTTAAACAAGGTTATTTCCAAGTGAGAATTAGGGAAGGTGATGAATGGAAAACTGCCTTTAAGACTAAATTTGGATTGTACGAATGGTTAGTTATGCCCTTTGGTTTAACCAATGCCCCTAGTACTTTCATGAGGTTAATGAATGAGGTCTTAAGGAAATTCATAGGGAAATTTGTGGTAGTTTACTTTGATGACATTCTTATCTACTCCAAAACCCTAAGTGAACATCTGATCCATCTTAGAGCTGTTTTTGTCACCCTACAGAAAGAAGAGTTGTATGCTAATTTCAAGAAGTGTTCTTTCTGTCTGGAGAAGGTTACATTCTTAGGATTTGTGACTAGTGCTGAAGGAATTGAAATGGACCAAGAGAAAGTTAAATCCATAACTGAATGGCCAACCCCTAAGTCTGCTGGAGATATTAGGAGTTTTCATGGATTAACTAGCTTCTATAGACGTTTTGTGAAGGATTTCTCTACCATAGTTGCACCCTTGAATGAGTTAGTCAAGAAAGATGTAAGATTTGAATGGGGATAATCACAACAACAAGCCTTTGAGGAACTTAAGAAACGTCTAACTTCTGCACCTATCCTGAGATTGCCCATCTTTGATGAAACGTTTGAAGTTGAATGTGATGCCAGTGGAGTTGGCATTGGAGCTGTATTGCATCAAGGTAACAAACCTGTTGCCTACTTTAGTGAGAAATTGAAAGGAGCTTCCATAAATTATTCAACCTATGACAAAGAATTGTATGCCCTTGTCCGTTATTTACAAACTTGGCAACATTATCTGCAACCTAAGGAATTTGTGATTCATACTGATCATGAAAGCCTTAAGTATCTAAAAGGTCAAGGAAAATTGAACAAAAGACATGCCAGATGGGTTGAATTCATTGAACAATTCCCTTATGTGATCAAGTATAAGCAAGGAAAAGAAAATGTTGTTGATGCCTTATCTCGTTGCTATACTTTGATTACTACTCTTTCATGTAACATGTTTGGTTTTGAGTCCATCAAAGAGATGTATCATTCTGATCATGACTTTAGTTCTATCTATCAAGCATGCATTGATTCACCTTTTGCTAAATATTACTTGCATGATGGTTATTTGTTTAAAGAACATAAGTTATGTGTACCAATGTGTTCATTAAGAGAGTTGTTGATAAAAGAGGCTCATGGAGGAGGTTTAATGGGTCATTTTGGCTCGTTAAAAACTTTGGAAACACTTAAGGAGCATTTCTTCTGGCCGCATATGAGAGCACATGTTGATAAGGTATGTGACCAATGTATTACTTGCAAACAAGCAAAATCTAGAACACAACCACATGGATTGTACACTCCCTAATCTGTTCTAAGCTCACCTTGGACTGATATTTCTATGGACTTTGTATTGGGATTGCCTCGTTCCAAAACTGGTAAAGATAGCATCTTTGTTGTTGTTGATAGATTTTCCAAAATGGCACATTTCATTGCATGTAAGAAAGTTGATGATGCTATTCATATTGCTGATTTGTTCTTTAAGGAGATTGTTAGATTGCATGGCATGCCACGTACAATTGTTAGTGATAGAGATACAAAGTTTCTAAGTCATTTCTGGCGTGTTTTGTGGAGTAAACTTGGTACTAAATTGTTATTTTCTACAACTGCTCACCCACAAACCGATGGTCAAACTGAAGTTGTTAATAGAACTTTGTCTCAACTGTTACGTGTTGTCATTCAAAAGAACTTGAAGAATTGGGAAGACAGCTTAGCTTACATTGAGTTTGCATACAATAGAGTTGTTCATATTGGAACATTGCATTCTCCTTTTGAAGTTGTTTATGGCTTTAACCCTTTGTCCCCGCTTGATCTTGTTCCCATACCTGTTCATGAACGTGTTAGTTTAGATGGTGAACGAAAAGCAAAACTTGTGAAAGAATTGCATGAAAAGGTTAAGTCACAACTTGAAGCTAAGAATAAAGTGTATGCCAATAGAGCCAACAAGAATCGTAAAGTTGTTATATTTGAGCCTGGTGATCTTGTTTGGTTACACTTGAGGAAAGAAAGATTCCCTAACGAAAGGGACTCAAAGTTGAAGCCAAGAGGCGATGGACCGTTCAAAGTGTTGAAACGGCTTGGTGATAATGCCTATGTTCTCGATCTTCCTGAAGAAAGGTATGGTCCTATCTCTAAAACTTTTAATGTTGCTGACCTTTCTCCGTTTAGTATTGATTCAGATTCAAGGACGAATCCTTCTCAAGTGGGAGGGAATGATGAGCTACAGCCTAACCTTGTGGATACAAACACTGACGAAGACACCTCAATGCCCCACACAGGTCCCATAACAAGGAGTATGGCTAAGAAATTGTTGCATTGTGTTGAATCATTTCTTTACAGGCATGAAGAGGATGAGCCAAGCAAAAATGATGTCCATTGGGTTTATATGATACAAGCTATGATCTAGTTGTATCAAAAGCATGTTGTACATATCTTTAGTTGTTCTTTTTAATATTGTTGGTTGGTTAACCCTGTTTTAGGATAGTTTGTGTTGTATTATTGCCTTGTCTTTCAGGTACACGTATTTAGCTTGAAGATGCAACTAAAACCTGAATTTTTTGTTCAAGCAAAGAGGAGATAACGAAGTAGCTTACAAGCAAAGAGGTGACAAGCAACCATGTCAAAACTGAATTTGTTCTTCACGTTGAAACAAGATGAAACAAGCTGCTCACATCATTAGCCAATAGGAAGGAGTCTTGTAAATGCTTAAACCAATCACAAACAAGTGAAGAAAATTCAGCAAGCTGCACAACAAAAGATCCAATCAAAAACCATGAGGAATTTGGCTGGTTGAAGGCATAATTGAGTTGAATATTCAAAGCCTCAAATACAACCAATCAAAGGCATTTCTAAGCAAGCTGCTCAATACATTATCCAATCAAAACTTTGGCTGAGAATCAAGCATGGAAGAAACGTTAAATCCTTTGAAAATTCAAAGCCAACTTGCAACCAATCAAAAGGCCATTCCAAAGCAAGCTGCTCCATGTAGTAACCAATCAAATTGATCAAGAAAAAGGCTGGAAAACAGGATGGAGAGCACGGCAAGCAACCAGATTCTTGGAGCCAAAGTTGTTCAAAAACAAGCACCTTATTTTTAGTCTTGTACTTTGTACTTTAAACCTTGTACACTTGTAATTTTCGTTTTGTATAAATAGCATAGGAATCAGATTGTAAACACAACACAATTTCAAGAAAACATTTCAATCAAACATTCTTTTAGGGAGTTCTCAACTTTCTAGTTGAAGTTAAAACCACTTAACGGTTTCTTTCAAGTTCATAGCCTAGAACTTGTTAGTATTTACTTCATTTTTGGTTTACAGCATCTTAGGGTCTCAATGAGGTTTTAGATGTGTTGGAATGCCAAAGAGGAAGAGGGGTTGGCATAAATTGAGCCAAGAACAGACGGTTACAGTTCAAGGGGTGTCATTGTGATGTTCTTTGTCATAGCTGAGGTTCAAATCAATTTGGAATAGGAGACAAAGTCCTTGGAACGTTTTTCTAGCCTTCATTTGGCTCATCAATTGGTATCAGAGCATTGGTTAGTCTTCTATTCATGTTTACATTGTTTAAACTAGCATATGCATGATGCTGCCCAAAACCGTTAAACTGTTTTGTTGTTCAATTAGATTCTGTTTGTTCAATACTCGTCTACACTTTTGGAACCTTGTCGTAAATTATGCAAACTCGTGAAAATAGAACTCTCATAATTGTTTGGGATAAAACATTTTCTCATTTCAAACCTCATTTCTTCCAAAGCGGCAATTGGAGGTTGCCTCGTCTTAGTTCTATTACGACACAAATTTGTCCACCAATTTAGTGCATAACCTGAAAACTCAATAGATGCATACCTTACTTTTTGTACTTCACTGTAATTGGTACAAGAAAAGATTAAATCCACTTTCGTTTCCCATTCTAAATATTCCTCCGCATTACTTTTACCATAAAACGTGGGAATATTTATTTTGGTTTTGAGAAAATCGTCATCTTGCGGGAAAAGGGGGTTTTGGCGTCTTTGGTAACCACGGGGAGGGTGGTCATCAAAGTCATACTCATCATGCTCAAATGGGATATAATCATCGTTGTACCTTCGTGGGACATACCTTCTTGGTTGTGTAGGAGGAACAAACCTTCTTGCCTTGTTTTGGGGTGGTCTAAGGTTGTCATCCTCAACTTCTTCTGCGGGATGACGCCTAGGTTGTGGTAGGGTAACCGCCCTGCTTGTACCTTGGCCATCACTCGTTTTGTAGCTTCGTTCAACGTCTTCCAAACGATGCTTGATTATCTCATTGTCATGCATGAGTTTCTTAAGCATCTCCAGCATTTGTTGTTTCGTGTTGTCCAAGGTTTCGGCTTCCTTTGATTTGCTAGATGCGGAATGAGCGCTGCTTGCCATTTTACCTAATGAATTAATCGAAAAGGAAAAAGAAAGAAGCAAACTAACACAAAGACAAGCAAACGTTAAGGGATTAGTAAAAACAAGCTATGAACACTCCACTTTCTATTCTTTCCACTCTCTTACCACTTTGGTTCTTGGATAACCTGAAGTTAAGGAGGCTCAAAGTGATCAATAAGAAAGTGTATTGCCAATGCTTCTTCAAATCAAAATGTTCACCACTTGTTTCTTCCTTTTTGCGTTCAAGTTGCACCAATTAGTATCAAAGTAGAATCAATTGAAATGAACACAAACTTGAACTCTCTACTAAGATTCAAAGAAAATAAGCAACCAAAGTTGATGTATAAGGCTGAATCAAAGATGAACTAAGGGATGCCGTGGGCAATCTTTAGTTAATTTTGATTCTATGCACTTACTATCCACTAAATGGTTCAAGTCATGCAACAATCGAGCAATCAAGTGTGTGATTGGTTCAAGAAGATCAGGAGATGGAGAATAGAGTATAGGGGGACGGCAATGTGGGGTAAAAGGAAATATGGTATCCAAGGTTCTCAAATTACACCAAAAATTTCTACGTAATGCTCAAGCGTGTTGCCCTTTTTCTTTTCTCTTGTTCTTTTGTTTTTCTTTCTTTCCTTGCTAATTCAACGTAGGCAAGGTTCAGATCTCCTCTTTTTTTATTAGGGTAGAATTTGAAATCTCACGCGTTTTGCACTGAGCACTTTCGTTTTCGGACTGAATGGTGCAATGTCTTTAAATTGCTGTTTGCAACCTTGAATTGCAAGAAAATAACATTGGAAAGTGAGGGAAATGGAGGTTGGGCAGAATTGGAATTAGGGTTAGGGTTTTCAAGCTAGGGTTTTTTTGAACGCTTTGGGTGTTTGCTGGATTAGGGTTTGGGAGTTGATTGTTTGGTGTATATGGCTATTTGTGGTTGGTAATTGATGATTGGCATGGTCAATTTGGATATTGGTTGGTTTAGGACAGAATTTGAACAAAATTCAAATTCTAGGGTGGGTTTATTTGAATGAATTGGGATCTTTAGATTCTGATTGTTTTGGTAAAATTGGTTTGGGGCTTTTTGTTGGGGGTGTAAATAGGGTTGTTTGGAATCAGGTTGGTGAGTTTTAGGGTTGGGTTGGGTGGGGCTGGTTGGCCGTGGGGTATGGGATGATTTTTTTAGGGTTTGCTTGGGGTGGAAAAAGGGCTGTGAAGACAAACACACGTATGTCTAACTTGAGTTAAAGCATGAAATCAATCACAATGCGAATCACAAGATGCATACAATCATCACCAACTAAAAGCTTCGGTAGCAACAAGATGATTTGAAACCGAGGTAGCTTTATAGGTTGATGGTTGGAATGTTTTAAAGCAAGCTGAATGGAACCTAAAATGCAACAGACCCTAGTTTGTTCAAGTTTGAGCGACTCAAATCAGATTGTGATGCGAAAAGGAAATAAAAGAAATGACACTTGAATGATGAAAAGCAAAATGCAGCAACATGCAAGGATTCAAAGCAATGTTTGTTTTTGGACGTTTTGTTTATTTTTGTATGAAATGCAAGACAAATGACATGTAGAATGAGGGGTAGAAGAAGGACACAACTGAACTTGAAAAGACTAGACTCAAACGAAAAGGAAATGATAGATGGTAGAATAGAGTAACCTGGCTCTAATACAAATTTGATGCGCGCAACTCGTGGGCTTCAACAATTCCACCTTCCAAACGTCCTTCACAAAGGGTTAGGCACAAGGAAGAAGACTCCCCTTGCTTCCTTAGTGATAACAACGTATGGATCAAACAAGCAAGACCAACACTTCAAGATGGTCGTTGATCAGGCAAACCAATAAGGCCCTCCTGGACAGCACCTTTAAGCAATGGTAACACCTTTAAAATGCTCAACTTTGTAGGATCTTAACTTAGGTTTTTAATGCAAAACCAAGAAAACAAAGTCTCACAATAAGTGAAGGATATATCAAGAAATTTTATTCATCAAACTTATTCTCCTAGGCGTCCCAAAAGGGTCTATTTATAGGCTGAGGTTGAGCCTTAAAATGTCTAGAACTAATTCAAAATAAGGCTAGCTAGTAATGTTTGAAAATTGAAAATTATTTGAATTCAAAGCTAAAACAAATTCTAGCTAAAATCTTAAAATCTTGCAAGACATTATCTCCATCTATTCAGCCGTACTTGATGTCAAAATATTGTCTTGGAGGAGCTGATTTGATAAGTAGGATGAGGCTTGAAGTGGAATTCAGGAGTTGGTTGAATTTGAATTCAAGTTGAGTTTGAGTTCACTTTGAATTTTGGCTCTTGCTTATCCTTTCCCTTCCAGCCATGTGTGATGCTTCTTTTGACCTTGGAAATCTGATTTTGATGATGATAAAATTCTTGGAATTGAATTCAAATGATGGTTGAAGTTTGAATTCAAATTGAGTTGAATTTGAATTCAAACTTGGATTCAATTTGAATTGGCATTTATCCTTCTATTATCCTTCATGTTGGCGTGAGACTGGATGGAGATTAGGCTGAAATCCTTTTGAAATTGAAGTCTCCAATTGGTTGAGACTTGAATTCAAATCATGGTTGAATTTTAAATTCAAGTCTAGCTTTGAACTTAAATTCAATTTGATCATCATCCATTTGCTTCAAAATGGCCGCCCCCTTGATGTATGTTGGAGAAGATTTTTGACTTCAATTCGAACAAGAGATTCCATCTTGGACACATTTGAATTTGTCTTTGTGGAGACAAACATTCTCTTCAAGACAACATTCTTTTTGTCTCCCTTTTTGCCACACACGCCTATCTTGCTCATTTTGGGCCTCCATTTCATTTTGGATCTTCCATGTATCTTATTTTCCTACAAAGCAAACACATAAAACAAAGATCACAAGAAAAACAAGATAAACTTCAAGATAAAGAAAGCACACACACGTTATACACACTCAAGGTGGAGGTTCAATGAAATGAACCCAAGGAATCTTAGGTTCATCTTGAACATGCTTGTACAAGAAGGTGGCAACTTGATGACAAAGTTCTCTTGCCCTCCTTCTTGTCATAGGACATTTGACCTCTTGATGGGACCCTTGATCGTCATCATCACGCTCTTCGTCTTTTGTTTCTAATCTTTCGTACATCCTTTTATAGGCTGCGTTCTTTGCCTTTGTCACCCTTCTTCGCCTCCTTCCTAACAATTTTGTATTTCTCCCTCACACTCACTTTCTCCTCTCCGTCTGTGAAGCTTACCACCTCTTTAAAACTCTTTTGCTCACTCCTTATTTTTCATTGCACATCCTCGTTCCACCACCACGACTTTTTATGTATGGTTGTCATGCCTGTTATCATCCCAAGAGTTTCCCTCGCCGCGTGAGTAATGGTAGTCGTCATAGCCTCCCATATATGGTCTGTGTCCTTCAACTAGTGGATCTGATGTCGTCAAGATGACCTTATCTCTAAATAGGTAAATTTTTTCATCCTTCAAACTTTCCCATCGAATCCTGGGTGGTAATTTTCTAACCCTCGTGCTCGGCTTTTGGCTCAAATCTATAACTACGAGTAGTAAACGGTGTTGCGTCACTGCTGCCTCTCCTGGTATAACCTTGCAGTCCTCCCACAACTGCCGGTCTTCATGTCTCATCAGAAAATAGTCGATCTGCGTGTTACGTCCACCGCTGCTAAAAGTGATCAAATGTGATTCCTTTTTCTCAAAGAACGAGTTTATAATACCTAGGTCGTGGGCCACCGCGAGGTCTAGTAGATCCTTACCCTGCTTGTTTCTATCTACATAGCCAAACTCGCCATGTGCCGACTGAACACCATTGGTATCCTTTCCAATGTGGCCATTAAAATCACCTCCTATACAAATTCGTTCCTCTCTAGGTATTGTCCTCAACACTACATCGAAACAATCCCAGAACTCTGTCTTCTCTTGTTCTCCTAGTCCCATTTGGGGTGTGTAGCGCAAACCACTGCCACCACCTTTTTATTTAATACTGGCTTCAGCACCATAAGTCTATCATTATATCTTATCACATCGATCACGTTCATGTACAATTCTAATTTTCCTAGAAAATCTTACCCCATTCTTGGTCTCATCGGATCCTGCATAAAGCAACTTATACCCATTACATGCTTTACCTTTATTCCCGTTCCACCTAGTCTCTTTTAGGCATGTTACATCTATCCTACGCCTCTTAAGTACATCTATTGCCTCTAACAATTACCACTTAGAGTTTCTACATTCCAAAAGGCTATACGTAAACTATCCTCCTTTTCCTTCCCCTTACCAACACCCCTCTTCCTTATACATGACCTTACATAAAAGTCATGACTCCTTCTATTAATGATTGCAACTAAACAAAAGCTAAGATCTTGTACCAAAAGACTTTTACTGGGAACAGTCAGACAATATTCTGAAATCTAAATTGAAAGAATCTTCAAATTCCAATAGTTGAAGAGACAATAACTTTGCTAGTTACAACAGAGGCAATTTGGATCTTGAACCCAAAAGAAAACCAATATGAAGCTAAAATCAACAAAACCCTATCTATGAATCCAAAAGGCATGGTCAATAACAATTAATCCTTATTAAGCCAAAACCATCAAAACCCAAAAGAAGAAAATTAAGAACGAGAGAGACAATAGAGAACTCACCAAATATCTGTAGAAATCGTCGATGAATACAGAGACGTCGGAGATGCACAAAGAATAATATATAAAACAAAACAATTACAAAGAAAGTGTAGGATCCGAAACCTTACCAGCCTTTGTGTGAGTGATGAGGGAACAAGAAGGGACCTTCCTTTAACTCCTTAACACAGCTTGGACAAGAAATGGGTGCAGCACAACCTTCCAAGAACACCTGCAACAAACCGCTTCCGTTTTGGTGTGTTGTTGAACAATGGCTAACAAATGGCTTCAACTCATCCAGGCAAGCCACAACCCTCCCAAATGATATTCACCCCAAGTATATAAACCTACAAACAAGGTTGTTCAAGCCTTGAAGGGATTCAAAAGCCCCTGAATCAAAGGAAGAACAAGAACAGAAAAACTGTTCTGAAAAACAAAGTTCTCGACAGAACTATTTTGTTTCAGTATTGAATCTCTCCTTACACGTTTTTCCTACCTATTTTATATATAGATATATCTTAGACAATTTGATAATATCTGTACAAAAAGGTCCAATGAAAATAAAGCAAGAAAATTGGTTTAACAAGACTAGACAAAACCGATTAGAAATCTGAATCTATTCCAGCTTTGCGTCAGTTAGCCTTGATAATTGTTTCAGCTTCTTCAATTTGATTGGTTAGCTTAAGGAGCAGCTTAGGAAGCTTCCTTAGTCATCCTTGAAGGTTTGTTTTGAAGTTATCGAATCTGATTAGTCCAAAAGGCAGCTGAAAAACGTCCAGTAGTTCAGGAATGTTCAAGTTGTTATTTTGCTTACAAGCTGGTGCATAAGCTGTGTGCTTGACTTTGATGATGTAGCAGCTTGAACAAGTTGCTGGGTGAGCTCCTTAGGCAAGTAGGTGGTGCACCTGGTTTGTTTCAAGGTGGTCCAAGCAGGCTGGTGACATGCAACCAGGTGACAAATCAACTTGTTCACAATCTGTATAGTTTTGACACACAAACTGTTTTGAATTTTTTTTGATCATCTTCCACTCCAAATTAGGCTTTCCAATACAAATGACATTTGTAGGTGGTGCACCTGGTTTGTTTCAAGGTGGTCCAAGCAGGCTGGTGACACGCAACCAGGTGACAAATAAACTTGTTCACAATCTGTCCAGTTTTGACACACAAACTGTTTTGAATTTTTTTGATCATCTTCCACTCCAAATTAGGCTTTCCAATACAAATAGATTTGTAGAACTTTTCATTTATATGAGTTTAGACACGAAATCATCTGGTTTGGATCTTGGAAGAGTGAGTTATGGACGTTTGAAGTTGACCTGCTTCAGATTTGGACCTTTGAAGCTGCTGACTAAGCAGCCTGCTTCTGGAAAATGTTGTTTGAGCTTGATACAGGCTCTTCTGGGGATATGATACATCCAAAAGTTGTAGATAAACTTCTTAGCTTTCACCTCCAACTTGAATCAGGTCAAATGGACTTGTGGTTGCAGAGATATGGCCAAAATACCAACAGGGTGTCCAGCTGCCTGCTTGACTGTTTGGAATCAGCTTTGTGTTTGAACTTTATATTCGTTTAATTCTTGCTTCCTTGAGCCTAAATGAGTTCAAAACACACAAAACTACATATGCAACATATACAACACGTCCTAGGGTTTGTTAAACTATAAGAGGCATTAACTTGCAGTTATGAATGGTCGGGTGACCCTTAAACGTTCATACAAGTGTGACATGTCTTAGAGAACTAAGAAGTGAAATGTTTGACATGCTTGACATGTGGTCAATGCCTCATGGGAGTGCGTCATTCCCTTCCCCTTCGAAAATGATTCGTCCTCAAATCTAAACATTAATAGGGGATAGGATACAAGGATGTACACATATGTTCAACTCCACCTGAATGAAATATGAGAATTATAAAACAGTAGGGTGAAGATGATATACCTTGGTGCATCCTTTATCTTTTCCAAGGAAAGTATAAGGTGTGTACACGTTTCCTAAAGTGTTTAGGATGTACCAAAAGCAAGATAGCAAAAAGTTTGCACCAGGAACATCCTAATAAGTAAAGCAACATCCAAAAGACATATTGCATCAATTTTACATCAAATGTACATGTTATACGCACACGAGCAACATTTAGACCAGATGTAACGAATGCGATGCCAACATGAATATATTCAACTAGATTAGGGCTAGGTGACGTTTCATCAATGCCTTTATCTAAGGTGAATAGGTCAAGTAATTCATCAACTAGATCACCCAAGGTTTTATGATCATGTGTAGCTGAATTCTTTTCAAAGAAAACATTATCAAGTTCAACATCAAGTAGACTATCTAATTCAGCTAGCAAATCATCATATGGATCTAGTTTCTCAATGTTATTCTCATTAGGCACAATTACATCAATGTCATCGATAATCCGTTTAGGACGTATGTTATTTTCTAACCCAAAAATAAGCATCTCAGAAGTATGCGAATCATGCACAGGGATTCCATTTATATGCATGTCAAAGTTCAAAACATTTTCAGACAAAATGTTATCATTTTCAATATCAACTGTAAGCATGTTGTTAACACTTTGTAAACCACCAATTTCTATCTCAAGTGAAGTATTTCTTATCAATTCAGATACTTCATATGGTTGAACATGCAAATCATGTAAAGGAGTTTCAGTTTTATGCATGTCAGGGTTCAATTTAAGTTCACACAAACCATTACTTTCTGATGAGGATCAAGGATCCGATGAGGATCAAGGGTACCATCAAGAGGTCAAGGGCCCCATGACAAGAAGGAGGGCAAGAGAACTTTGTCATCAAGTTGCCATCTTCTTGTACAAGCATGTTCAAGATGAACCTAAGATTCCTTGGGTTCATTTCATTGAACATTCACCTTGAGCGTGTATAAGCATGCATATGTACGTTCTTTGTTTTTGAATTTTTGTCTTGTTTCTTGTGATCTTTGTTTTATGGTTTGCTTTGTAGTTAAATTAGGTAGATCCAAATAAAATGGAGGCCCAAAAAGGAGGCTGTAGCCATGTGTTGCAAAATGGGGGGGACAAAAGGAATGTTGTCTTGAAGAGAATGTTTGTCTCCACAAAGAAAAATTCAAATGTGTCCAAGATGGAATCTCTTGATCAAATTAAAATCAAAATCATCTCCAAATATCAACCAAGAGGCCGCCCACTTTGAATGCAAGGATGAAGCTCTACTTGAATTTGGACTTGAGGATAAACTTGAATTTAAATTCCACCATAATTTGAATTCAAGTTTCAACCAATTGGAGACTTAAAATTCAAGAAGATTTCAGCCTATATCTCCAGCCTATAACACGCCATCTTGGAGGATAAAGGAAGGATAGATTCCAATTCAAATTGAATCCAAGTTTGAATTCAAATTCAAATTCAAACGTCTGCCATCTCTTGAATTCAAGTCCAAGCATATCCTACTCATCAAATCAGCTCCTCCAAGACATTATTTGACTCTCATACATGGCTGGACATGGAGAGAAGGGGATCTTGCAAGCATTTCAAATTTTAGCTAGGATTTGTTTTACTTTTGAATTCAAATAATTTTCAAGTTTCAAACATTATTAGCTAGCTTATTTTGAAATAATTTCTGGTCATTTGAAGGCTGATAGGACAAGGATTAAGGCCTATAAATAGACCCCTTTGGCCGATTGTAAATACAACTTTTGATGAATAAAAATTCTTGATATTTCTTTCACTTTGTGTGAGACTTTGTTTTCTTGGTTTTGCATTAAAAACCTAGGTTAAGATGCTTCAAAGTTGAGCATTTTGAAGGTGTTGCCATTGCTAAAAGGTGCCGTCCAGGAGGGCCATTTTGGTTTGCCTGATCAACGACCATCTTGAAGTGCTGGTCTTGCTCGTTTGATCCACACGTTTTTATCACTAAGGAAGCAAGGGGAAGTCTTCTTCCTTGTGCCTAACCCTTTGTGAAGGACGTTTGGAAGGTAGAATTGTTGGAGCCCACGAGTTGCACGCATCAAATTGGTATTAGAGCCCAGGTTACTCTATTCCACCATCTATCATTTCCTTTTTTGTTTGAGTCTAGTCATTTTAAGTTCAGTTGTGTCCTTCTTCTACTCACTCCACACTCCCTTATCTTGCATTTCATAAAAAAAGTCCAAAAAACAAACATTGCTTTGAGTCCTTGCATGTTGCTGCATTTATCTTTTCATCATTCAAGTGTCATTTCTTTTATTTCCTTTTCGCATCACAATCTGATTTTGAGTCGTTCAAGCTTGAACAAATTAGGGTTTGTTGCATTTTAGGTTACGTTCAGCCTTCTTTTAAATATTCCAACCATCAACCTATAAAGCTACCTCGGTTTCAAATCATCTTGTTGCTTCCGAAGCTTTTAGTTGGTGATGATTGTATGCATCTTGTGATTCGCATTGTGAATAATTTCATGCTTTAAGTCAAGTAGTCCTACGTGTGCTTGTTTTCACAATCCATCTTCAACAACAAGCAAACCCTAAAACCACCCAATACCCCATGGCCCAACCAGCACCCACCCTAACCCAAACCTAAAACTCACCAACCTGATTCCAAACAACCCTATTTACACTCCCAACAAAAATGCCCCAAACCAATTTTACAAAACACAATCAGAATATAAAGATCCCAATTCATTCAAATAAACCCTAACCCTAGAATTTGAATTTTGTTCAATTCTATCCTACAACCATCCACTATCCAAATTGACCACTTAAATCATCAATTACCAACCTAAATAGTCCATTTACACCGTCCATTCAGTTTCCAAAATCGCATTCCGCAAATTCCCAAAACGTTCAAAAAAACCCTAAATTAAAAACCCTAACCCTAATCCCAATTCAGCCCTACTCAATTTCACTCATTTTCCAAGGTTATTTTGTTGCAATTCACGGTTGCACACTGCAATTTAAAGACATTCCACTATTCTGTCCGAAAACGAAAGTGCTAAGTGCACAACGCGTGAAATTTCAATTCTGCCCCTAGTCAAAAAAACAAAGAGGAGATCTGAACCTTGCCTACGTTGAATTAGCAAGGAAAGAGAAAAAAAAGAACAAGAGAAAAGAAAAAGGGCAACACACTTGACATTACGTAGAAATTTTTTTTTGGTTCAATTTGAGAACCTTGGATATCTTATTTCCTTTTTACCCCACATTGTCGTCTCCCTATACCCTATTCTCCATCTCCTAATCTTCTTGAACCAATCACACACTTGATTGCTCGATTGTTGCATGACTTGAACCATTTTGTGGATAGTAAGTGCATAGAATCAAAATTAACTAAAGATTGCCCACGACAACCCTTAGTTCATCTTTGGTTCAGCCTTGTACATCAACTTTGGTTGCTTATTTTCTTTGAATCTTAGTAGAAAGTTCAAGTTTGTGTTCATTTCCATTGATTCTACTTTGATACTAATTGGTGCAACTTGAACGCAAAAAGGAAGAAACAGGTGGAGAACATTGTGATTTGAAGAAGCATTGGCAATACACTTTCTTATTGATCACTCTGAGCCTTCTTAACTTCAGGTTATCCAAGAACCAAAGTGGTAAGAGAGTGGAAAGAATAGAAAGCGGAGTGTTCATAGCTCGCTTTTACTAACCCCTTAACGTTTGTTTGTCTTTGTATTAGTTTGCTTCTTTTCTTCTCTTTTCGTTTTCTATTTGATCACTTTAGGTAAAACATGGATAGCATCACTCATTCCGCATCTAGCAAGTCAAAGGAGGCCGAAACTGTTGACAACACGCAACAATAAATGCTGGAAATGCTTAAGAAACTCATGCACGACAATGAGATCATCAAGCATCGCTTGGAAGACGTTGAACAAAGCTACAAAACGAGTGATGGCCAAGGTACAAGCAGGGCTGTCCCCCTACCGCAACCTAGGTGCCATCCCCCAGAAGAAGTTGAGGATGAAAACCTTAGACCGCCACACACCGAGGCAAGAAGGTTTGTTCCTCCTACACAACCAAGAAGGTACGCTCCAAGAAGGTACAATGATGATTACATTCCATTTGAGCATGATGAGTATGACTTTGATGACCACCCTCCCCGTGGTTACCAAAGACACCAAAATCCCCTTTTTCCGCAAGATGACGATTTTCTCAAAATCAAAATAAATATTCCCACGTTTTATGGTAAAAGTAATGCGGAGAAATATTTAGAATGGGAAACAAAAGTGGATTTAATCTTTTCTTGTACCAATTACAATGAATTACAAAAAGTGAGGTATGCTTCTATTGAGTTTTCTGGTTATGCACTTAATTGGTGGACGAATTTGTGTCGTAATAGAACTAAGACGAGGCAACCTCCAATTGCCACTTGGGAAGAAATGAAGTTTGACATGAGACAGCGTTTTATCCCAAACAATTATGAGAGTTCTATTTTCACGAGTTTGCACAATTTACGACAAGGTTCCAAAAGTGTAGACGAGTATTATAAAGAGTTGGAAATTTTGTTGGAAAGGTCTAACTTGCAGGAACCCGAAGAAGCCACGAAGGCTCGATTCTTACATGGTTTAAACAGGGAGGTTGCGCAAAGGGTTGACCTTCAACCTTATCTCGACCTCACAACCATGGTCCATATGGCTTAAAAGATTGAAAACCAATTAAAGGTACGTAGTGCTTCCAATTTCAATTCCAATTATCGTACTAATCAATCTTCATCAAGATTTCCCAGAGCCTTCAGGAACGGGAAGTTCACGGCCTACAGAAGGCCAAACATGTGACCAAGGTGCATCACAACGAACGGACAATCGTGTGCAGCCCACACAGCGGCGTGATGACCGCACCCACCAAAAGAATCCTCCCGGAAATTCTGCAGACCTCTCAAACAGGTTTAGAGACATTAAATGCTATAAATGTCAAGGACGTGGTCACATGGGAAAAGAATGTCCTAATGCAAAACGAATCATGTTAATTGAGGAGACAAATGAATATGTGTCTGAGTCCGAGCATGAAAACGAGTCTGAGCATGATAATGATATTGAACCTGAAGAAGATCTAGGCGCATTAGATGATTTTGACACTAAGGAGTTTCTTGTTGTGCGTAGAGCTTTAAATGCATATCCAAAATTAGATGATCACGAAAAACATAGAAAAAACATTTTCCATATTCACTGCATGATAAATGGTAAAGTGTGCACCATGATCATTGATTCCGGTTCTTGTGCGAATGTGGCTAGTATCGAATTGGTAAGAAAACTGAATTTGCCTATGACTAATCATCCGCATCCTTACAAACTTGCATGGCTCAATGATTGCGGTGAAGTTAGCGTAAGTAAACAAGTTTTGATTTCTCTTAGCATTGGTAGTTACAAAGATGATGTTTTATGTGATGTTGCACCAATGCATGCTAGTCATATCTTACTTGGTAGGCCATGACAATTTGATCGACATGTGACATATCATGGATATTTGAATCGTTATTCTTTCAAATTGAATGGCAAACTGTACAAATTGCATGCACTTCCACCACACAAAGTCCACGAGGATCACCAACGCATGTCCAAGTCTAGGGCCAATCCTAAGGAAAAAGAAGCCGAGAGAAAATTCGTGGAATGCATGAAAAGTGAGAACAAAAAACTCGAGAGCAAGGGAAAAGAGGTAGTACCCCTAAGTGTCAACGAGTCCAAAAAGAAGTGTGGGTATTTCGCAAAGAAAAGAGAGGTCACACGCGCCCTTTATAACAACCAAACTGTCCTCATCATCATCCCAAAGCCGTGTCACCTTGCCCTAGAAGAACTCCCACCAAACTTACCTACCTCAGTTGCGTCCCTTATCCAAGAATATGAAGCTCTATTTCCCTCCAAACCACCATCCGGATTACCACCCATTAGAGGAAAAGAACACCAAATCGACTTTGTCTCAGGAGCCGCATTACCAAATCGCCCAGCCTATCGAGACAACCCCGTAGAAACCAAGGAAATCCAAAGGCAAGTAGAGGAGCGCCTAGCGAGTGGACAAGTCCGAGAGAGCCTAAGCCCATCCGCCGTCCTAGTCATTTTAGTACCCAAAAAGGATGTAACGTGGAGAATGTGTACCGATTGCCGAGCCATAAACAAAATTACCGTCAAGTATAGGTACCCATACCTAGGCTGGATGATATGTTGGATATGTTGCACGGATCTAAATTTTTCACCAAAATCGACCTTAAGCAAGGGTACTTTCAGGTACACATTAGAGAAGGGGACGAATGGAAGACTGCATTCAAAACCAAGTTTGGGCTCTATAAGTGGTTAGTGATGCCCTTCGGGCTCACCAACGCCCCTAGCACCTTTATGAGGCTAATGAATGAAGTCTTACGTGCGTTTATAGGACGATTTGTCATTGTCTATTTCGATAATATCCTAATCTATTCCCAAATCAAAGAAGATCATCTTGACCACATTAGAGCTGTTTTTGAAAAGCTTAAGCAAGAACAACTTTACGCCAACTTTAAGTTCTCCTTTTGTTTAGAACGCGTAGTTTTCCTAGGCTTTGTCATTTCGGCTGAGGGAGTAGAGATGGATGAGGAAAAGGTTAGGTCTTATGGAGTGGCCTATACCTAAGACTGTAGGGGAAGTTCGCAGTTTCCATGGACTTGCAAGTTTTTATAGACGCTTTGTCAAAGATTTTTCTTCCATAGCTGCACCCCTAATTGAAATTGTGAAAAAAGATGTGCCTTTTAGGTGGGAAGAGCCACAACAACAAGCAATTGATGAGCTTAAACGTAGGCTAACCACTGCACCCATACTTAGGCTACCAAATTTTGATGAGACTTTTGAGATCGAGTGTGATGCAAGTGGAGTGGGTATAGGCGCAGTTTTAACCCAAGGTAAGAAACCCATAGCCTATTTTAGTGAGAAGTTAAAAGGCGCTGCATTGAATTACTCCACTTATGATAAGGAACTTTATGACCTTGTGAGATCCCTACAAACTTGGCAACACTATCTTCAACCTAAGGAGTTTGTGATCCACACTGACCATGAAAGCCTTAAGTATCTTAAAGGGCAAGGAAAGTTGAACAAGAGACATGCCAAATGGGTAGAGTACATAGAACAATTCCCTTACGTGATTAAGTACAAACAAGGAAAGGGAAATATAGTTGCTGATGCCCTCTCTAGGAGATACACGTTAGTCACTACATTATCCTCACGCTTCTTAGGATTCGAATCACTTAAGGAATCGTATTCTAATGACCATGACTTTGGCACTGTTTTCGAGTCATGTAAAGAAGCACCGTTTAGGAAATTTTACATATATGAGGGTTATCTTTTCAAAGAATATAAGTTGTGTGTTCCCCAAACATCCCTACGAGAAGCATTGACTAGAGAAGCCCATGGGGGAGGTTTAATGGGTCATTTCGAAGCGTTCAAAACCCTTGAAACTCTTAAGGAACATTTCTATTGGCCCCACATGAGAGTAGACGTCGAGAGGTTGTGTGGTAGTATTTCGGAGTGTTCAAAACCCTTGAAACTCTTAAGGAACATCACTTGCAAACAAGCCAAATCCAAGTCCCAACCAATGGCCTTTACACGCCCTTACCCGTCCCTGATTCACCTTGGATTGACATTTCCGTGGACTTTGTTTTAGGACTTCCTAGGTCTCGAGGAGGGTGCGATAGTATTTATGTTGTGTTTGATCGATTTTCAAAAATGGCACATTTCATTGCATGTAGGAAAGTTGATGACGCCACACATGTTGCTGATTTATTCTTCAAAGAAGTTGTGAGATTGCATGGCATGCCACGTACAATTGTAAGTGATAGAGATACGAAATTTTTGAGTCATTTTTGGCGTGTTTTGTGGGCTAAACTTGGTACACAATTGTTGTTTTCAGCCACCACACACCCACAAACTGATGGACAAACTGAAGTCGTTAATCGTACTCTTTCTCAACTTTTGCGTGCCATTTTGCAAAAACACATTAAACATTGGGAATATTGTTTACCGTATATCGAATTTGCATACAATAGGAGTGTCCATCACGGTACTTTGCATAGTCCATTTGAAATCGTGTATGGCTTTAATCCCTTGTCTCCCCTCGATTTGATTCCTGTTCCCGTGCATGAACATTCTAGTCTTGATGGTAAACAAAAAGCGGAAGATAAAGAAACTGCATGAACAAGTTAAAACACAACTTGAAAAGAAAAACAAAGCTTATGAAAGACGAGCTAACAAACATCAAAAACGAGTTGTGTTTAAACCTAGAGATTTAGTGTGGTTACATTTGCGCAAAGAAAGATTTCCCGATGAGAGAAAGTCCAAACTGTTACCTCGAGGAGATGGACCTTCCAAAGTTTTCAAACGCATAGGTGACAATGCATACATCCTTGATCTTCTCGAAAGGTATGGTTCAATTTCGCCTACATTTAATGTTGCTGACCTCACCCCATTCACTGATGACCTTTTTGATTAGAGGACGAATCCTTTTGAGGAGGGAGGATTGATGAGGATCAAGGATCCGATGAGGATCAAGGGTCCCATCAAGAGGTCAAGGGCCCCATGACAAGAAGGAGGGCAAGAGAACTTTGTCATCAAGTTGTCATCTTCTTGTACAAGCATGTTCAAGATGAACCTAAGATTCCTTGGGTTCATTTCATTGAACATTCACCTTGAGTGTGTATAAGCATGCATATGTACGTTCTTTGTTTTTGAATTTTTGTCTTGTTTCTTGTGATCTTTGTTTTATGGTTTGCTTTGTAGGTAAATTAGGTAGATCCAAATAAAATGGAGGCCCAAAAAGGAGGCTGTAGCCGTGTGTTGCAAAATAGGGGACAAAAGGAATGTTGTCTTGAAGAGAATGTTTGACTCCACAAAGACAAATTCAAATGTGTCCAAGATGGAATCTCTTGATCAAATTAAAATCAAAATCATCTCCAAATATCAACCAAGAGGCCGCCCACTTTGAATGCTAGGATGAAGCTCTACTTGAGTTTGGACTTGAGGATAAACTTGAATTTAAATTCCACCATAATTTGAATTCAAGTTTCAACCAATTGGAGACTTAAAATTCAAGAAGATTTCAGCCTATATCTCCAGCCTATAACACGCCATCTTGGAGGATAAAGGAAGGATAGATTCCAATTCAAATTGAATCCAAGTTTGAATTCAAATTCAAACTCGGTTTGAATTCAAACTTCAACCATCTTTTGAATTCAAGTCCAACCATCTTATCATCATCAAAATCAGATTTTCTACACTTCATTATCCATGGAACACGCCAGATTGGAGAGCTAGAACACAATTCAAGTTGAATCCAAGTTTGAATTCAAGATCAACCTCAATTCAAATTCAAACGTCCACCATCTCTTGAATTCAAGTCCAAGCATATCCTACTCATCAAATCAGCTCCTCCAAGACATTATTTGACTCTCATACATGGCTGGATATGGAGAGAAGGGGATCTTGCAAGCATTTCAAATTTTAGCTAGGATTTGTTTTACTTTTGAATTAAAATAATTTTCAAGTTTCAAACATTATTAGCTAGCTTATTTTGAAATAATTTCTGGTCATTTGAAGGCCGATAGGACGAGGATTAAGGCCTATAAATAGACCCCTTTGGCCGATTGTAAACACAACTTTTGATGAATAAAAATTCTGGATATTTCTTTCACTTTGTGTGAGACTTTGTTTTCTTGGTTTTGCATTAAAAACCTAGGTTAAGATCCTTCAAAGTTGAGCATTTTGAAGGTGTCACCATTGCTAAAAGGTGCCGTCCAGGAGGGCCATTTTGGTTTGCCTGATCAACGACCATCTTGAAGTGTTGGCCTTGCTCGTTTGATCCACACGTTTTTATCACTAAGGAAGCAAGGGGAAGTCTTCTTCCTTGTGCCTAACCCTTTGTGAAGGACGTTTGGAAGATGGAATTGTTGGAGCCCACAAGTTGCATGCATCACTTTCAAACACGTTGGGTTGCAAAACTTTTGTTGTTTTAGAATCCTTTTTCATTGTATGCAACAAATCATTAAGTCTAAGCATTTCCTTTTCAAATGCATTCATGTTCACAATCAAATTGCTTAACTTATCCGAATCAGTTTGATCGTTTGGTTTGTCACTTTGCAAATCACATGAGTTCTGCTCATGCCCATAGTTTTGATTAAAACGCCGAATGATCAGGTTCGATTGAATAAGTTTTGCCTTTTCAAACATGTCATGAAGGGATGAAAATGTCTCCTGCAACAATCAATCAGCAATCCCTTTATCTAATCCGGCAAAGCACCTAATCATGCTTAGTTCCTCATGCTCATTAACATTAGCATAATACAAATCATCGAGCATTTCATTATAATATGCTGTAACATCTTTACTGTAATGAGGAATGGTTTGATACCTTGGAGTTTTACACTCCCACTATCTCACCCAAACACCATTCGTATGTCCAAAAAAGTCCATACGTAGGTTGAGTTCATCAAAGTCATTTATATGACATTCAACTCCCCAAATGGTTCTAAGCATCATGTTTAATCAAAACAATCAACCAAAGAAGTAAAAATTGTGAGGTAACCAAGTTAGATCACAAGCAAGTAAATCAAATTATAACTTCAACAAAACGTGAATTTATACTTTAAGCTGACAATTGAATAAACAATAATCTTGGACTATCTAAGATTCAAAGAAGGATAGGAGTCAAGTGATGTTTCAGGCTGAATCAAGAAAGCTAAGGGTTTGTTCAAGACAATCCTTTAACTTACTTTAAAATTTTATGCAAATTCAATTGTAAATAAAGTGAAAGCTAAGTACACATATACAAGTGCTCAGTAAGGGTTTGTTCTTGAAACTTTTTCAACAAAGATCAACACTTTGGGTGATGGTACTTTTTTTTGCACAAATTTTGTTTCTAAGTTCTTTTTGAGAATTTGGAACTTTTCTAATATAAGGCTATTCCTCTCCTCTTGTGCAATCTCTCATGCGTCTTGCCTCTTACTTTTGTGACGTAGGTTGGCTTTTCTCTCAGTTTCTTTCGCAAACAAGCTCTATTTTCTTTCTTTGTGCTTTTTGGCTTGTTTGTTTGTGAGACTGCTGCTCATAGCCTTTACGAGACATTGCTCACGGCTTTGGGTTTGCTTGCGCAAGTTTTGGTTGTTCTTTTGTGAAAAAGTTCCCTTTACAACACGACTGAACGCTAATGAAGTGACAAGTATTTCACAATTTTAAGAACCAAATATGAATGAAAGTCCAATGCAAGTTTGAAGAAGTGTAAAGACAACAAGATGATAAACAGGGTTGGCAATATAACAATGTGGGCCTGAAATTTAGACAACTTGATCCTAAGTAATGACTTAAGTCCAACAATGCCTTTAATCAATTGAAACAACCCAAAGTAAATATAAACGCAAATCCAACCTTACAACTTGATGTTAATTCTTGTTTTCTTTCAAGTTTACTTCACTTTTTCACGGCTTTAAAGTCAATAAATGTTTGATTAAAAATTCAGGCATCCTTGGAGCGTTTATCTTTGTTTAATGACTTAAATGTGAGTTTGAGACGGCTTTGTTAAGTTTGCAAACGAACAGTACTTCGTCTTAACTTTTTGAATTCAAATGGTGGCAAAAGGATACTTACACACGGCTTGATATTGGTCTTACTTAGTACAGATTCTTTCCTTGTTATTTTAAGTGGTTATGACACCGACAACTTACAATGACACAGCTTGAACATGAAACCAAAGTAAACAGATTTATTGTGTGTGTTTGATCAAAATCAAGTTGAATATGCCACGGTTTGAACAGAATTTATCTTGCTATAGCCTTGTGTTGTTTGTTTAATCAAAACAATTTCGTAAAACTTGTAAATAGCATGCTTGGAAACAAGGTAATCAAACTATGTTTAAACAATTTGCCACAAGTTTGTATAGGCCACGATTTTTGAGCAAAACAGAATATAAATCAATTACTTTTTGTGGTTTCTTTTTTCATCTGAAAACTAGATGACAAAACAGATTTAAGTTCTATGCGGTCATGAAAACAGAAAATATGCGATTTGTCTTTTTGACAATTTTCTGGAATTTTTTTTGTTTCAAACAAAATGCTAAACAAACACCATCATAACGTTTTTAAACATCTTAAGGATGTCTAAACAAAGTTAAAACAGAAAATGATATGAAAAAAATGGAAGGAAAACAGATTACAACCATGCGTATGCAACTTAACACATAACAGAACACATTGACGTCTTTTAACTTTTTCTTGTTTCAAACAGCAACAAAACACCAAACAAATTCTCAAAACATTTCCTAACATCTTGAATTATGGTTTTGAACAAGATTTAGGTGCTGGATCATATTAAAAAAACGTGATACACAGCAGACACAAACAGAAAAAATTCTGGAAACAGAACACTTAAACAACTATCCAACTATTTTTGTTTTTAGATTTTTAACCAACACTGACACAACATTTCTAACACCTTAATGGTCTGTTTGAACCAATTTTAGGTGCTGGAGTGTTAAAAAAACGTACAACAACAATACACATAAACAGAATGCAAAAAAGAAACTGAAACACAAATCAGTTTACAAAACAAAAAGGATTGGAGTAAAAGTATACCTTAAGCTCTGATACCAATTATGAGGGAACAAGAAGGGACCTTCCTTTAACTCCTTAACACAGCTTGGACAAGAAATGGGTGCGGCACAACCTTCCTAGAAGACCTTGCAACAAACCGCTTCCCTTTTGGTGTGTTGTTGAACAATGGCTAACAAATGGCTTCAACTCATCTAGGCAAGCCACAACCCTCCCAAATGATATTCACCCAAGTATATAAACCTACAAACAAGGTTGTTCAAGCCTTGAAGGGATTCAAGAGCCCTTGAATCAAAGGAAGAACAAGAACAGAAAAACTGTTCTGAAAAACAAAGTTCTCGGCAGAACTATTTTGTTTCAATATTGAATCTCCTCCTTACACGTTTTTCCTACCTATTTTATATATAGATATATCTTAGACAATCTGATAATGTCTGTACAAAAAGGTCCAATGAAAATAAAGCAAGAAAATTGGTTTAACAAGATTAGACAAAACCAATTAGAAATCTGAATCTATTCCAGCTTTGCGTCAGTTAGCCTTGATAATTGTTTCAGCTTCTTCAATTTGATTGGTTAGCTTAAGGAGCAGCTTAGGAAGCTTCCTTAGTCATCCTTGAAGGTTTGTTTTGAAGTTCTCGAATCTGATTAGTCCAAAAGGCAGCTGAAAAACGTCCAGTAGTTCAGGAATGTTCAAGTTGTTATTTTGCTTACAAGCTGGTGCATAAGCTGTGTGCTTGACTTTGATGATGTAGCAGCTTGAACAAGTTGCTGGGTGAGCTCCTTAGGCAAGTAGGTGGTGCACCTGGTTTGTTTCAAGGTGGTCCAAGCAGGCTGGTGACATGCAACCAGGTGACAAATCAACTTGTTCACAATCTGTATAGTTTTGACACACAAACTGTTTTGAATTTTTTTTGATCATCTTCCACTCCAAATTAGGCTTTCCAATACAAATGACATTTGTAGAACTTTTCCTGTAGATGAGTTTAGACACCGAAATCATCTGGTTTGCATCTTGGAAGAGTGAGTTATGGACATTTGAAGTTGACCTGCTACAGATGTGGACCTTTGAAGCTGCTGACTAAGCAGCCTGCTTCTGGAAAACGTTGTTTGAGCTTGATACAGGCCTCTTCTGGGGAGATGATACATTAGAAAGTTGTAGATAAACTTCTTATCTTTCACCTCCAACTTGAATCAGGTCAATTGGACTTGTGGTTGGAGAGATATGGCCAAAATACCAACAGGGTATCCAGCTGCCTGCTTGACTGTTTGGAATCAGCTTTGTGTTTGAACTTTGTATCCGTTTAATTTTTGCTTCCTTGAGCCTAAATGAGTTCAAAAACACACAAAACAACATATACAACATATACAACACGTCCTAGGGTTTGTTAGACTATAAGAGACATTAATTTGCAGTTATGAATGGTCGGGTGACCCCTAAACGTTCATACAAGTGTGACATGTCTTAGAGAACTAACAAGTGAAATGTTTGACATGCTTGACATGTGGTCGATGCCTCATGGGAGTGCATCAGTGAGATAAATGTCAAGCCAACTAGATAATTGAGGGGAAAGAGAAGGCGAGAGGTATTCTTCTTCCTCTCTATGCTACGGCAGTATATCGGATTTGTAAAATCTTGAATTCTTTATCGATGCAGTCTCGATCGATGGAGTCTATGAGACTTTTAGTTTCTCTAAACGGAGGAAATAAAAGATTCAAAAAATATGGAAGACGGCCCTAGTTGCCCGTAACCAATTTGATGCCTTGCGAGTTACCGCCTCGTTCAGGATTACGGCAAGAAAACAGGGCAAATTGATAAAGAAACAACTATACACTTAATCTAAAGGCAAACCCTCAAACACACATATACACAGAGGTTGGGATCTGCACTGTGGCAATTTCCTCTGCTAACTTTCAAATGGCATAAAGCAATAAAGAAATGAAAAGAGAAGGAGAGAAATTTGTTTTATCAGTGGCGGCAACCAAAAAATTTTAATGATTAGAAGAGTATATTGTATGTGCCGATGGGAAGAGGAGATCGGCGGGCGGAATCGCCATCGTACTTGCCGCGTGGGAATGAAGGTCGGAGAAAGGAAAAGAGAGAGTATTCAGCCGTAAATAATTTTGCCTTTTGGACACCAAAATGACACCAAAATGAACCCTACAAAGCCAACAAAAGACAGCAATGGTCAAGCCAGAATTGTATGAAAGCAATGACATGCAACTAATAAAAACACACAAAATGCAGTACATGAAGTGTAATCTAACTAAACGCACCTATAACGTCTTGCACATGTGTATGCATCAATCCCTCCTTCCTAGAAAAGATTTGTCCTCGAATATTAGCATGTATGTAGTGAAAGGAAAAGAACACAACAATCTAACAACTATGCAAGACACACCTAAACAATTTAGAGACAACATTCATGAAAATTTTCATCCTAAGATGTTTAGGGTGGATATATAACTCAAGAATGAAGCATACATCCAACAACACATATAAGAACATGTTAACAAGAATGCTTAACAAACAGAATCTTTTCCTAATGTGTCTTGGATGCATAAAAAAGAACAACTCAAATTCCACATTCATGTAGTTAGGACTATCATAAGTATGCAATGTACTCATGCAACAACTTGGAGCATGGTTTTCATGTATGGACAACATACTTCCCACACAAAGTGTATTAGGTACAAGAGTTAAAGTATGTAAAACACTAAGAACAAGCATCGTACCTTGCACATTCCTTAGCAAATTCCAAATCAGATTCTTCGCCATTGATTTCAATCATGGGGCTTGGGAAAAATTTCAGCATACTTATCATCATCTTTAGGCAACTTAAGCTCAATAAACTCATGGGTGACTTCAGCATCATATTCATGAAGGAACAAAGGATTACCAAACACAACTTTGTTTGAATCTAAGCTAGCACCTTCAATTAATGTAAGATCACTTTCATGCATTTCAAACAAGGGATTACTATAACCTTTCCATTCATGTTCTTTCAAGTTTTCATGCTCAATTGTATCATCACTTTCACTAGTTATATCACTTAAAACATCATGTAAATCATCATCTAAGTCATGCAAAACAGTAGCTAAATCATCTTTGAGATCATCATGCAAGACTTTATCAGTAAGCTCTTTAGATTCATGACTAGGTGCATGTACAATTTTAGCTTGTAATGCAAGTAACATGATTTGGAATTCTAGCATCGTTTTATCCAAGAATCCACAATGACGAGCCAAATAAAGGCTAGAAAACGTTTCCAAGACTTTGTCTTCTATTCCAAATTGATTTGAAACTCGGCTATGGCAAAGAACATCACAATGACACCCCTTGAACTGTAACCGTTTGTCCTTGGCTCAATTCATACCAACACCTCTTCCTCTTTGGCATTCCAACACATCTAAAACCTCATTGAGACCCTAAGATGCTGTAAATCAAGAATGAAGTAAGTACTAACAAGTTCTAGGCTATGAACTTGAAAGAAACCGTTTAGTGGCTTAAGCTTCAACTAGGAAAGTTGAGAATTCCTTAAAGGAAATTTTGATTGAAATGTTTTTGAAAATTATGTGGTTCCCTTTACATTCAGGTTCCTAAGCTATTTAAAACCAACGAAATTTACAAGGGTACAAGGTTTAAAGTACAAAGTACAAGTCTAAAAGTAACATGCTTGCTTGGTAACTTGTTTGAACAATTTTGGTTCCAAGAAAGCTGGTTTCCTTGCCGTGCTTCCATGCTTGTTTTCAACCACAATTTTGATTGGATAATACCTTGAGCAGCTGATTTGAATTGCCTTTGATTGGTTGCAAGTTTGTCTTTGAATTTTCAAACAAATTATGCCTTAATCAGCCGTCATCTTCAAGGAGTTGATTGGATCAATTTTTGTGCTGCTTGCTTGCTTGTCTCCAACTTGTTTTTGATTGATTTGAACATTTGCAAGACTTCTCCCAATTGGTTAATGCTTTGAGCAGCTTGTTCATCCATCTTTAACGTGAAGAACAATTCAGATTTTGACATGGATGCTTGTCACCTCCTTGCTTGTTAGCTACTTGCATATCACCTCCTTGCTTGAACAAAAATTCAGATTCTAATTGCATTTTCAAGCTAAGTACGTGTACCTGAAAAACAAGGCAATAATACAACAAAAACTATCCTGAAACAAGGTTAACCAACCAACAATATTAAAAAGAACAACTAAAGATATGTAGAACATGTTTTTGATACAACTAGATCAAAGCTTGTATCATATAAACCCAATGGACATCATCTTTGCTTGGTTCATCCTCTTCATGCCTATAAAGAAATGATTCAACACAATGCAACAACTTCTTAGCCATACTCCTTGTTATGGGACCTGTGCGGGGCAGTGAGGTGTCATCATCAGTGTTTGTATCCACAAGGTTAGGCTGTAGCTCATCATTCCCTCCCACTTGAGAAGGATTCGTCCTCGAATCTGAATCAATACTAAATGGAGAAAGGTCAGCAACATTAAAAGTTTTAAAGATAGGACCATACCTTTCTTCAGGAAGATCGAGAACATAGGCATTATCACCAAGCCGTTTCAATACTTTGAACGGTCCATCGCCTCTTGGCTTCAACTTTGAGTCCCTTTCCTTAGGGAATCTTTCTTTCCTGAAGTGTAACCAAACAAGATCACCAGGCTCAAATATAACAACTTTACGATTCCTGTTGGCTCTATTGGCATACACTTTATTCTTAGCTTCAAGTTGTGACTTAACCTTTTCATGCAATTCTTTCACAAGTTTTGCTTTTCGTTCACCATCTAAACTAACACGTTCATGAACAGGTATGGGAACAAGATCAAGCGGGGACAAAGGGTTAAAGCCATAAACAACTTCAAAAGGAGAATGCAATGTTCCACTATGAACAACTCTATTGTATGCAAACTCAATATACGCTAAGCAGTCTTCCCAATTCTTTAAGTTCTTTTGAATGACAACACGTAACAGTTGAGACAAAGTTCTATTAACAACTTCAGTTTAACCATCGGTCTGTGGGTGAGCAGTTGTAGAAAATAACAATTTAGTACCAAGTCTACTCCACAAAACACGCCAGAAATGACTTGGAAACTTGGTATCTCTATCACTAACAATTGTACGTGGCATGCCATGCAATCTAACAATCTCCTTAAAGAACAAATCAGCAATATGAATAGCATCATCAACTTTCTTACATGCAATGAAATGTGCCATTTTGGAAAATCTATCAACAACAACAAAGATGCTATCTTTACCAGTTTTGGATCGAGGCAATCCCAATACAAAGTCCATAGAAAGATCAGTCCAAGGTGAGCTTGGAACAGATAAGGGAGTGTACAATCCATGTGGTTGTGTTCTAGATTTTGCTTGTTTGCAAGTAATACATTGGTCACATACCTTATCAACATGTGCTTTCATATGCGGCCAGAAGAAATGCTCCTTAAGTGTTTCCAAAGTTTTTAACGAGCCAAAATGACCCATTAAACCTCCTCCATGAGCTTCTTTTATCAGCAACTCTCTTAATGAACACATTGGTACACATAACTTATGTTATTTAAACAAATAACCATCATGCAAGTAATATTTAGCAAAAGGTGAATCAATGCATGCTTGATAGATAGAACTAAAGTCATGATCAGAATGATACATCTCTTTGATAGACTCAAAACCAAACATGTTACATGAAAGAGTAGTAATCAAAGTATAGCGACGAGATAATGCATTAGCAACAACATTTTCTTTTCTTTGCTTATACTTGATCACATAAGGGAATTGTTCAATGAATTCAACCCATTTGGCATGTCTTTTGTTCAATTTTCCTTGACCTTTTAGATACTTAAGGCTTTCATGATCAGTATGAATCACAAATTCCTTAGGTTACAGATAATGTTGCCAAGTTTGTACAGAACGGACAAGGGCATACGATTCTTTATCATAGGTTGAATAATTTATGGAAGCTCCTTTCAATTTCTCACTAAAGTAGGCAACAGATTTGTTACCTTGATGCAATACAGCTCCAATGCCAACTCCACTGGCATCACATTCAACTTCAAACATTTCATCAAAGTTGGGCAATCTCAGGATAGGTGCAAAAATTAGACGTTTCTTAAGTTCCTCAAAGGCTTGTTGTTGTGATTCCCCCCATTCAAAACTTACATCTTTCTTGACTAACTCATTCAAGGGTGCAGCTATGGTAGAGAAATCCTTCACAAAACGCCTATAGAAGCTAGTTAATCCATGAAAACTCCTAACATCTCCAGCAGACTTAGGGGTTGGCCACTCAGTTTTGGATTTAACTTTCTCTTGGTCCATTTCAATTCCTTCAGCACTACTCACAAATCCTAAGAATGTAACCTTCTCCAGACAGAAAGAACACTTTTTGAAATTAGCATACAACTTTTCTTTCTGTAGGGTGACAAAAACAGCTCTAAGATGGATCAGATGTTCATTTAGGGTTTTGGAGTAGATAAGAATGTCATCAAAGTAAACTACTACAAATTTCCCTATGAATTTCCTTAAGACCTCATTCATTAACATCATGAAAGTACTAGGGGCGTTGGTTAAACCAAAGGGCATAACTAACCATTCATACAATCCAAATTTAGTCTTAAATGTAGTTTTCCATTCATCACCTTCCCTAATTCTCACTTGGAAATAACCTTGTTTAAGATCTACTTTGCTAAAGCATCTAGACCCATGCAACATATCCAACATGTCATCCAACCTAGGGATAGGGTATCTATACTTCACAGTGATCTTATTGATGGCTCTACAATCAGTACACATTCTCCAAGTTCCATCTTTCTTAGGGACAATGATAACAGGAACAGCACAAGGACTCATACTCTCTTTTACTTTACCTTGGGTTAATAATTCCTCAACTTGTTTTTGGATTTCCTTAGTTTCCTCTGGATTGGCTCTATAGGCAGGTCTGTTTGGTAGAACAGCTCCTGGAATGAAATCTATTTGATGCTCAATGCCTCTTAGAGGTGGTAAACCTGGGGGATCTCCTTCAGGAAACAAGCTAGAAAATTCTTGAAGTAAAGATGCAACTTCACTTGGTAAAGTAGATGGTATTTCAGATGAAGAGAACAGAGTTTCTTTGTAAAGCAAGATATCAACAGTTTTGTTTGAATTGATAGCATGGAATACCTCGCTTTGAGATGCAAAGAATGCACTTTTCTTTTGAGATGGTTCAGCTGAAACTTTGATCTCTTTCGGTTCAATTTTAAGATGAGAAGTTTGCAGTTGGTTTTCTTTGATGAAAATCCTTTCCAATTCCTTTTCTTTTGGATCATTATGGCTTTTTAACATTCGTTGTTGATCCTCAAAGACTTTGTGCGGGGCAAGGCATTTAATTTGAACAGTTTGTTGTTATGCCTAAAGGAATATCTATTCAGGTAACCATCATATGTAACCTTGTTGTCAAATTGCCACGGTCTACCTAATAAGATATGACTTGATTTCATAGGGGCTACATCACATAACACCTCAGCAGAATACCCACCAATTGATAAAGGAACTAGGACTTGCTTTGTTACTTTAACTTCACCACACTCATTAAGCCATGTAAGTCTATAAGGACGGGGGTGATTAATTAAAGGTAACTCAAGTTTCCTAACATGTTCAAAACTTGTAACATTGGTACATGAACCGAAGTCAATGATTAAAGTGCAAACTTTCTTTTTAACCATACAGTGAATGTGAAATATGTTCTCTCTTTGTATTTCAGGTTCTTCAGTTTTCATTTGGGCACTTAGAGCTCGACGGACAACTAAGAACTCTTTTGTTTCACACTCATTAATCTCTTCACTAAGCTCTTCTTCTTCCTCCCATGTTTGTTCAATTTCATTGTTTTCTTCACTCTCTTCCAATTCTTCCTTAGAATGATACTCATTAGACTCTTCAATAAACAAGATGCGTTTAGGGTTGGGACATTGATTAGCAAAATGACCTTTTCCTAAGCATTTAAAACATTGAATATCACGAGCCTTAACATTAGGCGTACCTTCCACCTTGGCTTTGCCTTTATCAGTGATTGGAAGCTTTGGACGATTTTGGATATTCTGGGTTGATTTTCCTTGGAATCCACGGCCTTGACCTTGTTGTGGAGGGAAAGGCGTCCTGGGCTGTGTTCTAGGAAAACTCAAAGGATTAGTCCGAAAAGAAGGGTTAGAAGTTTTAACCTTCAATTGTCTTTCCACTTTCTCAGCAATGTGAACCATAGAAGCCAGATCAGAGTAAGGTGTAAGTTCTACCTTAAATGCAATCTCTTTGTTCAAACCAGCTAGAAATCTAGCCATTGTGGCTTCCTCAGCTTCTTCTATGTTAGCCCTGGTAAGCAGATGTTCTAATTCTTTATAAAATTCATCAACAGATCTATTACCTTGAGAAAGTTGTTGTAATTTCTGGAAAATGCTTCTTTCATAGGAAGGAGATATGAATCTCTTCCTCATCTCTTGTTTCAGCTCGGACCAAGTAACAACAGGGGGCTGCCTTGTTCTTCTCCTGGTGTTCTTCAATTGTTCCCACCAGAGTAAAGCATAATCTACAAATTCAAAAGTTGCATACCGCACTTTGGCCAATTCAGAATAGTTAGTGCAAGAATACATATGATCTACTTTTGTTTCCCATTGCAGATAAGCTTCAGGATCACTTTTCCCTTGGAAGGAGGGTATTGTCAGTTTAGTAGTAATGAACTCTTCTTCAAGATGTTCATCTCTATCAGGCTGACGTTCATCATACCATTCTTCCGGATAGTGTTCTTCATTGTACTCAGGGAGATAATCAAATCTCTCCTCAAAAGAAATGCTCCTATGACCACCATTACTACCTCGACCTCTACCTCTACCTCTTTGTGATGTGACTTTTCTACGTTCAACATGAGACTCATTACCATAAGAGGTGCCTTCTTGAAAAGGTATACTAGGTTCCTTTTGATCTGAGGTTGGCTTTTCTACTTTGCTTATCCTTTGTTTGTTATCCTCTATGTCACTTTTCATTAAACCAAACTGATTAACAAGGAAAGTGAGTGTTTGATGTATATTCTCTAGGGTAACAGGGACTGGGGATGGAACAGGAGTAGATGGGGACGGGGTGGTGCATTATCTTTCTGTTGGGGACCCATGATTCAGAAAACAATCTCAAAAGCCAATTAAAATATTGACAAGATGCAAATACTCTACTTTATATTGACAATTGTTCAAAACAGCAATTTGGACTATTTCTCCTAAGGATTCAAGAAAATCACAGAAGTCAAATTGTTGTTCTGGCTGAATGAAATCTACGGGGTTGTTTAAGACAATCCCTTAATTTACTTTACAACATATGAAATTATCAATTGAAGTAAAGTGAAAGTAAAAGCACACAAACAAAGTATCAGCAAGGGTTTGTTTTAGAAACTTTCAATATTTCAAATCTACAACACTTTGGGTTTTTCTTTGGCACTTTCTTTCTTTTGAGCTTTGCACAGGAATTTCCCTTTTGCAATGTTCAATTTTGGGCTTTTCCTCACTTTTCTTTCTTGTGCAATTCTCTCTTGTCTTGCCTCTTACTTGTTGACAAATAATGGCTTTTCTCTCGTGTGTTTCTCAATCAAGCTTAATTTTCTTTCTTTGGGGTGTTTGCTTGATTGTTGTGAGACTACTGCTCACGGCCTACATGAGTCATTGCTCACGGCCTTTAATTGCACAAGGTTTGTTGTATTTGGAACTTGAAAGTTTCTCGTACACAACACGGCTAAACACTATGTAGTGAGAAATCAATTCACAATGACAACAAGTTCAAATTGATTATAGTGCAAGGTAAGTTCAGAAATGGATCTAAAACAACAATTGGATAGCTTTTTTACAGTGTGGGGGCTTAAACAATTCCTAACTTCCAGGATGTATCTAAGTCCAACAAGTTGTTTGAAACAATTGAAATCAACAAAAAGATATAGCTATTAGCATTCACCAAGATTTCAAATGAGCTTTAAAAACTTCTTCTAAACACACGGTTTTGGCAATGGTTTTTTCTGTTTTTGATGCAAATGATCTAACTAATCTTAAGATAGCTAAATGCAACTTAGTTGTTTCTAAATGCAATTATAAGGGCTGATTACTATAACAACTAATGGAAATCAGTTTTGATGCAAACTAAACTAACTTGTCTTGTTTTGACTTTAAGTTATCTATTCTACTTTGTTTTTGTTTTTGTTTTCGTTTTTATGATGCAAACAGTTTCTAAACTAGATGGTACTAGATGCAAGTCTTTATATTCTACTCAAAAAACGTTTATCAACTAGAAACTAGGCAGCAAACATAGTTATCTAAAACTACTTTTTTTGTTCTTTAGTTTTCGGATTTTCTTGTTCTAAACTAAACAACCAACTAAACCTTTAAACTATGTTGTAAACTAGTCTAACTAAGCTAAATAAGGCAGCAACTAAAACGTCTAAAACAGTTTGCACACAACTACTAAAAACAGATTTTAATAACTTGATTACAAACTAAATTATCAACTAATCTATTTTTGTGTTCAAAGTTTTCTGTTTTAAGGGCTTAACTAAACTACCATTTAAACTTCTAGATTAGGACCTAATGAACATTGTCTAAGCTAGATTGAACAAGAACAGCAAGTTACACACGGTTTTAACTAAACTACACAAACAGATTCTAACAACACTTAATACTAGTCTAAGTTCTTTTTGTGGTGTTTTCGGTTTTTGCTACTTAAACTAACTTACCAAACTGTTGTAAACTAACTAATAAACACTTTTAAACATAAACTAACTACCTAAATTAACAGATTCTGAAGGGACATAAAAAAACAGTTTACTACACGGCAACATCATTTTATGCAAGTTAAACAATGTAATCATGAATAGAAGACTAACCAAAGCACTGATACCAATTGATGAGCCAAATAAAGGCTAGAAAACGTTTCCAAGACTTTGTCTTCTATTCCAAATTGATTTGAACCTCGGCTATGGCAAAGAACATCACAATGACACCCCTTGAACTGTAACCGTTTGTCCTTGGCTCAATTCATGCCAACACCTCTTCCTCTTTGGCATTCCAACACATCTAAAACCTCATTGAGACCCTAAGATGCTGTAAACCAAGAATGAAGTAAGTACTAACAAGTTCTAGGCTATGAACTTGAAAGAAACCGTTTAGTGGCTTAAGCTTCAACTAGGAAAGTTGAGAATTCCTTAAAGGAAATTTTGATTGAAATGTTTTTGAAAATTATGTGGTTCCCTTTACGTTCAGGTTCCTAAGCTATTTAAAACCAACGAAATTTACAAGGGTACAAGGTTTAAAGTACAAAGTACAAGTCTAAAAGTAACATGCTTGCTTGGTAACTTGTTTGAACAATTTTGGTTCCAAGAAAGTTGGTTTCCTTGCCGTGCTTCCATGCTTGTTTTCAGCCACAATTTTGATTGGATAATACCTTGAGCAGCTTGGTTTGAATTGCCTTTGATTGGTTGAAAGTTTGTCTTTGAATTTTCAAACAAATTATGCCTTAATCAGCCGTCATCTTCAAGGAGTTGATTGGATCAATTTTTGTGCTGCTTGCTTGCTTGTCTCCAACTTGTTTTTGATTGATTTGAACATTTGCAAGACTTCTCCCAATTGGTTAATGCTTTGAGCAGCTTGTCCATCAATCTTTAACGTGAAGAACAATTCAGATTTTGACATTGATGCTTGTCACCTCCTTGCTTGTTAGCTACTTGCATATCACCTCCTTGCTTGAACAAAAATTCAGATTCTAATTGCATTTTCAAGCTAAGTACGTGTACCTGAAAAACAAGGCAATAATACAACAAAAACTATCCTAAAACAAGGTTAACCAACCAACAATATTAAAAAGAACAACTAAAGATATGTACAACATGTTTTTGATACAACTAGATCAAAGCTTGTATCATACAAACCCAATGGACATCATCTTTGCTTGGTTCATCCTCTTCATGCCTATAAAGAAATGATTCAACACAATGCAACAACTTCTTAGCCATACTCCTTGTTATGGGACCTGTGCGGGGCAGTGAGGTGTCATCATCAGTGTTTATATCCACAAGGTTAGGCTGTAGCTCATCACACAACGAGATTACATTCTATTCGGTGTGGTATGCATCTCTTTAAAATTCAATTTAGATTCTAAAGACAATGATTTCTCATACATAGCACTAAGAGATGGAAAGTATTCACTTGTCATGCAATCATCAATATCCTTGTTTAAACTAGCATAGAACCTAATCATTCTTAATTCGTCACATTCCTTAATGTTAGCATAATAATAATTATCAAACATATACTTGTAGTATGCTCGAACACTTCGTTTATCTTGAGGAAAAGTTTGATACAATGGTACCTCTTTGCGATTGTTGCTTACCCACAGAACATTTGTCACTTCAAAGTTGTACATCCGCTTATCTATCTCTTCAAAGTCATGGTCATTGATCACGACTCCCCAAATGATAGAAACAAACATTGTGAGTCTGAAAATCGAACACTAAACAACAAAATTTTGCAAACATGGTTAGTTAAAATCACCTTGTGTTTGTATGTGTTTGTTGTCTCACTTCTTCTCATTTCTTCCTCACTCACTTATACTTTGTTCCTTGACCAATCCTTGGCTAAAAACAATCAAAGTGACAACAAATAAGGGGTGATAGCCAATATGTCCCAAAACAATCAAATATCAAGCTCCTTGCCACTCGGTTATTGTAGCACTTGATCAAAATCACTTCACTCCTCAATATCAGTCCAATACATGTCTCAACTTGCTAAAAAATCCAAAGATGATCCAAAATCAGTCTCAAAACAGTTGATAATTGCTTGCACCAAAACAGTTTCAAATAGCCCAATTATGCACCAAACTTCTTCCAACCAAAGTTCCAAGAAAAGGTCACACAAACTTGAACAAAATAACCAAGAAACAAAGATATATTGAGACCAAAAGTGATGTATAAGGCTGAGCCAAAGAAGAAATAAGGGTTGCCTTTGGCAATTTTTAGTTAACTTAGGCTTTATGCACACAGATTCACAAATTGTATTCAATGTAAGCTATAATCAGAATGTTCAAATGTTTTTGTGATGTATTTGGGCTTGTTTGAAGGCTAGAAAACCAGTCTCAAAAGGGTAATAAGTATGGCACCAAGCAAAGCAAGCAAATTATCTTAATTGCACAAATTGAGTCAAAGTAGATTGTACTTCTTGGCCCTTCTTTTTCTCCACTTTTCTTGTGCCTTTTGACCTTTTTTCTTCCTTTTCTTGCTGTGTATGGTACATACAAGTCTCAGCTGCTTTTTTTGTTTTCTCCTTTTTTGTCTAAGGGCAGAATTGTAACTTTACTAGGTTGTCTTGGACACGTTTTTGTGCTGCCCACTCAACACACTCCCTTTGCTTGTTTTAGTGTTCAAATTGTGTAAAATGTCTTGGGACAGGATAGTTTTTGTATTTGGGCAGGTTTGAGGGTGTGGGGTTTCAATGTAGGACATGATGCAATTTTTGTAGCTAGGTGGCTTTGTATGGCTATGACTTGTATTTTGTGAGGCTGAAATGTACTATCATGCAAAGTCCCTAAATCTTCAAGTTTGTTAAGCAAGTATAACAACTTTGATAGCAATTTTGATGGAAAAATCAGTTTAGGAATAGATTGAACAAGTTAAGAAATGATGGAATCTGCATGGTGGGTTGGCTGCAAAAGATGAATTCTTTTGTTTGCAAACATAGCTTCACGTTTTTTTGTATGATACCAAGGCTTTTTTTTATACAAAAGGGATCAAATAATGTTTGGATGGTGAAGGAATGGTGTTGAGAAATCAGATTGGTGGTGACTACAAGAATGACACAAAAACGAAATGATGAAGATGAAAAGAGTGACCTCGCTCTGATACTAAATTGATGCGTGCGCGGTGCGTGATCCACTGATGAGCCCACGATGGGGTCAACGCAACATATTTTCATGTATCATTTATTGTCACATGTTAGTTCTGTAAGACATGGCATATCACTGTTGACTCCGCACACACTAGTGCTACTTCTTATGTCTTATAGTCTTAACTAACCCTTAGGACATGTCATATATGTTGTGTATCTTGTGTTTGTTGCTTGGTGTCTTTGAAGATAGGTCAAAGAGAGCTTCGAGGACGAATCCTTCTCAAGTGGGAGGGAATGATGAGCTACAGCCTAACCTTGTGGATACAAACACTGATGATGACACCTCACTGCCCCGCACAGGTCCCATAACAAGGAGTAGGGCTAAGAAGTTGTTACATTGTGTTGAATCATTTCTTTACAGGCATGAAGAGGATGAACCAAGCAGAGATGATGTCCATTGGGTTTATATGATACAAGCTTTGATCTAGTTGTATCAAAAGCACGTTGTACATATCTTTAGTTGTTCTTTTTAATATTGTTGGTTGGTTAACCTTGTTTTAGGATAGTTTGTGTTGTATTATTGCCTTGTCTTTCAGGTACACGTACTTAGCTTGAAAATGCAATTAGAACCTGAATTTTTGTTCAAGCAAGGAGGTGATAACCAAGTAGCTTACAAGCAAGGTGGTGACAAGCACCCATGTCAAATCTGAATTCTTCTTCACGTTGGAATGGATGGACAAGCTGCTCATTTCATGAACCAATTGGAAGAAGTCTTGCAAATCTTCGAACCAATCAAAAACAAGCAAAGAGACAAGCAAGCAAGCTTCACAACAAATGAACCCATCAAATTGAGATTGTTCAAGGCCTAGCTCACGCAAAGGAAGGGTTGAAAATTCAAAGACCAACTTGCAACCAATCAAAGCCTAAATCAAAGCAAGCTGCTCCAAGTATTATCCAATCAAATTAATCAAGAAAGAAGGCTGAAAACAAAGCATGGGAAGCACGGCAAGCAACCAGATTTCTTGGAACCGAAAGTTGCTCAAACAAGTTCCAAGCAAGCATGTCATTTTTAGTCTTGTACTTTGTACTTTAAACTTTGTACTCTTGTAATTTTCGTAGGTTATAAGTAGCATAGGAATCAGAATGTAAAAACAACCACAATTCATATATACATTTCAATCAAAACTTCCTTTAAGGAAATCTCAACTTTCTAGTTGAAGTTCAAGACCACTTAACGGTTTTCTTCCAAGTTCATAGCCTAGAACTTGTTAGTATTCACTTCATTTTTGGTTTACAGCATCTTAGGGTCTCAATGAGGTTTTAGATGTGTTGGAATGCCAAGGAGGAAGAGGCGTTGGTATAAATTGAGCCAAGAACAAACGGTTACAGTTCAAGGGGTGTCATTGTGATGTTCTTTGCCATAGCTGAGGTTCAAATCAATTTGGAATAGGAGACAAAGTCCTTGGAAACGTTTTCTAGCCTTCATTAGGCTCATCAATTGGTATCAGAGTGTTGGTTAGTCTTCTATTCATGTTTACCTTGTTTAACTTGCATAAAATGATGCTGCCGTGTAGTAAACTGTTTGTTCTTATATCCATTTAGAATCTGTTAGTTTAGGAAGTTAGTTTATGTTTTGAAGTGTTTATTAGATAGTTTACAATAGTTTGGTAAATTAGTTTTAAGTAGCAAAACCGAAAACCATGACAAAAAGAACTTAGACTAGACTTAAGTGTGTTAGAATCCCTTTGTGTAGTTTAGATTAAAACCGTGTGTGAAACTTGTTGTTCTAGTTCAATCTAGCTTAGGCAATGTTCATTAGGTCCTAATCTAGAAGTAAACGGTAGTTTAGTGATTCCTTAAAACAGAAAACTTGAACACAAAAATAGATTAGTTGATAGTTTAGCTTGTAATCAAGTTGTTAAAATTCTGTTTTAGTAGTTGTGTGCAATCTGTTTTAAACGTTTTATTTGCTGCCTTATTTAGCTTAGTTAGAGTAGTTTACAACATAGTTTAAGTGTTTAGTTGGTTGTTTAGTTTAGCACAAGAAATCCGAAAACTAAAGATCAACACAAGTAGTTTTAGCTAACTAAGTGTGCTGCCTAGTTTCTAGTGATATACGTTTGATAAGTAGGATATAAACACTTGCCTCTAGTATCATCTAGCTTAGAAACTGATTGCATCATACAAACAAAAACCAAGACAAAAACAAGTAGAATAGATAACTTTAAAACAAAACAAAAACAAGTTAGCTAGTTTGCATCAAAACTGATTTCCATTAGTTGTTAGTAATCAGCCTTTATAAATTGCATTTAGATACAACTAAGTTGCATTTAGCTATCTTAAGATTAGTGAGATCATTTGCATCAAAAACAGAAAAAAAAACCGAAACAATTTAGTTTAAACTTGATTAAATCTTTGAATGCCGTTTGTTTAAACTTGTTGAATTTGATTTCACCACCCCCGTTACACCTTAAGTCATTGTTTGGTACAAACTTGATTGAATCTTTTAATTGAAACATTATTGACTTGAGATTTGTTAAAAGTGAAGTAAATTTGTAAGAAACAAGATTTGATTTCAAATTTTAACGTTGGCTTTACGTTTATCTTTACTTGGGATTGATTCAATTGTTTAAAGACTTTATTGGACTTAAGTTCTTACTTAGGATCACTTTGTCTATATTTATCCCTACACTGTTAAATTGCCGACCCTGTTATCATCTTGTTGTCTTTACACTTCTTCAACTTGCATTGAACTTTCATCTATATTTGGTTGTTAAATTTGTGAAACAGTTTTCATATCATTAGTGTTCTTCCGTGTTGTTCAAAGAACGTTTCACAAAAGCCACACCAAAACTTGTGCAAGTAAAACCAAAGAAAAAGAAGCCGTGAGCAATGTCTCATAAAGGCAAGTGAGCAGTAGACTCACAAAACAGACAAAGCCAATCCAAAGGAAAATAATTAGGCTTGTTTGTGAAAGAAACTGAGAGAAAAGTCATTTTTAACGTCAAAAAGCAAGAGACAAGACGTATGAGTGATTTGCACAAGAAGTGAGATATAGCCATCCAAAGTTCACAAAAGGTGAATTGTGCAAAACCAAAAGCAAATACCTACACCAAAAGTGTTGACTGTTGTAAAAGGTTCCTCGAACAAACCCTTGTTGAACACTTGTGTGTATGTACTGTCTTTCACTTTATTTACAATTGAATGTGCATTAAAGTTTAAAGTAAGTTAAAGGATTGTTCTGTACAAACCCTTAGCTTTCTTTGATTCAGCCAAAAACATCACTTGACTTCTATTTTTTCTTTGAATCTTAGATAGTCCAAGATTGTTGTTTATTCAATTGTCAATTTGAAGTAGAAATTTACGTTTTGTTAAAGTTATAGTTTGATCTTACTTGCTTGTATTCTGACTTATTTATCTCATTGTTTTACCATCTTGGTTGATTGTTTTGATTAAACATGATTCTAAAAACCATTTGGGAGTTGAATGCCATAGGAGAGACTATGATGAACTGGAAAAACGTATGAACTCCTTTGGTCGTACGAATGGTTTATGGGTTGGATATTGGGAATGTAAAACTCCTAGATATCAAACTCTTTCTTAGTGCAATAAAGACGTTAGTGCATATTACAATGAAATGCTTGATGATTTGTACTATGCTTATGTTGAAGAACATGAGGAATTAAGCATGATTAGGTTCTTTGCTGGATTAGATAAAGAGATCGCTGATTGCATGTTGTCTGAAAAATTCTCATCACTTTATGACATGTATAAAAAGGCAAAGATTGTTCAATCAAACCTAATCCCATGGCAAGTTAATCAAAACTATGGGTATGAACTGAAATCTTGTGATTCTGAAAATGACAAACCAAATCCAGTTAAGTTAAGCAATTTGAGTCAGACTATGGGTAATATTGAAAATGCATTGCTTCAACTTAGAGACATGGTGCAAGTATTGATAGAATCTGAAAAGAACAAAGACTTGCAATCTGACATTTCTGTGAATGATGGTTTGTATGAAATTAGCCCCAACATGCCTGAAACTGGAACTCATTTATCTAAATTGCATGTTCAACCTTGTGTACTGTCTGAAGAAGACCCTTCACTTGAATCTGTTGGTGATTTCCAAAGTGTTAGTCGTTTGCTTATAGATGATGTTAATTGTGATAACACTTTGTCTGAAAATGATTTACATTGTGACATGCATATAAATGAAATCCCTGTGCATGATCTGCATTCTGCTGAGATGCTTGTTTCTGGGTTACAATCTGAATTACATCCTGTACTTTTCATTGATGACATTGATGTAAGTAATTCTGTTGAGAATGACATTGATAAACTAGATCCTTATGATTTGATGTTAGCTGAACTAGATTGTCTACTTGATGTAGAGCTTGATCATGATGTCATTATTGAAATAGATTCAGCTACAAATGAACATAAATCCTTGGATGAACTAGTTAATGAATTGAATGACATATTTAGTATAGATGAAGATTCTATTTCTGAAATATCTATTTCATCTCATCTTGTTGAATGTCTGCCTGTTGTCATCTCAATTGATACATCTTGTCTAAATATTGCACATGTCTGTAAGATTTGTACATTTAGTGTTAACATGTTGCAATATGCTTTTTGGATGTTGTTTTATCTGTTAGGATGTATGTGTTCTAAAATTTTTGTTATCATATTGTTAATACATCCTAAACATTTTAGAAAGCGTGTACACACCTTATTCTTTCTTCAAAGATAAGGATGCACCAAGGTATTTCACCTTCACCATTTGTATTATCATGTTCCTGTTTGGTTATGGTGTAGTTGAGCATACGTGTACATCCTAAACCCCTATCCTTTATTCTATCCATGTTGAGATTCGAGGACGAATCATTTTCAAGAGGGAGGGAATGATGAGCCCACGATGGGGTCAACGCAACATATTTTCATGTATCATTTATTGTCACATGTTAGTTCTGTAAGACATGGCATATCACTGTTGACTCCGCACACACTAGTGCTACTTCTTATGTCTTATAGACTTAACTAACCCTTAGGACATGTCATATATGTTGTGTATCTTGTGTTTGTTGCTTGGTGTCTTTGAAGATAGGTCAAAGAGAGCTTCGAGGACGAATCCTTCTCAAGTGGGAGGGAATGATGAGCTACAGCCTAACCTTGTGGATACAAACACTGATGATGACACCTCACTGCCCCGCACAGGTCCCATAACAAGGAGTATGGCTAAGAAGTTGTTACATTGTGTTGAATCATTTCTTTACAGGCATGAAGAGGATGAACCAAGCAGAGATGATGTCCATTGGGTTTATATGATACAAGCTTTGATCTAGTTGTATCAAAAGCATGTTGTACATATCTTTAGTTGTTCTTTTTAATATTGTTGGTTGGTTAACCTTGTTTTAGGATAGTTTGTGTTGTATTATTGCCTTGTCTTTCAGGTACACGTACTTAGCTTGAAAATGCAATTAGAACCTGAATTTTTGTTCAAGCAAGGAGGTGATAACCAAGTAGCTTACAAGCAAGGTGGTGACAAGCACCCATGTCAAATCTGAATTCTTCTTCACGTTGGAATGGATGGACAAGCTGCTCATTTCATGAACCAATTGGAAGAAGTCTTGCAAATCTTCAAACCAATCAAAAACAAGCAAAGAGACAAGCAAGCAAGCTGCACAACAAATGAACCAATCAAATTGAGATTGTTTAAGGCCTAGCTCAAGCAAAGGAAGGGATGAAAATTCAAAGACCAACTTGCAACCAATCAAAGCCTAAATCAAAGTAAGCTGCTCCAAGTATTATCCAATCAAATTAATCAAGAAAGAAGGCTGAAAACAAAGCATGGGAAGCACGGCAAGCAACCAGATTTCTTGGAACCAAAAGTTGCTCAAACAAGTTCCAAGCAAGCATGTCATTTTTAGTCTTGTACTTTGTACTTTAAACTTTGTACTCTTGTAATTTTCGTAGGTTATAAGTAGCATAGGAATCAGAATGTAAAAACAACCACAATTCATATATACATTTCAATCAAAACTTCCTTTAAGGAAATCTCAACTTTCTAGTTGAAGTTCAAGACCACTTAACGGTTTTCTTCCAAGTTCATAGCCTAGAACTTGTTAGTATTCACTTCATTTTTGGTTTACAGCATCTTAGGGTCTCAATGAGGTTTTAGATGTTGTTGGAATGCCAAGGAGGAAGAGGTGTTGGTATAAATTGAGCCAAGAACAAACGGTTACAGTTCAAGGGGTGTCATTGTGATGTTCTTTGCCATAGCTGAGGTTCAAATTAATTTGGAATAGGAGACAAAGTCCTTGAAAACGTTTTCTAGCCTTCATTAGGCTCATCATCCACTCTCCACCTCAAGCCTCCTCCTTCACAACGGTTTAGGCACAAAGGAGTTGGACTCCCCCTTGCTTCCCTTGCGTTAGAATCAGCCTAGTGAGCTTTCCTTTGTGTTGGAATAGTCATTGCTTAGGCAAGTTGATTCAACCCTTCTAGACGGTATTCTTTGGCAATGGCAGTCACCCTCAAATAGCTCAATCTTCTTAACCTTGATTTTTAGTGCAAAACCAAGAAAACAAAAGCAGCTTCTCAAGAGAAAAGCAAGAAAACATTTTTTTCATACCAAGACAAAGCTGAATTTTGTCCAACCGGTTTTACAAGCTTAAATAAGACTAAACCTGATTCTAACACCTATCCAAGTCAAAAGGTGCGATAAAAAAACATCAATTCTGGTCTCATGATCTGACTAAAACATTTGAAACTTTGAGGGAGGTTAAGAATTCAAATTCCAAGAGTTACACAAAAGGCTGAATTTTAGGTAGAAATGGCGCCCTCGATTGAATGGTTTTTTTGTGGATGCAAGTCGAATTTCATTTAACCATGCAATTTTGTAGGGATGTGGGTGATTAGTCATAGGCAAATTCAATTTTCTTACCCATTCAATGCTAGCTACATTCGCACAAGAACCGGAAGCAACGATCATAGTGCAAAATTTACCATTTATCATGCAATAGATATGGAAAATGTTTTCTCTATGTTGTTAATGATCATCTAATTTCGGATATACATTCAAACCTCTACACACAACAAGGAATTCCTTAGTGTCATAATCATCTAGTGCGCCTGGATTCTCTTCGGTTTCAGTTTCATTATCATGCTCAGATTAATTTTCATGCTCGGACACAGTTACATATTCATTAGTTTCCTCAATTAACATGACTCTTTTAGCATTAGAACACTCTTTTCCTATGTGACCACGACCTTGACATTTAAAGCATTTAATGTCCCTAAACCTGTTGGAGAGTTCAGATGAATTCCATGTAGAGGCTTTTTGCTTGCCTATGTCATCTTGTTTTTGTGTGCCTTGCACACGGTTGTCAAACCTTTGTGACGCACTTTGGTCATGTGTTTGGCCTCCTGTAGATCGTGAGCTTCCAGTTCCTGAAGACCTGCTTGGAAACTTTGAAGAAGTTTGATTAGTACGATAAGTGGAATTGAAATTGGAGGAACTACGTACCTTTAGTTGTTGCTCAATCTTCTCAGCCATGTGAACCATGGTCGTCAGGTCGAGGTAAGGTTGAAGTTCAACCCTTCGCGCAATCTCCCTGTTTAGACCGTGTAGGAATCGGGCCTTAGTTGCTTCTTCGGGTTCCTGCAAATTAGACCTTTCCAACAAGATTTCTAATTCTTTGTAAAATTCGCCCACACTTTTGGAACCTTGTTTTAAGTTTTGCATAACTTGTGAAAATAGAAGTCTCAAAGTTGTTTGGGATAAATCGCTTTCTCATTTCAAATGTCATTTCTTCTCAAGTGACAATTGGGGTTGTCTTGTTTTAGTCCTATTTCTACACAAATTTGCCCACCAATTTAATGCGTAGCCGGAAAACTCGATAGAAGCGTACCTCACCTTTTGTAACTCACTATAGTTGGTACAAGAAATGATTAGATCCACTTTGGTTTCCCACTCCAAGTATTCCTCTGTGTTACTTTTACCATAAAATGTTAGAGTTCTTATTTTTGTTTTTAGAAAATCGTCATATTGTGGGTGAAGGGGGTTATGTCGTCTTTGGTAACCACGGGGAGGGTGGTCATCAAAGTCATACTCATACTGTTCAAATGGATTATAATCGTCATTATACCTTCTCGGAGCATGTCTTCGTGGTTGTGGTGGAGGTACAAACCTTCTTGGCTCAAAATATGGTGGTCTATGGCTCTCCTTCTCTACTTCTTCTTGTGGAGGCCGTTTTGCTTGGGGAATAGGAGCGGCCCTGCTGGTTCCTTGACCATGACTTGTCTTTTGGCTCCTTTCAACGTCAACCTACCTGTGTTTGATTATTTCATTGTCGTGCATAAGTTGCTTTAACATTTCTAGCATTTGTTGCTGCGTGTTGTCATAGGACTCAACCTCCTTTGATTTGTTAGGCGAGGAGTGAGTGCTACTATCCATCTCACACCTAAAGTGAACAAGAACAAAAGGAAAGAAAGAAAAGAAGCAAACTAACACAAAAACAAGCAAACGTTAACTGATTAGTGAAAAACGAAATATGGGCACTCCTCTTTCTTTTATTTCCACTCTCTTACCACTTTGTCTATTGTGCAACCTGAAGTTAATAAAGTTCAAAGTGATCAATTAAGAAATGTTTTTGCCAAGTCTTCTCCAATCACAATGGTTTCCACTTGTCTCACCCCTTTGCTTTCAACTTGAACCAAAAGGTATCAAAACAGAATCAAGAAAGACGTACACAAACTTGAACTTTTCCACTAAGATTCAAAGAATATAAGCAACAAAAATTTATGTATAAGGTTGAACCAAAGCTGAACTAAGGGTTGTCGTGGGCAATCTTTAGCTAATTTTGATTCTATACTCTTATTATCCACAAAATGGTTCAGATCATGCAATAATCTAGCAGCCAAGTGTGTGATTGGTTCAAGAGGTTCAGTATATGGAAAATAAATGTGGGGGTATGGTTGTATGAAAGATGGTACCACAAACAAGAAAATCGCTAAGTTGCACAAAAAGAAAATTTCAAGTAGCGTACTCACGTTTTGTTGCCCTTTTGCCTTTCTCTTTTCTTATGTTTTCTTTGCTTTTCTTACTGAGAATTGTACAAGGAGGTCTCGGTTTCCAATTTTTTTTGTTTTTTTTGTTCAGGGGCAAAAACATATCTTCTCTTTTTGTCCAATTTTTTTTGAACAAATCCGTGCAACCATCTTTCAATTTCAACAAAGTACCCTCAAATATGTAGAATGATGCGTGCAACTAGTGGGCTCCAACGATTCCACCTTCCAAACGTCCATCACAAAGGGTTAGGCACAAGGAAGAAGACTTCCCCTTGCTTCCTTAGTGATTAAAAACGTGTGGATTAAGAATGAGCAAGACCAACACTTCAAGATGGTCGTTGATCAGGCAAACCAATACGGCCCTCCTGGACGGCACCTTTAGGCAATGGCAACACCTTCAATATGCTCAACTTTGAAGGATCTTAACCTAGGTTTTTAATGCAAAACCAAGAAAACAAAGTATCACACAAAGTGAATGAAATATCAAGAATTGTTATTCATCAAAAGGTTGTTTTTCCTAGGTGCCCCAAGGGCTCTATTTATAGGCTGCTACTCGTCCTTATTCAGCCTTACAATGAGTAGAAAACATTTCAAATAAGCTAGCTAACAAGTGTTTAAAAATTGAAACTTATTTGAATTCAAAACTAAAACAAATTCTTGCTAAAATTTGAATTGCTTGTAGATCATCATCTTCTCTCTTCCAGCCGTGTATGATGACTAAATGTAGGTGTTTGAGACTTGATTTGATGATGATAAAGTGGCTGGAGTTGAATTCAAAGGTTGGTTGAAGTTTGAATTCGAATTGAGTTTGAATTTGAATTCAAATTTGGGTTCAACTTTGAATTGAGATCTCATCTCCTCCTTGCTTCAAGAATGGCGTGTATATGGCTTTAAGGTGGCTAAGATGTTGAATTCAAATGTTGGTTGAAGTTTGAACTCAAATTGAGTTCGAATTTGAATTCAAATTTGGGTTCAACTTTGAATCGTAGGCTCATCTTCCTCTTAACCTCCAAGATGGCGTGTGGAATGGACCAAGATAAGGCTGGGATTTTCTTGAAATATAAATCTCAAATTGGTTGAAACTTGAATTCAAATAATGGTTGAATTTGAATTCAAGTTTGTCTTCAAGTTTGAATGCGATTTAGTCTCCATCTTTGAACTTCAAGTTGGGCGCCACTATGGAGATAATTTGAGCTGGATTTTGAAAATGGAATTCCATCTTGGACACATTTGAATTTGTCTTTGTGGAGACAAACATTCTTCTCAAGACAACATTCCTTTTGTCTCCCTTTGTGAGACACACACGCCTACATTCTATTTTGGACCTCTCTTTGGCTTGGAACTTCCATGTACCTAATTTCCTACAAAGCAAAAACAAGGAAGCAAGGATCCCAAGAAAACAAGACATACATTTGTTTATTTTATTGGAAGACGCGTATATGCATGAAAAGTGATGCATGGAATGCAACCTAAGACTAAGACAAACTTTGTCTTGTATTTTGCACACCTTGGACTGCATCATGATGAGGATCAGAAATCCCATCAGGCGGCCATAGGTCCTATAACAAGATGGCGGGCTAGAGAACTTGGACATCAAGTTGGAACCTTCTTGTATAGGCATGTCCAAGATGAACCTAAGGCTCATTGGGTTCACCTTATTGAACCCACATTATGAACGTTAGGTTCTTGCGTGTGTGAGTGTGTGAGTGTGTTTCTTTATTTTGATTTTGTTTTGTTTTCTTGTAATCCTTGTTTCTATGTGTTTGCCTTGTAGGAAAGAAGGTACATGCAAAGTTTCGTGCCAAACAGAGGTCCAGAAGCTAGCTTTAAAGGCATGTGCCATAGAAGGAGACAAAATGAATGTTTGTCATGAGAAGAATGTTTGTCTCCACAAGGACAACCTCAAAGACTGTCCAAGATGGAATCTCTTCTCAAAATTAGCTCAGCATTATCTCCAACAATCAAGGAAAAAGGGCGCCCAAGTGAAGTCAAAATTGAGATCAACTTGAAGTTAAACTTGAATTCAAATTCAAACATGATTTGAATTTTATTTTCCAACCAATTTGAGACTTGAATTTCAAGATGCAAGATAAGTCATCCACCACCCTTGGAATCTTAAAACACACGCCCAAAATTTGAAGGAGGAAAGGATTGGATCACAACTCAAAAATTGAATCCAAATTTAAATTCAAATTCAAATTCAATTTGGATTCAATCTTCAACCAACTTTTGATTTCAACTCCAATCACTTTCTCAACATCAAATCAGGTCTCCAACACCCTCATTAGTCACCCTACATGGCTGGATGAAGAGGAGAAGGCAATCAACAAACAATTCAAATGTTAGCTAGACTTTGTTTTAAATTTGAATTGCAAACAAGTTTCAATTTTTAAACATTAGTTAGGTAGTTTCTTTAAGACAATATCTAGTCATTTTAAGGATTGAGATGGACGAAATTCAGTCTATAAATAAGGCCCTTGGCCGTGTGATGGTAGCTTAGAACATTCATGAATTAAATTTGATCTTTTCTCCATATCTTGTGAGACTTTATTTTCTTGGTTTTGCATTATAAACCTAGGTTAATATCCTTCAAAGTTGAGCATTTTGAAGGTGTTGTCATTGCTCTAAGGTGCCGTCCAGGAGGGCCATTCGGTTTGTCTGATCAACAACCATCTTGAAGTCTTGGTTCTTGCTCGTTTGAACCAGTCGTTTGCATCACTAAGGAAGCAAGGGGAAGTCTTCTTCCTTGTTCCTAAACCTAGTGAAGGAAGTTTGGAGTTGGAAGGTGAAGGTGCCCACGGTTTCATGCATCAATTGGTATCGTTGTTACTCTATTCCACCATCTTTATTCGCTTTCCTTTCGTTTGTGTCCACTCACTTCAAGTATAGTCTTGTGTCCTTTATCCTACCCCATTCTTCACGTCATTTGTGTTTTCCAAATATATATATATATATATATATATATATATACATATATATACATATATATATATATATATAAAAGTCTTATGCCCTAAGAATCCTACCTTGAATTTCATGTTTTATTGGTTCTTGCTGTTCATCATTCAAGTGTCACTCTCTACATATCTTTGGTGTCGAATTTCTGAATTTTTTTATTCAAACTTGAACAAGTTAGGGTTCTTTGCATCTAGGATACATTCAGCTTCTTAAAAACTACGATCATTGCCCACAAAGCCACCTAGGTCTCCATTCATCTAGTTGCTACCGAAGCTTTTAGTTGATGATGATTGTATGTGCCTTGTGATTCATATTGTGTTTGATTTCATGCTTCATCTTGCTGATCATACGTGTGAATGCCCTTCCCAAAACCATAACACAAACGACTGAAACCACCCAAGCCAAACCTTAATTTCCAAAAACCCTAGTTTTCGGATACTCACCTAAATCCAACTGAAAATCACCCCAACATCCAAACTAACCCTACATCACGTAATCCCTTTTCTTTTTTCTTTGAACTAAAACTGAGACACTTTTATGGTTGATTCTATGATGCGTGCAACTAGTGGGCTCCAATGATTCCACCTTCCAAACGTCCTTCACAAAGGGTTAGGCACAAGGAAGAAGACTTCCCATTGCTTCCTTGGTGATTAAAAACGTGTGGATTAAGAATGAGCAAGACCAACACTTCAAGATGGTCGTTGATCAGGCAAACCAATACGGCCCTCCTGGACGGCACCTTTAGGCAATGGCAACACCTTCAATATGCTCAACTTTGAAGGATCTTAACCTAGGTTTTTAATGCAAAACCAAGAAAACAAAGTATCACACAAAGTGAATGAAATATCAAGAATTGTTATTCATCAAAAGGTTGTTTTTCCTAGGCGCCCCAAGGGCTCTATTTATAGGCTGCTACTCGTCCTTATTCAGCCTTACAATGAGTAGAAAACATTTCAAATAAGCTAGCTAACAAGTGTTTAAAAATTGAAACTTATTTGAATTCAAAACTAAAACAAATTCTTGCTAAAATTTGAATTGCTTGTAGATCATCATCTTCTCTCTTCCAGCCGTGTATGATGACTAAATGTAGGTGTTTGAGACTTGATTTGATGATGATAAAGTGGCTGGAGTTGAATTCAAAGGTTGGTTGAAGTTTGAATTCGAATTGAGTTTGAATTTGAATTCAAATTTGGGTTCAACTTTGAATTGTGATCTCATCTCCTCCTTGCTTCAAGAATGGCATGTATATGGCTTCAAGGTGGCTAAGATGTTGAATTCAAATGTTGGTTGAAGTTTGAATTCAAATTGAGTTCGAATTTGAATTCAAATTTGGGTTCAACTTTGAATCGTAGGCTCATCTTCCTCTTAACCTCCAAGATGGCGTGTGGAATGGACCAAGATAAGGCTGAGATTTTCTTGAAATATAAATCTCAAATTGGTTGAAACTTGAATTCAAATAATGGTTGAATTTGAATTCAAGTTTGTCTTCAAGTTTGAATGCGATTTAGTCTCCATCTTTGAACTTCAAGTTGGGCGCCACTATGGAGATAATTTGAGCTGGATTTTGAAAATGGAATTCCATCTTGGACACATTTGAATTTGTCTCTGTGGAGACAAACATTCTTCTCAAGACAACATGACCTTGCATACTATATTGCATACTTGAAGGTACCTTGTTGAGATTGAAAGTTCTTTGCACATTTTCTTGCCTTTGATTAAAAAAAGGAATCTGAACTTGCTGCCGTTGAAATAGCAAGAAAGGAAGGAAAAAAAGGAACAAGAGAAAAAGCAAAAGGGCAAAACGTTTGTGCATCACTTGAAAATTTTTGGTGCAATTTGACAACCTTGGATACCATCTTTCATTTCACTATACATAAACCGTCCTCCCCACAATTATTTTCCCTATACTGCTCTTCTTGAACCAATCACACACTTGGTTGCTCGATTGTTGCATGACTTGAACCATTTTGTGGATAGCGAGTGCACAGAATCAAAATTAACTAAAGATTGCCCACGGCAACCCTTAGTTCGTCTTTGGTTCAGCCTTATACATAATTTTTGGTTGCTTACTTTCTTTGAATCTTAGTAGAAAAGTTCAAGTTGTTTCTATTTCTCTTGATTTCGTTTTGATACTATTTGGTGCAACTTGAAAGCAACAATGAGAAACAAGCAGAGATCGTTGTGAATTGGAGAAGCATTGGCAAACACTTTCTTAATTGATCGCTTTAAATCTTATTAACTTCAGGTTATCCAATAAACAAAGTGGTAAGAGAGGGAATAAGAGAAAGAGGAGTGTTCGTATTTTGCTTTTACTAATCACTTAACGTTTACTTGTTTGTGTTAAATTGCTTCTTTTCTTTTCTTTTCGTTTTTCTTTAATCACTTTAGGTAAAACATGGAGAGCAGCAATCATTTCGCATCTAGCAAATCAAAAGAGGCCGAGACTGTTGACAATACACAACAACAAATACTGGAGATGTTAAAGAAACTCATGCATGACAACGAGGTAATCAAACATCGATTGGAGGATGTTGAATGGAGCTACAAGACGAGTGATGGACAAGGCACTAGCAGGGTCGTTCCAATGCCTCAAACACGGCGCCATCCACCTGAAGAAGTTGAGGATGAAAACCTTAGACCATTGCACATCGAGCCAAGAAGGTTTGTCCCTCCAACGCAACCAAGAAGGTACGCTCCAAGAAGGTACAATGATGATTACATTCCTTTTGAACACGATGATTATGACTTTGATGACCACCCTCCCCATGGTTACCAAAGACGCCAAAACCCCCTTTTCCCACAAGATAACGACTTTCTAAAAACGAAGATAAATATTCCAACATTTTATGGTAAAAAGAATGCGGAGGAATATTTGGAGTGGGAAACGAAAGTGGATCTAATATTTTCTCTTACCAACTACGGTGCGTTACAAAAGGTGAGGTACGCTTCTATTGAGTTTTCTGGGTACGCATTAAATTGGTGGACGAACTTGTGTAGAAATAGAACTAAAATAAGACAACCTCCAATTGTCACTTGGGAAGAAATGAAGTTTGAAATGAGACAACGTTTTATCCCGAACAATTTTGAGAGTTCTATTCTCACCAGTTTGCAAAATTTAAGGCAAGGTTCAAAGCGTGTAGACGAATTCTATAAAGAATTAGAAATCTTGTTGGAAAGGTCTAACTTACAGGAACCCGAAGAAGCAACCAAGGCTTGTTTCTTTCATGGTCTAAAAAGGGAGATTGCACAGCGGGTTGAACTTCAACCTTACCTCAACCTAACGACCATGGTCCACATGGCTGAGAAGATTGAACAACAACTCAAGGTACGTAATTCCTCCAATTTCAAATCCACTTATGGTACTAATCAATCTTCTTCAAGGTTTTCAAACAAGTCTCTAGGCAACGGAAACACTCGGCCTACAGGAGGCCAAACACGTGACCAAGGCGCGTCACAAAGGATGGACAACCATGTGCAGGGCACACAAAACCAAGACGAACAAGGCAAGCAAAAAGCCTCCACAGGGAACTCCTCTGATCTCTCAAACAGGTCTAGAGACATTAAATGCTATAAATGTCAAGGTCGTGGTCACATAGGAAAAGAGTGTCCTAGTGCAAAACGAATCATGTTAATTGAGGAAACTAATGAATATGTGACTAAGTCCGAGCATGAAAATGAATCTAAGCATGATAATGAAACTGAACCTGAAGAGGATCTAGGCGCAATAGATGATTATGACACTAAGGAATTTCTTGTTGTGCGTAGAGCTTTGAATGCACATCCAAAAATAGATGATCATGAACAACATAGAGAAAACATTTTCCATATCCACTGCATGATAAATGATAAAGTTTGCACTATGATCATTGATTCCGGTTCTTGTGCAAATGTGGCTAGCATTGAAGTGGTAAGAAAACTGAATTTTCATATGACTAATCATCTGCATCCTCACAAACTTGCACGGTCAAATGATTGTGGTGAAATTATCGTCAGTAAGCAAGTTTTGATTTCTCTTAGCATTGATAGTTACAAAAATGATGTTTTATGCGATGTTACACCAATGCATGCTAGTCATATTTTATTTGGTAGACCATGTCAATTTGATAGACATGTAACATATGATGGATATTTGAATCGTTATTCTTTCAAATTGAATGGTAAACTTTACAAGTTGCATGCACTTCTTCCCCATAAGGTCCACGTAGATCACCAACGCATGTCTAAGTCTAGGACCGACGCTAAGGAAAAGGAAGCTGAAATTTCAATTGATAAGCATGTCGTTCATGATGAAAAAGTTGATGTGCTGAATGAACATGACCGTGTGAAGTTCTTAGAACGTAATGCTGACATTCGTAAGAAAATTCTAGCACAAAAAGAATGCAACTTTGATATCCTTTTAGACGTAGAAGAGCAAAAAGTATACAGATCAGATCTCTTTAATAAATCGCAAGGTCTTAGGAGAATCGTTGATGTTCATCGTGTTCATATGCATGAGACTGAGTTGCATGCTGAAAGTGATGAGCTTGAATCTAAAGTTCTTTGTGCTACACATGATTCACATGATTTGCTTGATTTACATGCTGATTTACAAAATGCTTGGAATGACATTTCAAGTGAGAATAATGATGCCTTAGGTCATACACATGATAATGTTGAGAAGTATGAATCGGTTGTTTATAATAATCATTTGTTTGAGTGTTTTGATAGTAACATTCCATCCCATGAAAATTCTAATTTATATGAGTATGAATATGAAATTCCACTTGACGTTACGTTGCAAGCTGATTTTGATTATGAAAATCTGGATGTGACTGCTGATTTGTGCTTTATTAAGCATGATAGTTCAAATACATCTAATTTGGGAGTTCTAAGGAGCGTACAAGGTACGTTGTTTATATCTAATGTTTTACATACTTTCTCTTTCATGCATGACAAATCTTATGTGAGGAGTTTTCTACCTACCATGTTAGTGCATCCTAAACACATTAGAAAGAGGTGCTTCTTGTTGAGAATTCATGTAGATATGTGCTATGATGTGTCGTTATTTTCATATGTCGTCATTCAATTGATTCCTTACCCTAAGCATGTAAGACTAAAATTATGTATGATCATTGCACTTGGTTTGCTTGGACTTGTATCTTACATAGTTTATGAATCATTTGTGGAGTATCCCTCTTATCCAATTGTGTGTTTAGATTTAAGGTCATATCCTTTTGCTGACCTCACACCTTTCACTCACGAACCCTTCGATTCGAGGACGAATCCTCTTGAGGAGGGGGATTTATGAGGATCAGGGATCCCATCAAGAGGTCATGTGTCCTATGACAAGAAGGAGGAAACTTGGACATCAAGTTGAAACCTTCTTGTACAAGCATGTTCAAGATGAACCTAAGGCTCAGTGGGTTCACCTCATGGAACCAACATTATGAACGTGTTTTCCCACCCCCCAAAACGTGTGTTCTTTATTTTTTAATCTTGATTTCTTGTGATCCTTGTTTCTTTGTGTTTGGTTTGTAGGTAAGTAGGTACATGGAAGTTCCAAGACAAATGGAGGTCCATAAAGGGTTTAAATGCATGTGTTTCAAAAAGGGAGACAAAAGGAATGTTGTCTTGAGAAGAATGTTTGTCTCCACCAAGACAAGTTCAAATGAGGTCCAAGATGGAATTCCTTTTCAAAATGAACTCAAAATTATTTCCAACCATCAACAAAGGAGGCGGCCACATGGAATTCAAAAAGGAAGACCAAAATTGAATTCAAACTTGAAATTTAAACCATGATTTGAATTCAAGTTTCAACCAATTTGATATTTAAGTGTCAAGAAGTTTTCAGCCATCATTGACCCATCCACACGCCATATTTTGAAGAAGGAAGGAGATGAGATCACAATTCAAATTTGAATCCAAATTTGAATCCAAATTCAAACTCAATTTGAATTCAATTTTCAACCAACCTTTGAATTCAATTCCAACCACTTTATCATCTTCAAATCAGGGTTCCAACACCTCATCATTCATCAAAATTGCCTGGAAGAAGTGTAGAGGATAATCTATAATCAATTAAAAGTGAACTCCAATTCAAACTCAACTTGAATTCAGACTTCACCCAATTTTTGAATTCAACTTCAACCACATCCTACTCATCAAATCAGCTTCTCCAAGTCCTCATTTGATCATCATACACGGCTGGATATGTGAAGATGGCATCCTATAATCAATTCAAATTTTAGCTAGGATTTGTTTTATTTTTGAATTCAAACAATTTTCAATTTTTAAACACTTGTTAGCTAGTTTATTTGAAATCATTTCTACTCATTTTAAGGCTGAAAGTGACGAGTATTCAGCCTATAAATAGACCCCTTGGGGCGCCTAGGAGAATAACCTTGGATGAATAAAAATTCTTGATAATTTCTTCACTTCTTGTGAGACTTTGTTTTCTTTGTTTTGCATTAAAAACCTAAGTTAAGATCCTTCAAAGTTGAGCATTTTGAAGGTGTTGCCATTGCTTAAAGGTGCCGTACAGGAGGGCCATTGTGGTTTGCCTGATCAACGACCATCTTGAAGTGTTGGTTCTTGCTCGTTTGAACCATACGTTTGTTTCACTAAGGAAGCAAGGGGAAGTCTTCTTCCTTTTGCCTAACCCTTTGTTAAGTCTTCTTCCACGTGTTGTACGCATCACTTTTTCTTGCTTTGTAAGGTCATTTGGTGTCGTTTTGGTGTTCAAACGGCGTGCATGGCATGGGAAGATGGCTTAAAGAATTCAAAACAAGTGTTGCTAAAGAGCTGAAAATTGCATGAATTTTGTGGATGCATAACTCATTCATACAAACTCCAAATTGGGTCATTCAAAAGCCAACGGTCAAGTTCAGGACGTGAACTAAAATTCTCAAGATAGACTCGCCGTCAAAAATGAGCTTGTATCCTTGGGAAAAGTCTACTTCTTGGAGTTTGACCTTCTTTAACCCAGTTGAAGGCTCCCAAACATTTTTGTCTGCCTTCTAAGACCATATTAGATGTTCTTTATTGTGTTTTTGACTAAATTAAGTGATAGGAAGGGTCTTATTCCTATTTAAACTCATGTAGACCGATTTGGAATCCAGATTTGTTGTATATGAAACTTTTCTTGCTTTTCCATTGAGAAGCTGCACTTTGTTTTCTTGGTTTTGCACTAAAAATCAAGGTTAAGATCTCTCAAAGATTGAGCTATTTGTGGGTGATTGCCATTGCGAAAGAATATCATCTAGGATGGTTGAATCAACTTGCCTAAGCAACGACTATTCCAATGCAAAGGAAAGCTCACTAGGCTGATTCTAACGCAAGGGAAGCAAAGGGGACTACAAATCCTTTATGCCTAAACCATTGTGAAGGAGGAGGCTTGAGGTGGAGAGTGGATCATGCATCGCGTACACATCAATTTGTTATCAAAGCAAGGTCACTCTTTTCATCCTTTATCATTTCGTTTTATGTCATTCTTGTTGTCACCACCAATCTAATTTCTCACCACCATTTCTTCACCATCCAAACATTTTCTTTTCATTCCTTTTGCATTAAAGAAAAAATCACAGCCTAGATTCGCACAAACTAAAACCGTGGGATAACTTAGGAAACAAAAGACTACATCTTTTGCAACCAACTTAGAATACGGTTTTGATGAGGTACAGGTGCTATGTGGCACAAAGGCCAGGCAAGTAAAGTGACAAGAAGTATGACAAAGAGTTTTACACAAGAAGTTGATGCATTCTTGTCAAACATATGCGAGACGAGCCTATGAATAAAGAGGGCCATTGGGTTCACCTACTTGAACCCAATCTTTGAGTTTTTGTGTGTTGTAATATATATGAGTCATTGTATTATTTCTTTCATTCCTTGAGTCATTTATTTAATGTTTCTTGTTTGTAAAGGTTGTTGTTTCGGTCTTGCACGACCAAACTTTGAGTCTTTTAGCTTGTTAGGCCTTTAGAGTTGTTTATCATGTTTCTATGTTTATTAGAATTGTTTTAAGGACTTGTAAGGTTGTTGGAGACGTTTGAAGACCAAAGGAGTTAAAGAGAAGCAAGCCCATTTCGGAATGTAATTTTTCGGCAGGACCAGTTTTTCTGAAACAGCTGTATCTCTTCAACCACAAGGACAAATCAAGTGATTCAAGTTTCGTTGGAAAGAAAAGACAAAGATCTAATACATTCATTTTTTGCATATCTCCAAGACCTGTCGTCGTGATGGCCAAAACTAGCGTTGAAGTTCAAGTACTGTTTTCACCAAATTCTGTGACACGCTTTTAGTAATTTGGACTTATCTCTTCAATGGGTGGGCCAAATTCAGAGAAATACTTATGTTTATTTTTTACACTCAATGGGCTACAATTCTCTAAGAGGAGTCAAGGCCTAATTCGAACTGGAAGTGATCCAAAAAGTAGGCCATAATTCAGACAAGTTTTCAGGAGCCCATACTGAAAACATTCTGGACACCCAAAATTTGGAGGGCCATATCTAACTCATCTCATGTCCAAATGAAGTGATACAAAAGTCCAAATTAGATTTTAGATCATGATATACAATTCTCAAAAAGGGATAAAGACCTGAATCTATTTCTATAAGGGGTCAGACCGTTTGCCATATTTTTAGCCCTTTTTGTAGCCTTTTTGACTAGCTGTTTGAGTAGTGATATAAGTCTGAACTTGATATAAGACTAGACTATTTTTAATCTTCTTGGCCCTATTTAAATGGGTCATGGCCGGCCTTAGCATATAGAAAAAGTTGGAGAATTGTTCATAAGAATTCTTAGGCAAAAATAGCATACTTTCTCTTCACAAACACTTGTTAGTTTTGCTTTGATTATCTTAAGAACAACTTGAGTGCTTTCTTTGTTTCTTTGAAGATCAAATTTAGAATCCAATTAAGGTCCTTGTGGGGGATATCCAAGATCAAAGGTGAGGCCATCCAAGAAGGTGCAAACTTGCTTGAGAAACGGGAAATTTTTGAAGGAGAAAGGCTCAAACAAAAAACCTTGGTGACCAACAGCTAGGAGGGAGTTAAACTCTTGCCTACAACCGTTAAGGATCCAAGTATTAAAGAAGATGATTCGTACAACATGCGACAACCGCACATCAGTTTGGTATCAGAGCAAAGGTTCTCCTTTAATTTATCCTTCATTTTGTCTCTTTTCTGTCTTCATCTTTGTGTCATCAAAAAAATTCTATTCCAAAAAAAAATCAGCCTTAAAACTTTCATCTTACTTGCTATTTTATTAAAAAAACACAACCTATCTTTCTGGACTGGACAATATCAATAGCTTGACATATTGGACTTATTGGACATTTTGGACCTATTTGACATATTGGACACTTTGGACCTATTGGACCATATTGGACAATTTAGCCATATTGGACAGGAACAAATACCGAAACTCAAACATATTGACAAAGGACCGTGACATATTACAGTGACCTTGATAAGGACCCTATAAAAGTACAAATATGACAAGCCTATTCAAGAATAAGAATATAAGTACAATAGGCTTTCAAGAAGAAGAAAGAAAGAGAGTGTAGAAGAAAGGAGTGCTAGGCGTTTTTGATGCTTGAATTTGCAATGCTTGTTCTTGTCTTTTGTTTTGCTCTTCTCCTTTCCATTTATGCAACATGGCCGTCCCCCCTTAGGTGCTCTCCCCCTCTTGAAAATTATCTTCTAAGTCCTTGGGAGAATGTGTGGCATCATTGTGACATGGTCTTGCTTACTTGGCACCTTCTCATTTGATGATCATTTAACCTTTGCTTACTTGGCACTTCATGATTGGTTGAATGTTGTCATCACTTGATGACTAGGAAAATCTGAGAATACCACTTAAAACATGTGTCAAAATCATCATAAAATAGTTGCCATAAATCACAAGATTATCACATAAAGTTAGCAAGATAATTTTCTCACAAAAAGGGCATGAAAATTTCGGCCATTAAAAGACTTTGCATGCTGAAATTTCAGCATGTGATACATGGGTATTCTTTTCAAAATGTTGCCATGTTTTCTTTGATTTTTCTCTTAAAAATGAATCACCATTTAGTAGAAGATATTTTCATCTTTTATGAGATAAAAACTTGACACCCATGTGGCCTAAAATTCGGCCATTATACCTTCACACATGCTGAAATTTTCAGCATGTGTGATATTGAAAAATATCACCACTTAAATTCCATAACTTATTCAAAATTCTTCCAAATTATCTTCCAATTAATCCACCTTAATCAAGACATATGAGCCATTAATATGCTAAAAACGTCCAGCATTAGCACACATGCTGAATTTTCAGCATGTGTCACAATTGTGACAAAATTTGAATTGTTACCTTGTGTAGCTTCTTCCTTTATGTCATCAACATTGTGCTTCATTCTTGACCAATCAATATGCCAACAAGGCTCCACATATGCTCCATCTCAGCTGCAGGGGCGTGTATACATGTATATCCATGTGCTGAATTTCATTTTTGCTAACTTTGTAAAATAGTGCACATTTAATAATACACACATGTTATATTCCAATCAGCCCTTAATTTTAATTTTCTAGAACACTTTAAGATGTATGACATATGTAAAAAGTGTCTAGATACGTGTCATATGATGTGCCAAAAATGTTCCATGTGTTGTGTACGTAGAAAACCGAATTTTCGATATTTATCGATTACCCAATTTTTCACTAATTAAATTCCAACTTTTTGCACATGTTATATATATAATGTTACACATAATATATATAATATAAACTTTAATTCTCAGCACTTATCTGGTCTAAAGTGGCGCCATTAACATGTGACAAAATTAAAATTGGAATCTCCACAATTTGGCCTTAATATGGGGTGATTTGTGTGTGCCAATATGGAATGATTTTATGGCTGGAATTATCATCATATGCACGAAATTAATAATGATTTTTGAGGTGTAGGGGCTGGCCATCTATTTATGGCAAGTACGTGACACGTTGGCGAAGTTTCGGTATTCGCCCGATACGACAATTTTTGGTTTAGAACCTTTTAACGTGTCGTATTTAATTTGTCATCACCATGACTTATATCATATGATATAAGACCTGAATACACTCATAAATATGAGTTAAGTATGATGGTGTGACGTTAACGTACGTACATAAAATATATAACGTGTCGGTAATACCTTGGAATACATGTGTATGTGTCTTTTTCAAAAACTCAGAAAATATATATTTATATATGTGTAGGCGTGCCATATGTAGTAAATGGGGAGAGGAGACTTTCCTTTCTTGGTCTTGTTGCCTTTGTGCCTTGTCCAAATGTAGCTTCCTTTAATGAACTACTTAGTTTAATTAACTAAGTACTTCACTTAATGAACTAGTTTAGTTCATTAATGGTGGCACCTGAAAATAGTATAAACACAACAAATGCTTGCCATTTGATGTAAGCTTTAACGCTTCATGGCTCGTTAGTACGGCAACATTATATATGAACTATATAAGGCAAGTTATATGCAATATGTCATGCACACTTATGTCATGCACGTTTTTATGCACATTTAAACCATACATTTTGAAATCACTCAAACCCCTTTTTCTCTACAATTTCGGCGTGCTCAAAACCCTTGAGACTCTTAAGGAACATTTATATTGGCCCCACATGTGCGTAGACGTTGAAAGATTGTGTGGTAGTTGCATCACTTGTAAACAAGCCAAATCCAAGTCCCAAACACATGGCCTTTACACGCCCTTACCCGTCTCTGATTCCCCTTGGATTGACATTTCCATGGACTTTGCTTTAGGACTTCCTAGGTCTCGAGGAGGGCGCGATAGCATTTATGTTGTGGTTGATCGATTTTCAAAGATGGCACATTTCATTGCATGTAGGAAAGTTGATGATGTCACACATGTTGCTGATTTGTTCTTCAAAGAAATTGTGAGATTGCATGGTATGCCACGTACAATTGTAAGTGATAGAGATACGAAATTTTTGAGTCATTTTTGGCGTGTTTTGTGGGCTAAACTTGGAACGCAATTGTTGCTTTCAACCACTGCACACCCACAAACTGATGGACAAACTGAAGCGTTAATCGTACTCTTTCTCAACTTTTGCGTGCCATTTTGCAAAAACATATTAAACATTGGGAAGATTGTTTACCATATATCGAATTTGGATACAATAGGAGTGTCCATCACGGTACCTTGCATAGTCCATTTGAAATCGTGTATGGCTTTAACCCCTTGTCTCCCCTTGATTTGATCCCTATTCCCATGCATGAACGTTCAAGTCTTGATGGTAAACAAAAAGCGGAAGAGATAAAGAAACTACATGAACAAGTTAAAACACAACTTGAAAAAAAAACAAAGCTTATGAAAGACGAGCTAACAAACATCGAAAACGAGTTGTGTTTAAACCTGGAGATTTAGTGTGGTTACATTTGCGCAAAGAAATATTTCCCAATGAGCAAAAGTCAAAACTGTTACCTAGAGGCGATGGACCTTTCAAAGTTTTGAAACGCATAGGTGACAATGTATACATCCTTGATCTTCCTGAAAGGTATGGTTCCATTTCGCCTACTTTTAGTGTTGCAGACCTCACCCCTTTCACTGATGACCTTTTTGATTTGAGGACGAATCCTTTTGAGAATGGAGGGATTGATGAGGACCAAGGGTCCCATCAAGAGGTCAAGGGCCCTATGACAAGAAGGAGGGCAAGAGAACTTTATCATCAAGTTGGAACCTTCTTGTATAAGCATGTTCAAGATGAACCTAAGGTTCCATGGGTTCATTTCATTGAACCCACCCTTTGAGCATTTACACATGTGCGCATGTGCGTTCCTTTATTTTTGAATTTTATCTTGTTTCTTGTGATCTTTGTTTTATGTGTTTTCTTTGTAGGTTAATTAGGTATATGGAAGATCCAAAATAAAAGAAAGGCCCAAATGGAACATAGTAAGCGTGTGCTACAAAAGAAGGAGACAAAAAGAATGTTGTCTTGAAAGGAATGTTTGTCTCCACAAAGACAAATTCAAATGTGTCCAAGATAGAATGCCTTGTCCAAATTGAAATCAAACTCATCTCCAAGGATCACAAAGGGGCCGGCCATTTTGAAGGCAAGAATGAAGAACAAATCAAACTTGAAGTTAAACTTGAATTTAAATTCAATCAAGATTTGAATTCAAGTTTCAACCAAATAGGAGACTTAAATTTCAAGAAGATTTCAGCCTATTTTCCAGCTATAAACACACCATCTTGAAGGATAAAAGAGGGATAGATTCCAATTCAAATTGAATCCAAGTTTGAATTCAAATTCAAACTCAATTTGAATTCAAACTTCAATCATTATTTGAATTCAATTCCAGGTATTTTACCATCATCAAATCAGGTCTCTAAGACCAAAACAAGCATCACACACAGCTGGAAGGAAAGGATATGCAAGAGCCAAATTCAAAGTGAACTCAAATTCAAACTCAACTTGAATTCAAATTCAACCAACTTTTGAATTCAACTTCAAGCCTCATCCTACTTATCAAATCAGCTCCTCCAAGACATTATTTAGACATCAAACACGGCTGGATACATGAGAGAGAACACCTTGTAAGCATTTCAAATTTTAGCTAGAATTTGTTTTAGTTTTGAATTCAAATAATTTTCAATTTTCAAACAATTGTTAGCTAGATTATTTGAATTAAAATTCTGGTCATTTTAAAGGCTGATAGGCCGAGCCATGTAGCCTATAAATAGAGCCTTTGGCCAATTGGATTGGACAACTTTTGATGAATAACAATTCTTGATATTTTCTTCACTTTGTGTGAGACTTTGTTTTCTTGGTTTTGCATTAAAAACCTAACTTAAGATCCTTCAAAGTTGAGCATTTTGAAGGTGTTGCCATAACTAAAAGGTGCCGTCCAGGAGGGCCATATTGGTTTGCCTGACTGACCATCTTGAAGTGTTGGTCTTGCTCATTTAAGCCACACGTTTTTATCACTAAGGAAGCAAGGGGAAGTCTTCTTCCTTGTGTCTAACCCTTTGTGAAGGACGTTTGGAAGGTGGAATTGCTGGAGCCCACGAGCACGCATCAAATTGGTATCAGAGACAGGTTACTCTATTCCACCTTGTATCATTTCCTTTTCATTTGAGTCTAGTCATTTCAAGTTTAGTTGTGTCCTTCTTCTAACCCTAACTCTACACGTCATTTGCATTTCATACAAAAAAGTCCAAAAACATTGCTTTGAGTCTTTGCATTTTGCTGCATTTTGCTTTTCATCATTCAAGTGTCATCTTTTTTATTTCCTTTTGGCGTCACATCTGATTTTGAGTCGTTCAAACTTGAACAAATTAGGGTTTGTTGCATTTTAGGTCCCATTCAGCTTTCTTTTAAACATTCCAACCATCAGCCTATAAAGCTACCTCAGTTTCAAATCATCTTGTTGCTACCGAAGCTTTTAGTTGGTGATGATTGTATGCATCTTGTGACTCACATTATGATTGATTTCATGCTTTAAATCAAGTTAGTCCTACGTGTGTTTGTCTTCACAAGCCCTTTTCAACATCAAGAAAACCCTAAAACCATCCCAATACCCATGGCCCAACCAGCACCCGCCCCAACCCAACCCTAAAACGCACCAACCAGGTTCCAAACTACCTTATTTACACTCTTAACCAAAAGCCCCAAACCAATTTTTCCAAACAAAATCAGAATCAAAAGATTCCAACTCATTCAAAAAAACCCTAACCCTAGAATTTGAAATTTTGTTCAATTCTGTCATACAACCATCCATTATCCAAATTGACCACAGAAATCATCAATTATCAACCCAAATAGTCCATTTACACCGCCCATTCAGTTCCCAAAACTCCATTCTGCAAATTCCCAAAACGTTCAAAAAACTCTAAATTGAAAAAACCTAACCCTAATCCCAATTCCACCCTACCCTAATTTCCCTCACTTTCCAAGGTTATTTTGTTGCAATTCAAGGTTGCAAACTGCAATTTAAAGACATTGCACTATTCTGTCCGAAAACGAAAGTGCTAAGTGCAAAACGCGTGAAATTTCAATTCTGCCCCTAGTAAAAAAAAAGGGAATCTGAACCTTGCTTACTTTGAAATAGCAAGGAAGGGAAGAAAAACAAAAGAACAAGAGAAAAGAAAAAGGGCAAAACGTTTGTGCATTACGTGGAAATTTTTTTGGTGCAATTTGAAAACCTTGGATACCGTATTCTCCTTATCCTGCTCTTCTTGAACCAATCACACACTTGGTTGCTCGATTATTGCATGACTTGAACCATTTTGTGGATTGTAAGTGCATAGAATCAAAATTAACTAAAGATTGTCCACGGTAACCCTTAGTTCATCTTTGGTTCAGCCTTATACATCAATTTCGGTTGCTTATTTTCTTTGAATCTTAGTAGAAAGTTAAAGTTTGTTTCCATTTCGCTTGATCATACTTTGTTACTAATTGGTGCAACTTGAAAGCAAAAGGAAGAAACAAGTGGAGATCGTTGTGATTTGGAGATGCATTGGCAAAACACTTTCTTAATTGATCACTTTGAGCCTTCTTAACTTCAGGTTATCCAAGAAACAAAGTGGTAAGAGAGTGGAAAGAAGAGAAAGAGTCGTTCATAGTTTGTTTTTACTAATCACTTAACGTTTGTTTATCTTTGTGTTAGTTTGCTTCTTTCCTTTTTTTTGTTTTCGTTTCAATTCCTTAGGTAAAATGGAGAGCAGCACTCATTTTGCTTCTAGCAAATCAAAGGAAGCCGAGACAGTGGACAACACGCAACAACAAATGCTGGAGATGTTAAAGAAGCTCATGTATGACAATGAAGTGATCAAACATCGATTGGAGGATGTTGAACGGAGCTACAAGACAAGTGATGGCCAGGGCACAAGCAGGGTCGTTCCCATGCCACAACCAAGGCGTCACCCCCAGAAGAAGTTGAGGATGACAACCTTAGACCACCACACATCGAGACAAGAAGGTATGTTCCTCCAACACAGCCAAGAAGGTACGCTCCAAGTAGGTACAATGCTGATTATATCCCATTTGAGCATGATGATTACGACTTTGATGACCACCCTCCCCGTGGTTACCAAAGACGCCAAAATCCCCATTTCTCGCAAGATGACGATTTTCTCAAAACCAAAATAAACATTCCCACGTTTTATGGTAAAAGTAATGCGGAAGAATATTTGGAATGGGAAACAAAAGTGGATCTAATCTTTTCTTGTACCAACTACAGTGAATTACAAAAAGTGAGGTACGCTTCTATTGAGTTTTCTGGTTATGCACTAAATTGGTGGACAAATTTGTGTCGAAATAAAACTAAGACAAAACAACCGCCAATTGCCCCTTGGGAAGAAATGAAGTTTGAAATGAGACAACATTTTATCCCAAACAATTATGAGAGTTCTATTTTCACGAGTTTGCAAAACTTACGACAAGGTTCCAAAAGTGTAGACGAGTATTACAAAGAGTTAGAAATTTTGTTGGAAAGGTCCAACTTGCAGGAACCCGAAGAAGCCAGCAAGGCTCGTTTCTTACATGGTTTAAACAGAGAGATTGTGCAATGGGTTGACCTTCAACCTTATCTCGATCTCACAACCATGGTCCATATGGCTGAGAAGATTGAACACCAATTAAAGGTTCGTAGTTTCTTCAATTTCAATTCCACTTATCGTACTAATCAGTGTTCATCAAGGTTTTCCAGCAAGCCTTCAGGAACGGGGAGCTCACGGCCTACAGGAGGCCAAACACGTGACCAAGATGCATCACAAATGGTGGACAACTGTGTGCAGTCCACACAAAGGCGAGATGATCGCAGCCAACAAAAGACTCCTACCGGAAATTCTTCTGATCTCTCAAACAGGTTTTGGACATTAAATGCTATAAATATCAAGGATGTGGTCACATAGGAAAAGAGTGTCCTAATGCAAAACGAATCATGTTAATTGAGGAGACAAACGAATATGTGTCTGAGTCCGAGCATGAAAACGAATCTGAGCATGATAATGAAATTGAACCTGAAGAGGATCTAGGCGCATTAGATGATTTTGACACTAAGGAGTTTCTTGTTGTACGTAGAGCTTTAAATGCATATCCGAAATTAGATGATCACGAACAACATAGAGAAAACATTTTCCATATTCATTGCATGATAAATGACAAAGTGTGCACCATGATCATTGATTCCGGTTCTTGTATGAATGTGGCTAGCATCGAATTGGTAAGAAAACTGAATTTGCCTATGACTAATCATCCGCATCCTTACAAACTTGCATGGTTAAATGATTGCGGTGAAGTTAGCGTAAGTAAACAAGTTTTGATTTCTCTTAGCATTGGTAGTTACAAAGATGATGTTTTATGTGATGTTGCACCAATGCATGCTAGTCATATCTTACTTGGTAGGCCATGGCAATTTGATCGACATGTGCCATATGATGGATATTTGAATCGTTATTCTTTCAAATTGAATGGCAACTTTACAAATTGCATGCACTTCCACCACACAAAGTCCACGAGGATCAACAACGCATGTCAAAGTTTAGGGCCGATCCTAAGGAAAAAGAAGCCGAGAGAAAATTCGTGGAATGCATGAAAAGTGAGAACAAAAAACAAGAGAGCAAGGGAAAAGAGGTAGTACCCATAGGAGTCACTGAGTCCAAAAAGAAGTGTGGGTATTTTGCAAAGAAAAGAGAGGTCACACAAGCCCTTTATAGCCACCAAACAGTCCTCATTCTCATATCTAAGGCGTGTCACCTTTCCCTAGAAGAACTTCCACCCAACTTGCCTACCTCAGTTGTGTCCCTTATCCAAGAGTACGAAGTTCTATTTCCCACCGAACCACCATCTGGTTTACCACCTATTGGGGGAATAGAACACCAAATCGATTTTGTCCTAGGAGCCGTGTTACCAACTCGCCCAGCCTATCGAGCCAACCCCGAAGAAACCAAGGAAATCCAAAGGCAAGTAGAGGAGCTCCTAGCGAGTGGACAAGTCCGAGAGAGCCTAAGCTCATCAGTCGTCCCAGTCATTTTAGTACCCAAAAAGGATGAAACTTGGAGAATGTGTACCGATTGCCGAGCCATAAACAAAATTACCGTCAAGTATAGGTACCCCATACCTAGGCTGGATGATATGTTGGATATGTTGCACGGATCTAAATTCTTCACCAAAATTGACCTTAAGCAAGGGTACTTCCAGGTACGCATTAGAGAAGGGGACGAATGGAAGACTGCATTCAAAACCAAGTTTGGGCTCTATGAGTGGTTAGTGATGCCCTTCGGGCTCACCAACGCCCCTAGCACCTTTATGAGGCTAATGAATGAAGTCTTACGAGCGTTCATAGGCCAATTTGTTGTTGTTTAGTTCGATGATATCCTAATCTATTCCCAAAGTATAGAAGATCATCTTGATCACATTGGGGCCGTTTTTGAGAAGCTTAAGCAAGAACAACTTTACGCCAACTTTAAGAAGTGCTCTTTTTGTTTGGAACGCGTAGTTTTCCTAGGCTTTGTCATTTCGGCAGAGGGAGTAGAGATGAATGAGGAAACGGTTAGGTCAATTGTGGAGTGGCCTATACCTAAGAATTTAGGGAAGGTTCGCAGTTTCCATGGACTTGCAAGTTTTTATAGACGCTTTATCAAAGATATTTCTTCCATAGATGCACCCCTAAATGAAATTGTGAAAAAAAGATGTGCCTTTTAGTTGGGAAGAGCCACAACAACAGGCATTTGATGAGCTTAAACGTAGGCTAACCACTGCACCCATACTTAGGCTACCAAATTTTGACGAGACTTTTGAGATCGAGTGTGATGCAAGTGGAGTGGGTATAGGCGCAGTTTTGACCCAAGGTAAGAAACCCATAGCCTATTTTAGTGAGAAATTGAAAAGAGCTGCATTGAATTACTCTATCTTATGATAAGGAACTTTATGCCCTCGTGAGATCCCTTCAAACTTGACAACACTATCTTCAACCTAAAGAGTTTGTGATCCACACTAACCACGAAAGCCTTAAGTATCTTAAAGGGCAGGAAAAGTTGAACAAGGGACATGCCAAATGGGTAGAGTACATAGAACAATTCCCTTACATGATTAATTATAAACAAGGAAAGGAAAATATAGTTGCCGATGCCCTCTCTAGGAGATACATATTAGTGAATACATTATCCTCACGCTTCTTAGGATTCGAATCACTTAAGGAATTGTACCCCAATGACCATGACTTTGGCACCATTTTTGAGGCTTGTAAAGAGGCACCATTTGGGAAATTCTACATACATAGGGTTATATTTTCAAAGAACATAAGTTGTGTGTTCCCTAATCATCCCTACAAGAAAGCATTGACTAGAGAAGCCCATGTGAGAGGTTTAATGGGTCATTTCGGCGTGTTCAAAACCCTTGAGACTCTTAAGGAACATTTCTAGTGGCCCTACATGTGCGTAGACGTTGAAAGATTGTGTGGTAGTTGCATCACTTGCAAACAAGCATTATCCAAGTCCCAACCACATGGCCTTTACACGCCTTTACCCATCCCTGATTCCCCTTGGATTGACATTTCCATGGACTTTGTTTTAGGACTTCCTAGGTCTCGAGGAGGGCGCGATAGCATTTATGTTGTGGTTGATCGATTTTCAAAGATGGCACATTTCATTGCATGTAGGAAAGTTGATGATGCCACATATGTTGCTGATTTGTTCTTCAAAGAAATTGTGAGATTGCATGGCATGCCACGTACAATTGTAAGTGATAGAGATACGAAATTTTTGAGTCATTTTTGGCGTGTTTTATGGGCTAAACTTGGTACGCAATTGTTGCTTTCAACCACTGCACACCCACAAACTGATGGACAAACTGAAGTCGTTAATCGTACTCTTTCTCAACTTTTGCGTGCCATTTTGCAAAAACATATTAAACATTGGGAAGATTGTTTACCATATATCGAATTTGCATACAATAGGAGTGTCCATCACGGTACCTTGCATAGTCCATTTGAAATCGTGTATGGCTTTAACCCCTTGTCTCCCCTTGATTTGATCTCTATTCCCATGCATGAACGTTCAAGTCTTGATGGTAAACAAAAAGCGGAAGAGATAAAGAAACCGCATGAACAAGTTAAAACACAACTTAAAAAAAACAAAGCTTATGAAAGACGAGCTAACAAACATCGAAAACGAGTTGTGTTTAAACCTGGAGATTTAGTGTGGTTACATTTGCGCAAAGAAAGATTTCCCAATGAGCAAAAGTCAAAACTGTTATCTAGAGGCGATAGACCTTTCAAAGTTTTGAAACGCATAGGTGACAATGCATACATCCTTGATCTTCCTGAAAGGTATGGTTCCATTTCGCCTACTTTTAGTGTTGCAGACCTCACCCCTTTCACTGATGACCTTTTTGATTCGAGAACGAATCCTTTTGAGGAGGGAGGGATTGATGAGGACCAAGGGTCCCATCAAGAGGTCAAGGGCCCTATGACAAGAAGGAGGGCAAGAGAACTTTATCATCAAGTTGGAACCTTCTTGTATAAGCATGTTCAAGATGAACCTAAGGTTCCATGGGTTCATTTCATTGAACCCACCCTTTGAGCATTTACACATGTGCGCATGTGCGTTCCTTTATTTTTGAATTTTATCTTGTTTCTTGTGATCTTTGTTTTATGTGTTTTCTTTGTAGGTTAATTAGGTATATGGAAGATCCAAAATAAAAGGAAGGCCCAAATGGAACATAGTAGGCGTGTGCTACAAAAGAAGGAGACAAAAAGAATGTTGTCTTGAAAGGAATGTTTGTCTCCACAAAGACAAATTCAAATATGACCAAGATAGAATGCCTTGTCCAAATTGAAATCAAACTCATCTCCAAGGATCACAAAGGGGCCGGCCATTTTGAAGGCCAGAATGAAGAACAAATCAAACTTGAAGTTAAACTTGAATTTAAATTCAACCAAGATTTGAATTCAAGTTTCAACCAAATAGGAGACTTAAATTTCAAGAAGATTTCAGCCTATTTTCCAGCTATAAACACACCATCTTGAAGGATAAAAGAGGGATAGATTCCAATTCAAATTGAATCCAAGTTTGAATTCAAATTCAAACTCAATTTGAATTCAAACGTCAATCATTATTTGAATTCAATTCCAGGTATTTTACCATCATCAAATCAGGTCTCCAAGACCAAAACAAGCATCACACACGGCTGGAAGGAAAGGATATGCAAGAGCCAAATTCAAAGTGAACTCAAATTCAAACTCAACTTGAATTCAAATTAAACCAACTTTTGAATTCAACTTCAAGCCTCATCCTACTTATCAAATCAGCTCCTCCAAGACATTATTTAGACATCAAACACGGCTGGATACATGAGAGAGAACTCCTTGCAAGCATTTCAAACTTTAGTTAGAATTTGTTTTAGTTTTGAATTCAAACAATTTTCAATTTTCAAACAATTGTTAGCTAGATTATTTGAATTAAAATTCTGGTCATTTTAAAGGCTGATAGGCTGAGCCATGTAGCCTATAAATAGAGCCTTTGGCCGATTGGATTGGACAACTTTTGATGAATAACAATTCTTGATATTTTCTTCACTTTGTGTGAGACTTTGTTTTCTTGGTTTTGCATTAAAAACCTAACTTAAGATCCTTCAAAGTTGAGCATTTTGAAGGTGTTGCCATAGCTAAAAGGTGCCGTCCAGGAGGGCCATATTTGTTTGCCTGACCAACGACCATCTTAAAGTTGGTCTTGCTCATTTAAGCCACACGTTTTTATCACTAAGGAAGCAAGGTGACATAATATATATGTATAACATGTGCAAAAAGTTTGAATTTAATTGGAGAAAAATCGCGTAATCGACAAAAGTCAAAAATTCAGTTTTCTACGAACATAACACATGGAACGTTTTTTGGCTTACATGTAACATGTATATAGACACTTTTTACACATTCAAGACATGTTAAATTTTTCTAGAAAATTCAAATTAGGGCTGATTATAATTTACCATATATGTGTGAATATTGTGCATTATTTGACAAAGTTTACCAAAAGAAAATTCAACACATGTGCAGAAATTTCACACACCATTTTCAGCTTTGTTGGAGCCTAGATGGAGCTTATTTGGCACTTTAATTGGTCAGAAATAAGCCACACATGATGGGTGACTTTGAAGAGGGTAACACACAAGGAAAGATTTCAAAAATACAACACATGCTGAAAATTTCCAGCGCGTGAATAGTGTCCGAATTTACTATTCTTTTGTCCTTAATTTGCATCCCAAAATTGAAGGAATTGAATGGTGATTATTTTGTATTGTGTTAATTCTTTTTGGCATATGTTTTGCAAGTTAATCTCAGATTTTTACAGCACAGTAAGTGATGACAAGTTGGACCAATCATCAAGTACCAAGTAAGCAATGCCAAGTCATCTATCCAATCATATTGTACCAAGTGAGCAAGATAGTGTCATATCTACACAAGACAATCTTCCAAGGCCATTTAAGAGAATTCTCAAGGTGTTGGAAGACCTAAAGGGGGCGGCCATGTTGGGATAAAAAGAAGAGAAGAGAGCAAACAAAAGTCAAGGCTACTCTCATATTCCATCAAGTGCAGAGAAGCCTCTATTCTCTTCTTCTATATTTCTTTCTTCTTCTTCTTCTCTCAAACCTATTGTACTTAAATTCAAACATATTGAATAGGCTTTGTTCATACCACCATACACGTTTAAATTGTAAAAGGTTGATCAAGGTGTGATCAAACCTTCATCCGTTCGGTGGTGGTGTTCGTGAAAGGTGTGATTGCTTGTAACGTTTGTGTAAAGGGTTGGAGTTGGTGTGTAACTCCAGCAAGCCTTGTGGTAAGCTGTTATTTTGTGATTAGTGATAACCGAGGAAGGTGTCCTCGAAGACTGGAGTAGGTTGTGTTAACTGAACCAGTATAAAATTCTCGGTGTTATTACTTTCAACACTTTACTTTCAGTTTCCAGCACTTTACATCGTTTTCATTGCATTAGTAAAAATATCAAACAATTTTCAAAAATTACCAAACTTTTCAGAAACATAGCCACACCTCTTAAGTTTCATTTGGCGCAAGTTTCAATCCTTTTGGACAATTATAAGTCATTCAAACGTTAGTAGTTCTGAGACTAGTGCAATCTGATTTTCAGACTTGCAAAGGTTGAGAACTTGAACGTATTTGACATACTTTCCAAAGGCATTTTTCAAAACTGTTTCAACCCATTTAAATACATATAATAAGAGTGTTGTCATTAAATTTTCAGATCCTTTTGAGTTACGGATTAATTGGAATAAATTTTTCAAGTCAGACTATTGTTTTTGGCAAATTTGCACAATCTGACCACAAACAACTTTTCAAAAGGTTAAATGTTGAATTTTGATCTAGAATTTTTAAGAGATACTCAGAACATCTGAGACTACAATCTCTCCAAATTTCAGAATTTTTGAAGGCCTGTAACCTAGTTTTTCAAACGTTGCAAAACAGGACCTGAAAACAGAAAATGTTTTCAGAAGTTGGGTTTTTGGATCAAAACATTTTAAAAACCAAAATTTCCGCACCCACTATTCAACCCCCCTTTCTAATGGCGCCTTGCAGGTCCTACACAAACAATGTATCATCACTGTGAGTTTGCTTAAATCCATATATAAGGACTACCGAAGTAAATCGTTTAAACCAAGCTCGTGGAGATTGTTTTAATCCATATAATGCCCTTTTTAATCTACATACCATTCCCTTATTCTGACGATGCTTAAATCCAGGAGGTATATCTATGTATACTGCTTCTTGTAAATCACCATTTAAAAAAGTAATTTTTACATCTAATTGAAATAAGCCCCAATCTAAGTTAACCGCCAAAGAAAATATGATTCTAACCGTATTCAATTTAGCCACAGGGACAAAAGTCTTTGTATAATCTATACCATACGTTTGTGTAAAACCTTTTGCTACTAGCCTTGATTTATATCTATTGATTGTTCCATTAGCATTATATTTAACCGAAAAACCCATCTACAGCCAACAGTTTTAACTCAAGGCTTACGAACAACCACATCTCAGGTTCTGTTTTAATTAATGCTCGCATTTCCTCATCTACTGCTTCTTGCTAGAGAGGATTTTTAAGGGCTTCTTCAATACAAGTGGGCATTTATTGATTATCTAGAGAACATGTAAAAGCTTTAAAGTTCGGGATAATTACCTTTTGCGCCCTTCATGTTTGGCATAATCGCCAATACCCTCCTCAATGTTTAAAAACACACCTTTAACCCCCTGATGTTTGAAAAAATATACCCTTAAATCCTTAATTTAATTTAAAAATGTTATTTGAATATATATAATATGAATTGCCCCTTTTCCCTTGACTTCATCTTCTTCCTACGTTTTTTCTTCCTCCCCTGCAACAATTGCATACACATACTGGAAACAGGTCATGACCAGTAAGCAATGCTTGCCACAGGTTTGTATATTTCTCCCTGGTTAGAATTTTAAAAAATGAAGAGAAATGGCGCGTAATCCACAGGTATCCAACTTTTCATGCACAGGCATTTTCCTGATACACCAGCATCCGTATTATCTTTGTTGAACAAGAAAGTAGATGCAGGATCCACAACTATACTAGTCAACTGAGGAGGAATTGTCCCTGTAAGCTTATTGTCCGCAAGGTTCACCCGTAGTAAGCTTTTGCACTTTCCTAAATCTGGAGGTATTTGACCTGATAAGGAATTGTTTACTAGCATCAAGCACAGAAATGAGCTTAGATTTCCCAAGCTTGAAGGAATGGAGCCATTTAAGCTATTGCAGGAAATATCAATAGGCTGAATTCCCTGGAAATCCCCATATTCCCAAGGTATTTCTCCTGTGAATTGATTATAAGAACCAAGAATCTGTAATTACCTACAGTTACAGAATCAGTTCTACTGATTAATTTGGTGTATGCAATTGTTGCAGTGGAGGAAGAAGAAACGTAGGAAGAAGATGAAGTCAGGGGCAAAAGTGGCAATTCATATTATATATATTCAAATAACATTTTTAAATTAAATTAAGGATTTAAGGGTATATTTTTTCAAACATCAGGGGGTTAAAGGTGTATTTTTAAACATTGAGGAGGGTATTGGCGATTATGCCAAACATAAAGGGGGCAAAAGGTAATTATCCCTTAAAGTTACCTTTTAATTGATCATATGCAAGAAAGTTGTATAAAGGATGTTTGGCACATTCTTTTACTCTTTTTCTAAGTGCTATAGGTAAGTCATCTACGGAAGTGTCACTTATAGGATTGGGTGAATCAGAATCCAATCCTTGAGTTGTGTTATTTCTTCTTGTATACACCTGTGTAATAGGTAATTCTACTCTAGGACTTGTCAATATTTCAGTTCCTACGGTCTCCTGATCCTGCCTAGGGATCTCATTTATGTTAACTGATTCGCTCGTAGTTACAATATTATTAGGTTCGCTAGATATAACATCAAGTATACTCCAGAAGTGATCTACATTACTTACGGTCTTGTCTAATAACACGTTACTTGAGTAGTATGCACTTTGTTCATCAAGCACTACATCAAGGGACACAAACATTTTCCTAGTTACTGGACAATAACATTTAAATCCTTTTTGTGTACTAGAGTAACCCAAGAATATACACTTATGTGTTCATCTATCTAACTTTTTATGTAAGTTAGGCTGAACATATACATATACCACACACCCAAATACCCTGAATGGTAATGTAGAAATTAATTTAGTATCCGGATTACTATTTAGTAGTAGTGCCTTTGATGTTTTAAATGACAAGACCCGTGAAGGCAACCTATTAATGAGATATGTGGCTTTGAGTATTGCTTCAACCTATTAAAATTTAGTATTTGTAGAAAACATAATAGATCGAGCCACCTCCAATATGCCTGTTTTTCCTCTTCGCTATACCATTTTGTTGAGGAGTATATATACAAGAAGTTTGATGATGAATACCTAGATTATCTAAATAATCCTTTATCTCTTTATTAACATAGTCAGTTCCATTGTCGCTTCCGAGTATCTTAATTGTAGTATTAAATTGTTAGTGTATGTGTCCTAGGCCATGATTTGGATGTTTATGTTATACATTTATTATTAATAAAAGAGGTTTTATTATCATTATTGTTGGTTAGTATGTCGTACAATTATGATATATGTCCCTGGTTCATTATTGTTATAGACATAAAATAATTTATAACCAGTATTATGAGTATTGATTTGATAATCATGAGATGATTATGTGTATGGTGATACAAATCAATCTCATAGATACTTGTTAGAGAACAGTGTATTGGATAGACCCATCATGAGATTACTACATGGATTAGCGTCATAAGTAAATCTCATGATAGTCATATTTTAATCCTTAGACTTGAGATTGTCATAGTTTCTAACATAAGGACTATTATATTTTGACATGATCTAACGTTATCCGTAACTGGATAATAATAAAGGTCATGATTGAGTATGATAGAAATTATGTAGAGGATATTGAACAATCAAGATAGAATTTGTCCATCTCTTTTGAGAGAGATATCTTTGGGCCCCTCGATTAGTGAGACTGAAATGCATGGCCGTACTCAAATGAATTGATAGTGTGATCAGTGTCATTTATTTTATCAGTCTACTTAGAGATCGAGTAATCATATGTTTGAACAATATAAGTATGACGCTGACCATGGCTTATGCTCAAACTAGATATTGTGTGACAAAAGGATTAATGCATGTGCTATTATTAGGCTAGTTGGACTGTACTCGTATTAATTGGGTAGTCGTAATGTCTTGCTAGAGACCAATTATGACTTGTTGGTTTAATAGAGATTTAACTGACTACCAATTAATATGGGCCTATCGGGTCACACACAAGAATGCGTATGGGCTGATATTAATAATATTAATAATATTAAAATTAAATATTAATTATTATTATTATTATTTTCTTTTTTATATATACTTATATGTATCATCGGATAATAATAATAGAATCCATATCTGATATGGATTTTGATTGGTCTTATCTAACCCTAAAAAAATCCGTATTTGATACTGATTATGATCGGCACTAACCAATCCGATCTGGAATTGGATTTTGATGTCTATATACATGTATATGTATCCTGGTGTGTCTCGTATTAGAGTACACACAACAGAAAAACCCTAGAGTCGTTTTTGGAGACAAACGAGTTCTCTCAGCCGCGCCGTTCAAGAGCTAGCACTCTGGACAAAAGCATTCGTGTGGATACCGGCAGAGGGTGTTCGTGTCATCGCACCTCCTACGTTCGCACCTTCTACTTCTCCAGATTTCCAATCTACAAAGGTAAGGTTATTGATTTCTTTTATCGAATTAAACGAACAACATGGATCCTTGGTAGGAAATCAGAGAACAAGTTTTGTTTTTCCGCTACGCATTTTAGCAGTGATCTTCTCGATTTACTAACATAAACTGATTCTTAATAAGAGTGATATAAGTTTGTATAATGTTTCCTACTTCACTTTTATTCTCATTAGGTATACCGACG
>AP025067.1:21882474-22287195 GCA_036186865.1 Eustoma russellianum
CAAAGGGTGCAATAAAAAACATCAATTCTAGTCTTATGACCTGGCTACAACACCTGAAATCTTTAAGGGAGGTTAAAGAATTCAAATTCCAAGAGTTACACAAAAGGCTGGATTTTAGGTAAAAATGGCGTCCTCGGTTGACTGGGTTTTTCGCGCAAATGCATGTCGAATTTGAAGAAGTGTCATTCTTGAGAAATTTATTTAACGCCTTGACCTTGACGTTTGGCTTTTGAATGACCTAGGTTGGAGTTTTCATGACTGAGTTACTCACCCACAAACTTCAAGCAATTTTGAGGCGGCTGTATTTCAGGCAGAAATGGTACCCTCGGTTGACTGGCCATTTTCCCATGGATGCAAGTCAAATTTTAAGACGAACCTTTAGTTCACGTCTTGGACTTGATTTTTGGCTTTTGAATGACCCAATTTGGAGTTTTCATGACTGAGTTATGCTCTACAAAGTCCATGTAGTTTTCAGCACTTTTCAGCAACACTTTGTCTTGAGCTCACTCTTGTTTGTACACAAATTTTAGCACCTCTAGCACCTCAAAAGGACCCTACAAAGCCAACAAAAGACAACAATGATCGAGCTAGAAGTGTATGAAAATCAATAACATGAAACTAATTAAAACACACAAAATGCAATGCATGAAGTGCAATCTAACTAAGACATACCTATAACGTCTTGCACATGTGTATGCATCATTTAGCTACATGTCTGTGGGGTTGTACACCCCCCACACACTCCAATTTTCCATTCAACATATCAACATACATAGTTTAGACACCTTATTTCATGACCATGCACACACTCAAACACATTCAAGCTCATGCATGTTGGTAACTATCACAAAGATGAAGATGGAGGCTATAATTATGATGATGATCATGATGATTTCACATGCAAACACGTATGAGGCATACATCTACCTTAAGTTTGACATGCAAGACACTTTTATGTATCATCATAATCATAATTGAGCACATAAGTGCAAATCACACCAAGATCAACATATGAATGGCATGCAAACATATTTTCTTCATGTTTATAGTGAGAATATCATTTGAAGCTATGCATGCATGATCCAAGGTTGGATATGAACATAAATGACTCATTTTTGATATGTATGAAGAAGCTAAGGAGAATACTTGCCTTTTTCCTTGAATCTTAGCCTAAGTTTGGAAAAGATTCCTCTTTTTTCCCTTTTGTGAGACTCACGGCCTAAGGGCTCAAGATTGGGGAAGAGTGAGTTATTTTGGAAGATGTATGCTTAGAATGCTATCTTCAATCTTAAAGAAAATCTCACCTTTGGAAATCCTTGAAGTTGTCTCACTTTTCAGCTTAAGAAAACTTCTTCTTCCTCCACTATGGAGCTCACGGTTGGTGATGCACTACCATAAGGCATCATCATCATACATGTAGCTTTCTTTTCTTAATGAAGAGTTGTAATATAGTCTAGATATGTCTAGTATGTTGTATATGTTGTTTGGTGTTTGTTTGAACTGTTATATACATCAAGGAGGAAAGATTGAGGCACAACTAACATCAAGTAAAGAGCTGAAATAGAAATGGCAAGCAGGCGGATTGACACCCTCTAAGTATTTCAGCCATAATTCATCAACCACAAGTCTAATTGACCTGATTTTAGTTGGAGGTAAAATCTAAGAGGATAAGCTACAATTTTGATGCCTAGAACTTTCCCAGAAAAGGCATGTATCAAGCTACAGAATTGTTGCAATCAAGCAGGCTGCCGAGAGCAGCTTCAAAGGTAGTCATCCGCAAGCAGGTCACTTTCAAATAGGCATAACTCCCTCATCCCAGCTCCAAAAGACGTCATTTCAGTCTTTAAACACATCTGCAGAAATGATCTACAATTTGCATTTGAAGTGCAAGAGCTAGTTTGAACCAGAAGGTTATATTATAATGTAAAATAGAAAAGAGGTCAAATATGTACAGTTTTATGTTTATTGGCTTTTCAAGCACCCATTTCAACCAATCAAGCTCTTGGAGCTCATCCAGCTCAACATACACATCCCAAATAATATCTAGAAGCCTGCTGGAGCTGGTCCAATCAAAATTCAAAGACTACAACTTGCAAACAAAAGGAACAATTCTGCCGAGAACAAGTTGTCAAATACAATCATTTGTTTTCTTGTTTCTATATAGTTGAATTTTTCTTCTTTTCTCCTATTGGACCATATACTTCTGTATCTTCCTTGAGAGGTTTAGTTTAGCTTAAAAGGGGCAAAACCACCATTGTAATAGACACATTTCAGAATTGAAAAACAGCAAGTTTTGCTGCAAAAATTGTCTCAGTTTTTGTTGCTTTGAATCTTTGATTCCCTTCAAAAACTTGAACTAATTCTTGATTTTATTACTTCATATGCTTGGGATTTATATAGTTTGGAAGGGTTGAGGCTTGTCCAAGCAAGTTGAAGTCATTTGCTGAAGAGCTAGTCGCACACAGCTGAAATTCTGGCAGTTTGGAATGCTTGGTATTCCTTGAACATTGTTACAGCGTCCTCCTTGGTTCCAGCTGGTTTCTTGAGTTGAAGAAGGTCCTTTTCCTATCTGCATGTATGCTCATCATGTCACCTCTCTTTCTTTTGCAAAATACCCACATTTCTTCCTATTTTCTTTTGTACCTGAGGGTACTATTTCCTTACCCTTACTCTCTTGGATCCTAGCGTCATATTTCATGCAATCCACAAACTTTCTCTCAACTTCCTTTTCTTTAGGGTCGGCCCTAGATTTCGACATACGCTTGTGATCTTCATGGACCTTATGTGGTGGAAATGCATGCAATTTAAATAGTTTACCATTGAATTTGAAAGAATATTTGTTCAAATAACCATCATATGTCACACGTCTATCAAATTGCCATGGTTTACCAAGTAAAATAGGACTAGCATACATTGGGGAAACGTCACACAGAATATCATCTTTACCTACAAATGCTTAAAAGAAATTAGAATTTGCTTAGCCACACTAACTTCAACACAATCGTTTAGCCATGCAAGTTGATAGGGGTGGGAGTGATTAGTTTTAGGCAAGTTCGATTCTCTAACCAGTTCAATACTAGCCACATTTGCACAAAAACTAGAATCAATAATCATAATGCACACTTTACCATTTATCATGCAATGAATACGGAAAATGTTCTCCCTATGTTGTTCATGATCATCTATCTTCTTATATGCATTCAAAGATCTTCTAACATCAAGAAATTCATTAGCATCAAAGTCATCTTCTTCGCTTAAGTTTTCTTCAAGTTCAAGTTTGTTATCATGCTTAGATTCAGTTTCATGTTCAGATTCAATCACATATTCATTAGTTTCTTCAATTAGCCTAATCTTTTAATATTAGGGCGATCTCTTCATATGTGACCATGTCTTTGACATTTAAAACATTTAATATCTCTATATCCACTAGAAAGGTTAGAGGAATTTCTTCTAAAGGCTTTTTGTTTGCCTCTTTCATCCTATTTTTGTGTGCTTTGCACATGTGTTTCATTCCTTTGGGGCCTAGAACGGTCACGGGTTTGGCCTCCTGAAGGCCTAGAGCTTCCAATACCTTTAGACCTATTTTGAAACCTTGAAGAAGAAGAATGATTAGTATGAAAACCATAATTGAAATTGAGAGAACTACGTACCTTAAGTTGTTCAATCTTCTCATTCAAATGAAACAAGTAACTTTTGTTTTAGTCACTAAAATCGCTCTCACCTTATTCAAATGGGTTGTGATCATCAGTATACCTTCGGGGTGAATTCGTTCTTGGGGCTTGTTGAGGTACGAACCTTCTTGGTTCAATGATGGGCTGCCTTTCACATTCTCCCTCAAATTCTTCTTGTGTAGGCCTTCTTGTTTCATTTGTAGGGGCTGCCCTACTTGTTCCTTGGCCTTCATTGTCTAGCGTTTGGTTCAAGATGGTCCTTAGCATTTCAGTAATATGTTGCATTGGAGGATCATTCCTTTCAACTTGTTTTGATTTGCTAAATGAACTTTAGGAGTTAGGCTCCATTTTATACCTGAAATAAGCACGAAAAAATAGAAAACAAAGAAAACGCAAAAACTAACACAAAACAAGCAAAGTGAGCTAACTAGTGAAAACAAAGTATTTGCACACTCCTCTAACTTTTCTTTCCACTCTCTTACCACCTTGTTTCTTGACCAATCTGATGTTAATAAGGATCAAAGAGACAACTAAGATAGGTGTATGCTAAGCTTTCTCTTTTAGCTTCAAATCAACTCAAACTCTTTTGAGTAGCTTGCTGGACCAAAACAGGTTAGTATGCCACGTATATAACTTCCAAATGATCTCAAAAAGACATCCAAACAGTACCCAAAAATTGCAAGATCCAAGAGAACCTAACAGCCTTAATTTTCTCTAACCAAATCAGATCCAAATGAGGCCGATACAAACTTGAACATTTTTACTAAGATTCAAAGAAGAAATGAGACCAAAAATATGTAAGAAGCTGAACCAAAGAAGAACTAGGGGTTGCCGTGGGCAATCTTTAGTTTACTTTGATCCTTTGCACTCAAACTCAAAACATCCAATAATCAAGTGTTCAAGTGCGTATAAGGCTCAGTATATGGTGGAAAGTTAGTAGGTTTAGGTCAGAAATCACAAGGTAGCAAGGTGCACAAGCTAGTCAAAATTACATAAATAGTTCCAAACCCTTTACTTTTTTTCATTTTTTCTTTTGTCTTTCTTTCCTCTTTTCTTTCTTTTCTTACTATATTCAAGGTGGGCAATTCTCAGAAAAGTTTTCCCTTTCCTTGAACTGTGGATAAAACAATAATTTCAACTTTTGCCCTAAAAATTTTTGTTTTTGGGCAAAATAGTGCAATGACTCTAATCAGTTGAATGCTACCTTCAATTGCCGTAAGTAACATTGGGATTGGGATAATTTTGGGGTGGAACGAATTATGGTTATCTTTGCAATTAGGTTTTTTGGCTAGATTGGGGATTTGGCGTAGTAGGGTTTTGGGAACTGTCTGTTATGAAGGTTGGGAATTAAGGTTATGGTTGGTCAATTTGGGTGTTGGTACGGTTTAGGGAAGATTTGAAATGAATTCAAATCCTAGGGTTTGTAATTTAGGTTTTTGATTCAAACGACTTGGGAACCTTTGAATCTGATTGTTTTGGGTTTAATTGGCTTACGGTTTTTGTTTGAGGGATGATGATGCGTGGAAGACGTGGGCTCCAACAATTTCACCTTCCAAACGTCCTTCACTATGGGTTAGGCACAAGGAAGAAGACTTCCCCTTGCTTCCTTAGCGAAACAAACGATTGGATCAACGAGCAAGAACCAACGCTCCAAGATGGTCGTTGGTCAAGCAAACCACAATGGCCCTCCTGGACGGCACCTTTAAGCAATGGCAACACCATCAAAATGCTCAATTTAAAGGATATTAACTTAGGTTTTTAATGCAAAACCAAGAAAACAAAGTCTCACAAGAAGTGAAGAAAAATATCAAGATTTTACTTCATCCAAAGTTGTCCTTGTATGATGAGGATCAAGGGTCCGATGAGGATCAAGGGTCCCATCAAGAGGTAAAGGGCCCTATGACAAGAAGGAGGGCAAGAGAACTTTGTCATCAAGTTGCCACCTTGTTGTACAAGCATTTCAAGATGAACTTAAGATTCCTTGGGTTTATTTCATTCAACCTTCACCTTGAGCGTGTATAAGCATGCATGTGTACGTTCTTTGTTTTTGAATTTTTGTCTTGTTTCTTGTAATCTTTGTTTTATGGTTTGCTTTGTAGGTAAATTAGGTAGATGGAAGATCCAAATAAAATGGAGGCCCAAAAAGGAGGTTGTAGCCGTGTGATGCAAAATGGGAGACAAAATGAATGTTGTCTTGAAGAGAATATTTGTCTCCACAAAGACAAATTCAAATGTGTCCAAGATGGAATCTCTTGATCAAATTGAAATCAAAATCATCTCCAAATATCAACCAAGAGGCCGACCACTTTGAATGCAAGGATGAAGCTCTACTTGAATTTGGACTTGAGGATAAACTTGAATTTAAATTCAACCATGATTTGAATTCAAGTTTCAACCAACTGGAGACTTAAATTTCAAGAAGATTTCAGCTCATTTTCCAGCCTTGGACACGCCAACTTGAAGGATAATGAAGATAAGATCACAATTCAAAGTTGAATCCAAGTTTGAATTCAAATTCAAATCCAATTTGAATTCCAACTTCAACCAACATTTGAATTCAACATCTCAACCACTTGAAGGCCCTCCCACATGCCATATCATACACTCACATGCCAACTTGGAGATCAAAAGAGATGGGATCACAATTCAAAGATTGAATTCAAGTTTGAAGTCAAATTCAAATTCAATTTGAATCCAATCTACAACCAACCTTTGAATTCAATTCCAACCACTTCATCTACATCAAATCAAGTCTCCAACACCATCTTCATCATCATAGACGGCTGGCCACTTCAAGGATAGGATCTTGCAAGATTTTCAAATGTTAGCTAGAATTTGTCTTATATTTAAATTCAAACAACTTTTAAATTTTAAGTTCATTTCAAATGCTTTCTAGATACCTTTCTTGGAGATAACACCTGGCTATCTACATAGCTTTAGGCATCTATAAATAGGCCCTTTTGGCCGAGATTGAGGAACAACTTTGATGAATAACAATTCTTGATATTTTCTTCACTCCTTGTGAGACTTTGTTTTCTTGTTTTTGCATTAAAAACTTAAGTTAAGATCCTTCAAATTTGAACATTTTGAAGGTGTTGCCATTGCTAAAAGGTGCCGTCCAGGAGGGCCGTATTGGTTGCCTGATCAACGACCATCTTGAAGTGTTGGTCTTGCTCATTGATCCACACGTTTTTATCACTAAGGAAGCAAGGGGAAGTCTTCTTCCTTGTCCCTAACCCTTTGCGAAGGACGTTTGGAAGGTGGAATTGTTGGAGCCCACGTCTTGCACGCATCAAATTGGTATCAGAGCCAGGTTAATCTATTCCACCATCTATCATTTCCTTTTTGTTTGAGTCTACTCTTATCAAGTTTAGTTGTGTCCTTCTTCTACCCCTAATTCTACACACTATTTGTCTTGCATTTCATACAAAAAACAAAAAAAACAAAATGTCCACTTTATTTGGGTCATTTGCATTTGTTGAGTCTTGTTCTTCATCATTCTAGCATCATTTCTTTTATATCCAACTTGTGCATCAAACATCTTAAAATTTATCATTCAAACTTGAACAATTAGGGTTTGAGCATTTAGAGTACATTCAAATTTCTTTTTATTACAACCATCAGCCTATAAAGCTACCTCGGTTTCAAATCATCTTGTTGCTACCGAAGCTTTTAGTTGGTGATGATTGTGTGCATCTTGTGATACGCATTGTGATTGATTTCATGCTTTAAGTCAAGTAGTCCTACGTGTGTTTGTCTTCACAACCCATTTTCAACACCAAGCAAACCCTAAAACCACCCAATACCCCACAGCCCAACCAGCTCCCAACCCAACCCAACCCAACCCTAAAACTCACAACCTGATTCCAAACTACCTTATTTACACCCTTAACAACAAGCCCCAACCGAATTTTACCAAAAGAAATCAGCATCCAAAGTTCCCAATTCATTCAAAAAACCCTCACCCCAGAATTTGAATTTTGGCTCATGTTTGCAAGTGATGCAACTACCACATAACCTCTCAACATCTACGTGCATGTGTGGCTAATAGAAATGTTTCTTAAGGGTTTCAAGGGTTTTGAACACTATGAAATGACCCATTAATCCTCCTCCATGGGCTTCTCTATTCAATGCTTCTCGTAGGGAAGATTGGGGAACACAGAGTTTATGCTCTTTGAAAAGGTATCCCTCATGCATGTAGAATTTTCCAAATGGTGCCTCTTTACATGCCTCGAAAATGGTGTCAAAATCATGGTCATTGGGATACAAGTCCTTAAGTGATTCGAATCCTAAGAATCGTGAGGACAATGTAGTCACTAACGTGTATTTCCTAGAGAGGGCATCAACAACTATATTGTCCTTTCCTTGTTTGTACTTAATCACGTAAGGGAATTGCTCGATAACTCTACCCACTTAGCATGTCTTTTGTTCAACTTTCCTTGCCCTTTAAGGTACTTGAGGCTCTCATTGTCAGTGTGGATCACAAACTCCCTAGGTTGTAGGTAGTGTTGCCAAGTTTGTAGTCTCACGAGGGCATACAGTTCCTTATCATAGGTAGAGTAATTCAATGCAGCACCTTTCAACTTCTCACTAAAGTAGGCTATGGGTTTCTTACCTTGGGTCAATACCGCTCCAATACCCAACTCCACTTGCTTCACACTCAATGTCAAAAGTTTCATCAAAATTTGGTAATGTAAGTATGGGTGCAGTGGTTAGCCTCCGCTTAAGTTCATCAAATGCCTGTTGTTGTGGCTCTTCCCACCTAAAAGGCACATCTTTCTTCACAATTTCATTTAGGGGTGCAGCTATGGATGAAACATCTTTGACAAATCACCTATAAAAACTTGCAAGTCTATGGAAACTGCGAACTTCCCCTACATTCTTAGGTATAGGCCACTCCACAATTGATCTAACCTTCTCCTCATCCATCTCTACTCCCTCATCCGAAATGACAAAGCCTAGGAAGACTACTTGTTCCAAACAAAAAGAGCACTTCTTAAAGTTGGCGTAAAGTTGTTCTTGCTTAATCTTTTCAAAAACAGCCCTAATATGGTCAAGGTGGTCTTCTATGGTTCGGAAATAGATTAGGATATCGTCAAAGTAAACCACAACAAATCATCCTATGAAAGCTCGTAAGACTTCATTCATTAACCTCATAAAGGTGCTAGGGGCGTTGGTGAGGCCAAAGGGTATCACTAACCACTCATAGAGCCTAAACTTGGTTTTGAATGCAGTCTTCCATTCGTCCCCTTCTATTATCCGCACTTGGAACCCTTGTTTAAGGTCAATTTTGGTGAAATATCTAGATCCATGCAAAATATCCAACATATCATCCAACCTAGGTATGGGGTACCTATACTTGACGGTAATTTTGTTTATGACAAGACAATCGGTACACATTCTCCAGGTTCCATCCTTTTTGGGTACTAAAATGACAGGGACGGCTGACAGGCTTAGGCTCTCTCGGATTTGTCCACTCGCTAGGAGTTCCTCTACCTGCCTTTGGATTTCTTTGGTCTTTTCAGGGTTGGCTCGATAGGCGGGTCTATTGGGTAGCTACTGGGACAAAATCAATCTGGTGTTCTGATGCGTGCAACTAGTGGGCTCCAACAATTCCACCTTCCAAACGTCTTTCACAAAGGGTTAGGCACAAGGAAGAAGACTTCCCCTTGCTTCCTTAGTGAACAAAACGTATGGATTAAAACGAGCAAGACCAACACTTCAAGATGGTCGTTGATCAGGCAAACCAATAAGGTCCTCCTGGACGGCACCTTTAAGCAATGGCAACACCTTCAAAATGCTCAACTTTGAAGGATCTTAACCTAGGTTTTTAATGCAAAACCAAGAAAACAAAGTCTCACACAAAGTGAAAGAAATATCAAGAATTCTTATTCATCAAAAGTTGTCTCTACAATATGCCAAAGGGGGTCTATTTATAGGCCTTAGGCAACGCCTATCAGCCTTCAAATGACCAGATTTTAATTCAAAATAAGCTAGCTAATAATGTTTGAAACTTGAAAACTATTTGAATTCAAAAGTGAAACAAATCCTAGCTAAAATTTGAATTGCTTGCAAGATATCTTCTCTTCTATGTTCAGGCGTGTATGAGGGCTTGATGAGGTCTTGGAGAAGCTGATTTGATAAGTAGAATGTGCTTGAACTTGAATTCAAAAGTTGGATGAAGTTTGAATTCAAGTTGAGTTTGAACTTGAGTGTATCTTGAATTGTTTGTTGGTTTATCCTTCCCACCTTTTCCAGCCGTGCTCCTTGAGTGAATGAGATGTAGAAAACCTGATTTGATGATGATAAGATGGTTGGGATTGAATTCAAATGATGGTTGAAGTTTGAATTCAAATTGAGTTTGAATTTGAATTCAAACTTGGATTCAATTTGAATTGTGATCTATCTCCTTCATTATCCTCTAAGTTGGCGTGTTCTTGGCTGGATATATAGGCTGAAAGCATCTTGAATTTAACTCTCCAATTGGTTGAAGTTTGAATTCAAATCATGGTTGATTTTAAATTCAAGTTTGACTTTGAATTTAAATTCAATTTGATCATCACCTTGTCTTCAATTTCGGCCGGCCACCCTTCTGATTTTTGGAGATGATTTAAGTTCAATTTTGAAAAGAGGAATCCATCTTGGACACATTTGAATTTGTCTTTGTAGAGACAAACATTCTCTTCAAGACAACATTCTCTTTTGTCTTCCTTTTTGCTACACACGCCTATGTTGCTTGTTTTGGGCCTCCATTTTATTTTGGACTTTCATGTACCTAATTTGCCTACAAAGAAAAGACATAAAACAGAGATCACAAGGAACAAGATAATAAAAACACACACGCATATGCCTTAACGTTCAAAGAGCGGGTTCAATGAAGTGAACCCATGGAACCTTAGGTTCATCTTGAACATGCTTATACAAGAAGGTGGCAACTTGATGACAAAGTTCTCTTGCCCTCCTTCTTGTCATAGGACCCTTGACCTCTTGATGGGGCCCTTGATCCTCATCGGATCCTTGATCCTCATCATGTTCTATCCCTTTTAAAGGTGGTAATCCTGATGGGTGACACGCCTTGGGAATGAGAATGAGAACGGTTTGGTTGCTATAAAGGGCTCGTGTGGCCTCTCTTTTCTTTGCGAAATACCCACACTTCTTTTTGGAATCGTTGACACTTATGGGTACTATCTCTTTTCCCTTACTCTCTTGTTTTTTGTTCTCGCTTTTCATGCATTCCACAAATTTTCTCTCAGCTTCCTTTTCCTTAGGGTCGGTCCTAGACTTAGACATGCGTTGGTGATCTTCGTGGACTTTGTGGGGTGGAACATCACATAAAATGTTGCATGGGTGCAACATCACATAAAACATCATCTTTGTAACTACCAATACTAAGAGAAATCAAAACTTGATTACTGACGCTAACTTCACCATAATCATTTAACCATGCAAGTTTGTAAGGATGCGGATGATTAGTCACAGGCAAATTCAGTTTCCTTACCAATTCGATGCTAGCAACATTCACACAAGAACCGGAGTCAATGATCATATTGCACACTTTACCATTTATCATGCAGTGGATATGGAAAATATTCTCTCTATGTTGTTCATGATCATCTAATTTCGGATATGCGTTCAAAGCTCTACGCACAACAAGAAATTCCTTAGTGTCATAATCATCTAGTGCGCCTAGATCCTCTTCAGGTTCAGTTTCATTATCATGCTCAGACTCATTTTCATGCTCGGACCTAACATATTCATTAGTCTCCTCAATTAACATGTCTCGTTTAGCATTAGGACACTCTTTTCCTATGTGACCACGACCTTGACATTTATAGCATTTAATGTCTCTAAACATGTTTGAGAGATCAGAAGAATTCCCTGTAGGAGCCTTTTGTTGGGCTCGGTCATCTCGCTTTTGTGTGCCCTGCACACGGTTGTCGAACTTTTGTGTTGTGTTTTGATCACGTGTTTGGCCTCCTTTAGGCCGTGAGCTTCCTGTTTTTGAAGGCTTGCTTGAAGATGAAGATTGATTAGTACGATAAGTGGAATTGAAATTAGAGGAATTACGTACCTTTAGTTGTTGTTCAATCTTCTCTGCCATGTGGACCATGGTCATTAGGTCAAGGTAAGGCTGAAGTTCAACCCGTGGTGCAATCTCCCTGTTTATACCATGTAAGAAACAAGCCTTGGTTGCTTCTTCGGGTTCTTGCAAGTTAGACCTTTCCAACAAGATTTCTAATTCTTTATAGAATTCGTCTACACTCTTGGAACCTTGCCTTAAGTTTTGCAAACTGGTGAAAATAGAACTCTCAAAATTGTTTGGGATAAATCGTTGTCTCATTTCAAATTTCATTTCTTCCCAAGTGACAATTGGAGGTTGTCTTGTCTTAGTCCTATTTCTACACAAATTTGTCCGCCAATTTAAGGCGTAACCCAAAAACTCAATAGAAGCGTACCTCACCTTTTGTAACTCAGTGTAGTTGGTGCAAGAAAAGATTAGATCCACTTTCATTTCCCACTCTAAGTATTCCTCCGCATTACTTTTACCATAAAACGTTGGAATGTTTATTTTTGTTTTTAGAAAATCGTCATCTTGTGGGAAAAGGGGGTTTTGGCGTCTTTGGTAACCACAGGGAGGGTGGTCATCAAAGTCATAATCATCGTGTTCAAAAGGAATGTAATCATCATTGTACCTTCTTGGAGCGTACCTCCTTGGTTGCGTTAGAGGAATAAACCTTCTTGGCTCGATGTGTGGTGGTCTAAGGTTTTCATCCTCAACTTCTTCAGGTGGATGTCACCGTGTTTGAGGCATTGGAACGGCCCTGCTAGTGCCTTGTCCATCACTTGTCTTTTGGCTCCGTTCAACATCCTCCAACCTGTGTTTGATTACCTCGTTATCGTGCATGAGTTTCTTTAGCGTTTCTAGCATTTGTTGTTGTGTGTTGTCAACAGTCTCGACTTCTTTGGACTTGCTAGATGCGGAGCGAGTGCTACTATCCATGTCTTACCTAAAGTGTTCAAACAAAACGAAAAGAAAAGAAAAGAAGCAAACTAACAGAAAGACAAGCAAACGTTAATTGATTAGTGAAAACAAAATACGAACACTCCTCTTTCTCTTATTTCCACTCTCTTACCACTTTGTTTCTTGGATAACCTGAAGTTAATAAGATGCAAAGTGATCAATTAAGAAAGTGTTTGCCAATGCTTCTCCAAAACACAACGATCTACACTTGTTTCTCCTTTTTGCTTTCAATTTGCACCAAATAGTATCAAAACAGAATCAAGAGAAATACAGACAAACTTGAACTTTTGTACTAAGACTCAAAGAAATTAAGCAACCAAAATTTATGTACAAGGCTGAATCAAAGATGAACTAAGGGTTGCCGTGAGCAATCTTTAGTCAATTTTGATTCCATGCACTTATTTTCCACAATATGATTCAAATCATACAATAATCTAGCATTCAAGTGTGTGATTGGATCAAGATGTTCATTATATGGATAATAAGTGTGGCGTGGGTTGTGGGTGAAAGATGATGCCAAGTTGTTCAAAAAATTTCATAACTTTAAAATTTAGGAGATTCACACCTGAATTTCAAAGAGAAATAGAATTTTTTTTAATTTTCGAATTTAGTGGCAAGGAAACTGAAATGAAGACACAACAAATGTATTCAACCTCCTTAAGGGTAGATTGAATGGCACTAGAGATGAGAACAAGAAGAACAAACAAAAGTTTGACGGAATTTAAAGATAGCTGAGTTAAAGTGTAACCTTCGCTCTGATCCACTTGATGCACGGATTGAACACGAAGATTGTACCTTCCTTTAACTCAACACAACCTCCCCAATCAGCTTGGATGAAAAGCACAATGGAATGGAAACCACTTTGCTCAAGCTGGACTATTTTTGGCAGTGTGCTTCATTGAGCCTCTCCACAAATGAGTTCAAATGTTTCTAAGCAAGAATTAACCCTCTTAGACATTGTCCCTCCCAAGTATAAGGAAAATACATCCAAGATAGCTCAAGTCTTGATGCATACATACGTGCAAGACGTTATAGGTGTGTCTTAGTTAAATTGCACTTCATGCGTTGCATTTTGTGTGTTTTAATTTCTTGCATTTTCTTTTATTATCCTTTCTCTTACTTGTTTGATGTTTTTTTATGTCTTTTCCTTGCTTTGTAGGGGCTCTTGGAGTTGCCAAACCCGTTTGGAAGTGTTAGACCAAGAATGCTGAAAAGTGCTGAAAATTGCCTGAATTTTGTGGGCGTGTAACTCATTCATGAAAACTCTAAATTGAGTCATTCAAAATCCAAAAGTTAAGTTCAGGATGTGAACTAAATTTTTTAAGAAGGACTCATCTTCAAATTCGACTGGCATCGGCGGGAAAAGTCCAGTCAACCAAGGGCGCCATTTCTGCCTAAAATCCAGCCACCTGAAAATTGCTTGAACTTTGAGGGCGCGTAACTCAGTCATGGGAACTCCAAAACGGGTCATTCAAAAGCCAAAATTCAAGATGAACACGTGAACTAAATTTCTCAAGAAGGACACTTCTTCAAATTCTGCTTGTATCCGCGGGAAAAGGCGAGTCAACCAGAGGCACCAGTTCAGCCTAAAATCCAGCACCCTTGTTTATTCTTGGAGTTTGACCTCTTTAAGCCAATTGAACTATTCCAAACGTTTTGGTCTGGCCCTAAGACCAGAATATTTGTGCTTTATTGTACTTTTGACTAGGGTAAGTGTTAGGATGAGTTTTATCCTTATTTAAGCCATGTAAACCAATTTTTCATTCAGCTTGGTTGAAGAATAAAAATTATGTTGCTTTTCTCCTTAGAAGGCATCTTTGTTTTCTTGATTTCTCACTAAAAAACAAGTCTAAAAACCTTCAAAGTTTGAGCATGCTTGAGGGTGATTGCCATGATAAGATGAATGCTGCCTAGGAGGGTGTTTATCATTTGCCTAGTCCACACCATTCTTCAAGGATTGGTTGCTCATTTTAGCCTATCTAAAGACATTGGAAGCAAGGAGGAGCTTGGCCCCTTTGTGCCTAACCCATTGTTGGAGGAGAAGCTTGGATAAAAGAGTGGGATCCTACCCGTGCTTGCATCAAGTCTTGAATGGAACCTAGCCTAGATTCAAGGAGAAACAAAAACACAATGGTTCAAAAACCTAAGGTTGAAATTTGTTTTCATAAATGTGTGTTTCTTACAAAGGACAACTCCTCTATTTATAGGCCTAAGATACATTAAATAATTACATAATAACCTAACTATCAGCCAATGAAAGCAATGGCTCAAAAGTAGAAGTAAATTATTGTTGGAAGCAAAAGTCTTCATCCCTCAAATCTCAGCAGAATTGGTGCAATTACTTTTGCAAGTGGATTGTGAAGACCTCTCTCTGATTAGATCGAAAAATTCACGAAAGTTGTAGATAACAAAGAGATCTTGAATTTAGGCTTTTAAATCATATGATTTGGAGTTGGGATGATAGAGATATCATGCATTGAAGTTTTAGTTGTTTCCAGCTGTGGACATTTGAAAATCAACAGCTTCAACTTTATGGCATTCTTTATGCTTGATAACAGACGAATCTGAGAATGTGCGAACCACCAAAGTTGTAGGATAATGTCTTTCCGTTTGGCTCCAACTAGAATCATGTCAATTGGAGTTGTGGTTGATGAGATATTAGTGAAATACTAAGAGTGTGTCCTCCTGCCAGCTTGCCCTTTTAACTCAACTTGGTGTATGGCATGTGGCATGGACTACATCAATCTTCCTTAGCCTAAAATCAGTTCAAACATACACCAAAAAACATATGCAACATACTAGGACATGTCTTGGTTAATTTACAACAGTTTATAAAGGAAAGAAAGCTAAGCACTCAACAATATGGTCAATACACACAAGATTACTTAATATATTACGACATGATTCAAAACTAAGTTAAAGCTTGTAACAAATGGATCCAATGTAGGCTATCTTGACTTGGTTCATCCTCAACATTCTTGTAAAGGAAGGTTCCCACTTCATGAATCAATTTCTTGGCCATGCTCCTTATTATAGGCCCCTTGTCTTGCATTGGTGTACCTCACGCTGCGGTTGATTCTTTTTGGCTTGGCTTTGGTTGGGGCTCATCATTGAACCTGATAAAGTCATTTTCTGAAGATGTGCTGATCAAAGTTGTAGCTTGATCTTTATGTTGAAGCTCCAATTAGAATCAGGTCAATCGGAGTTGGGGTTGAGGAGATATGGCTGAAATATCATCAGTGTGTCAAGCTGTCAACTTGATAATCTTGATTTAGCTTCATGTTTGGACATTGCCTTATCTGCAATCACTCTTCCTTAACCGAAAAATAGTTCAAACACATACAAAATGACATATACAACATACTAGGACATCTCTAGACTATATTGCAACACTTCATTAAGAAAAGAAAGCTAACTAAAAGGAAATGTAAACATCACTCTTAAGTCTACTAATATATTACAAACTTCGTGCATGAACTATATCAATGCTTGCATTAAATGGACCCAATGGATGTTTTCTTCACTTGGTTCATCCTCCACATGTTATACAGAAAGGTGCCCACCTCATGCATCGGTTTCCTTACCATGCTTCTTGTTTGGAAACCCTCGTCTTGTATTGGCATAATATCAAGTGTGGACTGCTCTTGGCTTGGCTAGATTTCATCACTAATGCTTAAGGTGGCCGCCATAATGTCCTTGTAAGCTTGGAATTCGCCAAAAACTTGAGTTCCTAAAATGTAGTCTTGATTCCTTAAAAAGTAGGAACCTTGAGAGCCTTTTGATCTCCTTTTGAGTCTCGATACTTGATTGCATTGTAGAGACTTCTAAACTCGGAATTTGCCTTTGACATCTTGATCAATGCTGTAGAACTGTTTGAGGTTTGAGCCCAATATTGACACCATTCTGAGTTGAAACAAAGGAGTTATGATTGGTTGAAGTTTGCTCTAATCAGCATCAACTTCCTTTCCTACACTTCCTCAAGTACACACCTTCTCCCATTAAGCTCCCTACAAAGATAAAGACGCCACCAAGCATCATTCTCATCTAGGATAATAAAGTGTATGTTATGTAAGTGAAATACCTAACAATGAGTGAAAAAAAATAAAATGCCCTAAACAAGAAAACACACAAACAACTACCAAAAGACACAAAAAATGGCACCTATTCATCAATGACTATCCAGCCCTTCCCACCAACCCTTGCATCTTGTTTTAGACATGTAGAGCATAGAATAATCATGCATGAATCTAAGGCATAGGCTCGATAGGGATAGGCCCTTGTGGGGACTCATTGATCCCTTGTTGGGGCTCATCATGTTTTCATTGTTCTTTGTCATTAAATCCTAATAATACAAAAAAAATTGTCTCTTCTTGCATTTATATTCCAAAGCCGTGAGCTTTTTTTTACTTTCTTTGTGCCATTAATCAGAACCCAACACCCTCACAGCCTTAAAACACCCACTCCAATACATTCTAAACACTCTCAACTATCCATTATAACCTAAACCTATTGTCAAAACACCCCCAAATATCCGAAGTGGCCAAAAAAAACCCCAAAACAGCCTAGAAACTGCAAATTGCAGCAAAAGACTTAAATTGAAACCCCACAATCTCAGACCTGCCCAAATACAAAAATATCCTACTCCAAGGCATTTTACACAGTTTTAACACCAAAAAAGCAAAGGAAGTGTATTGAGTGGGCTGCACAAAACGTTCTTAAGGCAGCCAAGTAAATTTATATTTCTGTCCTTAGACAAAAAAGGGCCTGAAACTTGCGTGTACTATATACATCAAGAAAAAGAAGAAAAAATGGCCATGAAAAACACTTGAAAAGTGAAGAAAAAGAAGAGCACATCTTATTTAAACTCAATTTATGCAATTGAGAGAATTTGCTTGCTTTGTTTGGTGTCATACTATTACCCTTTTGAAACTGTTTTTCCAACCTTCAAACAAGCCTACACACATCACAAAAACAGTTGAACAATCTGATTATAGCTTGTATTAGTGTAGTTGTGAATTTGTGTGCATAAAAGCCTAAGTTAACTAAAGATTGCACATGGCTACCCTTAGTCTTTCTTTTGCTCACCCTTATACATCACTTTTGGTCCAAATATATCTTTGATTCTTAGTTATTTTGTTCAAGTTTGCATGACCTTTGTTTGGAGTTTGGTTGGAAGAAGTTTGTTGCACAATTTGAATTGCTTGGGACTATTTGGTGAACTCAATTTGCAACAGATTACAGACTGGTTTTGGATCATTTTTGAGTTGTTTCTGACATATTGAGACATATATTGGACTATTTTGGAGAGTGAAAAGGTTTTGAATTGAGTATTTAAACAGTTGGCTCAAGAACAAGTTGTTTTGAACTATGTTGTACAAACTAAGTTGCCTACTGTTTTGGACTGGATTGAACATTTGTTGGACTGTTTTGAACCTATAAAAAGTGCATTAAGAACTTCTATTGAGGAGTGAAGTGATTTGGACCATGCGCTACAAAAACCGTGTACCAAGAAGCTTGATACTGGACTGTTTAGGACATATTGGCTATCACCCCTCATTTTTTGTTCACTTTGCTTTTTAGTTCAAGATTAGCTAAGAAACAAGGTGTAAGTGAGTGAAAAGAAAAAGGAAAGAAGAGTGCACATATTTGGTTTTTAACTAACCAGATCACGTTTGCTTATCTTTGTATCTGTTTTTGTATTTCTTTAACTTAGATTTCAGGCAATCAGCAATGGATAGTGCACCTAAAAGTGTGTCAAGTCACTCTGGTAGTGAAGTCAAGCTCGAGCTAAATATGGATCAAGTAACACAAATGATGCAAAGAATGCTAAATAAGCAAGAACAAATGGCATGTGATATGGAAGACTTGAGACAAAATTAATAAGACTTGTCACCACTAATTTTCATGCATATTATGTATAACTTCAGCATCATTCATGCAAGAATTAAATGCAATCACTTGTTCCTTAAGTTCTTCTATATCCAAGTCTAATTCTACTCGTTTTGCAAAATAATACATATCATCTAGAGTTTCAAATTTTTCATGCACCATCTTATCAACAATTTCTCTATTCAAACCGGCAAAGAACCTAAGCATAAGCAATTCCTCGGGTTCATCAATGCAAGGTTTATATAAACCATCTAACAATTTATCATAATATTCTCGGATAGTTAGAGTAGTTTGAGAATGAGTTTGATACTTGAGTATGAGAATTAGTTTGATACTTGGGTACTTTATATCGCCAATGACTTACCCATATGCCATTAGAAAATGCCAAAGTGGTGCATAATGCCGTTTAAGCTCGTCAAGGTCCTTTTTGAAGCACTTCAGCCCCCACATGGTACTAACCAAGTCATAGTCATCCATGAGAGCTAAGTTATCCATGATGAAGCATAACACAAACAAAAGAAGAAAAGAAAAAATAACACAAAGATCAAACAAACGTAAGACGTTAGTGTAAATCAATTGTATATCTCTTATGTCCCTCACTCTTTTCTCTCAATATCTTCTCACACTCTCGCTTTGTCTCTCGGCCCAATCTCGGGTTAGAAACACTAAAGCAAGCAACACTTGTTGGAGGTAATGCCAAGACACCAAAACAGTCCCAATCAATTTCTTAAGCATGTTCAATCATCTCCAAACTTTTGCCAACTCAAAATTAACACAAGGAAGAGAAAATTTGGACATAAACTCTAATATTCAAAGATATAAGTAACCAAATGTGATGATAGGGGCTGAGCCAAAGAGAAACTAAGGGTTGCCTTGGGCAATCTTTAGTTAATCTTAGACTTTGCTTACTTAATTCATTTAATGTCCAATCAATTTTTAATCCAATTGTGTTCAAGCCTTATGGTATGTGTTTAAGTCTTTTGAGGCTAACATAGGGGTTGTTTGAAGGGTGTGGGCGACGGCTTTCAATTCAAGAACCAAGACGAGCACAAATTTTGAAGCTTTTGCTCACTTTTCCTCTTTTGCCCTTTTCTTTAATCTTTTTCGATCTCTTCTGTTTTTTTTGTCTTTTTTGTCTGTTTTATTCGGAACTATTTTCATTTTCTTTTGAAACTAAGGCCAGAATGGGAATTTCACATTGCCTAGGGTTTTCTTGAAACCCTTGTGCACAGCAGCCTCAACTAGCTCGTCTTGTGCTGCCTTGAATCTTCTTGGTTTGGTTCTTAGATTTGTTTGAAGTATGATTGAAAGCGTTATGGGGTAGGTTTTGAATTAGGGTTCTCTTGTTGTAGGTTATGGTATGGCTAGGCTTTGTTATGGTACAGAGGGTTTATGGCTGAGTGGGGTGTAGGCTGTTTAGGGTTAGGGGTTTAGTTTTATGGTTAGGGTTTTCATAATTAAGTTTAGGGTATTGGGTTGTGGGTGGCGGCTGGGATTTTCGAGGGTTAGGGTTTTGGTTTTTTTAGAGGGGTGAGGCAATGAGGTTTATGGTGTATGTAAGGGATGGTTTTTGATCAAGAGTTAGGGTTTGTTGTGTGGGAAAAGGGGGTTCAAGGCTAGTGTTTGAAGAAAAGTTAGGGTTTTTGTCAAGAACACCATTAAAGATCAAACCTCTATTCAAACACAAAGCAAATCAAGCACACAAAAATCAAAGATTACCTAAAAGCTTCGTAGCAACAAGAAGGACACAATAAAAAGGTAGCTTTTAGACAAATTAGCAAGCTTTATATGTGTGGCTGAATGTAGCTCTAACAAACGAAACCCACTGTCTCTGGATATGCCAAACTCAATCAAGAAGCACGCAAGCTTTTGTTTTTCTGATATCAACGTCAAACACTATCAAAAGATCACAACTTTAAGGGTGTGGAAGTGTTCCAAGGTCCTCGGCTTTTAGGGTGACAGAAAAAATTTTATTATTTTTTTGAATAAGGTCAGACGTGTGGGTGATAAAGGATGGGGATGAGAAAATAGAATTTGTGATATGATTTTGATGAAAGAAACAAAAGATATAAAGTTTAGAAGGAAGACCTTGGACTCTGATACCAAATTGATGTAAATCCCCATGCAAGTTCGGATCTTTTCCTTCAAAACTTCACCTTCAAGGCTTGGCACAAAGGGGTAACCTCCCTCCTTGCTTCCTTTAAAGTCACGTCGGATGAGCAACACCTCCACAACGGGACTAACTTTGATCTTGGCAAATGATTCGTCTTCCAAAGAGTTCTTCCCTTTGCACTTGGTAGATACCTCGTTAAAGCTTGCTCAAACTTTAAGGATCCTAACCTTGATTTTATGAAAACCAAGAACAACTCAAAGGCACAAAGTCTTAAGAAAAAAACTGAATTTTATTGATATGAAGGATGTGTATAATGGGGTGGCCAAAGGCCCTTTAAATAGGCAAACAAACCTATGAACTAAATGCAAAAGTCGTAAGTTACAACACCAACTAAATGGAAAAGTCCTAAAATACAACTCCAATCATAAGTTACATGTCGGGTAATTTACAAAAACATGAACTAACCATATCCTAACTTCCTAATCCTTAAGGTGGCCATATGTGTCCTTGCATGCTTAAAATCTGCCAAAAACTTGAGTTCCTAAAATGTAGGATAGATTCCCTAAAATGTATGAACATTGAGAGCCTTTTAATCTCCTTTTGAGCCTTGATCCTCGATTGCATTGTAGAGACTTGAACATTCGGAATTGTCCTTTGGCATTTTCATCAATGTTGTAGAACTCTTCGAGACCTTGAATTTGAGCCCAATATTGACACCATTCTAAGTTGAAACAAAGGAGTTATGCTTGGTTGAAGTTTAGGCCAATCAGCACCAATTTCTTGCCTAACGCCTCAAGCGATGCTCAAGCCTCTCCAACAAGCTGCCTACAAAAGAAAAGATGCCACCAAACATCATTCTCATCAAGGATAATGAAATGTATATCATGTAATTTGAAATACCTAACAATGACAGAAATGACAAAAATGTCCCTAAACAAGAAAACACACAAACAACTAATAAAAGACACCAAAAAACATCACGATGCATGCAATGATTATCTCACTCTTCCTACCAACTCTTACATCTTATTTAAGACATGTAAAACATAGAATAATCATGCATGAAGGGATCATCATAGACTATATCCAATCCTTTCTAACTAATGAAAAATGTGCGGGATGTCCTAGAAATACCACCAAAAGGTTTTAAGCAAATCAATGTCCAAAGCAAGCTAAGCAAAGGGCAAAATCTTCATTTTGCTAAATTTGTGATTCTGATGAGAAGCATGGTTGACGACTTTGTCCAATCCAACCGCCTTCATATGCTCTTGTCTATGTTTCATGGACTTAAAAATCTTAACCTAGTGTGGTCCTTCAACAAAAGTTTATGGAACAACCCGTTCAGACTTCAAATTGGCAAATGCAATTTCATCACTTCTAGGACTCTTAGAACTTCACCAACATGTATTAGACTCTACCATATCCTTCCTTGATGAAGTACGAGTGTTGAGCAGCAAGGAATGGGAGGCAAGTCGAGGTCCAGATATAAGAAGCATGGCAAAGAGTTTGGACAAGAAGTTGATGCATTCATGTTCAGACATGTGCAAGACGAGCCTATTAACCTAGAGGATCATTGGGTTCACCTACTTGAGTCCAATCTTTGAGTTTTATGTGTTTGTAAGCATATTTGAGTCGTTTGTATTATTTTTTGATGCATACACATATGCAAGATGTTATAGGTTGTTTAGTTAAATTGCACTCATGCATTGCATTTTGTGTGTTTTAACATGTCATTGCTTTTCATACACTTCTACCTTGATCATTGTTGTCTTTTTGATGAGAATCAGGGATCCCATCAAGAGGTCATGGGTCCTATGACAAGAAGGAGGACTAGAGAACTTGGACATCAAGTTGGAACCTTCTTGTACAAGCATGTTCAAGATGAACCTAAGATCATTGGGTTCACCTCATGGAACCAACATTGTGAACGTGTTTTCTCACCCACCCGCCCAAAATGTGTGTTCTTTATTTATTTTTTATCTTGTTTTCTTGTGATCTTTGTTTCTTTGTGTTTTCTTTGTAGGTAAGTAGGTACATGGAAGTTCCAAGCCAAATGGAGGTCCATAAAGGGTTTAAATGCATGTGTTTCAAAAAGGGAGACAAAAGGAATGTTGTCTTGAGAAGAATGTTTGTCTCCACCAAGACAAAGTTCAAATGAGATCCAAGATGGAATTCCTTTTCAAAATGAACTCAAAATTATCTCCAACCATCAACAAAGGGGGCTGCCACATGGAATTCAAAAAGGAAAACCAAAATAGAAATTCAAACTTGAAATCAAATTCAACCATGATTTGAATTCAAGTTTCAACCAATTTGATATTTAAATGTCAAGAAGTTTTCAGCCATCTTTGACCCATCCACACGCCATATTTTGAAGAAGGAAAGAGATGAGATCACAATTCAAAGTTGGATCCAAATTTGAATTCAAATTCAAACTCAATTTGAATTCAATTTTCAGCCAACCTTTGAATTCATTCCAACCACTTTATCATCATCAAATCAGGTCTCCAACACCTCATCATTCATCAAAATCGGCTGGAATAAATGTAGAGGATAATCAACAACCAATTCAAAGTGAACTCCAATTCAAACTCAACTTGAATTCAAACTTCACCCAACTTTTGAATTCAACTTCATCAAATCACCTTCTCCAAGTCCTCATTTGATCATCATACACGGCTGGATATGTGAAGATGGCATCCTACAATCAATTCAAATTTTAGCTAGAATTTGTTTTATTTTCGAATTCAAACAATTTTCAATTTTTAAACACTTGTTAGCTAGTTTATTTGAAATCATTTCTACCCATTTTAACGCTGAAAGTGACGAGTATTCAGCCTATAAATAGGCCCCTTGGGCGCTTAGGAGAATAACTTTGGATGAATAAAAATTCTTGCTAATTTCTTCACTTCTTGTGAAACTTTGTTTTCTTGGTTTTGCATTAAAAATCTAAGTTAAGATCCTTCAAAATTGAGCATTTTGAAGGTGTTTCCATTGCTTAAAGGTGTCGTCCGGGAGAGCCATTGTGGTTTTCCTGATCAACGACCATCTTGAAGTGTTGGTTCTTGCTCGTTTGAACATACGTTTGTTTCACTAAGGAAGCAAGGGAAAGTCTTCTTCCTTGTGCCTAACCCTTTGTGAAGGAGGTTTGGATGGTGGAATTGTTAGAGAGCCCACGTGTTGCACGCATCAAATTGGTAACAGAGCCCAGGTTACTCTATTTCACCATCTTCTATCATTTTCTATTCGTTTGAGTCTAGTCGTTTCGAGTCCAGTTTTGAGTATTTCTTCTACCCATTCTTTGTATCATTGGTTTCTCTCAGGTATAAAAAAATGTTCAAGATTGCTTTGAGTCTTTGCATTTTGTTGAGTCTTGCTATTCATCATTCTAGCATCTTTATTGATTCTTGTTCTAGTGTCACGTCTTATCCATCCTGGGCATCAAACATCTAAATTTTATCAATCAAACTTGAACAAAGTAGGGTTCGTTGCATCTAGGAATATTCAGCTCTTACATTGCGCCACTAGCCTATAAAACCACCTCGGTTTCAAATCATCTTGTTGCTACCGAATCTTTTAGTTGATGATGATTGTATGCATCTTGTGATTCATATTGTGATTGATTTTATTGCTTCAATCTTGCTGATCCTACATGTGGACACCATCTTCAAACCAAACGAAAAAGCTGAAAAACCACCAACTCAAAACCCTAACTTTTCGAAACCCTAGTTTCGGTTAAACAACCAAACCTAACCAAAATTTATCACCTTCAGATTTACCTTGCATACTATATTGCATACTTGAAGGTACCTTGGCTGAGATTGAAAGTTCTTTGCACATTTTCTTGTCTTTGATAAAAAAAGGAATCTGAACTTGCTGACGTTGAAATAGCAAGAAAGGAAAGAAAAAAAGGAACAAGAGAAAAAGCAAAAGGGCAAAACGTTTGTGCATCACTTGAAAATTTTTGGTGCAATTTGACAACCTTGGATACCATCTTTCATTTCACTATACATAAACTGTCCTCCCCATAATTATTTTCCCTATACTGCTCTTCTTGAACCAATCACACACTTGGTTGCTCGATTGTTGCATGACTTGAACCATTTTGTGGATAGCGAGTGCACAGAATCAAAATTAACTAAAGATTGCCCACGGCAACCCTTAGTTCGTCTTTGTTCAGCCTTATACGTAATTTTTGGTTGCTTACTTTCTTTGAATCTTAGTAGAAAAGTTCAAGTTGTTTCTATTTCTCTTGATTTCGTTTTGATACTATTTGGTGCAACTTGAAAGCAACAATGAGAAACAAGCAGAGATCGTTGTGAATTGGAGAAGCATTGGCAAACACTTTCTTAATTGATCGCTTTGAATCTTATTAACTTCAGGTTATCCAATAAACAAAGTGGTAAGAGAGTGAAATAAGAGAAAGAGGAGTGTTCGTATTTTGCTTTTACTAATCACTTAACGTTTACCTGTCTTTGTGTTAGATTGCTTCTTTTCTTTTCTTTTCGTTTTTCTTTAATCACTTTAGGTAAAACATGGAGAGCAGCAATCATTCCGCATCTAGCAAGTCAAAAGAGGTCGAGACTGTTGACAATACACAACAACAAATACTGGAGATGTTAAAGAAACTCATGCATGACAACGAGGTAATCAAACATCGATGGGAGGATGTTGAACGGAGCTACTAGTAGGGCCGTTCCAATGCCTCAGACACGGCGCCATCCACCTGAAGAAGTTGAGGATGAAAACCTTAGACCATCGCACATCGAGCCAAGAAGGTTTGTCCCTCCAACACAACCAAGAAGGTACGCTCCAAGAAGGTACAATGATGATTACATTCCTTTTGAACACGATGATTATGACTTTGATGACCACCCTTCCCGTGGTTACCAAAGACGCCAAAACCCCCTTTTCCCACAAGATGACGTCTTTCTAAAAACGAAGATAAATATTCCAACATTTTATGGTAAAAGTAATGCGGAGGAATATTTGGAGTGGGAAACGAAAGTGGATCTAATATTTTCTTGTACCAACTACGGTGCGTTACAAAAGGTGAGGTACGCTTCTATTGAGTTTTCTGGGTACACATTAAATTGGTGGACGAACTTGTGTACAAATAGAACTAAAACAAGACAACCTCCAATTGTCACTTGGGAAGAAATGAAGTTTGAAATGAGACAACGTTTTATCCCGAACAATTTTGAGAGTTCTATTCTCCCCAGTTTGCAAAATTTAAGGCAAGGTTCCAAGAGTGTAGACGAATTCTATAAAGAATTAGAAATCTTGTTGGAAAGGTCTAACTTGCAGGAACCCGAAGAAGCAACCAAGGCTTGTTTCTTACATGGTCTAAAAAGGGAGATTGCACAGCGGGTTGAACTTCAACCTTACCTCAACCTAACGACCATGGTCCACATGGTTGAGAAGATTGAACAACAACTCAAGGTACGTAATTCCTCTAATTTCAATTCCACTCGTCGTACTAATTAATCTTCTTCAAGGTTTTCAATCAAGTCTCCAGGCAACGGAAACACTCGGCCTACAGGAGGCCAAACACGTGACCAAGGCGCATAACAAAGGATGGACAACCGTGTGCAGGGCACACAAAACCAAGACGAGCGAGGCAAGCAAAAAGGCTCCACAGGGAACTCCTCTGATCTCTCAAACAGGTCTAGAGACATTAAATGCTATAAATGTCAAGGTCGTGGTCACATAGGAAAAGAGTGTCGTAATGCAAAACGAATCATGTTAATTGAGGAAACTAATGAATATGAGACTAAGTACGAGCATGAAAATGAATCTAAGCATGATAATGAAACTGAACCTGAAGAGGATCTAGGCGCATTAGATGATTATGATACTAAGGAATTTCTTGTTGTGCATAGAGCTTTGAATGCACATCCAAAATTAGATGATCATGAACAACATAGAGAAAACATTTTCCATATCCACTGCATGATAAATGATAAAGTGTGCACTATCATCATTGATTCCGGTTCTTGTGCGAATGTGGCTAGCATTGAAGTGGTAAGAAAACTGAATTTGCCTATGACTAATCATCCGCATCCTCGTAAACTTGCATGGTCAAATGATTGTGGTGAAATTAGCGTCAGTAAGCAAGTTTTGATTTCTCTTAGCATTGATAGTTACAAAGATGATGTATGTGATGTTACACCAATGCATGTTAGTCATATTTTATTTGGTAGACCATGGCAATTTGATAGACATGTAACATATGATGGATATTTGAATCGTTATTCTTTCAAATTGAATGGTAAACTTTACAAGTTGCATGCACTTCTTCCCCATAAGGTCCACGCTGATCACCAACGCATGTCTAAGTCTAGGACCGACGCTAAGGAAAAGGAAGCTGAAATTTCAATTGATAAGCATGTCGTTGATGATGAAAAAGTTGATGTGCTGAATGAACATGACCGTGTGAAGTTCTTAGAACGTAATGCTGACATTCGTAAGAAACTTCTAGCACAAAAAGAACGCAACTTTGATATCCTTTTAGACGTAGAAGAACAAAAAGTATACAGATCAGATCTCTTTAATAAATCGCAAGGTCTTAGGAGAATTGTTGATGTTCATCGTGTTCATATGCATGAGACTGAGTTGCATGCTGAAAGTGATGAGCTTGAATCTAAAGTTCTTTTTGCTACACATGATTCACATGATTTGCTTGATTTACATGCTGATTTACAAAATGCTTGGAATGACATTTCAAGTGAGAATAATGATGCCTTAGGTCATACACATGATAATGTTGAGAAGTATGAATCGGTTGTTTATAATAATCTTTTGTTTGAGTGTTTTGATATTAACATTCCATCCCATGAAAATTCTAATTTACTGTATGAATATGAAATTCCACTTGACATTACGTTGCAAGCTGATTTTGATTATGAAAATCTGGATGTGACTGCTGATTTGTGCTTTGTTAAGCATGATAGTTCAAATACATCTAATTTGGGAGTTCTAAGGAGCGTACAAGGTATGTTGTTTATATCTAATGTTTTACATACTTTCTCTTTCATGCATGACAAATCTTATGTGAGGAGTTTTCTACCTACCATGTTAGTGCATCCTAAACACATTAGAAAGAGGTGCTTCTTGTTGAGAATTCATGTAGATATGTGCTACGATGTGTCGTTATTTTCATATGTCGTCATTCAATTGATTGCTCACCCTAAGCATGTAAGACTAAAATTATGTATGATCATTGCACTTGGTTTGCTTGAACTTGTATCTTACATAGTTTATGAGTCATTTGTGGAGTATCCCTCTTATCCAATTGTGTGTTTAGATTTAAGGTCGTATCCTTTTGCTGACCTCACACCTTTCACTCACGAACCCTTCGATTCGAGGACGAATCCTCTTGAGGAGGGGGGATTTATGAAGGATCCAAGTGCTAAAGGAGATGATACGGATGAGGCGTGACAACTGCACATCAGGTTTCCCATCCATTCTAAAACTTGTTCCATCTATTTCTAAATTGTTTTGTCATCCAAATTGCTATCAAAGCTCTTATCTTTGCTTAACAAACTTGAACATTTTAGGGACTTTGCATGATAGTATAATTCAGCCACATAAAATACAAGCCATAGCTGTATAAACCACCTAGTGTATAATTAATCTTTTTTTATCAAAGCTATTAGTTAATTGTGGTATTTGTGCATATTTTATACCATTCGTGATTGAATATTTGCTATCGATTAGTTGTTCTTGTGTGAAATTACCAACTTCTACTTTACAAACACATTCTACCAAAAAAGTCCTTATTTGAACCACCACACCCCACGGTCTTCAAACACCCTTTCCTACACATCTAAAACGCCCTCAACTACCCATTGTAACACAAATATACTGCCCAAGACGTCTCCTTAAACTCCAACCAACCAGAACCCCAAAACAGCCTAGAAACTACAAAATTGCATCGAAAGTCCTAAATTGAAACCCCACACCCTCAAACCTGTCCAAATACAAAAACTATCTTACTCAAGGCATTTTACACTTTTTGAACACTAAAACAAGCAAAGGGAGTGTGTTGAGTGGGCTGCACAAAAACGTATTCAACACAGCCTTGTAAAGTTATAATTCTACCATTAGACAAAAAAAGAGGAGCTAAGACTTGTTTGTACTATACACAGCAAGAGAAGGAAGAAAAAAGGTCATAAAAGGCATAAGAAAAGGGAGAAAAAGAAGGGCCAAGGATTATATCTCATTTGACTCAATTTGTGCAATTATGAGACTTTGCTTGCTTTGCTTGGTGACATACTTATTAACCTTTTGAGACTGTTTTTCCAGCCTACAAACAAGCCCACATACATCACAAAAACACTTGAACATTCTGATTATAGCTTACATTGAGTACAATTGTGAATTTTTATGCATAAAGCCTAAGTTAACTAAAGATTGCCCAGGGCAACCCTTAGTTCTTATTTGGCTCAACTTTATACATCACTCTTGGTCTCAATATATCTTTGGTTCTTAGTTATTTTGTTCAAGTTTGTTTGACCTTTTCTTGGAGCTTTGGTTGGAAGAAGTTCAGTGCATAATTGGGCTATTTGAAACTGTTTTGGTGCAAGCAAATACCAATTGTTTTGAGACTGATCTTGGATTATTTTTGGATTGTTTTTGACATATTAAGGCATATATTGGACTGTTATTGAGGAGTGAATTAATTTGGACCAAGTGCTACAAAAGATGTGAGCTCAAGGAAGTTGTTTTTTGGACTGTTTTGGTACATCTTGGCTATCACACCTCATTTGCTCACTTTTATTGTTTTTAGTCCAAGTTTGGTCAAAGAGCAAAGTATAAGTGAGTGAGGAAAAAATGACTGAATCAAGTTCTACATCAAAGCTCAGAACTCGCACTCTCTTGAGTTCCCCAAAAAGAAGCCAATGCTCATTTGAGACTATGGTGGTGCAGCCTACGCATCCCAACAGCCTAACCAAGATGTATCATGCCTGCGTGGCATCTCCTAAGGCATGTACCTATGGTGGTAGAACATGCTCCGACGATGGTGGTACCGGCTCTACAACTGATGGTACCTGCTATGGGGGAGGTGACCGGACGTGTCGATCAGGTCGAAATGCCATCCTATCAAAATTATTATGTTGACATGATTAGGTTACATATAAACATAGATAAAATTTTGGATTTTAGTGTTTCATCCATATTCCAAAAGAAGTAGTCTAAATGTTATGACTCTAAATTAATCTATCCAATACTAAGTAAAGGCAAGGTCAGTCTGGGCATTTTGACTAAACCATTCTAAGGGATCTATTCTAAGATTGTCGCGCTCAAACTAAAATCATAACTTAAACTCTACGGCCTCAGCTTAAGTTCTAGGATCATAACCCAATACATGTTGTTGCTTACTTCATGTTGCCCGCTGTGAATCTGGAGGCTCAGATCTGATACCACCAGTAGGGCCCTCTCGGAACTACGGTCTCGGCATGTTGCACCCGTCGTACTCTGCTACGAGAAGTACAAGGCATCGATAACATCTATATGCATGGCGATATAAACATGTATCGAAATAGCAGAAGCATCATAAAATGTACAAAGCGTAATAGGCATCATCATCATCAATCATACCCAGTATATCCCAACGATAGCAAAAGCTATCGCTAGGGTCTAGGGAGGGTAAGCGGCAGGCAAGCAATACATCTATCCCAAGGGATAGAGAGTTTACTTCCAGTGAGACCTCCGACTCTATATGTACCTGCATAAATGGCACAATAATAGGGATATGATATGCTAGTGTGTTAGTGAAGGAATTCATGAAATACAAAGAGGAGGCTGTCAATATTAAAATAATCATAACGTGTATATGTGTATATATAATGCAAAACAACGGCAAAACATAAACAAACAGTCAGTGTGTGGTACGATTTGTTAAAATCCTTGTTAAAATGTATCATCTGATAAAAACATCTCCGTCAAATATGTCGCATAAAATTATTTAAAGTATTTCACGTGATAAACATTAGCGTAAAATCGATCGTGTGAGAAAATCTTTTTGTTTCAAAACTTTGATTCGTGTACATATGCATTTATGCTCGGTTTTTGGCGGGTTTGAGCAAATAATTATTTCAGCACTCAAGTCCAAACTTTGGTTCAGCTTTCATGTCATAATCTTATGTGAAATACCTGTTTTGCCCCTTCTATACAGTCTCAGTTTTGATCCTTCAAAACAGCCCACTTTTCGGGCTTTAACCACTAAAATCTTGTTCTACTTGGTCCAATTTACATTTTATTTTATGGCTTTTCACAACAGCCCATTTTTCTACTTATTTGAAATTGGAATTCACCATTTTACCCTTTTAAGGCACACGGCCCAACATCATCAAAACAGCCCTATGATGGTGCTTGTTACAGCTTGCCATTTCTTTAATTTACCCATTTAGAACATCCATTAAATAGCCATTTATATGTATAACATACAATGCACACATATTTACATTTATGTACTCAAATAATTGTCTAACAACATTATTCATTTAGCCATCCATATATCATATATTACATTCATCTTTGAATACATGTTTTCAAACAACTTTCTAAATGTCTTTAGTGGTATGCATATACACACACTTGGCCAAATCATGTCTTGGCCATATAAGACTCCTTTTTTACCGTTTTAAATATATTATACATACATGCATGAGGTGGGTATTAAAACAATTGTTTTGGTGGTTACTTAAGGGTGTGGCCGAGAGGTAGAGGCCATCCCCACACACGCATTATTACCATTTATCATATCAACACACTATGGTTATGACGTGCAACTTAAGGTGGTGTTAAATGGCATGTAACATTCATGGTTTGACACTTTGCTTTATGATCATACACCTCACTTTTCGCTCCAACACACTTAAGATCTTGCATGATGGTGTCTATCACAAATATGAAGATAGAAGCCATGATCATGACGATTTTACATGCAAATATATATGAGGCTTATTCCTAACTTTTATTTGACATGCAATTCAATTTTTCACATCACCATAATCATAAGTGTTCATATACTCAAGAATCATATAAAGATCACTTACATGACATGCAATAATGTGCTACCATGAGGCATCATCATAATACATGTAGCTTTCTTTTCTTAATGAAGTGTTGTAATATAGTCTAGATATGTCTAATATGTTGTATATGTTGTTTGGTGTTTGTTTGAACTATTATATAGATTAAGGAAGCAAGATTGACGCAAAGTCAACGTCAAGTACAAAGCCGAAATAGAAATGGCAAACAGGCAAGTTGATACCCTCTTAGCATTTCAACCGTAATTCATCAACCACATTTCCAATTGACCTGATTCCAGTTGGAGGTGAAAGCTAAGATCATAAGCTACAATTTTGATTCCCAGCACTTTCCCAGAAAAGGCATGTATCAAGCTACACAATCGTTGCAATCAAGCAGACTGTTGAGTCAGCAGCTTCAAAGGTAGTGATATGCAAGCAGGTCACTTTCAAACAGGCATAAATCCCTCATCCCATATCCAAATGACATCAATTCGGTGTCTAAACAAATCTACAGAAAAAAGATCTATAATTCTCATTTGAAGTACAAGAGCTAATTCGGACCAGAAGGTTATGTTATAATACAAAACAGAAAAGAGGTCAAATATGCACAGTTTTATGTTCATTGGCTTTTCAAGCACCAATTTCAACCAATTAGGCTCTTGGAGCTCATTTAGCTCAACATACACGTCTCAAATAATATCTAGAAGCCTTCTGGAGCTAGACCAATCGAGAATCAAAGACAAGAACAACTTGCAAACAAAAGGAACAATTCTACCCGAGAAACAGTTTCAAACACAATCATTTGTTTTCTTGTTTCTAGTTAGTTTAATTTTCCATCTTTTTCTTATTGGACCATATACTTTTGTATCTTCCTTGAGAATCTTAGTTTAGTTTATAAAAGGAGAAAACCACCATTGTAATGGAGATGCATTTTTGAATCGAAAACAGCAAGTTTTACTACGAAAACTGTCTCAGTTTTTTTGCTTTGAATCACTGATTCTCTTCAAGAACTTGAATTAATTCTTGACTGTATTACTTCATATGCTTGGGATGGATATTGTTTGAAAGCGTTGAGGCTTGTCCAAATAAGTTGAAGTCATTTGCTGAAGAGTTTATTGCACTCAGCTGAAATTATGGACAAATCGTATGCTTGGTGTTCCATGAATGTTTTGCACCTACCTCTTTGGTTCCAACTGGTTTCTTGAGTTAAAGAAGGTCCTTTCCTATCTGTACGTTTTTGCATCAGTTGGAGTGCCAAAAGGAGAAGAAAATATAACCTTTTGGGAGAATGGACAAAGAAAAATAAGTGTTTAAAATTGATGGTATGATCATTACCTTATGGATTCCTTTACATGCAGGCTTGGTTCCACACTTGATATTGAGGAAATTGTCTCCTTACCTTGGAGATGGCCACAGGTTGAGGGGTCTTGAGGGAGGGAAAAGGAGTTTGTTCTTTAGGTGAAAGAGAATTTAGAGAGAAAGAGAGGAGGATTTGCTTAAGGAAGGTAGAGTGATGTGAAGTTGAGATGAAATGGCTCTCCTTGCCTTGGTGATCTCAGGTGGAGGAAGGAAATGAAGGGAAGAATGCTTGGTAGAGGGGCAGAGTGGAAAACAGGATGGAATTCTAGAGAGAGTGGTAAAATTTTGGAGGGGAATGAAATGAATAGGGAAAGGCTGGGAATGAATTATGCCTTGGTTCCTTGGAGTTGGCCGAGATAAATGGGGAGTAAGTGGGTGGTTTAATCATGATTTTTTAGTTGGAAAGTGGGGAGTTGAGAAAAGGAGAAAATTGTATAAGGTGGCATGCATATGAGTTGGTTGATTAGAAAAGTGAAAGAATAAATAAGCTTCCTTGTCTTCTTCTTGCATATTGGCCGAGCTTGGGGTTGAAGAGAGTGGGGGAATTCTTGTTTTGTTTTGGTTGGAAAGAGTGGAGATGTAGCGGCCCGACCCGGACAGCAGAATCCAAACCAGTGCACCCGTCGTAGCTTACTGAGAAGACTACAAGACGTCTCATCTCTCGATTTCACATCATCAATGACGTCAGAGAAATAAGTGCGGAAACACGTATCTCACGAATATAAACCATCAAAGGTGAACTTCAACGTATAACATAATTACAAAATAGTATCATGAAAGCCAACTAAATCCTCAAACGAATGAAAGAAAAACTGAACAAATGACAGCAGCCTCAACTATCTCCCAATATGTCTCTAAGTATCCCATTCAGCCCACTCGCCTTCGTCCTCTATGAAGATCATATCGTAGCTAGGCTCATCTGCAATGACAAAGGTAGTACCCTTTGCAAAAAAACGCTAGCAAAGTAACCCGCTTATAAGACATACGGGATCAACACATGGCAAGACATGAGTAATATATAATTCGGGGGGTAATGGGGCACATGTCTTGTATACTTTCAAGAGTATAGATTTAACAGTACAAGAACATAAGAATAGTAATCCATAATCATTAACAGTTAACGATCATTCAAGTCACATAGCAATCCACCCAAACTGACTCACGTGATGCATGACAAAATATGCACTACACTACACCGTCACAAATGCATGAGCAATTTCTTTTCAAAACAGTGCAATGCATGTCACAATGTCCGGTCACATAACTTTACACCCTGTAACGCACCACGGCTTATATTTTCATCCCGTGTAACGTTACAGACAACTTTATACCCTGTAATGCACCTCGGCTTATATTTCCATCCCGATTAACATTACAGACAACTTTATACCCTATAACGCACCTCGGCTTATATTTCCATCCCGATTAACGTTACAGACAACTTTATACCCTGTAATGCACCTCGGCTTATATTTCCATCCCGATTAACAATTACAGACAACTTTATACCCTGTAACGCACCTCGGCTTATATTTCCATCCCGATTAACGTTACAGACAATTTCGCAAACCTGTGCCGAAGCACAGCTCCTTTCAAAACAATATGCAAATGCAAGTGCCATGATGCAAGACTCTTCATTTCAAACACATTCTTCATTCACATAAATTCAATGCACATTCGGTATCAATCAATCACACAATATTCCCCTCACTTACACATGCGAGCTTATGCTTCAAGCTAGGTCATCAACACTTAACCTTGATTCTAAAACTCACAAACTAATGTGAGAACCCCCCACATTCCTCCATTGAACTCTATAAAACCTCATACGTTCATTTCCTAACCCTCTTAGGTCATTCACGTGGAAATCAGATTCGAATACCCTTCAAATTCTCCAAATTTAATTCACCATCTTAAATCATGTTTCCAAGACTTAGACTACCCTCAATCAGGTCCTAAGAAGGCTCTAAGGTCACCCAAAGGATCCTTTAGCTTCCCTCTTTCTTCCCTTATTTTTCCACAATCCTGATGGACATCATACCCTCACATCGATCGATCGATGTGACTTCATACCCTCACATCGATCTCTCAACCCTCTTCCACATCGATTGATCGACGTACTTCATCCCCTCACATCGATCGATCGATGTCCATCAGAATACTTAATGCCTAACATCATACCCTCACATCGATCGATCGAAGTACTTCATCCCCTCACATCGATCGATCGATGTCCATCAGAATACTTACTGTCTAACATCATACCCTCACATCGATCGATCGAAGTACTTCATCCCCTCACATCGATCGATCGATGTCCAGGAATCCAGAACAGAAACTTTGCGATTTCTGCAGAAACTGTAGAATCATAACTCCAATTGATCCCAAACTTCCTCCCAATCAATCCAAGCCTAATCCCTACTATAATCTCATGCTTAAACTACATATTGAACACTATATACATACCAAACAAAGATTCAAGCCTAGAACTCAATTATCCCAACCTTATCAATCCAAAGATTTCACCTCTCACCCTCAATCCCCACACAACAATGAAATCACAACAAGAAGGGATTCAAGGGGTAGGGATTTGCACGATTTCACGAAGTCAACAACAACAAAACGATTTTCAACATATAGTGGCCAAAACATCAAAACCAAAACACATCAATCATATGTAGATTTATGGAAAGAAACTACTGCATGGTGATCCATTTAGATATCAAAAATAGGTCTTTTCTCTTTCGCAAAACGTAGGAACTTATAAGATGATTACTTGCATGTGATTACCCGAAGAAGATTTGATGAACAAACGAAGAACGGGTTGGGTTCTTGAAGGATCTTCACCTAGGGTTGCAAGGGAGAGCAAAACCTGTAGGATCTGCAAGGCACCACTAGAAGGGGAGGGTTGAATAGATGGTGCGGATATTGTGGTTTTTTAAATTTCTTTAAACTTGAACAATTCAAGTTCTGAAAACAGATTCTGTTTTCAGGACCAGTTTTAAAACGTTTTTAAAACCAGGTTAGAAGTCTCCAAAAATTATGAAATTTTGAGAGAACTTATCCTAAGATGTTATGAGGGTCCCCTAAAAATTTCAAATTAAAATTCAACCTTTAACCCCTTCAAAAACCGTTGGTAATCAGATTGTGCGAATCTGCCAGAAACGGTAGTCGGTTTTGAAAAATTTATTTCTATTTGTGTGAACGTCCAAATGCTCTGAAAATTTGACCATTAACTCCTTATATACTATATTTAAGTGGGTTGAAACAGTTTTGCAAAATTCTTTTGGGAAGTAGGTCAACTACAATCAAAGTCTCAACCTTTGCAAGTCTGAAAATCAGACTGCACTAGTCTCAGATCTTTTGATGTTTGATTGACTTATACTTATCCAAAAGGGTTGAAAATTGTGCCACATTAACCCTAGGACATGTGGTTATATTTCTAGAAATTTTCGTGATTTTTGAAATTCGTTAACTATTTTTACGAATGTGAACAAGAAGGATAATCAGTGCAGTAACTGAAAAGTAAATGCTGAAAGTAAATTGCACCAAGATTTTTATACTGGTTCGGTTATAAACAACCTACTCCAGTCTTCAAGGAACACCTTCCTTGGTTCACACTAATCACACACACAACACACCTTACCACAGGGTTAATAGAGTTACACCTAACTCCAACCCTTTACAAACCTTGTATTGTTAGTACAATTTGCACGAACACCACCACCTTGCACGAATGAAGATTGATCACACCTTGATCAATCTTTTACAAAGATGTATAATGAGTGGTGGTCTATATCAAGCCTATTCAAGATTCAAAGATATGAATACAATAGGCTTTACAAGAAGAGAGAAAGAAAGAAGATGTAGAAGAAGAAGAGCTAGGCTTTTTGATCACTTTGAATTGCAATGCTTGTGCTTGTTTTGTTTGCTCTCTTCTCTTTCCTTTTAATGAGTGCAGGCCGTCCCCCTTGGTGTACCTCCCCCTCTTGAAAATTATCTTCTAAATCCTTGGGAGGATGTAAGACATCATTGTGACAAGGCCTTGCTTACTTGGCATCTTCTTATTGGATGATCATTTAGTCTTTGCTTACTTGGCACCTTCTCATTGGATGAATGTTGTCATCATTGATGACTTGGAAAAATCTGAGAATTTCACTTAAACATGTGCCAAAAATCATCACAAAATAACTTCAGTAAATCATAAGATATATCACATAAATTGCAAGATAAAAATCCTTCCCAACTTAAGGCAAAAATCGGCCAACTAGTGATATTGCCATGCTGAAAATTCAGCATGTGCATCATTTAATTTTGTTCAAAATAATGCCCAATTTACCTTGATTTTTCCTTAAAAATTGAATCACCAAGTTATGGTAAGTATTGCTATCACATAAGAAATGAACTTGGACACCATTTAGCTCATATGTTTGGCCACACATGTCTCACACATGCTGAAAAATTTTCAGCATGTGTGATATAAAATATCACACTTTATTAATTCAAATAATATTCAAAACATTTCCATTTCTTCTTCCAATCAATAACATAATAAAAGATGACAAATTATATCATATTTAAGTGACAAAATCGGCCAGCAACATTTAGCATGCTGAAATTTTCAGCATGTGATATAAGAGATATATTTTGAATTCTTACCATTTGTAGCTTCTCTCTTCAATTCACCAACATTGTATGATTGATCCTTGACCAATCAATAACAAGGCTCCAAATAAGCTCCATCTCAGCTGTGGGTGGCGTTGGAAATGCTTGTGTATGTGCTGAAATTTATTTTTGCTAACTTTGTAAAATAATGCACATTTAATAATACACACATGTTATATTCCAATCAGCCCTTAATTTAATTTTCTAGAACACTTTAAGATGTATAACATATGTAAAAAGTGTCTAGATACGTGTCACATGATGTACCAAAAACGTTCCATGTGTTATGTGCGTAAAAAACCGAATTTTCGATATTTATCGATTACCCGATTTTTCTCTAATTTAAATTCCAACTTTTGCACATGTTATATATATTATGTTATACATAATATATATAATATATAAATTAAATCTCAGCACTTGGCTGGTCTAAAGTGGTACCATTAACATGTGACAAAATTAAACTTGGAATCTTCACATTTTGGCCTTAATGTGGGGTGATTTGTGTGTGCCAACATGGAAAGTATTTTTGGCTGAATATTCAGTGATGTGCACGAAATTTTCATCAAATTTTGATATATAGGGGCTGGCCATTTATTTATGGCAAGTACGTGACACGTTGGCGAAGTTTCGGTATTCGCCCGATACGACAATTTTCGGTTTAGAACCTTTTATCGTGTCGTATTTGATTTGTCATCACCATATCTTATATCATATGATATAATACCTGAATATACTCATAAATATGAGTTAAGTATAGTGGTGTGACGTTAACGTACGTACGTAAAATATATAACGTGTCGGTAGTACGTTGGAATACATGTGTATGTGCCTTTTTCAAAAATTCTGAAAATATATGTAATGTATATGTATATGGCGTGTGTAATTAAGGATGGGAGGAGGAGAAAACTTTCCTTCCTTAGCTTTGATGCCTTTGTTCCTTTTCCAAATGTGGCTTCCTTTAATGAACTACTTAGTTTATTAAACTAAGTACTTCACTTAATGAACTAGTTTAGTTCATTAATGGTGGCACCTGAAAAATAGCATAAACACAACAAATGTTTGCCATATGACGTAAGCTTTAACACTTCATGGCTCGTTAGTACGGCAACATAATATATAAGCTAAATAAGGCAAGTAATGGCAAGATATCATGCATACATGTACACGTTTATATATATCATGCATTTAAGTTACTTATTTTGAAATCACTCAAACCCCCTTATCTCTACAATCTCCCCCTTTTGATGATTTTCAAAATAACTTATGCACATGATTTAAATGCTATCTCTCCCCCTTGAAACATGCACAAATTTGAAATTTGAATTTCGAATTTCGAATCCGGCTCCCCCTTGATTTGTGCAATTAATATCAATTAGTGTCTCTCTCTCCCTTAAATCATGCTTTTCTCTCCCCCTTTATTTTGGAAAGTAAATCAAAAGATTCCTGTCAAAAAGAAAAGTAAATCAAATCACGTCAAATCAAATCATATCAACGGGAATCATGCCTAATTTAGAACGAAGAGATTCATATGTGGCTTGATTTAAGGCTTTTGTAAAGATATCCGCTACTGTGCTTCTGTGCGTACGTGATCTATGACAATATCACCATTGTTTACGTGATCACGAAGAAAGTGATAGCGTACTTCTATATGCTTAGCCTTAGAATGTAACACGGGATTCTTAGACAAATTTATGGCACTCATACTATCACAATATATAGGAATTTTATTTACGGTAATTCCAAAGTCCGAAAGTTGTTGTTTTCTCCACAACAACTGTGTGCAACAAAGGCTAAGAGCCATGTACTCAGCCTCAGTAGTGGACAAAGCAACACTTGCTTGCTTTTTGGAAAACCATGAAATAAGGGAATTTCCTATAAATTGGCAAGTTCTGCTCGTGCTTTTTCTATCTATTTTGCAGCCACCATAATCTGCATCAGTGTAAGCATGTAAGTCAAATGTAGAATCCTTATCATACCAAATTCCTAAGGTTGACGTGTGCTTAATATATCGGAATATTCTTTTTACCGCATTGAAGTGAGACACCTTAGGTTGACTTTGAAAACGTGCACACATGCATACACTAAACATGATATCAGGCCTACTAGCAGTTAAATATAGCAAAGAACCTATCATAGATCGATATAATCCATTATCAACGTCTTTACCATGTTCGTCTTTGTCTAATTTAGTAGTGACGCTCATAGGGGTGGGGGATGGTTTCAAATTTTCAAAATTAAACTTTTTAATCATGTCATTAACATATTTTGCTTGGCTTATATGAATCCCTTTACTCGTTTGCTTAATCTGCAAGCCAAGAAAATAATTAAGTTCACCAACCATAGACATTTCAAATTCAGATTTCATGTAATTTTCAAAATCTTTAACAAGTCTATGTGAGGTAGAACCGAAAATAATGTCATCAACATAGATTTGGATAATAAGTAAATCCGATTTTTCTTGTTTCAAAAATAGTGTACTATCTATAGTACCACGTTTAAAATCATTTTCTAAAAGGAAAGTAGCAAAACGATCATACCATGCTCTCGGTGCTTGCTTTAGGCCGTATAGTGCCTTCTTTAGTTTGTACACGTGATCTGGATGTTTCAAATCTTCAAAACCGGGGTGGTTGCTTCACGTATACTTCTTCTTGTATGAATCCGTTTAGGAAAGCACTTTTTACGTCCATTTGATACAATTTAAAATCTTTCATGCAAGCAATAGCAAGTAAGAGTCGTATAGCTTCTAATCGTGCTACGGGTGCAAATGTTTCATCGTAGTCAATTCCTTCCTCTTGATTATAGCCTTGTGCTACAAGTCTTGCTTTATTCCTAACGACCTTTCCTTCTTCATTCATTTTATTCCTAAACACCCACTTTGTGCCTATTATAGTCTTATCTTGTGGTCGTGGCACTAAATCCCATACATCGTTTCTAACGAATTAATTAAGTTCGTCATGCATAGCATCAATCCAAGAAGAATCACTTAAAGCATCATGCACATTTTTGGGCTCAATTTCAGAAATCATAGCATGAAATTCATTTATTTCATCCGAAGTAATTCTTCTACGTGGTCGCACACCGTGAGTGAGGTCGCCTATGATGAGATAATGTGGGTGATCTCTATGCCATCTTGGTTGATTATCTTCTATGTTATCATGCATTTCTATGTGATCATGCATTTCTAGTGTGTCATTCATATCATGCATATCAAAAGAATCATTATCTTCATTCAACACGGGTTTCAATTCAAAGTCATCTTCATATTCCTTATCTTTATCAATCTCACCAAATTCATTGAATTTCACATGAATAGATTCCATGATTTGTCTAGTGAGAGGATCATAACATCTATATGCCTTCGAATTTATAGAATATCCAACAAAAATGCACTCAATTGATTTGGATTCAAATTTGTCTAAATTATCTTTTGTATTTAAAACAAAACATTTGCATCCAAACACACGAAAATAGTCAATCTTGGGCATGCGATCATTCAAAATCTCATAAGGCGTCTTGTTTATTTTCTTTCTTATAGATAGGCGATTTATAATATAGCATGCTCAATTTACGGCTTCTGCACACAGAAATCTAGGCAATTTATTTTCACATAACATAGTTCTAGCGATTTCTTGTAATGTGCGATTCTTTCTTTCTACTACATTTAATTGTGGAGTTCTAGGTGGCGAAAACTCATGCTTAATTCCTTTTTCTTCGCAAAACGAAATCATCTCTTTGTTTTTAAACTCACTGCCTCTATCGCTTCTTATCTTTTTCACATTTACACCGTATTGATTTTCGAGTTGTTTAATTAATTTTGCAATCTCAACGGCGCTATCATCCTTATGTGCGAGAAATAAGGTCCATGTATAATGAGAAAAGTCATCAACAATCACGCATGCATAGTGGCGCCCACCAAGGCTTGTAGTGCGACTAGGACCAAACAAATCAATATGCAATAGTTCTAAGATTTTAGTCGTGCTTATTTCGTTTTTAGGCTTAAGTGACTCACGTGTTTGTTTGCCTTTTATGCAAGATTCACACAACTGAAAGTTGTCTAAATCGAGCGTAGGCAATCCTCGTACTAAGTTCTTTTGTTGAAGTTTTTCTAGTGTAGAAATGCCAATGTGTCCTAAACGTCTATGCCATAAATTCACATTGGGTTCATTTGACATAAGACACTTAACTTTAGCGTCTACTACATCATCCATAGAAAGCGTAAAAATATTACCTTCTCGTTTTCCTTTTAAAACGGTTTCTCCATTTTTACTTATTATATTGCAATAAGGGTGAGTAAAACACACATTGAAACCATTGTCAACAAATTGAGAAATGCTAAGAAGATCGTAAGATAAGTTGCTTACCAAAAATACGTTGGAGATTTGGAGAGTGTTTGGACTTCCAATCGTACATTTTCCGATGATCTTGCCTTCGTTGTTGTCTCCAAAGGTCACGGATCCGCCTTTTGTGACCTTCTTTAATTTGGTGAATAGGCTCGGGTCACCCGTCATGTGTCTCGAGCATCCACTATCAAGGAACCATTTTATAGATGTATCTTTCGATGTGTGGGCTCCCTGCAATGTGCAAAGATGATTTAGGTACCCTTTTAACTTTGGGTCCTTTCGAGTTAGTTAATCACCTCTTGGTAAAAGTACCTTTCGGTACCCATACTTGGGTGATCCTTCTCGGTCTATCAAATGGTAAGAATGTAGATGAAGGTGCGATATAGTAGACATGTGATGAATGCACTTTGGGCCTTTGCCCAAGGACTCCTCTATACTCACTAAATGAAGGACGTTTTTGATATGTCCTTGTGTGTGTGTGTGTAGTGCGTGGATGATATGAATTTCGTGTATGCATTGTTCTTTTCTTTTCATATCTATATGGTACAAAGTTATATTTCGCATGATATGAAGAAGAAGTGGGGCGTGATGAGGAAAGGGGTGCTTTTTGCGTCATCTTAGATGCCACTTGCGGCTTAGGGGTGTCTACTTTCTTAGACACAACAAACTTGGTTGGTTTGATTGATACTTCGTTAGTATCAACGTATCCCAGTCCAGTTTTGTCGCTGTCATGCTTTTGTGATAATATGATGCGATGCAGCATGTTGGACCCTGTATCAAACTGTTTCATCATTTTCTCTAAATCCGTATTCCTTGATTTCAAATTTGAAATCTCGGATTTCATTTCATTATTTTGAGTGGTTAATGATGAAATCTCTGTTTTTAATGCAATAATGACGCATGATGACTCTTTCTTTGAATCGCTTAATTGAGCGACAAGATTCTCGTTAGAAGATTCTAACAGTTTCTTGTCTTCAATTAATCGTTTCTTTTCCTTAGCGAGAGTCTTGGTGAATTTATGCAATTCTAGATACTGACTAAAAATATCATCATAAGAAGGTTCAGAGTCAGAGTCAGAATCAGATGATACCTCATTAGATGCTTTGGATGCAAAGCATACTTGTGCAGTCTCCTCTTCGGTCTCAGTTTCAGAATCTGATGAATCACTCCAGGTGGAGGCCTTTAGAGAACGTTTCCTTTGTTTGGGTTCTGAGACGAGTCTATTTTTGTTCCGCTCCTTGTCAGGGTATTTAGTAGTTTGCTTTTCTTTATTTTGGCAGTCATATGATAAGTGTCCGAGTTTGCCACATTCATAACATTTAACGTCTTTATCGTTTGACTTGTTCTTATTTCTCTTGGTCGTAGTGCCCTTATTCTTGTTTCTAAATGACCTTCTCATAAATTTTCTCAATCCTTTAGCCAATAGAATTAGGTCATCATTATCCGATTCGGAATCACTATCATCTATGTGATCGGAGGAAGGGGAGACGTATTCATTTGATTTAAAAGCAATGGCTTTACCTTGTTTAGATGATTCTGATTTCCGTATGATGAGTTTATTTTCATAAACTTTAAGTGATCCGATTAGTTCTTCCATCTTTATTGATTAGTTTCCTTGCTTTCTTCTATCGCGGTCACTTTAGGGTCCCATTCAGAAGGAAGGCCTCGTAGGACTTTCTGTACCTTTTCCTGCGTAGTAAAAGCCTTACCAAGAGACTCAAGAGAGTTGTAGATGTTAGTCAAACGAAGATCCATATCAACAATAGACTCATTGGGCAATAATTTAAATGACTCAAGTGTGGACATAAGCATGTTAATTTTTGACTCTTTCACTTGACTCATGCCTTTGTGTTTCATTTCTAGTATCATCCACATTTCTTGTGCACTCGAACAGTTTGACACATAACTAGACTCACTTTTACTTAATCCGTTTAGAAGCAATTGCATAGCCCTAGCATTCATACTAAGTTTCTTTTTATCATCACTCGTATATTCTTGTCTAGTTTTAACAACTTCTAATGTGACTCCGTCTACGGTGGATACCTTAGATGGGACATAAGGACCATCTTCAATGATTGACCAGATATTCCTTGAAGTGAGTGTTCCTGCTCTCTGATAGCACTTGTAGGATCTGCAAGGCACCACTAGAAGGGGAGGGTTGAATAGATGGTGCGGATATTGTGGTTTTTTAAATTTCTTTAAACTTGAACAATTCAAGTTCTGAAAACAGATTCTGTTTTCAGGACCAGTTTTAAAACGTTTTTAAAACCAGGTTAGAAGTCTCCAAAAATTATGAAATTTTGAGAGAACTTATCCTAAGATGTTATGAGGGTCCCCTAAAAATTTCAAATTAAAATTCAACCTTTAACCCCTTCAAAAACCGTTGGTAATCAGATTGTGCGAATCTGCCAGAAACGGTAGTCGGTTTTGAAAAATTTATTTCTATTTGTGTGAACGTCCAAATGCTCTGAAAATTTGACCATTAACTCCTTATATACTATATTTAAGTGGGTTGAAACAGTTTTGCAAAATTCTTTTGGGAAGTAGGTCAACTACAATCAAAGTCTCAACCTTTGCAAGTCTGAAAATCAGACTGCACTAGTCTCAGATCTTTTGATGTTTGATTGACTTATACTTATCCAAAAGGGTTGAAAATTGTGCCAAATTAACCCTAGGACATGTGGTTATATTTCTAGAAATTTTCGTGATTTTTGAAATTCGTTAACTATTTTTACGAATGTGAACAAGAAGGATAATCAGTGCAGTAACTGAAAAGTAAATGCTGAAAGTAAATTGCACCAAGATTTTTATACTGGTTCGGTTATAAACAACCTACTCCAGTCTTCAAGGAACACCTTCCTTGGTTCACACTAATCACACACACAACACACCTTACCACAGGGTTAATAGAGTTACACCTAACTCCAACCCTTTACAAACCTTGTATTGTTAGTACAATTTGCACGAACACCACCACCTTGCACGAATGAAGATTGATCACACCTTGATCAATCTTTTACAAAGATGTATAATGAGTGGTGGTCTATATCAAGCCTATTCAAGATTGAAAGATATGAATACAATAGGCTTTACAAGAAGAGAGAAAGAAAGAAGATGTAGAAGAAGAAGAGCTAGGCTTTTTGATCACTTTGAATTGCAATGCTTGTGCTTGTTTTGTTTGCTCTCTTCTCTTTCCTTTTAATGAGTGCAGGCCGTCCCCCTTGGTGTACCTCCCCCTCTTGAAAATTATCTTCTAAATCCTTGGGAGGATGTAAGACATCATTGTGACAAGGCCTTGCTTACTTGACATCTTCTTATTGGATGATCATTTAGTCTTTGCTTACTTGGCACCTTCTCATTGGATGAATGTTGTCATCATTGATGACTTGGAAAAATCTGAGAATTTCACTTAAACATGTGCTTAAAATCATCACAAAATAACTTCAGTAAATCATAAGATATATCACATAAATTGCAAGATAAAAATCCTTCCCAACTTAAGGCAAAAATCAGCCAACTAGTGATATTGCCATGCTGAAAATTCAGCATGTGCATCATTTAATTTTGTTCAAAATAATGCCCAATTTACCTTGATTTTTCTTTAAAAATTGAATCACCAAGTTATGGTAAGTATTGCTATCACATAAGAAATGAACTTGGACACCATTTAGCTCATATGTTCGGCCACACATGTCTCACACATGCTGAAAAATTTTCAGCATGTGTGATATAAAATATCACACTTTATTAATTCAAATAATATTCAAAACATTTCCATTTCTTCTTCCAATCAATCACATAATAAAAGCTGACAAATTATATCATATTTAAGTGACAAAATCGGCCAGCAACATTTAACATGCTGAAATTTTCAGCATGTGATATAAGAGAGATATATTTTGAATTCTTACCATTTGTAGCTTCTCTCTTCAATTCACCAACATTGTATGATTGATCCTTGACCAATCAATATGCCAACAAGGCTCCAAATAAGCTCCATCTCAGCTGTGGGTGGCGTTGGAAATGCTTGTGTATGTGCTGAAATTTATTTTTGCTAACTTTGTAAAATAATGCACATTTAATAATACACACATGTTATATTCCAATCAGCCCTTAATTTAATTTTCTAGAACACTTTAAGATGTATAACATATGTAAAAAGTGTCTAGATACGTGTCACATGATGTACCAAAAACATTCCATGTGTTATGTGCGTAGAAAACCGAATTTTCGATATTTATCGATTACCCGATTTTTCTCTAATTTAAATTCCAACTTTTGCACATGTTATATATATTATGTTATACATAATATATATAATATATAAATTAAATCTCAGCACTTGGCTGGTCTAAAGTGGTACCATTAACATGTGACAAAATTAAACTTGGAATCTTCACATTTTGGCCTTAATGTGGGGTGATTTGTGTGTGCCAACATGGAAAGTATTTTTGGCTGAATATTCAGTGATGTGCATCAAATTTTCATCAAATTTTGATGTATAGGGGCTGGCCATTTATTTATGGCAAGTACGTGACACGTTGGCGAAGTTTCGGTATTCGCCCGATACGACAATTTTCGGTTTAGAACCTTTTATCGTGTCGTATTTGATTTGTCATCACCATATCTTATATCATATGATATAAGACCTGAATATACTCATAAATATGAGTTAAGTATAGTGGTGTGACGTTAACGTGCGTACGTAAAATATATAACGTGTCGGTAGTACGTTGGAATACATGTGTATGTGCCTTTTTCAAAAATTCTGAAAATATATGTAATGTATATGTATATGGCGTGTGTAATTAAGGATGAGAGGAGGAGAAAACTTTCCTTCCTTAGCTTTGTTGCCTTTGTTCCTTTTCCAAATGTGGCTTCCTTTAATGAACTACTTAGTTTATTAAACTAAGTACTTCACTTAATGAACTAGTTTAGTTCATTAATGGTGGCACCTGAAAATAGCATCAACACAACAAATGTTTTCCATATGACGTAAGCTTTAACGCTTCATGGCTCGTTAGTACGGCAACATAATATATAAGCTAAATAAGGCAAGTAATGGCAAGATATCATGCATACATGTACACGTTTATATATATCATGCATTTAAGTCACTTATTTTGAAATCACTCAAACCCCCTTATCTCTACAAAACCGTCTATGGAGGGGAGAACAAAATCGCCTATGGAAGAGGAAGGGGAGTTTAACGTCGGTTTCTTTCTGAAATAGAGAGAAACTGACGTTCTGTCAGTTTTGATATGGGAAGGGATGGAATTTGAGTTTCTAAATTATATCCTATTATCTTATTTATCTCAAAGGATAAAATTCTAATATTCAATTTTAAAATTAAATGCTACTTAATTCTACATTTAATCCTCTCAATTAATTCTCATACTTAATTCTAAATTCATTATCATTAATTGCCCTTGATCACCTTTAATTCTCGTTTTATCCCGTAATTACTCTACGGAGGGTGCGGGACGTAACATTCCACCCCACTTACAAAAAGTTTCGTCCTCGAAACTTGTGCATTACGGAATTAATGATTTAGTATAGTCCCTCATAACTTATTTACTTAGATCATGACCGAAGTCATTATTCCTTGCGTATTCCGGTATGGTACCCATTTCACTTCCTCGATACAGGACTAAGTTCTCAAATCATTCAGTGTGTATATACATGATGTACTCTTTAAATCCATAGTCCTCCGTCTGATATATCGTAACCTATTCTGGTATAGTTCTCGAATCAATCTTAAGGGTATCGTCATTATACTGGCTTCATAACTTAATCGTCAGACTATATCGTACTTATATTGGTTATCATGAACAACCCTCTAAAGTCAGTTCTTAAATGTAGTCCAATCTTTAACTTACGCCCTGCTCACAAGACTCATCCCTGAAGCCATATGTATTTTTCAAAATACGATGTACTCTAGTACGATTTAATTTAGTCAATACTAACGTCTCTCAAGGGGACCTAATCCTTATGCCATTCAGTCCTTACTTAGTCCTCGATAATGAGTGCTTACAATCTTCCACTTACATCACTTGACGTGTTTCACCCAACTTATTGCAACCTACAATACCCGATTCATAAACTTATCTCATATGATTTATCACTCAGATGCTCAACCATACTAACATCCTTGTGTATGCCAGGATGGTAATCGTTACCCCTCCTTAACACGACTAAGTCTTCAAAAGCAGTTCTTATATACTTACCAACCAGCTCTATGATCCTGCTCTTAATTTCTCAGATATACCGTTATAAGCCCGGTATACGAAATATATGTATGGACATGCTTCCTTTTAAATAAAATGTAGTTTAAGTGGCTATAATTCAAAATATAGCTTCAATTATTTATACAGTATCTGTAATTTTTTTTTTGTAAACATGAGAGCTAAAGTATTATAAAATCGTTTTTGCAGGTGTTGTTTCGCGTGACCTCTTATAAAAGGAATGACTAACTTGTTCGCAAGAGTGTCTCAAACAAGGAAAAAAAATATATGGGTATAATCTACTCACAAAAGTGTTACAGGTAAGACCTCCTTAAAACCATTTAGAACTCAACGACGTAAAGTTTTATAAAACAATTTGGAAATGGTATATCTCTTTCTCTGAAAAAAAATGTATGTTTTGAAACTAGTTTTTGTTTTGCAAAATTAGATAACTTCATTGCAAGCGGTTGATAATTCCAAAATTAAAATGCTTGCAATATCCATAGTCGACAACTCAAATTATTTTAACAAAATAAATATAGCTACGAAAATTTGTGGAACAATATAAGAAATATATAGACATATTGCTCTTCAAATCATCAACATTTTAAAATGTATCTATTTTTCAGAGTTTGTCAATAGTAGTTGAAATTCCATCAGGTTGAAATACGAATACGAAAGAAAATATAGCATTGTTAAGTTAGCAGACTATATAAATAAGCACCCTAGTTAAAATACTTAGAAAAATTGAAAAATCTTTGAAATATAGGGTATATCTTGGCGTACGTGCTCATGTATAAATACTTAACCGCTTGAAAAATATTTGTCCATACTTCATATAATTTCTATAATCCACTCTTACGGTCAAGGATAATTCTACCTAAGTGACGTAACGTATAGGTCTAATGTTCGTCTATTCATGCTAACATCTTTAGCTGAGACTGTCCAATTCTAGCATGGCAAACTAAATATTAATCGTCTTAAAGTATTCTCATTCACCGTACTTCCGTGCGCCACCCTAATCCATCGCACTTCTTACTGGATTGTTTTAACCGCTAATTCTAATTCAGTTAAATCTCACCTGAAAAGCACTTGTTACTTGTTCATGCTTGCTCCTTTGCAATGTCAAGCCTACCCGACTCAAGCCAAGTAACTCATTGTTTCTAGGGGTTCATCACTTAGCTAAAGATTTTGTGACACTTTATCGTTCCAAGGTGTATAATATAGTCGGTTCTCATATGTCGCTACCGATCAATATCGCTAATAAGACTAATATGATCGGCCTACTTTGGTACTTCTAAAATTGGCATCTTAATTGTAATCTACAAACTCCGTTGACAGTATCTTTCACTAACTCTACTGATCATAACGCTAATCGTTATTTAGTTTCTATCATTCTACTATAAATCATCTCTTAGTATTTACTCTACTATTACAATTCATTTCTTAGTAGCTATGGTCCCAAATTAATCCCTAAGCATGTTCTGATGTCACCGTCAAGTAAGAGTACGGACCTTCTTTAATTTACCCTAATGGTGTCAAGTACCATGTTGCAGTTATGGTAAGGCAGCCCGAGTTACTGCCTGACCCATTAATATTGACCTAATATTTGTACTAGGATATTCTGATTAACATCGTAATTCATTTAAATCAATTATATAGTGTTCAACTAGGGTTACTAAGATCACGGCTTAGAGAGTTGTGATCAACCTTAGATAAGGGAGAATTGTATGGGATATCTTAGATATACGTGTTTCCAAAACCGTTGGCCCTCTATAGTTTAGGATCATAACTTATTTCTAGGATCGTTCTTAGCATCATCATTCTTACCTCTAAGATCACGCCTTATTTCCAAATCATAATTAGTGCATAATCAACACTTATTACTAATTCCGTACTTATGTCCAAAGTCAACTCGTAATCAAGATCGTTACTTAGGTCTAAGATAGTGACTTATGTTCAGAATCATCGCTTATAACTGGGGTCGGTACCTATGTTCATGATCATCGCCTTATGTTCAAATCATCACTTATGACTAAGATTGTGACTTAGAGGCAAAATCGTAACTTATCTTCTAATATCATGGCCTAATTCTACATTTCTGCCGTGCGTCTAGAGTCATGCTCTGAAGATCGTACTGTTGGCACAAAATACCTCTTGAACTCATTCTGAAATTTGAACCAAGTGATCGACGGTGTCAGTTTTGCTGCACCACCACTCCTCCGTATCCACTTATAGAAGAATCTCAAGTCTGAGTGCGTTAGTGGTGGGGCATATGGCTGTTGATGTTGTTGTGCCACAGCTTAGGTCATGACCAGTAGTGCGTCGGTCAGGGCCTGGGGAAGCACGGCGTGCGCCGAAGCCCCATTTTCAGAGTGGTTCCCTCAAAGGTTGGGGCATGCATCTTTCGCATCTCCACAGTGTAATACCTAATGCCATGTTGAGGCGGTGGTAGAGGAGGGGGTTGTTATTGCTGCTGAGCAACTCCTTGTGCCATCACTGTGATAGTGTCTATTAGCGCCTGGGGTAATATCTCTGGTGGTGGTGGAGGGTTCTCGTTCCCATTGCCACCATTTCCTTGGTTATCTCTTTGGGGAGGCATTGTCTGCAAAATCAACGCTTATTAGCATTCAGCAATTCCAAAAGTAAATACCGAAGGCCCATATGCGTTGTACAAGGCGGAATTCATAAAATAAAATAAAATAACATTTGTTGATTAAATTTTATCGCGCTCGCACACACACCCATCCCAATCAAACTTACGTCTAAGATCACATACTTAGACCTAAGGATCAACTTAGGGTCAAAATCATAACTTAAGACTCTACATGACAAAACCTAGGTCTCCGAGGTAGATCTGAAGCCTAGGCTCTGATACCACCTGTAGCGCCCCAACCCGGACAGCGGAATCCGAACCGGTGCACCCGTCGTAGCTTACTGAGAAGACTACAAGACGTCTCATCTCTCGATTTCACATCATTAATGACGTCAAAGAAATAAGTGCGGAAACACGTATCTCACGAATCTAAACCATCAAAGGTGAACTTCAACGTATAACATAATTACAAAAGAGTATCATGAAAGCCAACTAAATCCTCAAACGAATGAAAGAAAAACTGAACAAATGACAGCAGCCTCAACTATCTCCCAATATGTCTCTAAGTATCCCATTCAGCCCACTCGCCTTCGTCCTCTATGAAGATCATATCGTAGCTAGGCTCATCTGCAATGACAAAGGTAGTACCCTTTGCAAATAAACGCTAGCAAGTAACCCGCTTATAAGACATACGGGATCAACACATGGCAAGACATGAGTAATATATAATTCAGGGGGTAATGGGGCACATGTCTTGTATACTTTCAAGAGTATAGATTTAACAGTACAAGAACATAAGAATAGTAATCCATAATCATTAACAGTTAACGATCATTCAAGTCACATAGCAATCCACCCAAACTGACTCACGTGATGCATGACAAAATATGCACTACACTACACCGTCACAAATGCATGAGCAATTTCTTTTCAAAACAGTGCAATGCATGTCACAATGTCCGGTCACATAACTTTACACCCTGTAACGCACCACGGCTTATATTTCCATCCCGTGTAACGTTACAGACAACTTTATACCCTGTAATGCACCTCGGCTTATATTTCCATCCCGATTAACAATACAGACAACTGTATACCCTGTAACGCACCTAGGCTTATATTTCCATCCCGATTAACAATTACAGACAACTTTATACCCTGTAACGCACCTCGGCTTATATTTCCATCCCGATTAACATTACAGACAATTTCGCAAACCTGTGCCGAAGCACAGCTCCTTTCAAAACAATATGCAAATGCAAGTGCCATGATGCAAGACTCCTCATTTCAAACACATTCTTCATTCACATAAATTCAATGCACATTCGGTATCAATCAATCACACAAGATTCCCCTCACTTACACATGCGAGCTTATGCTTCAAGCTAGGTCATCAACACTTAACCTTGATTCTAAAACTCACAAACTAATGTGAGAACCCCCACATTCCTCCATTGAACTCTATAAAACCTCATACGTTCATTTCCTAACCCTCTTAGGTCATTCACGTGGAAATCAGATTCGAATACCCTTCAAATTCTCCAAATTTGATTCACCATCTTAAATCATGTTCCCAAGACTTAGACTACCCTCAATCAGGTCCTAAGAAGGCTCTAAGGTCACCCAAATGGTCCCCTAGCTTCCCTCTTTCTTCCTTTGTTTTTCCACAAAACTGATGGACATCATACCCTCACATCGATCGATCGATGTGACTTCATACCCTCACATCGATCGATCGATGTGACTTCATACCCTCACATCGATCGATCGATGTCCATTAGAGAACATCGATCTCTCAATCCTCTTCCACATCGATCGATCGAAGTACTTTATCCCCTCACATCGATCGATCGATGTCCATCAGAATACTTACTGCCTAACATCATACCCTCACATCGATCGATCAAAGTACTTCATCCCCTCACATCGATCGATCGATGTCCATCAGAATACTTACTGTCTAACATCATACCCTCACATCGATCGATCGAAGTACTTTATCCCCTCACATCGATCGATCGATGTCCAGGAATCCAGAACAGAAACTTTGCGATTTCTGCAGAAACTGCAGAACCATAACTCCAATTGATCCCAAACTTCCTCCCAATCAATCCAAGCCTAATCCCTGCTATAATCTCATGCTTAAACTACATATTGAACACTGTATACATACCAAACAAAGATTCAAGCCTAGAACTCAATTATCCCAACCTTATCAATCCAAAGATTTCACCTCTCACCCTCAATCCCCACACAACAATGAAATCACAACAAGAAGGGATTCAAGGGGTAGGGATTTGCATGATTTCACGAAGTCAACAACAACAAAACGATTTTCAACATATAGTGGCCAAAACATCAAAACCAAAACACATTAATCACATGTAGATTTACGGAAAGAAACTACTGCATGGTGATCCATTTAGATATCAAAAATAGGCCTTTTCTCTTTCGCAAAATGTAGGAACTTATAAGATGATTACTTGTCTGTGATTACTCGAAGAAGATTTGATGAACAAACGAAGAACGGGTTGGGTTCTTGAAGGATCTTCACCTAGGGTTGCAAGGGAGAGCAAAATCGTCTATGGAGGGGAGAACAAAATCGCCTGTGGAAGAGGAAGGGGAGTTTAACGTCGGTTTCTTTTTGAAATAGAGAGAAACTGACGTTCTGTCAGTTTTGATATGGGAAGGGATGGAATTTGCGTTTTTAAATTATATCCTATTATCTTATTTATCTTAAAGGATAAAATTCTAATATTCAATTTTAAAATTAAATGCTATTTAATTCTACATTTAATCCTCTCAATTATTTCTCATACTTAATTCTAAATTCATTATCATTAATTGCCCTTGATCACCTTTAATTCTCGTTTTATCCCGTAATTACTCTACGGAGGGTGCGGGGCGTAATAGGAGAAATGATGGGGGTTATCTTGCATGCAATATAATTGGTGGAAAAAGGATGATCATGGAAAAAAGAATAAGGGTGACGTGTAATAAAAGAAAGTGAAGAGAAGATTATATATGTTGAGGGTGGAAGAAAATGAGGGAAAAAGTGGTTGAAGAATTTGACATATTAAGGCATATATTGGACTGTTATTGAGGAGTGAATTGATTTGGACAAAGTGCTACAAAAGATGTGAGCTCATTTTTTGGACTGTTTTGGTACATCTTGGCTATCACACCTCATTTGCTCACTTTTATTGTTTTTAGTCCAAGTTTGGTCAAGGAACAAAGTATAAGTGACTGAGAAAGAAATGACTGAATCAAGTTCTACATCAAAGCTCAGAACTCGCACTCTCTTGAGTTCCCCAAAAAGAAGCCAATGCTCATCTGAGACTATGGTGGTGCAGCCTACGCATCCCAATAGCCTAACCAAGATGTATCAGTACACCGAGAAATGCCTGCGTGGCATCTCCTGAGGCATGTACCTATGGTGGTAGTACATGCTCCGACGATGGTGGTACCGGCTCTACAACTAATGGTACCTGCTATGAGGGAGGTGACCGGACGTGTCGATCAGGTCGAAAGTCCATCCTATCAAAATTATTGTGTTGACATGATTAGGTTACATATAAACATAGATAAAATTTTGGATTTTAGTGTTTCACTCATATTCCGAAAGAAATAGTCTAAATGTTATGACTCTAAATTAATCTATCCAATACTAAGTAAAGGCAAGGTCAGCCTGGGCATTTTGACCAAACCATTCTAAGGGATCTATTCTAAGATTGTCGCAGCGGCCTCAGCTTAAGTTCTAGGATCATAACCGAATACATATTGTTGCTTACTTCATGTTGCCCGCTGTGAATCTGGAGGTTCAGATCTGATACCACCTGTAGGGCCCTCTCAGAACTACGGTCTCGGCATGTTGCACCCGTTGTACTCTGCTACGAGAAGTACAAGGCATCGATAACATCTATATGTATGGCAACATAAACATGTATCGAAATAGCAGAAGCATCATAAAATGTACAAAGCGTAATAGGCATCATCATCATCAATCATACCCAGTATATCCCAACGACAGCAAAAGTTATCGCTAGGGTCTAGGGAGGGTAAGCGGCAGGCAAGCAATACCTCTATCCCAAGGGATAGAAAGTTTACTTCTAGTGAGACCCCCGACTCTATATGTACCTGTATAAATGGCACAATAATAGGGATATGATATGCTAGTGTGTTAGTGAAGGAATTCATGAAATACAAAGAGGAGGCTCTCAATATTAAAATAATCATAACGTGTATATGTACATATAATGCAAAACAACGGCAAAACATAAACAAACAGTCAGTGTGTGGTACGGTTCGTTAAAATCCTTGTTAAAATGTATCATCTGATAAAAACATCTCTGTCAAATATGTCGCAAAAAATTCTTTAAAGCATTTCGCGTGATAAACATTTTTGTAAAATCGATCGTGTGAGAAAATCTTTTTGTTTCAAAACTTTGATTCGTGTACATATGCATTTATGCTCGGTTTTTGGTGGGTTTGAGCAAATAATTATTTCAGCACTCAAGTCCAAACTTTGGCTCAGATTTCATGCCATAATCTTATGTGAAATACATGTTTTGCCCCTTCTATATAGTCTTAGTTTTGGTCCTTCAAAACAGCCCACTTTTCAGGCTTTAACCACTAAAATCTTGTTCTACTTGGTCCAAATTACATTTTATTTTATGGCTTTTCACAACAGCCCATTTTTCTACTTATTTGAAATTGGAATTCACCATTTTACGCTTTTAGGGCACACGGCCCAACATCATCAAAACAGCCCTATGATGGTGCTTGTTGCAGCTTGCAATTTCTTTAATTTACCCATTTAGAACATCCATTAGATAGCCATATATATGTATAGCATACAATGCACACATATTTACATATATTTACTCAAATAATTGTCTAACAACATTATTCATTTAGCCATCCATATATCATATATTACATTCATCTTTGAATACATGTTTTCAAACAACTTTCTAAATGTCTTTAGTGGTATGCATATACACACACTTGGCCAAATCTTGTCTTGGCCATATAAGACTCCTTTTTTTTATCGTTTTAAATATATTATACATACATGCATGAGGTGGGTATTGAAACAATTGTTTTGGTGGTTACTTAAGGGTGTGGCCGAGAGGTAGAGGCCATCCCCACACACGCATTGTTACCATTTATCATATCAACACATTATGGTTATGACGTGCAACTTAAGGTGGTGTTAAATGGCATGTAACATTCATGGTTTGACACTTTGCTTTATGATCATACACCCCACTTTTCGCTCTAACACACTTAAGATCTTGCATGATGGTGTCTATCACAAATATGAAGATAGAAGCCATGATCATGACGATTTTACATGCAAATATATATGAGGCTTATTCCTCACTTTTATTTGACATGCAATTCAATTTTTCACATCACCATAATCATAAGTGTTCACATACTCAAGAATCATATAAAGATCATCACTTACATGACATGCAATAATGTGCTACTATGAGGCATCATCATAATACATGTAGCTTTCTTTTCTTAATGAAGTGTTGTAATATAGTCTAGATATGTCTAATATGTTGTATATGTTGTTTGGTGTTTGTTTGAGCTATTATATAGATTAAGGAAGCAAGATTGACGCAAAGTCAACGTCAAGTACAAAGCCGAAATAGAAATGGCAAACAAGCAAGTTGATACCCTCTTAGCATTTCAGCCGTAATTCATCAACCACATTTCCAATTGACCTGATTTCAGTTGGAGGTGAAAGCTAAGATCATAAGCTACAATTTTGATTCCCAGCACTTTCCCAGAAAAGGCATGTGTCAAGCTACACAATCGTTGCAATCAAGCAGACTGTTGAGTCAGCAGCTTCAAAGGTAGTGATCTGCAAGCTGGTCACTTTCAAACAGGCATAAATCCCTCATCCCAGATCCAAATGACATCATTTCGGTGTCTAAACAAATCTACAGAAAAAAGATCTATAATTCTCATTTGAAGTACAAGAGCTAATTCGGACCAGAAGGTTATGTTATAATACAAAACAGAAAAGAGGTCAAATCTGCACAGTTTTATGTTCATTGGCTTTTCAAGCACCCATTTCAACCAATTAGGCTCTTGGAGCTCATTTAGCTCAACATATACGTCTCAAATAATATCTAGAAGCCTTCTGGAGCTGGACCAATCGAGAATCAAAGACAAGAACAACTTGCAAACAAAAGGAACAATTCTACCCGAGAAACAGTTTCAAACACAATCATTTGTTTTCTTGTTTCTAGTTAGTTTAATTTTCCATCTTTTCTCCCATTGGACCATATACTTTTGTATCTTCCTTGAGAAGCTTAGTTTAGTTTATAAAAGGAGAAAACCACCATTGTAATGGAGATGCATTTTTTAATCGAAAACAGCAAGTTTTACTACAAAAACTGTCTTAGTTTTCTTGCTTTGAATCACTGATTCTCTTCAAGAACTTGAATTAATTCTTGATTGTATTACTTCATATGCTTGGGATGGATATTGTTTGAAAGCGTTGAGGTTTGTCCAAACAAGTTAAAGTCATTTGCTGAAGAGTTTATTGCACTCGGCTGAAATTCTGGACAAATTGTGCGCATGGTGTTCCATGAATGTTTTGCACCTACCTCTTTGGTTCCAACTGGTTTCTTGAGTTAAAGAAGGTCCTTTCCTATCTGTACGTTTTTGCATCAGTTGGAGTGCCAAAAGGAGAAGAAAATAGAACTTTTGGGGAGAATGGATGAAGAAAAATAAGCGTTTAAAATTATGGTATGATCATTACCTTATGGATTCCTTTACATGCAGGCTTGGTTCCACACTTGATATTGAGGAAATTGTCTCCTTCTTACCTTGGAGATGGCCATAGGTTGAGGGGTCTTGAGGGAGGGAAAAGGAGTTTGTTCTTTAGGTGAAAGATAATTTAGAGAGAAAGAGAGGAGGATTTGCTTAAGGAAGGTAGAGTGATGTGAAGTTGAGATGAAATGGCTCTCCTTGCCTTGGTGATCTCAGGTGGAGGAAGGAAATGAAGGGGAGAATGCTTGGTAGAGGGGCAGAGTGGAAAAACAGGATAGAAATCTAGAGAGAGTGGTAAAATTTTGGAGGGGAATGAAATGAATAGGGAAAGGCTTTGAATGAAGGCTTTATGCCTTGGTTCCTTGGAGTTGGCCGAGATAAATGGGGAGTAAGTGGGTGGTTTAATCATGATGTTTTAGTTGGAAAATGGGGAGGTGAGAAAAGGAGAAAATTGTATAAGAAGGTGGCATGCATAGGAGTTGATTGATTGGAAAAGTGAAAGAATAAAGAAGCTTCCTTGTCTTCTTCTTGTATCTTGGCCGAGGTTGCGGTTAAAGAGAGTGGGGGAATTCTTGTTTTGTTTTGGTTGGAAAGAGTGGAGAAATGATGGGGGTTATCTTGCATGCAATATAATTGGTGGAAAAAGGATGATCATGGAAAAAAGAATAAGGGTGACGTGTAATAAAAGAAAGTGAAGAGAAGATTATATATGTTGAGGATGGAAGAAAATGAGGGAAAAGTGGTTGAAGAATTTGTCTTCATCCTTGCCCTCATGTAGCCGAAATTTTGGAGTGGTTAGTGGGGAATTTTCCATCCCTTCTTGGAGTGAAGTATAGTATGGTGGTTAAAATGAAATGGATTGAGGGTGAGTGCAAGAGAAAGTGGAGAGTTCCATCATGGTGTTTTGTTGGAGAAAGAAGGAATGATAGGATTTGTAAGATGTGCATGAAAAACAATTGGTTGAACAATGAGGTGTGGGAATAACTTTCTCCTTTTCCTAGTGGGGTGGCCATCGATTTTTTGGAAGGTTTAAAACTTGAAAAATTTTTAGTTGTTGTTGGAGGAATGAAGAAATGTCTTTGTTGTAATTGGGAGTAAAATGGGTGGAATAAGACAAGAATGTAATCCCTTAGCCTCTTATACATGTCTTGGCCGAGCTTTTCACAGGAGAATGGGATAGTGGGTATATTCATCATCATATCTCTTAGAAGTAAAAGAAAGGTAGGGTGATAAGAGGGTGCACTGCATGCAAATTCATTGGTTGGTTGATGGAGTGTGGAAGAGAACAAAGGAAAAATAGCTTCTCTTCCTTGCATGCTTATGGGCGGTCAACATGGTGGTGTGGTAGAATGGACAATTTCACTCTCCTTCTTATTTGTCCTATGCCCTAATTTACATTTTCATTTATTTAGTTGTAAGGGAAGTCTGGTGTCCTACTTTTAAATTTTCACTTACTTAATTACCAAATTTGGCTTGGCTAAAATGCCGGAACGATCTGCCTGCAAAAAGTACAAAAGAATATAAGAAATCAAGAAAATCTGGACTGGAGACCCAAGAGGCACGAATAAATTATAGATCATAATTTAATACCTTCCAAGCAAGTTCTTGTGCTACCTTTCCTCCTAAACCAAGAAAAGGTAGCTGGCCATCACATAGAATCTACCGTAAAGAAAGACAGCACTGAGTAGTATAAATTGAAGAGCTTTGCTACACATGTGAAAACAAAAGAAAATATAGAAATCTTGGACATCATATAACTCTGCAGAAAAATTCCCAATTCATGAGGAAAAACCCCTAAAATCATGAGAGACTGAACATCAGATGTAGTGTAGCACCGATTTGTGTGGAAAGTTAAGCATTTAGCATATTGAAGAGTAGAGAGCAATAACGATGAAATACAAAAAAGTAAAGTCACTTTTTCCAAAAGAAAATGGTATCGCAGTTTTCGTCTCATGCCCAAGAAACGCGGAATCATTCTTTTGACTTCTCATACAAACAAACAATTTGCAAAACCGATGTGTAAAATAAAGGTCAGTTCCCTGTTGGATCGTAAATCGAATATTTAACAAAACAAAAAATGTTATCCAAGGAAAAAAGTAAATGCAGACGATGACAAACACAAATATAACAGAGAGGAGACTGGTGAACCTTAATAGCGCCACGCTCGTAAAGAACGATTATGAAATGCCTCAAACAAGTACTTTTGATCTCCTCATTTGGATTTGAGATTATTGCACAATATGCATCAAAGTATAAACTCAAATCCAATGAAAACTTGAATACATTAGCCCAAAGTCGTCCCTTAATAACAGTTGCTGATTCATCTACAATATTTGACCCAGAGTTGACTTCTATTGGTGCAAGAGCTTTGTCAACTTGCTCAAGTGCAGCCAGTGCAAATCGAAAAGCAGCTTCGTTCATATTATACTGCTCAAAAATCTGCACTGCCCATTGACAATAATGAAGCTTCCACGATGCAGCTGAGCAACAACTGCCTGACAGAAAAACAGTTGTAATTCAAAAGCAGTTGTTATTCCAGAACGGAAACAACCTCAGAGTATTTGTGACAACAAGACACGTACTGAAATCAAGGCGGGCTCATCCCGCTTCAGGTGGGAAATTTTTCAAAACGCCAGAAGCCCCTTGTATGATGCAGCTTTGAATGCAATAAAATACACCCATTAAAAGCTGGTGGCAGAAAAGTACACGTAAAAACAAATTCCTCTAGTATCCCAAGAAAATTAATTCCAACTTCCAACACCAAAGTTAGAAAAATGTACTGTTTATCACAAGATAGAGACATAAACTTAATGTTTTTGTTGGAATCATGCCTCTCAAAAAACTATATAAGAATAATACAAAACCGCCAACCTATAGAAGTGTCGTCTCACACTATCGGGTTGCTATTTTTACTTTTTAAGCACAGCAAGTATAAGGTTGTTTTCAATTACTAAAAGATCATCTCAAATTCTCAGCAATGAATCACAATCTTTCACATGAAAAAGAGTGCATGTCTATCTCTATTGAAGATCGGGTCAATAAGGATTTTATAGAAATTCAACCTTTAAGATAACTTGAGAATATAATAGCAGAAATAAATGGAGAATGAGAAACTTTGAGTTCTTGGACTGAAATTAATAATTTCAGATTGTCTTTAATGTACACACCAACCCACTATTTATATACAAATAGCCAACGGCTATTACTTCTCTAATGGTAACCTACACTGATAAAATTTAAACTATTACACTGTACAATATTTTAAATATGATATATACATGTATTTAAATAATGCTTTTCTTAAAGTATTTCTACACTCCCCCTCAAACTTGTTGTACATATTTATACAACCAAGCTTGACAACAAGTGTAAGAAAAGTATGTACAGATACAGGCTTGGTGAAGATATCTGCAACTTGGTTACTGGACGGAATATGCTTGATGGTGATAACCTTATCTTCAATTTTCTCCCGAATGAAGTGCCTGTCAATCTCAACATGTTTTGATTTATCGTGTTGAGTGGGGTTTTCAGCCATATTTATTGCTGAATTTATCACAATAAATATATATAGGTAAAGTCATTTTCACCCCCGGTTCTTCAAGTACCTTTTTCAGCCATAATCCTTCACAAAGTCCAGCTGCAAGTGCCCGTAACTCGGCTTCTGTAGTACTACGTGATACCACTGTTTGCTTTTTACTGCACCAAGTGACAAGATTACCCCAAAGGAATGGGGATAGGATCCTCTCACCGCTCCCCCCTCACCGCGTACGTGACCGCACGACACGTGGCAAAAAGGGGGAGTGGTAAGGCTGAGTGAGGGTAACCCTCATCCAGCCTCATCACCCCCTACTGCTGCCACATGAATACCTCTTCTTGCAAGTCACCATTCAAGAAAGCATTTGTCACATCTAGCTGAAATAGTTCCCAATCTAAATTAACTGCAACAGAAAAAATAACTCACCGTATTTAATTTTCTTACAGGCACAAAAGTTTCCATATAATCTATTCCATACGTTTGAGTATAACCCTTAGCTATTAATCGCGCTTTATGTTTATTAATTGATCTGTTAGCATTATACTTCACTGAAAATACCCATCTACAACCCACAGTTTTTTATGTTTGGACTGCGGGTTACTAGCTCCCACGTTTTATTCTTAACAAGGGCCTGCATTTCCTCTATAACAGCATTTTGCCATACTATATTCCCCAGAGCTTCTTCAATACAGGAAGGAATTTCTTATCTAAGGAGCTTGTGAATTCCATAGATTGTTTGTTTAACTTATCATATGCAAGGAAAGTATACAAGGGATGTTGGTACACTCTCTAACCCCTTTCCTTAATGCTATTGGTAGGTCATCTGAGGTTCTATCCAAAGTAGAAGGTAAGAATTCTAACCCTTGATTAACATTATTACTCCTTGTATAAACCCTTATACTAGGCATTTCAATTTGTGACTCTGTCCCAGTTGGTTCAGGTTCAGCGGGGGTGTTGGTTTCCGGAACTGTAAGTTCCTTTCTAGTGGGCTGATCTTTCGCAACTTGGCCATCCTCACTGCCTCTATTAACACTGTTAGGCCCAATATCTAATATGCTCCACCAGTGCTCAACATCACCAAGTGTTCTTCCTTTCACGGGACTGTTGACATAATAGGGCCTCTGTTCATCAAACATCACATCATAGGATACAAACATTTTCTTAGCAATAGGACAATAACACTTGTAGCCCTTTTGTGTACTAGAGTAGCCTAAAAATATACACTTATGTGTTCTATTATCCAATTTAGTGCACATGCTATCTTGAATATAAACATATACAACACACCCAAAAATCTTAGAAGGCAAAATAGATACTACTTTAGTATTTGGATAGCAACTCAACAGTACTTCTTTTGGTGTCTTAACCGATAACACCCGGGAAGGCATTTTATTAATTATGTAGCTGTGAGTATTGCTTCCCCCCAATATATTTTGAGAGTATTTGTAGTAAACATGATTGCTCTAGCAACATCTAAGAGATGTCTATTCTTTCTCTCAGCAATTCCATTTTGCTGAGGAGTATATACACAAGATGTCTGATGGTGTATTCCCAGATTACTAAGGTAGTCTCTTACTTCTTAATTCACGTACTCAGTGTCATTATCACTTCTTAAGACTTTAATAGTGGTTTTAAACTGTGTCCTAATTAAAGAAATATAAGTTCTAATAATATTCCTTACTTCACTTTTATTTTTCATTAAATAAACCCAAGTTAACCTTGTATGATCATCAACAAAAGTAACAAACCATCGGGTGCCATTTAGGTTTGGTATTTTTGACGGGCCCCAAACGTCCGAATGGACTAAATTAAAGGGTGAGCTCGTTTCATACACCTTTGGTAAATATTGCCCTTTAGTCTGTTTTGCAAGAACACAAGATTCACAATTCATACTGCTGAAATCAACATTAGTAAACAACTGTGGCATCATTCTTTTTAGGCACAAAAAATTAGGATGTCCCAACCTACTATGTCACAACAAATATGATCCAGATCCTTTGTCCTGAGAACAGACAGTGAATTATAACATAATAATGACCTGGAATTCAAAAGCTCAGGCATTTTTCCTCCTGATCGTATGATGTACAGTCTATTTAATTGCCTAGCATTGTCAATCATCTTCCACATACATTTCTCTTGAAATATACATTTAGAAGATGAGAACACTGCTAAACCATCATTATCATGTGTTATTTTTCCAATAGAGATTAGATTAAAGTGAAGGCCCGGCACATATAAAACATCATGCAAAATTAGTTTGTCATTTAGTCTGACTACTCCTTTTCCTAATACCTGTTAATTAATTCCATTAGCTATTTTAACCAATCTTGGAGTCTGGAAGGATTGATATCTATGAAGGATAGAAAGATTATTAGTCATGTGATCTGAAGCACCAGAGTCAATAATCCGAGAGCATAGTTCAGTATATAATTCAGTACCTGTCCTGGATGCCATAGTAGCCTAGTTGGGCTGTACATCACCTTGCTGAGAGTTACCATGTTAAAACTGTGGATGACTATTGAGTAGATTTTGTTGGGTCAGTAACTGGACCAAAGCTTCAACTTGATGAGTGAGTCTTGAGTCTGGATGGTTCTGAGCCGATGTAGTGTGTGCCATAGACTGCTGTCCTGCTCCCCAAGATGGTGAGGACCTTGCAAACCCACTTTATTGTTCTGCCTCCTAGAGCCTTTGAAGTTTGAAGCAATTTTCTACAGAGTGACCATTTTTCTTACAGTATTTACAAAACTGAGATGGACGGTGGGAGAATCTTTGTCCTGAGGAACCTTGTCCTTGGTGTTTTCTTACAACGAAACTGGAGTATTCTGAGGCTATTCCATTGGTTACTGGTTGTGTGTTCGTTTGAGTTGAGGGTGGAGGTTTACTAGGACATTTTATAGAAGTGTTTGTTAATAGGGTGGATCCTTCACTAACTGAGCTAATAGTATAACCCATCATTACTTTGATTCTACTTTCTTCCTGTCGAACTTCAGAGAACGCAGAGTGTAAGGTTGGGGGAGGCTTCATATCAAGCACCCTTCTACGTATTGAATCAAGTTCTTTATTCAGTCCATGCAGGAATCTAAATACACGTTTAGTCTCAATAAATTGTTTGAAAGACTTATCATCAGCATGGGAGGTCCAAAAATGTTCTTCAAACATGTCAATATGTTGCCATAATCTAATTAGATTTGAATAATATGTACTTACAGTTTGGTCTCCTTGCCTTATGTCCTGAAGCTGAGCTTCTAGTTCATATATCTCCAACACATTATCCCTTTTGGAATATAACTCTTTAGCAGCTTTCCAAATATCAGCGGCAGTTGAATATAGGATAAACTTATTCCCAACTTCAGGTATCATCGAACCTATTAGCCATGACATAATCATGGAATTTTCAGACCTCCATACTCGGTATCCTGCTTCAGTAGAAGATGGAATTGGGAGATTTCCATACAAGTAATCATCCTTGCCTCTTCCTATAACAAATATCTCCACAGCTCTGCTCCATGGTAAGTAGTTGTGACCCGTTAGTTTATGGTTAGTATCATAATGGAGTTTCCATCAAGAGTACTAGGTAGTTGTGGTGTTAGGCTTTCTGAGGACGTCCCACCTCTAGGAAGTGTAGAGGTCGTTTCTGAGGTTTCCGGCAACTCAGCCATGGTGGTTATGCTGGCAGACTAAAGAAGATTTGATAATGAACAACAAAAAAGATGAAGAAGAAGAAATGAATTTTTAGCGTTCTGGAGATTAATAAGGAAGAGTGTATAGGGTGAAGATTTAGACAGAGAAGAAGAGTCTGAAAGACGTAAAGGGGAAGAATTAAAATTGTGATGAGAAAGTTGGAAAAAAGTGAATCAGACAGATAGCGTGAAAAGAAGAAAAAAAAGGTCTTGGAACACGGATTGAGGAATTTTACCAAATAAAATAAAGCCTTTGGGAAGGGTATCGATAAAAGTGATGTAGACAATTGGAGAAAATGTTGGTAAAGGTGATGTAGACGTGTCCTTTTATGTCTTTGTATACTGTGCTGCATGGACACTTTAATGGTACCAGAGAAAATAAAGAGGATACATACGAACACGTTTTCTCTTCCACTTCTATTTTATATTTTATATCAAAGCAACATGTCCAACACTTTTCCACCGAAACTTGGTGAGATATGAGGGTATCCAGCTGTCAAATAAATAATAAAATATATTGCAACTACCCTTTCTTTCTTACGAAAGGTTGTCTTCAACCTTAGCTCCTTGAATGGAGTTTCTGCAATAACGATGGAGATGAAGGTAAAACGTAGCGCAATAAAAAACGCAAGGAATTTACCAAGCTTTGCTTTCCAACACAATAGCTCTGATAGCATATAGAAATTCAACCTTCAAGATAACTTGAGAATATAATAGCAGAAATAAATGGAGAATGAGAAACTTTGAGTTCTTGGACTGAAATTAATAATTTCAGATTGTCTTTAATGTACACACCAACCCACTACTTATATACAAATAGCCAACGGCTATTACTTCTCTAACGGTAACCTACACTGATAAAATTTAAACTATTGTACTGTACAGTATTTTAAATATGCTATATACATGTATTTAATTAATGCTTTTCTTCTAGTATTTCTACAGATTTATTTTTTATTTTTTTGGGCGGGGCACAAATAATCACATCATTCATAGTTATGAGGAGAATGTACATAAAGGAGAGTCCAATGCAAGCACAATCAACCTAGCTACGAAAGTTAAGCTTATCTGATAACAGTCTAATCTCTACCCAAAATAATGATGATGATGATAATGATATCACATCTAAGAAAAAAAACTTATAGCAATATCCCTATTACTTCTGTTTCTCGATTAAGCAGAAACCAACAAAAGGGAGAAACTGTTCGAAATGGTTCACAAGATATTTTATTAAAGAAAACTTTATCACCAAAATTTCACTCGAAATACAAAGCTCACAATGACAAGTTAACAGGAGCGAAGCGTGACTAAGAAATTATGGAAGATCGTCTTTGCAAGCCACTATAGAGCCAACTAATAGAAGGTTTCAATTCACCAGTTTTCTGACCCAATACATGCACCCTCACACACAACCCACATTATGAAAATATGGGTTTTTCTTATATCTACTTCACTAACCAAACAATTCTCTATTTTGTCTAAGGTTTCAAGCTAAGAAGGACAAATGGGAATGACAGTATCAGCATATATATATATAAGGCCACCACAATCTAATAAACAAGGTACCAATTTACAAAATACTCTGTCTTAAATGAATCTAAGATTTCGACACAGAGATTGGAAGTGATTAGACTGTTTATAATATAGTGTAACAAGGCTAGATAAATCTTTGTCTTGTTTTTCCAATACTCTCTCTACTTTGAAAGTTTTGTATGGATAAAAGTGCTCATCAAAGAACATCAGAATGGTCGAATGGTTGGAACACTTAAAATTGATGAATAAGTGCCCAACAACAACCCAAAGAAAAGAAGCCTCCAGGTTAACTTCAATGGCTGGAAACTATAATGGTTATATCCAAACAATGGCTCAAAAGCAGAATCTAAGCCGAGTTTCATATCCAACCACAATGACTCAAATAATGCATATATCTGAATCATAGTAATTAGTGTATGATCTTAAGTAACTAATGAGTATAAGTACCTATAAAAGCAGCAAATAGCTTCAGATATTTTCTTTTCTCTCATCACTCCATGCAATCCACGGTGCACTTGTGCCACAAGGCAACAACCAAGAAGATGAAGAAGAATGGGCCATCTCCCATCCTCACTCTGTACACTAGCAAATATTTTCTCCTTTTGTGAGTATGCATCAACAATCTTGAGCAGATACTGAAAAAGGATAAAACTTGAGTCATGCTACCACTTCTTGAACCAGTATAAAGGAATCAGATTCTAAAATTTCAAAAAAAGTTTGCACCTCAATGGCATCGTACTAGACATGTCGAAAAAGGATTAAAGCAATATTAACAGAATGGGTGAAGAAATCATAAGATTCTTCTCCTATTCCCCCCAATATTACCCAGCTGGTAAATTCTCAAACTAGAGTAACTATGCCATTAGGATCAGTAAGTTGCGTAAAAGAGGTGTGTCTCTGATCTTCTGCAAGCACTAGGACAAAAGCCAGTGTGAACTCGTGTTTACCAAGCTTTTCACTCAAATTTCTCCTTTGCGTATGTCCATCTGATCAAGGTAACAATATAAAAAGAAAAGGAAATGCTGAAGTTAGAAACAACCGTCAATTAACCTGAAACCTTACAGTAAAAGATATTATATGGCTTACCAAAAGAGTGTGTGTGTGTGTGTGTGTGAGAGAGAGAGAGAGAGAGAGAGAGACCATACTGACTATTCAAACATTTAATTCTTTTACAGGAACCAAATAATTGATATATAGAAGTATTTAAGTTTGGCTTTTCCTAAAAGACAGAGAACAAGGGAAAAGCAGATGCCCGAGTACATGCACCAACATCTGGCTAACAATAGTTTAGTAACTATTAATATGGGTATAAAGCGAATAAATGATGTTTTCCCCCTTTAGAGCTCGCCCATGCTACCAGTAACATGCAGATAGACCTGTTGCCCATGGCCAGACCCCGCTTTATGCCAGCAGGGGAAATGAAGATGGACCAGATTCCATCTACATGGTCAAACATCCTCATAATAACTTCCCCATATGCCATAATCTGAAGTATTAACAGTAACTGCATCTGTATGAAATACAATTATTTTCAAGTTTTAAATTAAAGCCTAGTGAAGAACTTCAGATTCCATGGTAGCTATTAACCATCTAGTAGTTGTCAAAAAACAGTGACACAAAAATTAATTTGATAAGAAGACAAAAAACTAAACACTCACATTACATCCAAAGCCAGCAGCAGATACATGACTTTAATGCTGGATACTACCAACAAAGCATACCTATTTGAAGGGAGGAGAGTTGAGTACTAAAATCCTCCATTGCATGAGACTCTATCGGACTCGTCACAATAAAGTTAATGATATGCCACTCGTTAAGAATTTCTTGAATCATTGGAACTAGCTCAAGCTTTATCCTGAAGACATTGGCATGTGACAAGTGGATCTGCAAGAGGCAGCATGAGTAAGATTATATTCATAGGTGATATATTTGAGTCGAATAGAGTCTCTAAAGTCTACTCATTCGAACAGAGCCTAAACCCTGATCCACGACATCAAAAAAAGGCAATCCTCAAATGAAAAACAAAACATGTCCCACAAATTGGGTAACTATATATCTAACTTCTGTAGCCACGATGCGAGCCAGAAAGCATGCTCCAGAATAATGGACCAAAATATAATAATAATAACAACAACAACAACAATAATGATAATAATAATTATTATGCAATAATAATTATTATTATTGTTATTATTATTATTATTATTATTATTATTATTATTATTATTATTTTGTAAGCTAACATTTTCATATATAAGCCGAATTAAGCAAATTTACACAAAAGGATGCTCGGGCGGGCAGCATCAAGTATGTCTTGCTCAAAATACAAAGGCACAAACTATTACTAGCTAGATCTAACCATAGACTAGTCCAAGGATGATCCTAATCCATATTTCAAAACAAAACAAAAATACAAGATACCATAGTTGAGCATACCAAAGGTTTAAAAAATAGCAGAAAGAGAAGAACATCTTCATCATCATCATCCGTACCCAGTATATCTCAACGACAGCAAAAGCTATCGCTAGGGTCTGAGGAGGGTAAGTGGTAGGCAAACAATACCTCTGTCCCAAGGGATAGAAAGTCTGCTTCCAGTGAGACTCCCGGCTCTATATGTACAAGGAGAAGAACATCTGTTGAAGGTAATACAACTTGGAATAAACAAAAACAAACATAAATAAACAGGAATATAGTAGCACCAAGGAAAGTGGCTAGAACTCCAAGTGGAACCAAAGTGGATAACAAGGAGAATCATGATGAGCAGCTGATGAAGTTGGGGGCATAAAAGCAAGAAGAGGCTAAAATAGCAACATCCTTTTTTTTGTAATTTAAATTTTATTTATATATCCTTTGCGGAAATTTACACAGCTTTTCACCATGGTAGGTGTCAGCTAGCAAGGCCGCGAGAGGGCTTTGCAAACTACAAAAGGACAGTTTCATTACAATATAAGCATTCTAGCTAGATTTCGGAACTTTGTCAAAGCAAAAGTAATATAATAAAATAATAGCAACATCGCCCATGAATTATGAAAAATATCCGAGATGCCATGCCCAAAAGAAATGCCTGAAGGTAACAGAAGAGGACAGGAACTAGAGGATAGAAATGAGGGAAGGGGAGCAGTGACAAGAGCAGCAACCAGTGGTTAGACTTTGAAAATATTCATAGGGAGACTCAAGGAGATGGCAAGATTCTAGCTTTTTCTTGTAAGTCAAATTTTATATATATACTGAATCAATATAAAGATACGTAGGTTTAAGAAATAAATTTACAAAAGGTAGCTGTTACAGTAGGCAATACCAAGAGACTTACCTTTTAGTATGACAATGTGAACCCACTTAACCCAAAGACTTTCTTTACCTTCACAAATATGCCATAGGATCTTCATCAAGTATGTATTATTTATTTGTACTAAGTAGGGAATTCTCAGTCCTCCTATTACTTTTGGTAAACAAACAGCTTTTAATTTAACTTTTGCCTTACTTAAGCCACCCAGAGAAAGGTACATAGATACTTCAATTTCCTATATCAACTTCCTTGGAATAAAGAAGGATGTTGTCTAATATCTACAAATTGCTATCAGACTGAGTTTATTAGCTAGAGTTCACCTCCATACGAGAGTTTAGGAAAAAGCCAACTATTGATCCTACTGTTTAACCTATCCAGCAGAGGGGCACAGTGCGAGAAAGATAGCTTTCCACTTAAGAGGGGATGCCTAGATACTTAATAGACAGAGAACCCGGAGACATCCCAAGTATATCAGCAACGGTAGTCTTTTTAGCATTAGAAACCTTTAAGACAAAAACTTCACTTTTATGGAGATTAGACCTAAGTCCAGATAGGGCCCAAAAATCATCAAGAGACTCCTTTATGATCTTTATAAAGTGTATATGAGCACGAGAGAAGATGAAAAGATCATCAGCAAAAGAAAAAAGTTGAGTTTCAGGTGGTCACAACTAGACTGATATTTAAATTGGGAGATGTCAATTCTGCTTTCGAGGATCTGGATAAACCCTTCCATGACCAGTATAAACAGATAAGAGGAAAATGGTCACCCTGCCTAAGGCCCCTACAGGTAGAGAAGTGACCCGTTAGGAAACCATTGTGATTTATAGAAAAGATGGTTGTGGTAATGCAAAGCTTAATCAATTCATGAATTTCTCAGGAAAGTTCATTTGTTTCAGAATTTTCAGGAGATAGTTCTAGTTGACAGTGTCAAAAGCCTTCATTATGTGAACCTTAATAGCACACCTACTACGGCCAGCAAGCTTATGGTATCCTTTAACTAGATCATGCATGATCTAGTTATAGATTTTCCATAGTTATAGGATCCCATGAATCTCATCAAATATTTACCATAAATTAAAGAGTGGATTGATCCCTCATCAATCTAAAAATAGGAAGCAGTGTATCTCGGTTTATACATAACTTTTTCTTAAGAGAATCAATAAAACAATTGCATCTTCCATCTCTTCATTATATCAGAGCCATGGTGATACAATACCACTTCCCACAAAATCAGGATGGCTGCAGAAAACTCCGCCATCTCTAGTATCCAAGAACACTATTCCACCCCAGGAAATGAAACTGGGACAAGTTCTCACAATACCACATATGATGGTATTCCAATGGTCATATCTGGCCACAAACTCAAGGGTAATAATTACCTATCCTGGTCAAAAGCAATGGACAAGTTTATCACCAGGAAAGGAAAAGAAGAATACCTATTTGGGACACTGAAAGCCCCAGCAACAGATGATCCCAAATATAAAAGTTGGAAAGCAGACAACAGCATGATAATGTCATGGTTTGTTGGGTCTATGAATTTGGATAACAGTGAAGATTTTCCTCTCTACTCAACAGCTGATGAAATATGGGCAGCTGCAAAGGAAATGTATTCAAAAAAAGATAATACATCTGAACTGTATGATATAGAAGTCCAGCTTCAAGACCTGAAACAAGGTGACATGAATGTCACAAAACATTTCACCCAACTAATCAGGGCATGGATGCCTTTGAAGTCTACACCTGGAGTTGTGCCACTGATGCCCAGCGGTATAAAGAAATCACTGAGACCAAGCGAGTGCTTAGATTCCTCATTGGACTAAATACTGAGTTGGATGGAGTTAGAGGAAGAATACTTGGCACCAAGCCACTGCCTAGCCTAAAGACATCATTCTCAAAAGTTATGCATGAGGAAAGCCGTAGAAAACTGATGGTTAACCCTCTCTCGTACTGAGTGACAATTCAGCCCTTGCAGTCAAGCCGGCAAAACATCAGAACAACACTCCCAACAGTTCCAGACCTTATTGCAACTACTGCAAGAAATCTGGACACACTGTCAATGAATGCTGAAAGCTAAAGGCAAACTTACAGATGGAACGCATCCCAAGGCAAACTGGAAAAACTCCAACACTGGGAACAATCCCATCTGGAGGGCATCCAGAATTGGCAAATCTCCCAATAGTTACAGCAACATGGTCGTTCGTGAAAGTCCTGAAGGAATCAATCTCCCTACCAAAGACCAGATTGAGGCACTATTGCATCTCCTCAATCAAAAAGGAGGAGAAACTTAGGGACCTACCCAAGCTTACATGGCCAACACAGGCAACTTGAGTGATCAGAATCAACCATGGATTGTAGATGCTGGTACCTCTGATCACATGACCAATGAAGGTGAGATTATAACTGAATACATTAAGTTTTCTTCACCTAAATTTGTGCAATTGGCTGATGGGACTTCTAGGAAAATCATAGGGAATGGATCAGTGAAACTGAATCACAACCTAACACTAATAAATGTCCTACATGTACCTGACTTCAGATTAAACCTACTCTCTGTAGGTAACCTAATAAAAGACTCAGGATGTATTGTTGAGTTTTCACCAACTGTATGCCATTTTCAGGATGCCGATTCGAGAATGAAGATCGACAATACTTCTTTTTCCTCAAAGTAACCACCTGATTGAATTAAAGCAAGAGGACTATAACGAAGACAGACAACCTTAGTAAAAAAAACACAAAACCAAAGAAACTTGGTGGATTATGGTAACTAACTCAAAAGGGTAATGGTACTACAAATTATTCCTGCATGAAACAAAACAAACTAAATAAGAAGCCAAAATAACAATTCTTAAACCAGAACAAGAGATATTAGGACATGTACCTTGACATTATGCCCCACAATCGACTAAGACCGACATCATCCTGTAGTTCAAACATGAAGCCTACATATGTTTGTACAAAAACTTTTAGAGTGGCTCATAAAAGAAGGTGGAAAAAAGTTCAATCAGACAAATATTAGATGTGTTTACAGAAATGTGCAAAATGACATAGTTCAACCAGAAAAGGAAGGTGCTATTAAAAACTGTATGACATGTAGAGTCGTAAAACATGAAACAAAAGAAGATTGAAGAAAAACAGCTAGTTTAAATAGCGCATACTTAACTATCTTCATGTAGCATCGCCAACAGAATGACATCCTTTTCAGGATTAGGTTCACCAACCCACAATTTAACATATGTAGATCCTGAAATAAAAAGGTTAAAGACACCACATAATATCATCAACCAAAAAGGAAAATTAACCCAAGTAACTTCAGATGCCACGTAACTTGACTGCAAGCAAGTAGTACATATGCTAACCCACATCAACTAATGAAGCAGCTCAACAAAGATCCTTAACATTTAGACAAAACTACATAAATTTATTATACCCAGAATTCAGTTTTACAGGAGAAAACAAGACATTCTAGTGAGCAAAATCCAGGTAGATAAGCACTTCGTGTTAGTTATATCAAAGTTCTAAGTTATTTTAACAAAGTCATAAACAAAGAGAACATTAATTTATTTCATCTTATGGTCAAGAAATTCACCTGTTGAATGACTAAAAATTTTGGTATGGCTTTCCATGTCCCACAGTCTGAAGATCCCGTCAGAATGAATCACGAAAAGCAATTTTATATTCACTTATCAGAACTTCCGTTTGGATAATATGGAGCTGATGATACCCTTCATCTTTAAGATTTAATCTTCAGGTAAGCTAATGCAAGGAAAATTTCCCATCTTTTTGTTACAACATTTGGCAGTTTCATTTTAGTTAAAATAGATATCTCCTTTTTGTTACTTCCGATTCTTTTAGGCATCTTACATTGAAATGCATGATATCAATCATCAGAACTTTTTATCAAAATTATTGATTCTTTTTTTTGTTTTTGTTTGCTTTTGTAACTACTTTTTATCAAGATTCCAAGTCTACTTACAGTATAGAAGGGTTCTCTCTCATGAGCTCTCAGGTTTTAAGTTTCTTAACTCAAACAATGAGCTTCTTTTTCCTCAAAAGTAACCCACCTGACTGAACTAAAACAAGATGATTATGACGTAGACAGACAACCTTAGTAAAAAAACACAAAACCAAAGAAATTTGGTGGAGTATGTTTACTAACTCAAAAGGGTAATGATACTACACATTATTCCTGCACGAAACAAAACAAACTAAATAAGAAGCCAAAATAACAATTCTTAAACCAAGATAAGAGATATTAGGACACGTACCTTGACAATATGCCCGACAATCGACTAAGACCGACATCATCCAGCGGTTCAATCATGAAGCCTACATATGTTTGTACAAAAACTTTTATAGTGGCTCACAAAAGAAGGCATAAACAAAAGTTCAATCGAACAAATACTAGATGTCTTTACAGAAATGTGCAAAATGACATAGTTCAACTAGAAAAGGAAAGGGCTATTAAAAACTGTATGAAATGTAGAGTCATAAAACATGAAATAAAAGAAGATTGGAGAAAAACAGCTAGTTTAGATAGCGCATACTTAACTATCTTCATGTAGCATCGCCAACAGAATGACATCCTTTTCAGGATTAGGTTCACCAACCCACAATTTAACATATGTAGATCCTGAAATAAAAAGGTTAAAAACGACATAATACCAAGAAAGAAAATCAACCAAGCAACTTAAGATGCCACGTAACTTGACTGCAAGCAAGCAGTACATACGCATCAACTAATGAAGCAGCTCAACAAAGATCCTTAACCTTTAGACTAAATTACATAAATTTATTATACCTAAAGTTCGATTTTACCGGAGAAAACAAGACATTCTAGTGAGCAAAGTCCAGGGAGATAGGCACTTCGTGTTAGTTATACTAAAGATCTAAGTTATTTTAACAAAGTCATAAAACAAAGGGAACGTTAATTTGTTTCATCTTATGGTCTAGAAATTTACCTGTTGAATGACTTAAAATTTGGTATGGCTTTCCATGTCCCACAGTCTGAAGATCCCGTCAGAATGAATCACGAAAAGCAACTTCTTCTGAAACAACTCTGACATCACTAAATCTCGTATGGCAGAAGACGTTCGAGACCTGGATGACCTTTTATTGCACTTTAGACCAACAAATATGAAATTGCCCATGTACATAGCAATATGTAGAACAACTGCATTAAAATAAATCATAAACTATACTATTTTAGGCTCTTGGAGGTAGACAACAGAAATCAAAAGATAAACAAAAACTAAACCAAGCAATTGAAAGAGTAAAGCAAAACACAAAACACATGCAATTATATTCATTTATCAGAACTTCAGTTTGGATAAGATGGAGCTAGTGATACCCTTCATCTTTAAGATTTAATCTTCAGGTAAGCTAATGCAAAGAAAATTTCTCATCTTTTTGTTACAACATTTGGCAGTTTAATTTTAGTTAGAATAGATATCTCCTTATTGTTACTTCCGATTCCTTTAGCCAGCTTACATTGAAATGCAGGATATCAATCATCAGAACTTTTTATCAAAATTATTGATTCTTTTTTTGTTTTTGTTTTCTTTTGTTACTATGTTTTATCAAGAATCCAAGTCTACTTACATTATAAAAGGGTTCTCTCTCATGAGCTCGAAGGATTTAAGTTTCTTAACTCAAACAATTAGCTTCTTTTTCCTCAAAGTAACCACCTGATTGAATTCAAACAAGATGACTATGACGTAGACAGACAACCTCAGTAAAAAAACAAAACCCAAAGAAACTTGGTGGAGTATGGTAACTAACTCAAAAGGGTAATGGTATTACACATTATTCCTGCACGAAACAAAACTAACTAAATAAAAAGCCAAAACAACAATTCTTAAACCAGGACAAGAGATATTAGGACACGTGCCTTGACAATATGCCCCACAATCGACTAAGACCGACATCATCCTGCAGTTCAAACATGAAGTCTACATATGTTTGTACAAAAACTTTTAGAGTGGCTCACAAAAGAAGGCATATCCAAAAGTTCAATCAGACAAATACTAGATGTCTTTACAGAAATGTGCAAAATGACATAGTTCAACCAGACAATGAAGGGGCTATTAAAAACTGTATGAAATGTAGAGATAAAACATGAAACAAAAGAAGATTGGAGAAAAACAGCTAGTTTAGATAGCGCATACTGAACTATCTTCATGTAGCATCGCCAACAGAATGACATTCTTTTCACGATTAGGTTCACCAACCCACAATTTAACATATGTAGATCCTGAAACAAAAAAGTTAAAGCACAACATAATATCATTAACCAAAAAAGAAAATTAACCCAAGTAAATTCAGATGCCACGTAACTTGACTGCAAGCAAGCAGTACATACGCTAATCCACATCAACAAATGAAGCAGCTCAACAATGATCCTTAACCTTTAGACAAAACTACATAAATTTATTATATCCATAATTCAGTTTTACCAGAAAAAACAAGACATTATAGTGAGCAAAATCCAGGTAGATTAGCACTTATGGTCTAGAAATTTACCTGTTGAATGAGTGAAAATTTTGGTATCGCTTTCCATATCCCACAGTCTGAAGATCCCTTCAGAATGAATCACGAAAAGCAACTTCTTCAAAAACAACTCTGACATCACTAAATCTAGTATGGCGGAAGACGACGAGACCTGGATGACATTCTACGGCTCTTTAGACCAACAAATATGAAATTGCTCATGTACTTAGCAATATGTACAAAACCGCATTAAAATAAATCATAAAACTATACCATTGTAGGCAAGGTAGACAACAAAAATCAAATTATAAACAAAAACTAAACCCAGCAATCGAAAGAGTAAAGCAAAACACAAAACACATGCAATTTTATATTCACTTATCAGAAATTCAGTTTGGACAATATGGAGCTGATGATACCCTTCATCTTTACGATTTAATCTTCAGGTAAGCTAATGCAAGGAAAATTTCCCATCTTTTTGTTACAACATTTGGCAATTTCATTTTAGTTAGAATAGAAGCAGTTTCATTTTAGTTAGAATAGATATCTCCCTATTGTTACTTCCGATTCTTTTAGGCAGCTTACATTGAAATGCAGGATATCAAATCATCAGAACTTTTTATCAAAATTATTGATTCTTTTTTTGTTTTTGTTTTCTTTTGTAACTACTTTTTATCAACATTCCAAGTCTAATTACAGTATAGAAGGGTCCTCTTTCATGAGCTCTCATGTTTTAAGTTTCTTAACTCAAACAATCATCTTCTTTTTCCTCAAAGTAACCACCTGATTGAATTAAAACAAGATAACTATGACGTAGACAAACAACCTTAGTAAAAAAACACAAAACCAAAGAAACTCGGTGGAGTATGGTAAATAACTCAAAAGGGTAATGGTACTACAAATTATTCCTGCACGAAACAAAACTAACTAAATAAAAAGCCAAAACAACAATTCTTAAACCAGGACAAGAGATATTAGGACACGTACCTTGACATTATGCCCCACAATCGACTAAGACCGACATCATCCTACAGTTCAAACATGAAGCCTACATATGCTTGTGCAAAAACTTTTAGAGTGGCTCACAAAAGAAGGCGGAAACAAAAGTTCAATCAGACAAATACTAGATGTCTTTACAGAAATGTGCAAAATGACATAGTTCAACCAGAAAAGGAAGGGGCTATCAAAAACTGTATGAAATGTAGAGTCATAAAACATGAAACAAAAGAAGATCAGAGAAAAAGAGCTACTTTAGATAGCGCATACTGAACCATCTTCATGTAGCATCGCCAACAGAATGACATTCTATTCAGGATTAGGTTCATCAACCCACAATTTAGCATATGTAGATCCTGAAACAAAAAGGTTAAAGACACAACATAATATCATCAACCAAAAAAAATTAATCCAAGTAACATCAGGTGCCACATAACTTGACTGCAAGAAGGCAGTACATATGCTAATCCACATCAACTAATGAAGCTGCTCAACAAAGATCCTTAACTTTAGACAAAACTACATAAATTTATTATACCCAGAATTCAGTTTTACCGGAGAAAACAAGAGATTCTAGTGAGCGAAATCCAGTTAGATAAGCACTTTGTGTTAGTTATATCAAATTTCAAAGTTATTTAACAAAGTCATAAAACAAAGGGCACGTTACTTTAGTTCATCTTATGGTCTAGAAATTTACCTGTTGAATGACTGAAAATTTTGGTATAGCTTTGCATATCCCACAGTCCGAAGATCCCGTCAGAATGAATCACGAAAAGCAACTTCTTTTGAAACAACTCTGACATCACTAAATCTCGTATGGCGGAAGACGTTCGAGACCTGGATGACATTCTTCTATGGCTCCTTAGACTAACAAATATGAAATTGCTCATGTACTTTGCAATATGTAGAAACTGCATTAAAATAAATCATAAAACTATACCATCGTAGGCTGTTGGAGGTAGACAACAAAAATCAAAAGATAAACAAAAACTAAACCAAGCAATCGAAAGAGTAAAGCAAAACACAAAACACATGCAATTTTATATTCACTTATCAGAACTTCAGTTTGGATAATATGGAGCTGATGATACCCTTCATCTTTAAGAATTTAATCTTCAGGTAAGCTAATGCAAGGAAAATTTCCCATCTTTTTGTTACAACATTTGGCAATTTCATTTTAGTTAGAATAGAAGCAGTTTCATTTTAGTTAGAATAGATATCTCCCTATTGTTACTTCTGATTCTTTTAGGCAGCTTACATTGAAATGCTTGATATCAATCATCAGAACTTTTTATCAAAATTATTGATTCTTTTTTTGTTTTTATTTTCTTTTGTAACTACTTTTTATCAAGATTCCAAGTCTAATTACAGTATAGAAGGGTTCTCTCTCATGAGCACTCAGGTTTTAAGTTTCTTAACTCAAACAATCAGCTTCATTTTCCTCAAAGTAACCACCTGATTGAATTAAAACAAGATAACTATGACGTAGATAGACAACCTTATTAACAAACATAAAACCAAAGAAACTTGGTGGAGAATGGTAACTAACTCAAAAGGGTAATGGTACTACACATTATTCCTGCACGAAACAAAACTAACTAAATAAAAAGCCAAAACAACAATTCTTAAACCAGGTCAAGAGATATTAGGACACATACCTTGACATTATGCCCCACAATCGACTAAGACCAACATCATCTTGCAGTTCAAACATGAAGCCTACATACGTTTGTACAAAAACTTTTAGAGTGACTCACAAAAGAAGGCGGGAAAAAAGTTCAATCAGACAAATACTAGATGTCTTTACAGAAATGTGCAAAATGACATAGTTCAACCAGAAAAGGAAGGGGCTATTGAAAAATGTATGAAATGTAGAGTCATAAAACATGAAACAAAAGAAGATTGGAGAAAAACAACTACTTTAGATAACACATACTGAACTATCTTCATGTAGCATCGCCAACAGAATGACATTCTTTTCAGGATTAGGTTCACCAACCCACAATTTAACATATGTAGATCCTGAAACAACAAAGTTAAAAACACAACATAATATCATCAACCAAAAAAGAAATTAACCCAAGTAACTTCAAATGCCATGTAACTTGACTGCAAACAAGCAGTATATACGCTAATCCACATCAACTAATGAAGCAGCTCAACAAAGATACTTAACCTTTAGACAAAACTACAAAAATTTATTATGCACAGAATTCAGTTTTACTGGGAAAAACAAGACATTCTAGTGAGCGAAATCCAGGTAGATAAGCACTTCGTGTTAGTTACATCAAAGTTCTAAGTTATTTTAACAAAGTCATAAAACAAGGGCACGTTAATTTATTTCATCAAATATTTACCATAATACAAAGAGTGGATTGATCCCTCATCAATCTAAAAATAGAAAGCAGTGTATCTCGGTTTATACACAACTTTTTCTTAAGAGAATCAATAAAACAATTGCATGTTCCGTCTCTTCATGGTATCAGAGCCATGGTGCTACAATACCACTTCCCACAAAATCAGAATGGCTGCAGAAAACTCCGCCATCTCTAGTATCCAAGAACACTATTCCACCCCAGGAAATGAAACTGGGACAAGTTCTCACAATACCACATATGATGGTATTCCAATGGTCATATCCGGCCACAAACTCAAGGGTAATAATTACCTATCCTGGTCAAAAGCAATGGACATGTTTATCACCGGGAAAGGAAAAGAAGAATACCTATTTGGGACACTGAAAGCCCCAGCAACAGATGATCCCAAATATAAAAGTTGGAAAGCTGACAACAGCATGATAATGTCATGGTTTGTTGGGTATATGGATTTGGATATCAGTTAAGATTTTCCTCTCTACTCAACAGCTGATGAAATATGGGCAGCTGCAAAGGAAATATATTCAAAAAAGATAATACATCTGAACTGTATGGTATAGAAGTCCAGCTTCAGGACCTGAAACAAGGTGACATGAATGTCACAAAATATTTCACCCAACTAATCAGGGCATGGATGCCTTTGAAGTCTACACCTGGAGTTGTGCCACTGATGCCCAGCGGTATAAAGAAATCACTGAGACCAAGCGAGTGCTCAGATTCCTCATTGGACTAAATATTGAGTTGGATGGAGTTAGAGGCAGAATACTTGGCACCAAGCCACTGCCTAGCCTAAAGACGTCATTCTCAGAAGTTATGCATGAGGAAAGCCGTAGAAAACTGATGGTTAACCCTCTCCCGTACTGAGTGAAAATTCAGCTCTTGCAATCAAGCGGGCAAAACATTAGAACAACACTCCCAACAGTTCCAGACCTTATTGCAACTACTGCAAGAAATCTAGACACACTGTCACTGAATGCTGGAAGCTAAGGGGCAAACTTACAGATGGAAGGCAACCCAAGGAAAACTGGAAAAACTCCAACACTGGGAACAATCCCATATGGAGGGCATCCAGAATTGGTAAATCTCCCAACAGTTACAGCAACATGGTCGTTCATGAAAGTTCTGAAGGAATCAATCTCCCTACACCAGATTAAGGCACTATTGCATCTCCTCAATCAAAAAGGAGGAGAAACTTAGGAACCTACCCAAGCTTCCATGGCCAACACAGGCAATATGAGTGATCAGAATCAACCATGGATTGTAGATTCTGGTGCCTCTGATCACATGACCAATGAAGGTGATATTATAACTGAATACATTAAGTTTTCTTCACCTAAATTTGTGCAACTGGCTGATGGGACTTCTAGGAAAATCATAGGGAATGGATCAGTGAAACTAAATCACAACCTAACACTAATAAATGTCCTACATGTACCTGACTTAAGATTCAACCTACTCTCTGTAGGTAAACTAATAAGAGACTCAGGATGTATTGTTGAGTTTTCACCAACTGTATCCCATTTTCAGGATGCCAATTCGAGAATGAAGATTGGCAGTGCTTCATTTTCCTCAAAGTAACCACCTGATTGAATTAAAGCAAGATGACTATGACGAAGACAGACAACCTTAGTAAAAAAACACAAAACCAAAGAAACTTGGTAGAGTATGGTAACTAACTCAAAAGGGTAATGCTACTACAAATTATTCATGCATGAAACAAAACAAACTAAATAACAAAATAATCATTCTTAAACCAGAACAAGAGATATTAGGACACGTACCTTGACATTATACCCCACAATCGACTAAGACCGACATCATCCTGCAGTTCAAACACGAAGCCTACATATGTTTGTACAAAAACTTTTAGAGTAGCTCATAAAAAAGCTGAAAAAAAAGTTCAATCAGACAAATACTAGATGTGTTTACAGAAATGTGCAAAATGACATAATTCAACCAGAAAAGGAAGGGGCTATTAAAAACTGTATGACATGTAGAGTCGTAAAACATGAAACAAAAGAAGATTGAAGAAAAACAGCTAGTTTAAATAATGCATACTGAACTATCTTCATGTAGCATCGCCAACAGAATGACAACCTTTTCAGGATTAGGTTCACCAACACACAATTTAACATATGTAGATCCTGAAATAAAAAGGTTAAACATGACATAATATCATCAACCAAAAACGAAAATTAACCCAAGCAACTTCAGATGCCACGTAGCTTGACTGGAAGCAAGTAGTACATACGCTTACCCACATAAACTAATGAAGCAGCTCAACAAAGATCCTTAACCTTTAAAGAAAACTACATAAATTTATTATACCCAGAATTCAGTTTTACAGGAGAAAACAAGACATTCTACTGAGCGAAATCCAGGTAGATAAGCACTTTGTGTTAGTTATATCAAAGTTCTAAATTATTTTAACAAAGTCATAAAACAAAGGGAACGTTAATTTGTTTCATCTTATGGTCTAGAAATTTACCTGTTAAATGACATAAAATTTTGGTATGGCTTTCCATGTCCCACAGTCTGAAGATCCCGTCAGAATGAATCACGAAAAGCAACTTCTTCTGAAACAACTCTGACATCACTAAATCTCGTATGGCAGAAGACGTTCGACACCTGGATGACATTCTATTGCACTTTAGACCAACAAATATGAAATTGCCCATGTACATAGCAATATGTAGAACAACTGCTTTAAAATAAATCATAAACTATACTATTGTAGGCTCTTGGAGGTAGACAACAGAAATCAAAAGATAAACAAAAACTAAACCAAGCAATTGAAAGAGTAAAGCAAAACACAAAACACATGCAATTATATTCACTTATCAGAACTTCATTTTGGATAATATGGAGCTGATGATACCCTTCATCTTTAAGATTTAATCTTCAGGTAAGCTAATGCAAAGAAAATTTCCCACCTTTTTGTTACAACATTTGGCAGTTTCATTTTAGTTAGAATAGATATATCCTTATTGTTACTTCCGATTCCTTTAGGCAGCTTACATTGAAATGTAGGATATCAATCATCAGAACTTTTTATCAAAATTATTGATTCTTTTTTGTTTTTGTTTTCTTTTGTTACTACGTTTTATCAATAATCCAAGTCTACTTACAGGATAGAAGGTTTCTCTCTTATGAGCTCTCAGGCTTTAAGTTTCTTAACTCAAACAATTAGCTTCTTTTTCCTCAAAGTAACCACCTGATTGAATTCAAACAAGATGACTATGACGCAGACAGACAACCTCAGTAAAAAAACAAAGCCCAAAGAAACTTGGTGGAGTATGGTAACTAACTCAAAAGGGTAATGGTATTACACATTATTCCTGCACGAAACAAAACTAACTAAATAAAAAGCCAAAACAACAATTCTTAAACCAGGACAAGAGATATTAGGACATGTGCCTTGACAATATGCCCCACAATCGACTTGATGAGCCAAATGGGGGCTGGAAACGTTGCCAAGGATGTTGTCTCCTACTCCAAACTGATTTGAACACAAGCTATGTCAAAGAACACCTCAAAGACACCCTTTGATCTTTAACCGTTGTTCTTGGCTCAATTTATGCCAACACCTCTTCCTCTTTGGCACTCCAACACATCTAAAACCTCAATGAGACCCTAAGATGCTGTTAAACCAAATAAAGAAGCAAATACTATCAAGTTCTAGGCTGGAACTTGAGAGAAAACCATAAGTGGCTTTAGACTTCAACTTGAAATGTTGATATCTCCTTGAAGGAAATTCTGGTTCAAATGTATATTGATAATGGTTGTGTATTGTTAAGTTGTTTACAATCTGATTCTAACTCTACTTATACAAAACGAAAATGCTAAGAAGTACAAGTTTTAATGTACAAAGTACTACACTAAAAAATGACATGCTTGCTTTGAACAACTTTTGCTCCAAGATTGCTGGTTGCCTTTGCCGTGTAATCCTTCTTTATTTCCAGCCTTCTTTTCTTGATTTTGATTGGATAAAAGATGGAGCAGCTTGCTTGAGAAATGCCTTTGATTGGTTGCAACTTGTAGCTTTGATTTTTCAAAGAATTTTGGCTCAACATACGTTCTCCTCTTTGCAAGATTCAGCCTAGGTTTTGATTGGTTGATGTAGTGTGCAGCTTGCTTGACCTTGGTGTTGATTGGTTCTTACTTTGGTGTTTGAATATTCAAACAAAATATCCATGAACCAGCAATTTCTCTTTTGAATTTGATTGGATCAAATGTTGGTCTTTGAATTTCAACCCTTTCTTGCGTGAGATAGGTTTTAAACAAACTCAATTTGATTGGTTCATTTGTTGTGCAGCTTGTTGAATTTTCTCAAGTTGTTTGTGATTGGTTCAAGCATTTGGAAGACTCCTTTCTATTGGTTCTTGAATTGAGCAGCTTCCTCATTCTTGTTTTCAACGTGAAGAACATTGCTTGAAATTGACATGAGTGCTTGTCACCACCTTGCTTGTAAGCTACTTGAATATCACCTACTTGCTTGGACAAAAATTCAGATTCTAATTTGCATCTTCAAGCTTTGTTTGAACAATGATATAATCTGATCAAATGGAACATGGATTGATAGGTGTTCATGCTTCTTCAATGCAAAGCTCTCTTTGACCTATCTTCAAAGACACCAAGCAACAAACACAATATGCACAACATATATGACATGTCCTAAGGGTTAGTTAAGACTATAAGACATAAGAACTAGCACTAGTGCGTGCGGAGTGAACAGTGAAATGTCATGTCTTACATAACTAACATATGACAATAAATGATACATGAAAATATGTTGCGTTGACCCCATTGTGGGCTCATCACAAGGTTTGTTGTATTTGGAATTTTGAAAGTTCCTCGTACACAACACGGCTAAACACTATGTAGTGAGAGTTCAATTCACAATTACAACAAGTTCAAATCGTATATAGTGCAATGTAAGTTCAGAAATTGATCTAAAACAACAATTGGATAGCTCTTTAACAATGTGGGGCTTAAACAATTCCTAACTTTCAGAATGTATCTAAGTCCAACAAGTTGCTTGAAACAATTGAAATCAACAAAAAGATAAAGCTATTAGCATTCACCAAGATTTCAAATGAGCTTTAAAAGCTTGTTCTAAACCACACGTTTTTGGGCTTGTTTTTCTGTTTTTCTTATGCAAATGATTTAACTAATCTAAATGCAACTTAGTTGTTTCTAAATGCAATTTATAAAGGCTGATTACTAACAACTAATGGAAAATCAGTTTTGATGCTAAGTATGCTAACTTGTTTTGTTTTGTTTTCAAGTGATCCAACCTACTTGTTTTTGTTTGGTTTTTGTTTGTATGATGCAATCAGATTCTAAACTAAATGATACTAAATGCAAGTGTTTAAGTCCTACTTATCAAACGTTTAACACTAGAAACTAGGCAGCACACTTAGTTAGCTAAACTACTTGTTTTGATCTTTAGTTTTCGGTTTTGCTTGTGCTAACTAAACAACCAACTAAACCTCTTAATCTATGTTGTAAACTGGTCTAACCAAGCTAAATAAGGCAGCACTAAAACGTTTCAAACTGATTGCACACAAGTACAAAATCAGAATTTTAACTACTTGATTACAAGCTAAACTATCAACTAATCTAATTTGTGTTCAAGTTTTCTGTTTTAAAGACTCAACTAAACTAACACTTAAACTTCTTGATTAAAGTCTAATGAAGATTATCTAAGCTAGATTGAACATGAACAACCAGGTTACACACGGTTTTGATCTAAGGTACACAAACAGATTTTAACAACACTAAGTCTAGTCTAAGTTCTTTTTTTGTGGGGGTTTTCGGTTTTGTCTACTTAACTAAGTTACCAAACTATAGTATACTATCTAATAACACTTTAAAAACATAAACTAACTACTTAAACAAACAAGCTAAAAACGGACATAAAAAAAACAGTTCACTACAAAATTTGGGCAGCATCATTCATTTGCAAATTTAATCAATGGAAACATGAATAGAAGACTAACCAACGCTCTGATACCAATTGATGAGCCAAATGGGGGCTGGAAACGTTGCCAAGGATGTTGTCTCCTACTCCAAACTGATTTGAACACAAGCTATGTCAAAGAACACCTCAAAGACACCCTTTGATCTTTAACCGTTGTTCTTGGCTCAATCTATGCCAACACCTCTTCCTCTTTGGCACTCCAACACATCTAAAACCTCAATGAGACCCTAAGATGCTGTTAAACCAAATAAAGAAGCAAATACTATCAAGTTCTAGGCTGGAACTTGAGAGAAAACCGTAAGTGGCTTTAGACTTCAACTTGAAATGTTGATATCTCCTTGAAGGAAATTCTGGTTCAAATGTATATTGATAATGGTTGTGTATTGTTAAGTTGTTTACAATCTGATTCTAACTCTACTTATACAAAACGAAAATGCTAAGAAGTACAAGTTTTAATGTACAAAGTACTACACTAAAAAATGACATGCTTGCTTTGAACAACTTTTGCTCCAAGATTGCTGGTTGCCTTTGCCGTGTAATCCTTCTTTATTTCCAGCCTTCTTTTCTTGATTTTGATTGGATAAAAGATGGAGCAGCTTGCTTGAGAAATGCCTTTGATTGGTTGCAACTTGTAGCTTTGATTTTTCAAAGAATTTTGGCTCAACATACGTTCTCCTCTTTGCAAGATTCAGCCTAGGTTTTGATTGGTTGATGTAGTGTGCTGCTTGCTTGACCTTGGTGTTGATTGGTTCTTACTTTGGTGTTTGAATATTCAAACAAAATATCCATGAACCAGCAATTTCTCTTTTGAATTTGATTGGATCAAATGTTGGTCTTTGAATTTCAACCCTTTCTTGCGTGAGATAGGTTTTAAACAAACTCAATTTGATTGGTTCATTTGTTGTGCAGCTTGTTGAATTTTCTCAAGTTGTTTGTGATTGGTTCAAGCATTTGGAAGACTCCTTTCTATTGGTTCTTGAATTGAGCAGCTTCCTCATTCTTGTTTTCAACGTGAAGAACATTGCTTGAAATTGACATGAGTGCTTGTCACCACCTTGCTTGTAAGCTACTTGAATATCACCTACTTGCTTGGACAAAAATTCAGATTCTAATTTGCATCTTCAAGCTTTGTTTGAACAATGATATAATCTGATCAAATGGAACATGGATTGATAGGTGTTCATGCTTCTTCAATGCAAAGCTCTCTTTGACCTATCTTCAAAGACACCAAGCAACAAACACAATATGCACAACATATATGACATGTCCTAAGGGTTAGTTAAGACTATAAGACATAAGAACTAGCACTAGTGCGTGCGGAGTGAACAGTGAAATGTCATGTCTTACATAACTAACATATGACAATAAATGATACATGAAAATATGTTGCGTTGATCCCATTGTGGGCTCATCAAAGACCGACATCATCCTGCGGTTTAAACATGAAGTCTACATATGTTTGTGCAAAAACTTTTAGAGTGGCTCACAAAAGAAGGCGAAAACAAAAGTTCAATCAGACAAATACTAGATGTCTTTAAAGAAATGTGCAAAATGACATAGTTCAACCAGACAAATACTAGATGCGTTTACAGAAATGTGCAAAATGACATAGTTCAACTAGAAAAGGAAGGGGCTATTAAAAACTGTATGAAACGTAGAGTCATAAAACATGAAACAAAAGAAGATTGGAGAAAAACAGCTAGTTTAGATAGCACATACTGAACTATCTTCATGTAGCATCGCCAACAGAATGACATTCTTTTAGGGATTAGGTTCACCAACCCACAATTTAACATATATAGATCCTGAAACAAAAACGTTAAAGACACAACCTAATATCATCAATCAAAAAAGAAAATCAACCCAAGTAACTTCAGATGCCACGTAACTTGACTGCAAGCAAGCAGTACATAGGCTAATCCACATCAACTAATGAAGCAGCTCAACAAAGATACTTAACCTTTAGACAAAACTACATAAATTTATTATACCCATAATTCAGTTTTACCGGGAAAAAAAGACATTCTAGTGAGCGAAATCTAGGTAGATAAGCACTTCGTGTTAGTTATATCAAAGTTCTAAGTTATTTTAACAAAGTCATAAAACAAGGGAACTTTAATTTATTTCATCTTATGGTCTAGAAATTTACCTATTGAATGACTGAAAATTTTGGTATGGCTTTCCATATCCCACAGTCTGAAGATCCCCTCAGAATGAATCACGAAAAGCAACTTCTTCTGAAAAAACCTTGACATCACTAAATCTCGTATGGCGGAAGGCGTTCAAGACCTGGATGACATTCTACGACTCTTTAGACCAACAAATATGAAATTGCTCATGTACTTAGCAATATGTAGAAACTGCATTAAAATAAATCATAAAATTATACCATTGTAGGCTCTTGGAGGCAGACAACAAAAATAAAAAGATAAACAAAAACTAAACCAAGCAATCTAAAGAGTAAAGCAAAACATAGAACACATGTAATTTTATATTCACTCATCAGAACTTCCGTTTGGATAATATGAAGCTGATAATACCCTTCATCTTTAAGATTTAATCTTAAGGTAAGCTGATGCAAGGAAAATTTCCAATCTTTTTGTTACAACATTTGGCAGTTTCATTTTAGTTAGAATAGATATCTCCTTATTATTACTTCCTATTCTTTTAGGCAGCTTACATTGAAATGCAGGATATCAATCATCAGAACTTTTTATCAAAATTATTGATTCTTTTTTTGTTTCTGTTTTCTTTTGTAACTACTTTTTATCAAGATTACAAGTCTACTTACAGGACAAAAGGGTTCTCTCTCATGAGCTATAAGGTTTTAAGTTTCTTAACTCAAACGGTCAGGTTCTTTTTCCTCAAAGTAACCACCTGATTGAATTAAAACAAGATAACTATGACGTAGACAGACAACCTTAGTTAAAAAAAACCAAAGAAACTTGGTGGAGTATGATAACTAACTCAAAAGGGTAATGGTACTACACATTATTCCTGCACAAAACAAAACAAACTAAATAAGAAGCCAAAATAACAATTCTTAAACCAGGACAAGAGATATTAGGACAAGTACCTTGACATTATGCCCCATAATCGACTAAGACCAACATCATCCTGCAGTTCACACACGAAGCCTACATATGTTTGAACAAAAACTTTTAGAGTGGCTCACAAAAGAAGGCGGAAACAAAAGTTCAATCAGACAAATACTAGATGTCTTCACAGAAATTTGCAAAATGACATAGTTCAACCAGAAAAGAAAGGGGCTATTAAAAACTGTACGAAATGTAGAGTCACAAAACATGAAACAAAAGAAGATTGGAGAAAAACATATAGTTTAGATAGCGCATACTGAACTATCTTCATGTAGCATCACCAACAGAATGACAGCCTTTTCAGGATTAGGTTCACCAACACATAATTTAACAAATGTAGATCCTGAAACAAAAAGGTTAAAGACATAACATAATATCATCAAACAAAAAAGAAAATTAACCCAAGTAACTTCAGATGCCACGTAACTTGACTGCAAGCAAGCGGTACATACGCTAATCCACATCAACTAATGAAGCAGCTCAACAAACATCCTTAACCTTTAGACAAAACTACATAAATTTATTATACCCAGAATTCAGTTTTACCGGGGAAAACAAGACATTCTAGCGAGCATAATCCAGGTAGATAAGCACTTCGTGTTAGTTTATCAAAGTCCAAAGTTATTTTAACGAGGTCATAGAACAAAGGGAACGTTAATTTATTTCATCTTATGGTCTAGAAATTTACCTGTTGAATGACTGAAAATTTTGGTATGGCTTTCCATGTCCCACAGTCTGAAGATCCCGACAGAATGAATCACGAAAAGCAACTTCTTCTGAATGAACTCTGACATCAGTAAATCTCGTATGGCGGAAGACGTTCGAGACCTGGATGACATTCTATGGCGCTTTAGACCAACAAATATGAAATTGCTCATGTACTTAGCAATATGTAGAACAACTGCATAAAATAAATCATAAAACTATACCGTTGCAGGCTCTTTGAGGTAGACAACAAAAATCAAAAGATAAACAAAAACTAAACCAAGCAATCGAAAGAGTAAAGCAAAACACAAAACACATGCAATTTTATATTCACTTATCAGAACTTCCGTTTGGATAACATGGAGCTAATGATACCCTTCACTTTAAGATTTAATATTCAGGTAAGCTAATGCAAGGAAAATGTCACATCTTTTTGTTACAACATTTGCAGTTTCATTTAGTTAGAATAGATATCTCCTTATATTTACTTATGATACTTTCAGGCAGCTTACATTGAAATACAAGATATCAATCATCAGAACATTTTATCAAAATTATTGATTTTTTTTTTGCTTTTGTTTTCTTTTGTAACTACTTTTTATCAAGATTCCAAGTCTACATACAGGACAAAAGGATTCTCTCTCATGAACTATAAGGTTTTAAGTTTCTTAACTCAAACGGTCAGCTTCTTTTTCCTCAAAGTAACCACATGATTGAACTAAAACAATATGACTATGATGTAGACAGACAACCTTAGTTAAAAAAACCAAAAAAAACTTGGTGGAGTATGATAACTAACTCAAAAGGGTAATGGTACTACACATTATTCCTGCACGAAACAAAACAAACTAAATAAGAAGCCAAAATAACAATTCTTAAACCAGGACAAGAGATATTAGGACAAGTACCTTGACATTATGCCCCACAATCGACTAAGACCGACATCATCCTGCAGTTCAAACACGAAGCCTACATATGTTTGTACAAAAACTTTTAGAGTGGCTCACAAAAGAAGGCGGAAACAAAAGTTCAATCAGACAAATACTGGATGTCTTTACAGAAATTTACAAAATGACATAGTTCAACCAGAAAAGGAAGGGGCTATTAAAAACTGTACGAAATGTAGAGTCACAAAACATGAAACAAAAGAAGATTGGAGAAAAACAGATAGTTTAGATAGCGCATACTGAACTATCTTCATGTAGCATCGCCAACAGAATGACATTCTTTTTGCAGGATTAGATTCACCAAACCACAATTTAACATATGTAGATCCTGAAACAAAAAGGTTAAAGACACAACATAATATCATCAACCAAAAAAGAAAATTAACCCAAGTAACTTCAGATGCCACGTAACTTGACTGCAAGCAAGTGGTACATACACTAATCCACATCAACTAATGAAGCATCTCAACAAAGATCCTTAATCTTTAGACAAAACTACATAAATTTATTATACCCAGAATTCAGTTTTACCGGGGAAAACAAGACATTCTAGTGAGCATAATCCAGGTAGATAAGCACTTCCTGTTAGTTTATCAAAGTCCTAAATTATTTTTACGAGGTCATACAACAAAGGGAACGTTAATTTATTTCATCTTATGGTCTAGAAATTTACCTGTTGAATGACTGAAAATTTTGGTATGGCTTTCCATGTCCCACAATCTGAAGATCCCGACAGAATGAATCACGAAAAGCATCTTCTTCTGAAAGAACTCTGACATCACTAAATCTCATATGGCGGAAGACGACATTTCATACAGTTTTTCATAGCCCCTTCCTTTTCTGGTTCAACTATGTCATTTTGCACATTTCTGTAATGACATCTAGTATTTGTCTGATTGAACTTTTGTTTCCGCCTTCTTTTGTGAGCCACTCTAGAAGTTTTTGTACAAAGATATGTTGGCTTCGTGTTTGAACTGCAGGGTGATGACGATCTTAGTCCATTTGGGGCATAATGTCAAGGTACGTTTCCTAATATCTCTTGTCCTGGTTTAAGAATTGTTATTTTGGCTTCTTATTTAGTTTGTTTTGTTTCGTGCAGGAATAATGTGTAGTACCATTACCCTTTTGAGTTAGTTATCATACTCCACCAAGTTTCTTTCGTTTTGTTTTTTTACTAAGGTTGATGTCTACGTCATAGTCATATTATTTTAATTCAATCAGGTGGTTACTTTGAGGAAAAAGAAGCTGACTGTTTGAGTTAAAAACTTAAAACCTTATAGCTCATGAGAGAGAACCCTTCTATCTTGTAAGTAGACTTGGAATCTTGATAAAAATTAGTTACAAAAGAAAACAAAAGCAAAAAAAATCAATAATTTTGATAAAAAGTTCTAGTGATTGATATCCTGCATTTCAATGTAAGCTGCCTGAAAGAATCAGAAGTAACAATATGGAGATGTCTATTCTAACTAAAATGAAACTGCCAACTGTTGTAACAAAAAGGTGGGAAATTTTCCTTGCATTAGCTTACTTGAAGATTAAATCTTAAAGATAAAGGGCATCATCAACTCCATATTATCCAAACGAAAGTTCTGATAAGTGTATAAAATTGCATGTGTTTTGTATTTTGCTTTACTCTTTCGATTGCTTGGTTTAGTTTTTGTTTATCTTTTGATTTTTGTTGTCTGCCTCCAAGAGCCTACAACGGTATAGTTTTATGATTTATTTTAATGCAATTGTTCTACATATTGCTAAGTAAATGAGCAATTTCATATTTGTTGGTCTAAAACGCCATAGAATGTCATCCAGGTCTCCAACGTCTTCCGCCATACAAGATTTTGTGAAGTCAGAGTTCTTTCAGAAGAAGTTTCTTTTCGTGATTCATTCTGTCGGGATCATCAGACTGTCGGACATGGAAAGACATACCAAAATTTTCAGCCATTTAACAGGTAAATTTCTAGACTATAAGATGAAATATGTAGGTTTCGTGTTTGAACTGCAGGATGATGTCAGTCTTAGTCGATTGTGGGGCATAATGTCAAGGTACTTGTCCTAATATCTCTTGTCCTGGTTTAAGAATTGTTCTTTTGGCTTCTTATTTAGTTTGTTTTGTAACATACTCCACCAAGTTTCTTTGGATTTGTGTTTTTTTACTAAGGTTGTCCGTCGACGTCATAGTCATCTTGTTTTAATTCAATCAAGTGGTTACTTTGAGGAAAAAGAAGCTGATTGTTCGAGTTGAGAAACTTAAAACCTGAGAGCTCATGAGAGAGAACCCTTCTATCTTGTAAGTAGACTTTGAATCTTGATAAAAAGTAGTTACAAAAGAAAACAAAAGCAAAAAAAAAAAAGAATCAATAATTTCGATAAAAAGTTCTGATGATTGATATCCTGCATTTCAATGTAAGCTGCCTGAAAGAATCAGAAGTAACTATAAGGAGATATCTATTCTAACTAAAATGAAACTGCAAATGTTGTAACAAAAAGATGGGAAATTTTCCTTGCATTAGCTTACCTGAAGATTAAATCTTAAAGATGAATGGTATCATCAGCTCCATGTTATCCAAACGGAAGTTCTGATAAGTGAATATAAAATTATATGTGTTTTGTATTTTGCTTTACTCTTTCGATTGCTTGGTTTAGTTTTTGTTTATCTTTTGATTTTTGTTGTCTGCCTCAAAGAGCCTACAACGGTATAGTTTTTTGATTTATTCTAATGGAGTTGTTCCACATATTGCTAAGTACATGAGCAATTTCATATTTGTTGGTCTAAAACGCCATAGAATGTCATCCAGGTCTCTATTTTCATTAACAAAAAATAATCATAATTAAGCTCAAAGTATGTTGCTTAACCAAGTTCGACATACCGGGACGTTTGGGCTATTCTTTTTTTAAACTGTTGAGAAAGAAAATGCACGGAGATTAAAAACCAGGATTGATTATGAATGATAGAACTTCATTAGAATGGCTTCTAGCAGTTTTTTTAACTAAACTAAGGAAGTTAAACTCGGTTGATTTCTAACTCAACTAAAGAAGTGAAACGATAACGAACTCCGTCAGACTAGATAAATACCTATCAGACTACACATATACCTATTGCTACAGGTAGAAAAAAATTGATCAAATTTATGAGAGACCCAAGTTATTTAGAACTCACATAGGTCTCCTTCACCTTCTCTTATGCATATGTACTTTCCAAACGAAGCTCTCCACGACGAATGAAATACATAACTTCACCTTGATGAAGTCTGAGCCAAGTTGGACATTAATAATAGTTAAATGCAGAAAAACCCATATAATTTTCACAAGTATAGCCACCTCAGGCTAGCTAAAATAGGAACGATGCTGGATAATAAACCGTCTCAACTTGAACATTAGGGCCATGAAAGGCTGAGCACTAATTTTCGCATGTATCCACCTTGGGGTCGCAAAAGACTGAGCCATATCTTTGTATAGCCTCCTGAAACATAATCTAATGAATAATTAAACTAGGTTTTAAATCTAGAAAACCTGCTGTGTGTTAATCACAGAAACTTTTGTCTTCCTTCCAGCTCCTGAAATGTAGCCTAAAAATAAATTAGACTAGGCTTCAAGGTTTGACTTATATAATGTCTCGCTGGTAACTCTTTTCTAATTTGTGAAGAATTGTTGTGTTGAGTTCCTTCGTCATGATATAGTGACTACTCAGACCTGCCGAGGTTATGCGCGACAAACCTATGCTGGCTTATTCCCCTGGTTGGGGTCACACAGACCTGTTGAGTGCTGGGATGCACAAAACCTATTGCGTCTTAATCCCTGTGCCAACTGTTGAGGAACGCGCAAAACCTATTGCGGTTTAGTCCCCTTGTTTGGGTGGCTTCTCAGACCCGCTGAGGCCAGTTGGATGTTGAGCCAGCTGGGATCTACCGAGAACACATAGTTAAGGACCTGCTTCGAGTATGTTACATTGTGTATAAACTATTTCTACTTTGAAATATCATAAACAACAACGAATGAATAAAGTATACTTGATTTTCTTGGAAGAAAATTTACAAGTATTATACATAAAATGGTTTTAAGTTAGATACATGACAACTTCGTGGCAATGTCCTATCAGCTAGAGTTTCTAACTTACATGCTCCATAGAGAGAAGCGTTGATGACGTGGTACGACCCTTGCTACTTTAGGTCAAGACTGTCTGAAGGGCCAACCTGACTTGCAGCGGTCTTTCGAAGACGAAGTCCCCCACCTTGAAGATTTTATTTCGCACTCTCGCATATGTAATATTGAGATATCAAGTTCTTGTACTGCACGAATGTGAGTCTGCTCTCATTTTTCTTCCAAACTGTGAAGATTTAAGAGTTGACTTTGTAAATTATTCTGATCAGAATAATTTTTCACTCTTAATGATGTGAAGCTAATCTTAGCTGAAATTACGACTTCAGAGTCTTATACCAAGGCAAAAAGAGTTTTCTTGTTGGGGTGGAAGAAGTTGTGTGATACGCCACACGATACTTGTTGGACCTGGCACCTGCAATAAACACCACTAGAGGGGGGTGAATAGTGGTTAGCGGAAATCACACTACAACCCTTTGTTAAAATCCCCTTTGAAAACAGAATCTGAAACCATCTCAGATTCAGAAGCCGTTTTTAAAAAATTCACAAATAATTGTACACAACTCCAAAAATTATAAAACTTTTTAGGATTGAACTTTGATGAGTTAACAAGACTCTATCCAAAAATCAGACAAAAATAAGATCGTTTGGCCCTTCAAACAAATAAAAAGATTCAGATGGTCAATCTGGACAGAATTGGACAGAATGTTGCTGATTTTGAAAAACGTATTTCTCTTTGAATACTCAACCAAAAAGGTTGATATTTTTATCAAAACACTCCTTAGGATGTGTAGATGAAGTTTCCAAAATGCCATGACCTTAAACAATTCTTGAAAAATACAAAATTTAAGTTTTCTCAAAACTGGTTAGATTGCAGCCAGATTGGAGCAGTTATCTTGAAAAGACTGAAAGACTAACTTTCCCTTGCTCAAATCAAGTGATTCTTGTTGAAAATAAAATCACCAAAAATCACGAATTTTGAAAATGTTTAGCTATTTTTTTAAATTGTGAGAAGTTGTGTGAAAACTGCAGTAAAAACGGGCAGAAAACATAAATGAAGAAACAAGACAAGAACACGGAGGATTTATCCTGGTTCGGTCAATGTGACCTACTCCAGTCCCAAGGAACACCTTTCATTGGATTTCACTATGCAAAGAAACACCTTACAACAAGAGCCAAGCTTGATCCTTGGGTTATACACCAACCCTATTCAAGACTTGGATAATCACCTTCTAAGAAACATAGTTGCAATTCCTCTACAACCTATTGATATAGCCTTATAAGAATGGGTAATCAATTTTATAAATGAAGCTCAAGAGGCTTGTAGCACAACAAAAACAACAAGAACACCTTTGCTACAAAGAATGGAATAAGAACAACAACAAGAAGAAGATGATAGCTAGACAATTCAACAAATGCTTGTGAGCTTCAAGTGTGTTTCATCTTCTTCACTATTGCCTCTATTTATAGTGTGATTTGAGCCTTGGAGATAAGACTTCCAATGTGTCACTATCTTCATCATCAAGTCCAAATGTCTTCTCATCATTGGTAGGATTTGTACACTTGACAAAATAAGACAACATAATTGGTCTACCTTGGCAAAATCATGTTGGCCGAAAATTCCAGCTTGGATAGTCTCATTTATCATTTGCAAAATGTAGATAATATGGAGAAGATAATACCTCAACTTCTTGGCATAAACATAGGCATGTGAGGCTTTGAACATTTCAAATGAAAATTTATCTTCAAGAAAGGCCATAGTAGTCGTTGGCTACTTTAATTTCTCCAAAAAGAAACTTTTGATTATCCTTTGTAAAAACAAGAAAGGATAATACCACCAAAATATCCCCAACTTCAAGCACAATAATAGAGCATGTAAGAGCTTCATTTTGACTCAAAAATCTGATCACGACCTCAGCTCCTAGCCGTTATATTCAAATGGGAAATTCCAAGTTGGCAATTTTTGCCAACTAGCTTCTTTTTGGTTGGTCCACTTGTCACCAAGCCATAAAATGAGTACACCATCATATCCATCTGAATATACACGTTTTTGGACATATGTATATGTATATCAACTCAAATTTTTGAAGAAGAAATCAATAGATAATAGTTGACAAGATTATGCCAACGTGTAACACCGAAATTTCCAATATTTCTTCTTATATGTCATGAACATTTCCACACCATTGACACCTCGAATATCTCTGAATAATAATGATAAATGTGCTCTTATAACATATATAAGATGGTCTTCAAGAAAAAATAGAATGTGACATCTCAAATCGTCACATATCCAGCTATAGTCAATAATATCATCATGTGAGAGAAATAAGATAAAATCACCATATAATCTTCAAGTTCATAATAAATCAGCTCCAGAATGAAGACAATAATATGATCAAGAGATTCCTTGAGTGAAAATACCAAAAATTCCATCGGAGGTAAAATGACCAAAATACCCCTGGTATATGAAAACTCCAGAAATGACCCGGATGATCAGAAATAATCATGATATCACCTTTGTCATGATAAATAGTATAAGAATACACCCTTGAATTATTTCCACCATGTGATGTTCCTACAAAAATCAAAATACCAATTTTGCCTTTTTTGATAAGTTGTAGAAACTTCCAAGGCACGTTAGTCACAATACATTTAAAATCATCAAAATCACATAAGATTCACATAATGAGCATGTATAAATCATATACAAATGAAAACAACCACTTTAACATATTTTAGAAAAATATTTCTAAAAACCCTAAACATTCTGTGAGACATGGATCGATCTATGTGAGGGGCTGACGTACGTCGATCGATCCACGTGAGGGGCTGACATACATCGATCGATCCACGTGAGAGATCGACGTCTCACAGTAAGTTTTTGGTTCTTCTCAGTCCAACATGGATCGATCCATGTGAGGGGATGACGTACATCGATCGATCCATGTGTCTCTGCCTGAGAGATCCACGTCATTTTTCTTCACTTTTTCATCCTTTAATCACTTATAACACCATATGTGACATTTCTAAGTATTCACCACTTAAAATCATGACTTTGAAAATTATCCAAACATATTTCTCAACAATACTGAGCAGCTCGTCTACCCGTCTGCTACAATTTTTTCTAGTTGATTCTTTAAATCTTCCTTCAAATTACAGTCAACAATATCTACCAAACCGTTAGCTTGAGGATGAGCTATAGCAGTGAAGTGTTGTCGTATTTGCAACTCGGCACACCAGCATTTAACTGGATCCTCAGAAAATTGTTGTCGATTGTCAAAGACCAAGACTCTTGACAATCTGAAACGGCAAATAATGTGTTTTTAGAGAAATTCTTCACGTGATTCTTCGTCATTGCTGTCAAAGACACTGCTTCGATCCAATGTGTGAAGTAGTCAACGGCTATGAGGAGACATTGCATAGATCCTGGAGCACGTGGTAAAGGTCTGACGAGATTGATCCCCAATTGAACAAATGCATGGCTGATAGTATGAATCGTTTCTTGATTGGGAAGATGAGACAACAGAGCGTGCACCTAGCATGCCTGACACTTTTTCACCAATTCAAGAGCATCCTGATGTAAGGTTGGCCAATAATAGGCAGCCAGATACCATTTGGGTGTGAGAGACCTTGAACGAGAATAATTGCCACAGGTACCTATGTGAATCTCACGAATGATATCATCTTCTTCGCCTTCAGAGACACACTTCAGCCATGGTTGGGAGCAAGATCTCCTATACAATACTTCATTAAAAAGACGCACCTGGCCGCCTTGATGAGAAGCTTCTTTGCCGCTTGTTCTTGCGGATGGACGCCATACTTTAAGAAGTTAATGATCTCATCCATCTATGTGTCGTGGTAATCAGCTAGAGCACCTCGATTTGATCATAATCTCGGTGCTTAATAAATTCTACCACAATCTTTTTGTCCAATGCTATGGTAGTCGACGTGTGCGTTGGCATTTTTGTTTGCCGACCTTGTGATATGTTTGATCTCGAGAGACTCGAACATTCTCTTAAGTTGCTCGACGTTTAACACACACCATTTCACATGATCCTTTTTGGTCTTGTAATCATTGTTCAGATGTGGCACAATAAGTTAAGAATTATTGTGCAATTTAATCTTCTGAGCCCCTAGTTTTCTAGCGAGGAGCAGGACGGCAATCTAAGCTTCGTACTCGGCCTCCTTGTTTGTGGTATCGAAGTCAAACCGAAGTGCATACTCGAATTCATCTCCTTTTGGACATATGATTAGGAGACATGCTCCACTGCCATCGTGAAGAGGATGCATCAACATAGATAGTCCATTGCTCTTCACGGGGCTACTCACCATATGCAGACTTCCTTCAGCAATAAAATCTACCAAGGCTTGGGCCTTAACGAAAGTTCGTTGTTGATAGTTAATGTCGTGTCCGGCCAATTCCACAACCCATTTGGTTATTCGGCTGAAGTCTCATGCTTAGACAGAATTTGCTTCAAGGGTTGATCAGTGATGAACTCGATTGGATGAGCTTGAAGATTGGGCTTGAGTTTCCTTGCGACGATGACTAGTGCCAAGGCTATCTTCTCAGCGTTAATATATCTTACCTCAGTTCCATGCAATACTTTGATCACAAAGTATGTTGACTTCTACGCGTCATCTTTCTCTATGAGAAGTCTTCGTGATAGACGACCAAGTATATATACAACACCTCACCAGGAATGCGCGAGGTTGAGGTTGGCACCTCGGCTATGTAGGATTTCAAATCATCAAAAGCCTGTTGACACTTGTCATTCCAGTGAAACATAGTTCTTTCCTTTAAAATATGAAAGAAAGAGAGTGATCTTTTTGCCAACTTAGATAAAAATTTGTTCAGCGTCGTGATCCTTCCAAAGAGCCTTTGCACCTCTTTGACGTTTCGAGGGGGTGGATAGCTCTCAAAGCTTCAACTTTGATGGGGTTAGCATAGACCCTTTCTTTGGAAACCATGTATCTCAAGAATTTCCTGCTTTAGACCCCAAATTTACCATTTTTGGGCTTCAATCGCATCCTTGAGTCTCTAAGGATAGTAAGTACCTCTCTTAAGCTTTGAATAAACACATCAAGAGTCTTGCTCTTGATGAGCATATCATCAATGTAAACTTGCATGACACGGCAAATCTGGTCATTGAATAAAGAATTGACCAGCCTCTGACAAGTGGCTCTCACGTTCTTCAGGCCAAAGGGCATACTAACGTAGCAGTAGGTGCCTTCCTCCATGATAAAGGAGGTTTTGTCTTGGTCTTCCTTAGCCATAGCTATTTGATGATAACCTTTGAAAGCGTCAAGAAAGCCAAGACTTCATGTCCAATTGTTGAATCTACCAACCTATCAATCTTTGGTAGGGGATAGAATCTTTGGGTAAGCTTTCTTTAAATCAGTGTAATCAATACACATCTTCCATTCTTATCAGACTTTGGCACCACCACACGATTGGCTAACCAGATTGGATAGGGAACTTCTATATAAACTTGATGGTAAACAACCTGCCGACCTCTTTAGCGATTACCTTGATCCTTTCAAAAGCGAAGTTTCTCTTTTTCTGCTTGACGGGTTTAATGCTAGAATTCACGTTAAGCTTATCCTCAGCAAGAGTTGTTGGGATCCCTAGTATATCCTCAGCTGTCCAGTCAAAGATAATTGCAAATTCTTTCAACAAATTCTGGAGTTGGCTCAGCAACTCGACAAACATTCAAGTTCCAACCTTGATCACATTCTCTGGACACTCAAGGTCTATAATAAAATCTTGGACCGCGCCGTCTGACTCCAGTTTCTCCTCAATTGGAGGAACAATATCATCAAGGCTAACTTTCTATGTAGATAATTTTCCTTTAATTGCTACATTATAGCAACTCTAGGCCGCTTGCAAATTTTTGTGTATAGTCACCACTCCGGCTCAGGATAAAAACTTTAGGCTAAGATGCAGTGGCGAGATGATTGCCTCTAAATCCATTAAGGCCGGTCTACCGAGAAGAATGTTGTAGGCTGACCTGTCTTTCTCGATCATAAAATCTACCCACAGATTAGGTCATTTGGGGTGTTTGCTGAAGGTAATTGACAATGCAAACAGGCCTATTGACTGCACTGCCGTACCAGATAATCCAAATAAGGGAGTTGATATAGGACACAGTTGGTTGTCCTGCGGCCCAGCGATTGGAAGACATTGTAGTACATCATGTTTGATGCATTGCATGTATCAATATAAACTCGATGCACCTCCACGGTGTTATTAGGTGCAAGGTTGACAAAGATGTCAATGACCAAGTCTTTGTTTTCATAGCCTAAAAGGATTGGGTCGTTTGGCCCATAAGTCAGCTCTTGTGACAACTTTGCCTTTTGTGAGGCGAGTTGTCTGAAGTCTTGGTTGCACGTCTCTGGTCTTGCCCTCGGCATGCTGTGTCCACCAGAAATCGTGTAAATTATTGAAGTAGCTTGAGTTTGACGTGAAGCATCAGGCTCTTTATCCTCCTCATCATCATCTTTTCTGTGCTAGCACATCTAATCTTCACAGCACTTTGCTTCTGAAGAAGGCCGACAAAAATTCATTAGATTGTGTAATCGCGATCTTGGGTCATAAACTGATGCAGATGACCCTGTTTAATGAGGCGCTCTACTGCGCATGCCAGCTAACTACAATTTTCAATGTCATGACCAATATCTTCATGATGTTTGTAGTACATCTTAGGATTTGTATTTGACCTCAGCCCCTACAGTTGTGGTGTGTCCATCCACAGTCCGTCTCTCTCCACGACTGGAAGGATCCTTTCTTTTGAAGCAAGTAAAGACAATCATTCCTTGTTTCGGCCTCCCAAAAGGCCAAATGCACTATGCTTATCCCTGGAATCTCCTTGGGCTTCTCTTTTAGATTCCCTCGACTTAGCTTCTGGTAGGTTTACTCGGCCTCTCTCTTTAACCTGTTGGTCTCTTCGTCTCGAGCATATTGGTGGGATTTTTCCATACAGGCCCTCAAAGACTTTGGATTCTCCCCCACCAATTGGAAAAAGAGACGACCTGGCCTCAGTCTATTTGTGAATGCATCAACTATAACACCATCATTACGATCTCCGACCTGTAAAGACTCGTCTGTAAGGCACTGCATATATTGTAAACCTGACTCGTCTAGCTTCTGCCTCAGAGTCATTAAATGTGAAGAGTTTTTGATGAAAGGCTTACAAGACTTGAATTGTGTCTTGAACCTATGAGCTAGTTGTCAAAAACAATATATAGATTGAGACGGCAACTCGTAAAACCATCTCTTGTCTTTTTCCCTCATATATACAGGAAAGTTTTGCACCTCAATGGATCGAGAACATTCTTCAAGCTCATCGCAACATGAATTGGAATAGATGATCCGTAGGATCAGAGGTTCCATCATACATGTCTATCTTGGGCATCATAAAATTGTCTACAGTGACATACTCCATAACTTTTTCAGTAAAAGGGCTTTCTTGTACTGCCTGCTTATATTTGGGTCGATCTAAGGATCGCTCATCCTTATAATTGCCTCGGCTGCAGTGAATCAGTGATGCTTGTTGCACATGTTTTAAATGGCGTGACTTGAAGTCCAAAGGCTTCTTTAGTGGGGGTAAAGGGTCAAAGTGCGGTTTTTTACCTTTGCCCCTAGCATTTGTCATGAGCTCATCCATCTTCCGAGAGGATCACTTTTGAGATTCTTTCCTTCCTCGACAGTTGCAAGGAAGGTATATGGGGCCTCTGGCTCATTGCCCTTGATTTATTCAACCAAGGTTGAACGATGCCCATATTTTAAGCCATGTATTCCATGGTTTGATCATACTCTTAATAGGTTTGACGGGTGGTTCAAACTGCCTCTCTGCCCGCCGGTGGTGAGAAGATTCTTTACCATCGCATTGGGTGTTTTTTCTCAATTCAAAGGGATGTGACTTGTATTTCAGCAACAAAAATGCGAATTAAGGCCTGCTTGGCCCTTCTTCTAACCTCAAGATGGCGAAGTCGGATCTTTACTTGGACCAGAGATGATCCAAACAACGGAAAACGTTGTCAAATCCTTGCACATGCATAGTTTGTTGCCAAAATTAATGTTCACAGAAATCTACACAAGTTGAAGAACGTTAGAGGTCTTGCAACTATTGCTTCAGAGAAAATCTACGGTGCTCGAGTCAATTGTGGGCTTTATTACGCTTATATAGTGGAATGTTAAAAAACATGTCTAATTTTTGTGTGTTGGCCAGAATATTTGCTCATTCCCTTGAACTTGGTCTATGTTCGGACATCATTTGCTTCTTTTGTATGGTCTGGGCAGCCAATAGATGTTGAGGAGCTATGAGAAAGTGTTAAGTGTCCTACCATGCTTATACATGGCTGCCAAGTGGCAGCACGATTCGGGTTGTATGGCTAAGTCCGCTTTAGCAGAAGTATTGTTGGTTGAGACGACCAGGATGATTGCAGACACCGGGGCCCCGGCTAACCTACTGAGTTGAGCCAAGGCACATGTCACACAACATTGGTGGTAGCTGAGTCTGAGATGATAGCCAGTTGAGGCGAAAGTCTTGGGCTGATCTTACTGATGCTAACCTAAAATCATAGTCATCGTCGGAGGCACGCTTGACTTACTGAGGTGGCCGACCTTGATCAGGATTGGTTAATAGTTATCTGAGAAGACGACCTATGTCCCTTAGGCCCCGCCACCAATGTGAAGCTACATGTCGTCAATCATTGTGAACGCTGGATACACTTATCGTTTTATCCTCTGAACACACTTGTCATTTTATCCTCGTCGATGGACTTGAAGTTTGTATTTGTAACCCAGAGTAAAATTAGGAATAAAATTTAAATAATCCAAAAATAATTCAATTAAAACTCGAATACATTCGACCGTGTATCCAAGTAGTTTGCTAGAGTTCCTGGAATTTTTCACTCAATCAACACAGAATGATAAAGCTACTTGTCGAGATTGAAATCATTAGAAATTCATTCAAGTTAAAGTTTAATTTACAAGGTTATCTCTTTTTTATAGGGGTGAAAAACTACTTCTAATCACTATTTTACAACTTGAGCAGCTGTCACTGTCAACCTTCTGCAAACTACAACGGCTGTGGTAGCGGCTAGTTACCAACGCAGCTCAGCTATGTACAAAAATAACTCTAAGTAATATTTACTAAGTATGGTAGGACGGCCTTCTTATCATGTGTTTCACTTCGTTATCTCAGCTCAGCACTTCTTTGTCTTCTGGCACATCCTAGTTACGTGCTTCACCTCAGCTCTTCTTCAGTTCAGCATGTCCATACTTTATTGTCTTGGTCCGTTCTTCACCTTTGTTCCCCTTCAATTTAGCACGGCTACCTTTATTCTTCACTTTTGTCAGTCCAGCTCAGCTCGGCTGATAGTTTGTCTTCCATCACGTTGGTTGCCTAGATCAGTTTGACTAACCAGAGTTTAACTCGGCACTTCAGTTTAGTTTAGCTGGGACTTTATTTCCACACTAGTGTCCCAATCCTCCACCATCCCTCTCAGATCCATAAGATGATAACCTCCCTTTCGAGACGCAACCACTTTCACACCTTGACATTGACACAAATAACTCATCAAATGGCATACCGAAGAATACCATATATCACACTACCCTCCCACAAGATAAAACATAAACAATTACCCGAAGATATAAAAGAAGCCAGTAATAAATATAGAGCCACAACAGATTCACCCGACGGTCTTCACTTATACAGGAAAGAGATAACAATGCATTTTTAAACATGTCTCATAAAGAACAGCAACATAAATAGTTAGCATTCGGAAGGTTCCATGCACCACAATTCATGTAGTTCTTGCAACAATGCAAAGGAATACTGAATCAGAACAAACCATAAATATTCCAAATGGAAACCAGCTAGCTAAATGTCAGTGGGGACTATAATTCGTTGACTGCAAGCCATCATTCTTTGCCAGCTTCATAATCAACATTTCCATTCATCCTAGGTGAAGTCTGCTTGCCATTTGATTCTGTTCCGTATCTTGCACGCGCAATCATCAGTTTTGTTCTATCACTGTTATGATGGTGTTGGTCTTCACCATGCTGGTCATGACGCCTTTTCAGTTTGTCTTTCCTTCTTGTTTCATCTTCCTCAGATGCCTCGCCCATGTATCTTCCCTGCTCGTGTGAAGGGACATCAGAACCTGAGGATCTTGAGTCATGACTATGAGATCGTCTGTGATTCTTGCTGTGTTTTGAGGAATGCTCTCTCTTGACAACCCCCTCATCACTGGAGGAATCTGAATCCCTTGAGCTTGATCGCCTATGACGTTGGTGATGCTTCAGATGGCTTCTCTTTCTTGGTGATTCATTATCATCACTGTCAGACCCTGATTCACAGTCGTGTGATCTTCTATGATGCTTGCTACTCTTATGATTTCTTCTTCTAACTTTAGCTTCCTCACCATCTGAAAAGTCATAACCATCAGATTCCGAGCTTGAATTATGGTGCCTCAAATGGCTTCTCTTTCGGTGTAATCCACTGTCATCCGTTTCACAGTCTGAATCTAATGAATGTGATCTCCTGTGATGCTTGTGATTCCTTTTGTGCCATCTTCTAGTGTTGACATCAACATCTGATAAGTCAGAACCAGGAGACTCTGAAGTTGAATTGTCACGTCTGCGCTTCTTGTGGCTGGCCTTCTTTCTCCTCCTTTTTACTTCAGAGTCACTGTCGTATCCATCCCTACTCTCATCGTCAGAGTCTGATTGCCTCTTCGATTTGCGCTTTGATTTCTTATCCTTTTTCTTGTCATTATCACCCGAGTCGGAGTGATTATGCTTCCTATTCTTTCTGTGGGCCTTTCTGATCAATTTCCTCTTCTCGTTACCACTGTCACTCCGGGTATCAGTGTCGGATGATGAACCAGACCGTTTGAGCTTTGCAGCCTTGGCCTTTCTAGCTTTTGCCTCAGCATCAGCCTTTGCCTTGGCCGCAGCTTCAAGTTTCTGCTCCCATTTCAAAGGTGCTTCTTTTCTCTCCAAGATTCGCTTCTTTTTCTCTTCGACCAATTGAAGGAACTTCTTGGCATCCATTTATGTGCAAAATAAAACTGAAATCCTGCATTTTGGTATGAAGATGACCAGAAGTGCATCTCAAAAGGAGAAGGAAGCCATGTTAATTCCTCCACCAGGAAAGAATTCCAATGCACATAAGCTTAAAAAATAAATAAAAAAGGCAATACTTTAAAATAGACATCGTGTTACAGAAACCAAGCAAAATAAAACAACAGTCAAGTTATCTCAATAGATGGCTCAAGTCTGATCCCAATAGATGGGTCGCTAGCCGAATAAATAAGCAGAAAATGTCAATTGACAAGAATAAAGTGAAGTCCAACATGGAAATTATATGCAAGCACTGCCATCAAGTTGATAATGCGCCCCCCGACCACCAAAGGAAAAAAGAAAAAGAAAAGGAAAAATAAGAAACACTTGCAAGACTGAATGAAAAACAAATGTATAAACAATATATAACATTGTCTAATTTAATGTCTAGCATGTCTCTGATGTTCATGAAGCCTAACAAGAACATAGGAAAAGGATGAACCAGCATAAAATGTGTATGCATGTTTTTAGAAATTTTAAGTTGTAATTGGACCTTTTTGGACCCATCGATGCCTAGGGCTCATTCCAACCGACGTTTTAAGTTGTAATTGAATCTTTTTTTTTTCCCGGATACATTGATGCCTAGGGCTCATTCCAGCCGAATTTTTTTTTTTTTTTTGCTTCTTTTCATTAATATTTTAGGTTATTTAATTAGACAGAACATTCCCTTTCTTGTTGGCTAAGTCTTAGTAGTTTTTAGAGTCTATACAACAACATTACCTCATTGTCTTACAAGCTCCCGTCTATGGCGGGGTGTGGGTGGCGGATGTACGCAACCATACTCATGTGTCAGAAACATACAGAGGTTGTTTACCGGTGACCCATAATGATGCGTCATGCTATGTCGATCAACTGCTACAGAAGCGCAGCCAATTTAGTTAGTCATTTTGCTTTATTTCATTACATTCCAAAGTCAAGGAACATTTTAGAGCCTGTAAATAAACCCAATTGTACACTATTCTAAACATCTCTTTCATCAATAAAAAATGAGAAAATTCGAACATGGTCACCAAAATTAATCGTGCGATATTTCTTTGAAATTTGCATACTCAAACTACCGTCTTTTGAATTCAATCAATTATTTAAGCAGGAATTGTAATTCATCCCTAGATTGTTCAAGAAGCTTTTCAAGAGTCTATCTTAGCTAAGAGGCTATTGATCAAACAAGGATTGCTCAGCATGAATAAACAACGGGTCTAGCAAGGTTCATTAAGAAGCTACGTTCATGCAAAAGATCCAACAAGGTTCTTTGGTTTTATCATTGTTCTTCGTGTTCTTTGTATTCTTTGTTTATTCTTCGTATTCTTCAAGTGTTCTTTGTGTCTTTCGTAAGTATTTAATTTCTTGTTATTAAGAGGTTTTTTTGGAAGCGTGTGATTCCATTAAGCACGCATCAACGTGGTATCAGAGCTATCTTGAAATAAGAAAATATGTATCTTTCTTTAATTTCTAAACCCTAGCCCTCTTTCATCCAAAAAGGGGGGGGGGAGTCCAACCCTCTTTCATCCAAAAGGGGGGGGGAGTCCAGCCCTCTTTCGTTAAAAAAAAAGAATTTTTCCCAGCAGCCGCTTCAGTGGAGCTTTGTTTTTCTCCTTTTGCTTTTGTTCAACTGTTTCTCTTTTCACTGTTTGGATTTTCGACTGAAATCAACAGAAAGCGAAGGATTTTCTCTGGCAGTTGGAGTCCAACCGCCATTTGTAGACAGTTTGACATTTGAATCTCCTTGTGGGGGCTGTAAATTGCGTCGGCCATACAAAAAGAATTTGTCTTTGTTGTTGTTGCCGTCAGTGTTCCAGCAGCCAAAGAATTTCCTGTTTTCACCTTCTTCACATGGAGACTTGTGTGTTTTCAATCTTACATCTTCTTCTGGGTTTCTTAGCTGCAGCTTTGTTTTCTTTACAAAAATGTCACTTTTTGTCTAATTCTAGTTTGCACCTAGACACCATCTTAGGTTGTTTGGTTATTGTGTTTGTTGATTGTTGTTAAATTTGCTTGAGAATTTGGTGTAATTCTTTAATTGTTACTCCCAGAAAAATTTCAGCCACTTTCAAATAACCTCCAACCTTAAAAGAAAAACATGATCTCACTTCTTCGGATTTTTGACAAAAAAGGGCACGCCCACAAACCAGCAGCCGGCCTCTGCCAATTTAGAAGGGAGCAGTCTTTGGCAAAAAAAAAAAAAAAACCTCAGCCAAAAAAATAGGAAAAAAAATTCGACCAACGTTCTTTATTCTGCCGATTTTATTTTGTGAGACTCAAAATTACCCACTTTAGAAAATTCAAGAAAGATTCCACTGAATCCTAGCTTAAACTACACACTCACCCTAAACGTTTTTCACTAATTTCTTGAGTGTGTTTTTGTGATATCTAGCTTAGCACATGGCAATTCATACTAAGAGTCGTCAAGGCAACCTGTAGTGCTGAATTTAGCCATAATACATACCATTGATTTCTTATTCTTCTCTGAATCTATTTTTACATATATACTTGTGTCTCGTATCAAACCTTGTTACAATGTGAAACCCTAGAAGAAAATAGGAGAAAATGTGAAAACAACCTTCATAAATCATATTCACATCTTGCTTGGTCCTCATTAGTTCAAACGATTTGAACACTTGAGAACAAGCTCAGAGGTAAAAAGACACATTGCATTGGTCTACCTAAGTGGATACGATAATGTGTTGTTGATCGTTTTTCTAAAAAGACACATTTCATTGCATATAGAAAGGTAGATGATGCATCTCATGTTTCTAGTTGTTCTTTAGAGAAGTGCGAGAATACATACAACAACATGTACACAGTATATCCCAACGAAAGCTAAAGCTAATGCTAAGGTCCAGGAAGGGTGGAAGGCAGACAAACAATACCTCCATTCCAAAAGATAGAGAGTTTCCTTCCAGTGAGACCCTCGGCTCTAAGTGTGAGAATACATGACATGTCTAAAACCATTGTCATTGATAGGGACAACAAACTTATGGCATGTTCTATGGAATAAATTGGGAACTAAATTGCTCTTTTCTGCTACAAGTCATCCACAAACTGATGGGCAAACTGAAATAGTGAATAGAGCACTTTTTCAACCTCTTTGTGAGGTAATTAAAAGGAACTTAAAAAGTTGAGAGAATTGCTTGTCATTCAGTGATTTTGCACATAATAGAAGTGTACATAGTGCTACTTCCTATTCTCCATTTGAAGTTGTTTATAGCTTTAATCATTTGACTCCTCTTGATCTTGTTAGGCTCTTTGATGGCGCATCACAAGTATGCTGCCGTTTTGACATAACTCAAAACCCGATACAACTAAGCAGGGGGAATTCTCTTCCAAGCAAGCTTTCAAGAAATGATTTTTTTTTCTTCCCAGAATGCAATTATGAGCATACTCTCGTGGGTTGAATAGCTCGGAAAAAAGGCCTCAAAGATGGTGGAGATGCGATGAGGAGAAACAATAGGTTGAATAGCTCAAAAAAAATGGTCAAAGATGGTGGAGATGGGAGGAGGAGAAACAAGGAAAAAGACGACAAAAGTCCGGGAGAGGAAGAGCTTGTTTGACGGCAGATCTGGTGAAGCAAAGTTGTAAGGGACAGCAAGGAAAGAAAACGGTAAGAGAGTAAACCTTTTATAAAATAGCCACAGAAGTACCTTTTTGAGTACATAAATCTAAATTTAGCTAAAGTTGACGGATTACATCACTTATACGTTATAGTCGAACCATGAAAGGGGTAAAAATATACATCTAAGCATCAAGGTACACAAGGGTAAATAAGATCAAAGGTTACTCAATGTCACTTGCAAATAAGTGGTAAACAATCTTCATCATTAACATGCATGTACATAACAGAGAACAGTATGGTTGCCACATACAGCACACAACTTGATTTAATAGAATGCATGCTGCTATTTAGAAGTAAAATATTTTCAAGATGTGACACAAAGGCCCAAAAAAACAGTTACATGACGGAGACATGGGATAAGGAACACAACAGCACCAGTACATAGCCTTTACGATCTTCCTAATAACTAAACCATTCCTCACATTCACACCATAAACATATTTAAGATCCAAAATTCAACTTTCTAGTCCAGCTCGAAAAAAACTTTTGAAATGTGAAAAAAATAGAAGAAACTATATAAAAAGACAATCACCACAAGAAAACAGGAGAGGAAAGAAAAGATAGAACTTCTCAGACAAAGGCAATACAGAGCCACGTCATATGTTGGCCTGTAAATGGTCAAAATGTTTGTATCCTATCCAGGAACACCCCCCCTCCCCCAACAAGACAAAACAACCCAAAAGACAAAATAAAGCAACAGTCTGAAGTCAACCCAATCTGAATTTCTTACCTTGTGGCCGCTAAAGAATTAGGAACCCACAAATAAGAAAGCAGTAGCTTGAATCCTCCGCAAATTTCTTTGAAGAAATCTGCAAAAAGTACATATAAGCGAATAGTCACACAAACTGTCACGATCAAAGAAGAAAAACAAGTGACTTTTTTTTTTTTTGATAATAGATACTCTTAGAAAACAAGAATCTCAAACTCTCGCCCTATCTTCCACTAGACAGCGAACTGTGGAACACAAGTTTACTCCGTCAAAAACAGTATAGGCCAAACCATACATCAAAAACCTGGCCCAGGACAAGGTATAAAGTAATTACCGACAAACCCTAACATCATCCATCCTCCCAGAAGGGCGAATTCCCAATCTACAAGCTGTACACATCCTTCTCTTTTTTTCCCAAGAAACATAAATTTCGTGGCATTGTCAGAGAAACTCAGCGAGCACAAAGGGATTCAAAGAGAAGAAGGGCGAACCCTAAAATTGGCAATAAAGACAAAAAAAATAATTGCAGAAAAATTCTATACCTGATCAAAGGAGAAAAGAGAGATCTGGTGCTGCTTGAGGTGGAGGATGAGAATCCAAAGGAATGTTGACTCTTGAAAATGGAGACGAAACCCCGAAGATGCTGCCTGAAACCCAAATTCTAGTGTGTTCGATACACACGACCCCCGTGGACATTTATAGACGGAGGGAATACCATTCTCATTCAAATTCATTTTCTATTTAAAAAATTCTGATTTCGGTTGGGTTGGTGCTCGTAGTAAATTATGCTTATGATATAGCTTTTTGTATTGATTTAAATATAAAGTAATTTTATTTGATTTAAGTAATCTGGCTCAATAGATTTAGTATAGTGGATTACTAATATAGAAAAAAAAAAGTTATTTAATATGAGAAAAAATTTTTAATTTACATAATGTATTTTTTTAATATGTTGTAATTCATTTTTAGAGTGAGAATGTGTAGACAAAAGTTTTGAGTAAAAGTTTCACATAAAAGTATGATTGTTGTACTTGCAGTTGCAGTTGCTTACAAATACAATGCATGTATGCTATGAGATTGAAACAAAAAACTTGTAAATGAACAATTTGCATGTATTGATATATTGACAAAATTATGGCTTTATGATTTATTATTTAGATGTTGTTGAACAATTAACTAAAAATGAGACGAAAAAGAAAAAGAATGCACACAGAGTTATAAAGATACATGATAGCCATACAAACAAATACTATTTAATATCATCCTAAAAATCTCATTAATACTTTAGTAAGGAAAATTTCATTAAGTTTATTTCAAGACAAGATCTATTGTATGTCTTTCAATACGAGCATAACTATAATGAATCTTCCACTTATTTAATGGGCTGGTTAAAAAATTATTTGTGGTTAAACTCTTCCTAACTTATCAATGGATATAACCCTTTAGGTATGAATAGTTTATTGATTTGGGCATAGATGTTCTTATTTGGACAGTGTTTTCGGATGGTCATTGATACTTGTTCTGCTTACATTGTGCAATGTGGATTTCTTTTGATTCTTTGTTTTTTGAATTATGGCACATATGTGTAGAAAGTATGGCAACGTAAAAATTGAACTCAAAACTCTTTATTTTAGAGTCTTAACATGACCATTAAAGTAAGACCTAATTAACTTATGGTGTGGATTTTAAATTACATTAGATCACAATATAATGTGTACTCATATATTTTCAAATTTGAAATTTATTGCGTACGATTTTATTAAATACTTAGGATTATGTTGACGTAAACAATGTCACTACTGTTTGGTCCCTGACTTGACGAATCCCAGCACTGGAGTACTAAAAACTATTAAGGGGAAAAATTACAAACAGAAATTGAAACAAAAGCAAAAAAAAATCCACTTATTATAAACTCAAACGATGATATAAAAAGAACAAGAACAAGAAGATTGTATACTATGTGTTCTTCAAAAGGTATACAAACTCTTACAATAGGTTGTCCTGTTTATAGGGTATTGCATACAACAATTTTAACATCTTCTTAAGATTAATGTCTACTACTCCACTATCCTTAGTGGGTGATAATGTTTGGACATCCACTAACTCCACTAACATCCATAATAATTCACAATACTCCCTTTGGATGTCCAAAATTTATAGAATATGTCTCGTTAAAACCTTGCCAAGAAAAACCCAGTAGGATAAAAACTTGGTCGAAGGAAAAAGAGTACACATTCATAAAAATTGGTAATTGTGATACACTGTCTCATTAAAACCTTGCCAAGAAAAACCATGTGGGAAAAAAACTTGGACAAAAGAAAATGAGTACAGTGTGTATAGTAATCACACTCCTCCTAATGCTGACAAGAGGTCTTTGAGTTGACGCATTACAATATTGTAGACCACTTTCTGAATGTAGTTATTGGTAGTGTTTTGGTGAACAAATCAGTAAAATTCTTGTTTGATTGTATCTGATGGATATCAATGTCATCATTCTTCTCAAGATCATGAGTGTAGAAAAGTTTTGGTGATATATGCTTCATTCTGTCTCCTTTGATGTAGTCATTCTTAATTTGATCAATACATGCAGCATTATCTTCAAACAATATCGTTAGAGTCTTTCTTAGTGAAGCTAATACACATGATTCTTGAATATGTTGAATGATCGACCTTAATCATACACATTCACGACTCGCTTCATGTAATGCTAAAGTCTCAGAATGGTTAGAAGATGTGGTTGTTAATGTCTGCTTCACTGATCTACATGATATAGTTGTACCTCCACAAGTAAAAACATATTCACTCTGTGATCTTCTCTTATGAGGGTCAGATAGATATCCAGCATCAGCATATCACACCAATTGTGATTCGGAATTTTTTGAATAGAATAAACACATATCTATTGTTTCACGAAGATAGCGTAAAATATGCTTGACATCATTCCAATGTCTTCGTGTTGGTGCAGAGCTATATCTAGCCAATAAATTCACTGAGAATGCTATATCTAGTCTCGAGCAATTTGCAAGATACATCAAAGCACCAATAGCACTAAGATAAGGTACTTCTGGACCTAATAATTTCTCATTATCTTCTGGTGGTCGGAATGGATCTTTCTTTACATCTAATAATCGTATCAACATAAGACTACTCAATGGGTGAGCTTTATCCATATAAAATCTCTTTAAGGTCTTCTCCTTGTACACAGATTGATGAAGAAAGATTGCATTAGATAAATGCTCGATCTGCAGGCACAGACAAATTTGGATTTTTCAAGATCTTTCATCTCAAACTCTTTCATGAGATAATTAGCAATTTTGGTAAGCTCTTCAGGTGTTCCAACAAGATTCAAATCATCAACGTATACAACAATTATAGAGAACCCATTTTCAGATCTCTTGATAAATACACATGGACAAATTGGATTATTTACATATTCTTCTCTAATGAGGTATTCACTGAGGCGATTATACCACATCCTGCCAGATTGTTTTAGTCCATGCAAGGAACTCTGTAATTTGATCGAATATAATCCATGTGTCTTTTGATCACCTGCTATAGGCAATTTTAATCCTTCAGGGATCTTCATATAAATATCATTATCTAAAAATCCATATAAGTATGCGGTAACCACATCCATTAACCGCATATCAAGGTTTTTAGCAACGGCCAGGCTGATTAGATATCGTAATGTTATGACATCAATTACTGGAGAATATGTTTCATCATAATCAAGCCCAGGTCTTTGTGAAAAATCTTGCACAACAAGACGTGCCTTATAGTACAATCTCATTTTTCTCATTGCGTTTTTCGTACAAAACCCACTTATTTCCAATAGGTTTTATCCCTTTAGGAGTTTGGACTACAGGTCCAAATACTTTGCGAATTTCTAATGATTTCACTTCTGCTTGGATTGTATCTTTCCATTTTGGCCAATCATTTATGTGACGACATTGTTCAATGGATATCGGTTCAGGATCCTCATTTACAATTTCATATGCAATACCATAAGCAAAAACATGATCAATAATAACTTTTTGTCTATTCCAATTTTCTCCTGAACTTACATAATTCAAAGAGATTTCTTCAAAATTTTGTTCACTTGCTTCTTCAGAAGCAACTTGTTTATCAATTTTAGACTGATCAGTTTCAATTTCTATAGCGCTTTCAGGTTGTGAACTTCTTTGCTCTTTTGGAGTATTCTCTTCGGGAGCATTAACTTGTACATTTCTCTTTCGAGGGTTTTTATCTTTTGTACTGACAGGGCATCCACATTTTAGACTTGCTTTTGGTATGCTATTATCATGTCTTTCAGAGACATCAAGCCGAATTGGCGTATTTATCGCCGGAACGTGGGATTTTTGTTATCTTTTGACTATCAATAAATGCGTCAAGCAGCTGATTTGCAACATTTTGCAAATGAATTATCCTTCTTACTTCTTACTCGCATTGATTTGTTCGTAGATCAATATGAGAAAGTGAAGGAACGTTCCATGTAATTTCAGGTCGTTCTTCAAGAAATAGTACTTTGTCTCCCCCTAACGGCGGGAAAACTTTCTCATCAAACTGACAATCAACATACATTGTCTTAAATAAATCACCCGTTAGGGGCTCAACATATCTCATGATAGATGGAGAATCAAAACTCACGTATATGCCTAGATGTCTTTTAGGACCTAGTTTTGTCTGTTGTGGTGGAGCAATCAGAACATAAATCGCACAACAAAAAATCTTTAATTGTGAAATATCAGGCTGCTGACCAGATACCATTTGAAATGGCGAATATGGTTGAAACAAACTAGGTCTAAGACGTATTGATGTAGATGCATACAGAATTGCATATCCCCAAGCTGTCATGGCTAAATTATAACTTAAGAGCACAGGTCTAGCAATCAGTTGTAAACGTTTTATAAATGTGTCTACCAGGCCATTTTGAGTATGCACATGTGCCACTGAATGCTCAAAATCAATCAAAGCCGACATATAATAATCATTGAAAACTTGGGAAGTAAATTCACCAGCATTATCAAAACGAATAGATTTAATTTGATAATCCGGAAATTATGCTCTTAAGCGTATAATCTGAGCAAGAAGCTTGGCAAATACTACTGTTCTTGTCGAAAGCAAACTCACATGAGACCATCGTGAAGAGGCATCCAATAAGAACATAAAATATCGAAATGGTCTACAAGGAAGATCAATAGGTCCACATATATATCCTTGTATTCTTTGTAAAAATATAGGAGATTCAACATGAACCTTCATCGGAGATTGCATCTTGATTAATTTCTCTCGTGAACAAGCAACACACACACACAAACACGAGGTAAAAGAATCTTCTAGTTCTTTTAAGGATGTTCATGTGAGTTTTGTTCAATTCTACGCATCATTATCGATCCCGGGTGGCCAAGTCGATCATGACAAAACATGAATAATGTTGGATTATTGAACTTCTGGTTCATCACAATATTAGATTATAATGGATGTATAGTCACATAATATAATGCAGATGAGAAAATTGAGAATTTTTCTTTTACAAGCTTCTGGCGTAAGTCATCGTATGTAATACAAAAAAGTTCTATATTCCCTTTATTTCATAGTTTCAATATGAAAACCATTAAGACGTATGTCTTTGAAACTCAACAAGTTTCGTTTCGACTTGGTAGAAAATAATGACATATTTATCAATATATGTGTATCACCCGGTAATATAATAGTTGCTCTTCCAGAGCCCTCAATCAATGATGTAGTATTCGAAATTGTACCAACATTTGCTTTTGCCAATTGCAATGTCAAAAAATATTTTCGATCACGAAGAATTGTGTGTATCGTTCCATTGTCAACCAGACATATGTCCCCACCATTCATCTTGAATATATGTCTAGCATAAAATATACAATTTTCATAATTAAATTTAATTCCAAAGAATCAAACACATAAATAGAAATTATAATGTAAATGACAAAAAAATTTTATTTATGCAAATAGATAAGTTTAAATTGAAACAAAGTTGCAGGCTAAGATGTCATAAACTAAATGAAAACTTATCCAAAGAAAACATGACTAATCATGAAAAATAACTGGAGATCCTACATAATTATGCCCATCCATTGTTATTTGTAACATCATCCACATACTGGATTCCATTGTCATCCATACTTGGGGTCATAAGATAATCTTCAAGATCCAAATCATCAAAATGATTGGGTATTGTGCCATCATTATTTGCTATGTTTCTGAAGTCTATAAAATTACTTTGTTTTCCATTGCCTTTATCCTTCGGGGATGTCTGATAAAGATCAACCAAATGTTTTGGTGTACGGCAAGTACGAGACCAATGCCCTTGAGATCTGCATCGATAACATGTCTCATCGTGATGCTTAGCATGTGCACCATCTTTTACAGCTTTCGCATTTTCACGGGGCTTTTCAATATTTTCCCACTTCTGATGGTATGGTGCAAAGCTTCTACCATGACCAAGACCTCTACTGTAACCACGACCACGACCACGACCTCGACCTCTACCACGACCATTAAAAGTTGCATTCACTTTAGGAAATGGTTTTGACCCGGTCGGGTGAGAAGTGTGATTTTTCATCAACAATTCATTATTTTCTTCAGCAACTAAGAGACATGAAATGAGCTATGAATATTTTTCAAATTTTCGTCCCCTGTATTGCTGCTGCAAAAGCATATTCGATGCATGAAAAGTGGCGAATGTTTTCTCTAACATGTCAGCATCAGTAACTTTATCTCCACACGACCTCAATTGGGAGACAATAAAAAACATAGCAGAGATATATTCAGTGACTGTTTTATAATCTTGCAACCTCAGGTGCAACCAGTCATATTGAGCCTTTGGGAGGATAACACTTTTATGATGATCATATCGCTCTTCCAGATTTTTCCACAACTCCCGGGGCTTTTTTACCCCCAAGGTATTCGAATTTCTGCCCGTCGTGGAGGTGATGGCGAATGAATATCATAGCTTTAGCCTTATCTTGCTCACTAGCCACAACATTATCCTTAATTGTATGCCCGAGGTTCATAGCCATCAAGTGGATTTCAGCATCAAGAACCCATGCCATGTAATTTCTGCAGGAAATATCAAGGCGACAAATTCCAGTTTGTTGACGTTCGCCATTGGTCTGATTATACATAAAGAAAATATGTGAGAAGATGATATATTCACTCAAAACTACAAGTTTGATTTATATGCTTCGGGCAGAGTATGCTTCAGACATAATTATTCTCCTTGCATATACATAATATGAAATAGACACTGAACGAATCATAAAGGAAAATCATCAACACATGCAAATAAATAAACATATGAACAAGGCATATGATACGCTCGTTTAAAGTGTAGTTTATCACTAAAAAAACTACAGATGCTTGTTTTGAAGAAAATATGTTGAGACAAAACTTTATGGTAAATGCATTAAACTTTAGCTTTTCTAAATTTAAACGACCAAATCAATCAATCATATGCGTTCGTCACTATCATCAAACCAAAAAGAGAAGACGTAGATTCGTTATGCAGAATTTAACAGTAGAGATTAAGACATAGAATCCCTTTTCGAAGATATGCTTTCAAAAATCTCTCTCTTCACAAAAATATAATCTGCAACCTGATTAACTTAAACAGTATAAATGAATGCATCTTAAAACTAGAACCTGAGATGGATGAAACATTCGTTAACTAACAAGTGATAAGCTAGTTGCAAACTAAGAGTATAGCCTAAAGTGGCAATACGTACTACAACATCAACTACTGACAATGATATCATTATATACATCCTTAAACTTGCATCTGATTGTCACTGTGCAAGCATTAACTGAAACATGGCCTCACTGAATGCCATAAAAAATGTCACTACTTCCATTCTAATGTCTCACAGTAACTATTGAATTAACCAAAATCTCAGAGCTAGAATATACCAAGAAAACACACTAATGTGACTGCAGGGAAGTTCCACGGTGTCATTATAACGCTTTCCTATCAGTTTCAAAACCATCAAACCATTTCGGATCATGTCAAATATTACCACTTGTGCACGATCAGATGATTCTTAAGCTGGCATTATGGTGCTCTAATGGGAAGACAAGATTCTCCTTGATTGTAACATCCAATCAAGTGAAAAGATTGAATTTACCTTTTCAAAACTTGATTACCAAAAAAAAAAATACAATTTCCAAAGTTGGAAAGACATTCTTACCACGATGGATCATCTATAGCAGGTGAAGTATTGTGCTGATAACATACCATAAAATCGAACGATGATATAAAAAGAACAACAAGAAGAAAATTGTATGCTATATGTTCTTCAAAAGGTATATAAACTCTTACAATAGGTTGTCCTATCTATAGGGTATTGCATACAACAATTGTAACATTTTCTTAATATTAATGCTCACTACTCCATTATCTTTAGTGGGTGTTAATATTTGGACATCTACTAAACATACTAACATCCATAATAATGCAAAATACCACTAACACACCCAAAAAAGGGAAAAAAGGGAAAAAAGAAAAAAAAGAAAGTCAAAAAGGAAAAGAAAAAAGAAAAAAGGAGAGAAAAAAATCGGATAGCTTAGCCGTGTTATCTTTCTTCCAGAACAATAATTACAATAAACTAGGAATTACTAAACAGAACCTCGAAATTCACTAATCTTACGATCTGCATCCATTCATCGCCGACCACCGTTAATTATGGCAGCTCCGTCGTCTTCCGCGGCTGGTACGGCGACGAACGTTATGCTAGCAATATTCGAGAAGAAAACCAATTCAGTAGATCTCTACCGACCTTTACGAAACTATATAGTCTTCAATTACAGCGAAAGAGAGGCACAAAACCTCGATGATGATTTGGAAACTCTCAAGCAATTACGGCAGGACGTCGAACGTGGACCTACTCCGGCCGACTCCTCTCTCTCTGCCAGGCGTGACCTCCTTCAGAATTATTATAGAGCTCTCTGTGCTGTGGAGTCAAGATTTCCCATCTCCCCGGATAAGGATCACATCAACTCGCTTACGTTTACTTGGTTTGATGCTTTTAAAAATAAGCAGAAAGCTTCTCAGCAGAATATCCATTTAGGTATTGCTTCAAAACATTTTTCTTCTAAACCTTGTTTTAATTGTTGTATTGCGAAATGTAGTATTACTAGACTGTTTATTTACAAAAAAATATTACTAGACTGATGCAGTAGTAATTGTGATGACTTAAGTTAATCTATTGGCTTGCCGGATTATCTGATGGATTCTTTAATGCATCCTCGTTGCGTAGAAAAAGCGGCTGTACTGTTTAACTTGGGAGCAGTACATAGTCAAATGGGGCTGAGTTTTGACCGTTCAGCTGTTGAGGGTCGCAGGCAGGCATCGCATTCTTTTATTGCAGCTTCCGGGGCGTTTGCTTTTCTGAAGGATAATGTGGCAATGAAGGTTTCTATGGGTAGCTCGACAACTCTGGATTTGTCGGTTGACTGTGTTGGGATGCTGGAGAAATTAATGCTTGCTCAGGCGCAAGAGTGTGTTTTTGAGAACACAATTGCTAAAGGGAGCACTCCTGGGGTTTGTGCAAAGATTTCCAGACAGGTTGGTGATAATCATTTTCTGATGTTTTATTTCCAAGCTGATATGGTATTCATTATGCGATTTGGCAATCCAGCTTAAAAGATTAAGAATATATATGTCCTTGTACGTAGGTTAGTATATGGCATATCTGCAGCTTGGCAAATTAATCTTAAGAGTTTTGTGAGAAAAAGGATTCACTCTTCAGCAACAGCAAGATCTTGTAACATCTCATGTTTATGAAATAGGTGATCTTGAACTTTCTCATGGTGCATTAGCCAAGTTATGGTGCGCTAAGAGGAAAGATCCTTTTGAGAGATGAAAGGACCATCTTGAATCTTATTATCAATAGGAGATCCCCCCCCCTCCGCGGCCCCTTTCTAATTTACATTTCATGAAAGATTTGATGAGTATGAAGTCAAAATGATTCTGTATTTTAGTTTAAATGGCAGAAAATTGTTGATAGTCGAAGGACCACAAGGAAAAGCCCATCGTGCAGTGAGATAATGCAAGCTCATATGCATTAATCACAAAGATTGGCTGACACTGCAAATCGGCAGCACTATTTGCAACTTAGAGAACTTCTTGGTTGTCGATATTAACTAATTTCTGTGGAGGTTGACAGTTTTGCTTGAATTGTCACTGAATCTTGGGGCATTCATATTCTCGAATTTCAACTAGCATTTTGACCTGTTTTCTCTTTTATCTTATGCTAATCTGTAAGTCAATTCATCTACCAATATAATCCTTTTTTTCCCGGACGAGTGGAAGCTAGTAATGTGTCCTTGTTCCTTTGGGCTGTAAATTTATTGCAAGTGTCAACTTAACATGGACAAGAACTAAAGTATATCCTGTATATATTTTAATTAACTGCTCCATTTTGAGTGTTAGGTATTTTTTATGCTGCACTCTTTTGCATATCTGTGTTGGATGGAGATGATGACTCCTGATTTTCATTTCTTGTGGCTTGGCTGCTACAGGTTGGGATCTACTATGAGGAAGCATTGGCATCGTTGAGTGTTGCACCTCTAAACCAGCACTTCGATAAGAATTGGCTTTCTCATGTGCAATTGAAAGCAGCCTTATTTTATGCAGAAGCTTGTTACAGGTATGGTTTGGAGCTACATGAAAAGGAAGAGATAGCTGAGGAAATTGCCCGTTTGAAGAGTGGAGTTAGCTCTTTGTTAGAAGCAAAGAAATCATCGTCAAAAGGTGCTGCGCAGCAGCTTCTGGATGCAATAAATAAGTTAGAAGCAAACCTTAATCGCAATCTAGAAAGGGCCATTAAGGAGAACGACAGAGTTTATTTGATGAGAGTACCTGCAGCCAGTTCTCTACCTCCTCTTTCTGCCTTTTCTATGGTCAAGCCTTTGGCAATGGATGAGGTGTTGGACGCCAGCAAAGCAAAGATGTTCACAACTCTTGTTCCAGACAACAGTGCAAAAGCTCTGTCTAGGTACACTGAAATGGTTGATGATGTCATCAGGACACACGCTGAAAAGCTGCAACAGGCAAGTGAGCTAGCCCGAGTGAGGCTCAAGGAGATGGACTTACCTGACTCGATCCTTGCTTTGGAAGGCAATTTCAGTCTACCTGCAGCGCTAAAAGAAGATGTCGAGGCAGTACAAGTTTGCGGCGGCCCAGCTGGTTTGGAAGGTGAGCTACAACAACTGAAAGATTTGAGGAGGGTAGATCAAGAATTCTTGGTTCAGACTGAGGAGCTCTTGCAGAAAGAAGCAGCAGAGGATGCACAGTTTAGAAGCCAATTTGGAACACGGTGGACTCGACCCCAATCTAGTACGTTGACAAAGAACCTGCAAGACAGGCTAAATAGGTTTGCTGCAAACTTGAAGCAAGCGGCAGAAAGTGATGCACGAATTGAGCGATCTGTTAGAGATAATTCTGCCCTGATGTCAATCCTTGATCGTCATCCGGTATGCTTTGGCGAGCATCATGGTTCATTTGATTATGCGTTGGTTGGTGTTGTTTGATGCATGAGTGGCCTTTCTGCTCCCCTCTTATTAGAAAGATAGTACACTGGTTGCTCGAGAATGCACCCTGTTGTGAAAAGAAAAAGGCTAAAATTTAAGGGCTGAAGGTCCCCTAGGCTCTTGGCGTGTCATCCCCTAACCAATTCAATATGATTATGCCACTTGCGTCTATGTAGGAAGAGTGGAATACCCATGGCATGCCCTCATCAAATTGGTTAGAAGATGAGACATTAGTGGATTAGGAGATCAGCTGCCAGACTTCATATGTCCATATAAAACTTGTCACTTCAAAGAAACTCACGAATATAAAATACTCTTGATTACACTGGTTAACGGTCGTCTATCTGTAATTCTTATTGATTAATGTGTTGTTATGTATGCAACCCTTCATGTAGGATTATCATTGATGTTATGTTTACAGGTTATGCTAGTTAACACGATGTCATAAAAAGAAAATAAAAGGAACAAGGTGTCATGTATTTATCACTATCAGATGGATATAGGGAAGTATAATATTTGAAGTACTTTGCATTGTGGTTTCAGCCTGGTGGATATGTCTGGAGTGTTTATACATGTATTACCACGTAGTTTGGTGATGGGACATGACCTAGTCATGGATTGTTCTACACATAAACCTCTAAACTTGCTAACCAGGTTCATATTGATGTCACCCTGAATTAAGTTGTTTCATATTTAGCTTGGGCAACAAAAGTGCATTCCTCTGTGGCTGACCACAAGCAAGAAGTTGGAAATGTCTGTCACTAGCTTTCATTTTTGGTCAGAAAGTTTTCAATTTTTTCTTCATGTAATGCGAAACTGATTACTGCTTTGATTTATGCAATGATTAAGACATGTATAAGATCCTTCTTTCTTTCTGTCTCCCTTTCTTTGTGATAATAAAAATATGTAGGGGTTCCTAACTGAATGATCTGTTGCTTGGCCTAGCTGACGTTTATTCATAGAAAGTATCAGTATTAATTTTACTGCAAGTTTTTCTTAATTACTTTGTCTCGTTGTTGTTGTCATTATTGGTTATTTTGTTTTATTTTTCATGTTGTGATATGATGTGATGTTTCAGTTTTTTTTTTTTTTTACCACATCCTGTTCGGTCACTTCTTATCTCTTGTTCAGAAGCATAAACCTGCTCATATGTTCACATATTCAATTGGGGGTAAGTGTTGATTTATTTGTGCATTTTGTTCTTTTACAGATAGAATCTGCATTACCTGCCCTTGCAAGGCCTATTATGTCATTAGATGCCAATGAAGACGCCATTGTCGGAGCCTTGAAACAAAGCTTGGTGAGTGGTTATTCAAGAACTTCTGGTAATTAACAGCTTCTGTTTCCTAACAATAGCTTTATTTTATTTTCCCCTTGCGTTTGTGGCAAATTTGTCCAGTTAGATGCAAATTAGCGTGTATTTATTAATTTAAGAAGTATCCCAAGTAGCGTTTTGTGTATCACATAAAGAATTGAAGATTTTATGCTTTCGCTCATTAGAATTTGTCTATTGAACTAATTAATGGGTTTCTTATCAGTAATGCAGACAATTTTTATCCAACCTTAAGATATTCCTGTAAATTTGAAATCAAGCATTTGTTTATGGTTAATTTTGCCTCTTCTGGAAAGGAGTTAAAATCCCTTCCTTAGAAGTTATAGCATATCGCAAAACGACAATATGAACAAAGACCTAGTAACAACCCCATGTTCAATTTTCATCCTTTTTTGTAAGGCTTAGTAGGAACTGGGGCACTATCATTACATTCCACATGTTTTTTGCAAATTTTATGATCACTCCAGTCACGCACAGATCTTGGCACCACAAAAGCATGCCAAAGCTATGATCTTCCTGATGCCAGTGCGTCCGCTCTATCACTCTTGCCACATACTGCTTGGCATGCCACCCACCTCAACATCTGAGCATCTCCACCGAACCAATTTATCAATTTTTGTACTTTTGTTCACCTCCTTTACCCAATATGGATATTGTTAACTTCCATTCTGACAGCTCCACTTCTTGTGGGGCCCTAGCTGTGGTTATTAGAGCTTCACATGTAATTTTGTATGCAGTTTTCAGTTGTCTATGATCTTCTGAGTTAAACTAATCTAGTGTTGGGTGCATTTTTTTTGTAGAGACAATTGGAGACTCTTGGTGCTCAGAGGGCAGGTCTTGAAGATATGCTGAAAGAGATGAAGAGAAAAGTACTTACACTATCTAATTTTCCATCTGTAGCTGCTGAAATAGTTATCCTATTATTCAGAAGCATAGATTTCCTAGACATGGTTCTTGTTCCAGTATACTGCTTTGCATATGTGGTCCTTCTGTTTTGAGTGTGCATGGGTCAGCTACTCCTTCCAAGTTGCAACTCAAAAAACATATTCAAGTTTGAATGCATTTAGTAATTCATGTTGTGCTGCTGCTTGTATTTGGTCAATCAATGGGCTCTTGATGTGCCAAATTAATATTTGCTTATCTTGTTAAGCTAAGCTTAACCATACCCTAGCGATAGTTTTTGCTGTCGTTGGGATATACTGGGTATGTGTTATTGTTGTTATATGGTTATGCTAGGCACCGTTTGCTGGGACGCCAATAAAGAGAATTTTAGCTTATGTAAAACACTGAAGATGATTAATTATGTTTTCTTTGAATTTCGATGATAATTTGCAGTCTCAGAAACTGAGCATCACGTTCTCTATTATAGTTAGTCCGGTCTTCAATTTGGTTCTTTATTTGACATGATGGTTTTTCTAAGCTTCATATGGGTGACGTTGAGTACATTCAGTCGTGTTATTAAATTTTCTGGTCAATGGTCACGCCATTGACACAAATATGAAACATGTAATAAGGACTAATGTGGATGTGTGTTGGTTGTTCCCTTTTTTTTTCCCAATTGCAGAGATACATTTATTCTTTGCCTCTTATTGGAAGCTTTTTAGGAGACTTTTTGGGAGTGGACAAGTATCCCAGAATCATTATGTTCTTTTGGTTTTCAATAGCTCTTTAATTCATGTTATGGTGACTTAGGATGATATACTCCCCAAATTGATGACTTTTGCTGGCTCACAAGAAGATCTATTCAGAAAGGAGATAGCTAAGTATGATCATATTTGTCAAGAAATTTCACAAAATGTTGTTGCTCAGGAACAACTATTGATGCAAATTCAGGTACTTAGACAATTGTTCCAAAGCTATGTTTTTTTCCTTTCTTTTTCGTTTTTCTTTTTGGTAAAAACAGTTTTTTCTGGCATTTAAGTAGGTGACATTTTTTATTTGCTGCTTATTGATATGTCTGATTCTAGTTTTGGGTAATTTGGGTCTTTTTTGCATCTTTTGTTGTTTACTTGTGGTAGTTTCAACCTTGTGTTTGTATTTGGTAGACCGAGGCAGGCACAATTGGATATTTTGTTGCGTCATTTGTATATGCTCAATGCATCTGTGTGGAAAGTGTCTATTGCAACAAAAGGCATTTAATGTCTTTTTGCTGCTGTTGTGCTTCAGATGTTATATTCTGGTCTCCTTGCTTTATTACAAAGTGAAAAAATGCCTTCTTATCTTGTTGCAGGCTCAAAATGATGATTTTGCAGCTGTCTTTAATCTTGAGGATTATAGAGGTATGTGTTGTTTGTATTTCATAACTGATTCGAAGTACTAGATATGTCAGATAAGGCCGCATAGAAGGTATTAGCAAAACGGAAAAAAAAAGGAAAACTTAAAAGGCCACACATAAGGTAATTATGCACCTAACTGTTCGAGCAAATTTTGTTCTGGCTTTTGTGTGTCTTCTTTCTAGTGCACATTTATTTAATATAGACATTAACGAGAAAGGTATAAATGTTACAGAAAATGGTGCCTGGTTAAGAATGAGGTTAAGAATGATTTTATCTCAGTAATGGAGTCAAGGACTGACTTTGGAATATGATAGAATAAAGTATAATGACTCATTAAATTGTATGCATTTCTTTATTGTGAAGTAGCAATCGATCGGCACACTACTCGACGCAATTTTCATTATGGGTCATCCGAAAACCACCTCTGTGTGTCTGCATCACGTGGGTAAGGTTGCGTACATATGGTCCCCCTTACCCCGCCATAGGTGGGAGCCTCTAAGGCAATGGGGTAATGTTGTTGTTGTGAATATTTGGTCGTATAATAGCAGTCCAAACTCTAGAATGCAGAAAAGAGATGTCACGGAATATAATTTGATTATATGTACTGGAAGGGAAAATTATTGTACAATCTTTGTCATTCTTCTTCCAGTGGTTACATGTTCAACTCCTTTCAAATTGGAAAATATAGAAAATGTTGGAGGTCACATTTAATGCAAGTTGGATGTGTCAAAGTTTTTGTAGGTAGCTTAATAAATTTACATGTTCTTATGACTTGGAGATGAATCTTTGATCTCTGTGAGTAGGCTTTTAAGGATTGGTATGAATAAGAATTCTGTAGAGTCAGCCTGTACCAGGTTACATTTACGTTACTCGTAATGTGATTTGAAACACTTTTTGCATCTTTATGCATATGGGGTATCAACTTACATGGGTGTTCTCTTGGTTCAGCCTCTCGTGAGAGGGCCTATAAGCAGATAGAAGCCGCAATAGCAAAATATCGGGAAATTAAGGAGAACATAAACGAAGGATTGAAGTTCTATGTTACTCTCCAGGTATGGAACTGCGAAATCAATTCCGGAACTATAGAATATTCTTGTAGCTTCATTGTGTACTCTGGTGAGCAATTATAATGAAAAAAATAACTTACCTGTTTAGGCCCACGCTCCTTTGTGGAATCGATTTTACCTGAGCAGTCATGGCCTCATGGGGTTTGCCTTTTAACTCCTACCTGGTCTTCATGTAGGGATGAAATATCAGAATTTTTGTGGCCTTTTTTTTTCTCTTTTCAATAATACCTCGTGGCCAACTTTAAGACTATAATCTTATGATGTTATTGAATTTAATGAAATCAATACAGCGAGTTCATCGTTATTATCTTTTTGGCACTTGAGGTACATAATATCTCGTCTAGTTTTGCAGCTCCAGTATGTAGCACCAGATTTTTGCAAATTGTGAGGGGGCACCTTGGTCCTTAAAGCTCCAGCACTTGTTCTCGTTATACTATGCAAAACATGTCCTGTGATCATAGAGAGTTAATGCAAAACAAAATAGTTATTAGGAAGTTTTGGGTCGATCACTTGCAAAACAAAAAGTTTTTCAGTACCGAGGAAAAGATACGTGACCTACCAATTGTTTGTAGGTGATGAAATTTGTCCTTTATGTCAAAAAAGAAAAAAATTTTGTCGGTTGACGTTTGTTTGGTGGTTTTGATAGGGACCTTGAGTGATCTCTCATTTTCTTGGATCTCACACATTGCGGGTGTTTTGCCGAAGACTGTCCTCTTAGATACATACAGATGGACTTCCATAAACATAAACATACATCTTGAAATCTTCAATGTTAGATTGAAGAGAATGTGCCATTGATTGGGCTATTGGTTAGACGGGTTGCATGCTACTTGAGTTTGTAGTTTTTTTACCTGTGGTTTATTGTACCCATGCCTTTTCACCATCCAGGATCACTTTCTGGGCTTGAAGTTCATATGTGGGATTGTTACATCCTGGTGTATTATTCTGGAATACCAAATTTTCCGTCCCAGCTCCGCCCTTGAAATACTTGTTCTGGGTTAAATTTCGGTGACCTTGTTTCTCTTGCGGTTAAAACCGTTCACTAATAGCTGCTGCGTATTTTCTGCCACACAGGACGCAATTACAAATATAAAGCAACAGTGCAGTGATTATGTGATGACCAGGAATATCCAGTGCCGCGAAATGATTGAGGATGTTCAAAGACAGGTCGCTGGTCTCAGTTTTAAGGATAAAAATGCAGGTAGCTATAATCATCATCCTGCCGGACCGCCACATCAGAGTCAAAGACCTAGCCCTCAACATCAACCTCCTCCTCAACATCAACCTTCCCCTGGGGATTTGCCTAATTCTTTCATTCCTCAGCCACCTACATATCAATCACCTCTGCCACCTACAGTCCCCGGCTACACGCAAACTCCTCCCCCATATGGTGCTCCGTCACAACCACAACCTCCTTACCACGTGCCAGCTTCAGGTCCTCCATACCCGCCTCCCCAGCATCAGCAACAGCCACCTGTAAATGAATATGGCCAGCCTGCATATCCTGGATGGCGTGGCCCATATTATAATGCACCGCCTCATCAACCCGGATCCATGCCTAGGCCTCCATACACTGTACCATCTGCATATCCCCCCCCTTCCCATCAAGGTGGATATTACAGACAATGACAATCCTTCACTTGCTACAGTATTTTATTTGGTAAATTCTTTGGTGTTTCTTTCTTGCCTTCTGTCCATGGAGTTATCAATTTTCATGCAGTGTTTGGTCTTGGTTTCAATTTCAGATGATAACAAAGATTGGTCGTTCAATGCGAAGTATACCAGATGTAAAGGTTTAGAGCATATTGATTGTTCTTTGTGAAGAAATTCTGTACTAGTCCAATACCCTATAGGGAAAATTTAGAAGTTTTATATGCTTATAAATAATTCCAATTTCCAAGCGAGCCAATTAACTAATGCACTTCCTTATGATCCTCGAGTGTTATCTATCAATTTGTTGCACTATTTTCTTAGTGTTTCTACGATCAGATTGGTTGAAGTTTAAATCTGTGTAATTCGTTCGTTTTGTGCATTTTTTAAAGCTTCAGCTTCAGTTATACACTCACACACACACATATATACATAATACACACACACACATATATACATAATACACACACACACATATGTATGTATGTTTGGTGGTTACTTTAAGGAAAGGGCAAAAGGGTACAGCGGTGAAGATTCCAATAAACTCAGAGATGCAACTGGACAGCACCTAAGGACTTGACTAATGGCAACGAAATCTGGATAATGCTAATTAAATTTTCTGCTAATACATTATAGGAAATGAGAGGGTGGATCTTGAAGCAACTGGTAAGGTACTGTTTTGTGACTTTAAGGTCATGGGTTCGAGTCACAAAGAGAGTCTCTTGCACGAAGTGAAGGGTAAGGCTGCGTACACCAGATGGCGAAGCGATCCGACTTTTTTTTTTACATTTGATCATGTGCAAACACATTAGTCTAATGCATTGAGAACGTCTTTACAGAATAAAAAAACGTATTCACTTACTAGTTGTAAAGTGCTTAAAACAATGTCCAGAGTATAAAAAAACGTATTCAGGAAAGAAGGATCTTATTCAAAATGATAAAATGTTTACAACGAGTCCTACGTCAAGTAACTAACACATTCACGCTAGCCTCAGCTACCTCACTACTGCTACAGTGGGCTGCTAATAGTACAGAGACACGAAAAAGAATATCAGCACAAATACGTCTAGGTGGGGGTATTTGATCAACACAGTCTTGCACCTTCTGATTCCTCCAGTACCAAATGATGGACACTGCTTGCCTAAAAATGTATCGCCAATTATCACTCTGACTCCGGGTACCCCATGAAGCTGTTAAATTCGCGTCTACCCAGCTGATTGGATCCAGAGCAGTATAAAACTGCTGTCTAGCGTCGCATCGCACCAATATATTCCAAATTGCTTTAGCCCACGGACAGTCACGTAGCGTATATAATGTATCTTCCACCCTATATTCACACAATGAGCATGTAACATCTGTGGCAACATGGTGTCGTTGAAGATTTCTTCCGACTGGAATAGCATCATGGCAAACTTTCCAAAGAAAGAAGTTCAATCTACAAGGTCCTTTCATAGCCCATATTTTCTCCCATGAGGAGGGGGATGATGTGTTTGAGTCATTTCCTAAAAGCTTGTAAGCACTAGCAACCGAAAATACTCCTGAAGTTGTAGGCTGCTATATGGGTTGCTGTGGAGTATCCGTGTCCAAGACATTACTCGTTTGGAGTTCAGCCCTTAACAGCGGATCGTGCTACGTATGTGGCGCCAAAGAGGAGAAATGCTAGACTTTGTCCCACTGCCAAAAACATCTCCGTATTTACCTCGGAGGACTTTGACCCACAACAAGTCCGTGCGTGTAATCATCTTCCATCCCAACTTGGACAACATAGCCTGATTCATGTCTCTGAGACTCTTGATCCCCAAGCCGCCTTGTGACTTATCTTGGCATATTGTGGACCACTTGACCCAATGTAGTCGACGCCTATTAGCCGTCTCCCCCCAAAAAAACCTTCGTGTCATTTTTTCTACTTCATCGATGAGTCCAAAAGGAAGTCTGACTGTTTGCATAGCATAAGTGGGCATTGAGGAGATTACACTACGAATCAACACATATCTCGCCGCGTGAGAGAGAATTTTTGCCTTCCAAGACCCTAGTTTGGCACGAACTCTATCCACAATATACATATATGTTGCCCTGCCACACTTGCCGTTTAACAATGGCATGCCCAAGTATGATCCAAAGGCATCCGTCCGCACCAGTCCTAAATTGGTGAACGTTACTGGCATGAAACTTCGTGGCACATTCCTGGACATGAGAACCTGCGATTTGGAAATACTAATTTTTTGTCCGGATGTGGCGCAGAATGATCGGATAAGAGTCTCCATTACGGATGCTTGTCGTGTAGTAGCCTCCCCGAATAGCAACAAGTCATCCGCAAAAAATAAATGGGATATGAAAGGCCCTCGAATGGATGTCCGAATTGGTTGCCATTGCCGCTCAACTTCGGCCCGCTGAATAGTCTGTGATAAACATTCCATACATAATATAAATAAATATGGCGCTAGAGGGTCACCTTGACGGATTCCACATTGAGGGCGGAATGCCTCCAAACTCTTACCATTCCATAAGATAGATAGCGTAGATGAAGAGATTGTAAACATTATTAACTTTGTCATCTCCTTGCTGAACCCCACTTTAAGTAGTACTGCCTCTAGGAATTTCCATCTCACCTTGTCATAGGCCTTCTCCAAATCTAATTTCACTGCCATGTATCTCTTGTGTCCCATCTTCGTACGCATAGTGTGCATTAGCTCCTGCGCAATGATAATGTTATCGGATGCTTGTCGGTCAGGAATGAATGCACATTGCGTGGGCGAGATTATTTTGCCAATGACCACTTTAAGGCGGTTCGCAATGATCTTAGTAATCACCTTCACTATCACGTTCATCAATGCAATTGGTCTGAATTGGGCTACACCCTCCGGATTGGTACCTTTCGGTATCAGTGTTATTAGTGTATCATTCAATTCGGGCGGATACCATTGATTGCGGAATGCTGATTTCACGAACTCCACTACTTCATTGCCAACAATATACCAATTCCGCTGATAAAATATTGGAGGAAAGCCGTCCGGTCCTGGGGCTTTATAAGCACCCATTTGGAAGATAACCTGCTCCACTTCAAAATCATTGACTGGGCGATTGATCCACCTGCGACCCGCATGGTTAAGGGAAGGAAGAAATGTCTCAACAACACCACTATCATCTTCCTGTCCAGCAGAAAAGAGGTTCTTATAATGTTGCAGTATGATGTTTTCCATCTCCTGAGGTTCAGCCGTCCACGTTCCATTACTATCTTTGAGACGAGTAATAGTGTTCCGCCTGCGTTTGGCTGCGAGCATCAAGTGAAAATACCTACTGTTCCGCTCTCCATCCAATAACCACTGCAATTGACTTTTTTTGCTGCCAATAGGTATCCTCTTGGATCAGTATATCATGGTACTCCCGCCGTAGCTCCTTATCGAGACGCGTCAGAAAGTTTGATGGATGCTGTGATAAAGATGTTTGGATACCATTCAACCGGGCTAAGCATCGTCGCCTCCGTTGCTGCAAACTACCAAACACACAATCCTTCCACTCCACCAGCCTCCTTTTGAAATCGTACAACGTCCGACAAAAATCATGAGGGGTAGGAATCCATGCATTCGTCATGAAAGGTGCAAAATCCTTATGATCCATCCAGCAAGCTTGGAATTTGAATGTCCGACATATAAAACGTGATGTGCGATTCATACACGTACATAACAATAATGGGCCGTGATCTGAATACATCCGGGGAAGATGTTGGAGATGAGATGAATTAAACTTTAAGTGCCAATACTGATTAGCCCAAGCTTGATCTAAGCGTTGTTCAATTAGACCTCTCCCCGCTTGTCCATTAGACCATGTAAACCGAGGACCTCCGAAGTCAAGCTCAATGAGATTACAACCATCAATCATACGTTGCATCCGGTCCACCTCATATCCACCAAGAGGCCTCCCTCCTCTCTTATCTTCTTGTTTGAGAACTTGGTTAAAATCTCCTATTAGTAACCAGGGTATATTGATATGATGCGCCATGACTTCGAGATAATCATATAGCTGCTCCCGTAAATGATGTTTTGGTGAGGCATAAACACATGTAAGTAAAGTTAACACTGTATCACCTTCTAAGATGGCAAGAGTCAAAGTTTGAGCCGTGTGAGATAAGACTTGGAATGTAAGACCCTCTGCATCCCAAAGACACCACAATCCCCCGGCAAAACCCCGCGCTTCCACCGCTGCGAGATGTGTGAAAGCCGTCCTACGAAGGATATGATAAGCATGTGCACTCTGAACCCTTGTTTCCATAAGGAACAAAAGATTTGGTTTGTGATCCCGTACTAGCCTTGTAATGTAACGTATTGTGTCGGGCAATCTAGCACCCCGACAATTCCAAGATAATATATTCATAAAACAAACTTTAAGAGTGTCTTTCCTGACCACCCACAAGGTCAGGAGAAGGGGACACGCTTACATCCATTTCCGTTCGTTCGAAGTCCTTGGACACTGTAACATCCATTGCCATCGAATGTTCATGAGTGATGTCAGGTGGGTGCTGTTTAATATGGTCACCAGTGGAGGCATCTGTAGGTTTAGTAGTAGTGGATGTCGAAGGGTGCCGCCACACTTCCAGACCTGGAAATTCTTTGTCCAACAGATGTGCATTTGTAATATCTGTCAAGGGTCGTTGAAGTATATTCACACTGTCCGGACCCAGTACATTCCGGGTGGTACGTCCCAAGCTAGTGTTCTTTGCTTTACTGTACTCAGATGGTCCAGTGACGTTTGCGCGAGATAGCTGCACTTTCACCCGCGACGGCTCCTTCACTACAACCCCCTTGGATTTACGTTCTCGTGGTTTGCTCAGTTGGGACTTCGAAAGTGTTCGAAACGTAGCTGAAGGGCCAGCATCTTGAAGACTTCCAAACACATTCTCTAATGTATCTAGTAGGTGAGGGTCATGATCTTCCTCTTCCTCTTCATAAATCGGTGCAAATCTGGAACCCCCTACCCTACTATTACCATTCTTCGTCGGCCCAGTAGAGTGGCGCTCATCAGAGTTAACAGGTGCAGTTTTTGCTGCAGTTGTAGCCCGTACTGTACCAGCTCCTCTCCGTCTATTACTGTTTTTCGCTATCATCCAAGGTCCAAAAGGATCATCCGGAATAACTTCAACCGTAGATGCTGCAGGTAACGGCCCTGATCCTTCAGCCACATTATTATTACCCAGTGGACATGCTTCTACGCCATGTCCATATTTCCCACATTAAAGCAAATGAGATGAAGACTTTCATACTCCACTTTCAAATGGTGTCCATTGACAATCACGGTAGAGACTATGCTTCTACGCCATGTCCATATTTCCCACATTAAAGCAAATGAGATGAAGACTTTCATACTCCACTTTCAAATGGTGTCCATTGACAATCACGGTAGAGACTAGTGGACGTTGGAAATCTACCTCGACACAAATTCGGGCATATTTACCTTGGGAGACCGTTGTAGTGTTGCTATCAATCTTAATCGCAGTACCCAACTGATCCCTGATGCGCATCAAGACGGACTCATGGAAAAACTCTAGTGGGTATCGCGGTATCCTCACCCATACCATCGTAGAAGAAACGGTGGCAGTAGAAGGTGTAAAGCCCGACCGGAATTTTGCGACAGTTAGATAATGGCCTTGTATTGTCCATGGACCATCCTCAAGGACGTGGATGTAGTCATCTTTCGAATAGAATCTCACCACGTAGAATCCATCCTCCAGGTCTATAATGTCTATTCGTCGGTGCAGTGCCCAAATATCTGTCAACCTTTGCGACAGGACACGGAAAGAAACAGAACGGCCAAGAGGTTTCACGATCAGTGCACGACGCCATGGGCGCCACAATGACTTACATTCGGCCAAGGGTATGTCTACCACCACTCTACCCGGTCCATTATCATTGCCTTTCGACTCCAGACCTTCATATTCTTCAGCACTGTCATCCTCTTCCTCTTCACCCGTATAGAGATCATCTCCTGGTAATAAATTTGCTGGTATCGGGGCTCTGATCACATCAGCCCAGGCGCGTGGCTGGGTTTTTGGTTCTTCATAGAAAGTGGGAACAACGTCACTTGCTGGTCTTTTATACTTCTTCACGCTCCGATGGAATTGGTCCATCTCCTCAACACTTCGTTCTTAAAAAAAACGTATTCACTTACTAGTTGTAAAGTGCTTAAAACAATGTCCAGAGTTGTAATATCTTGACTAATGCATACATGGGAAATATTTGTAGTATTGCAATAAAACTAAACGTTATACACAAACAATCAATGGTATGACGTTGGACCGTGGACGTGAAGGATTGTTCGAGGGTGACTTTTGAAGCTTGCCAACTTCATATTTTCATAAATTAACGGATGGAATAAGTGATATAATTTTCATACGTATTTATATGCAATAAACATGTAAATTTTTTAAAAAGAATTACAAAAGAGAAAGGTGGGAAGTAACTGGTTAATCTTCCTAAAATAGGCTCTGATTTCATAACAATGATCTTTCACGGCTGAGGAGTTTTACTTTATTTCCCGATACACTTTTATACCTATTCGGTTGCTGCTGATCTTTTCAGCTTGTTTATATAATGTTTCGCTTTTTTGAAAGGAAAATAAATACAGTTCAAAATTTTACTCATTTTGTCTCAAAAATATTGTCCTTTGATTTTTAAATATGTGTAAATTACTTTATTAGTTTTAAAATAGAGAATCTGTAGATCACAATCTAATTGATACGAAATTCTTATTTTTGTGTCTGAATAATGGGTGAAATTGTTCAATACTTAGTTTGTGACTGACCTAATATTCGTCGTTTGAGTGTGGCAGGAATCTTCCCCGGAACAAATGTTTTTTGGTTGTAAGAAGACAGTTTATTCAAATTGGGGTCAGAACTGAGAATCTTAGACCATGTGGCTGGTGTGAAATTCAAGGGACACTCTTAATTTAAAGGGAAAAAGAGTAAATTTAATCTCTAACAGCCACAAGCACAAGCAGACATTTATTAAAGAAAAACTCTAAAGGCTTATGGTAAATATAGTTATATATTGGGATAATTACCTTTATCTCCCCTGTGGTTTGGCTAATTCGCCAAAAATTTCCCTGTGTTTTGAAAATAGACCTTTATCTCCCCTTTAGTTTGGGTTAAAGTGGTTTCCGGCCAACTCCGGCCAAACCATAGGGGGATGTGTTGGCCGGAAACCACTTTAACCCAAACTAGAGGGGAGATAAATGTCTATTAGCCAAACCATAGGGGAGGTAAATGTAATTATCCCTAATTATTAACTTTTAAAACCACTTCTCACTAGCTCCTCCACTTTAGAGGGTACTTTTCATCGGCTTTTGTTTTGTTCTCAACTTAGCTACCCTCCATTGGTTAAACATGCGTTTGTGACATTGAGGTCACAGATTCGAACCACATAAATAACCTCTTGCATAAAGTATAGAGTAAGACTACATACATCAGATCGCGAAGCGATCCGGCCTTTCTCCAGACCCTGTGCAAACGCGAAAGACTAGTGCAACGAGAACGCCATTTTATAAACCAATAATCATCCACTTTTTAGGAGAATGCCCAGTCAATGTCCTATTATCCTTGTTCACTTTCATGTCTGATAAACTATTGACAATGTATCTATTATTCTGTTCACTTTTAACTTTTTTTATATATAATTTCTACATGTTAAATTATTAACATGTATTTCTGAAATTCATGGAGTATGTAATAAGATTTGTGCTCAGCTCAACACGAAGCAATCAAACAAAGCTAATATGATGGCTACGTGAAAACAATAGCAACATTGTTGTATATGTATCATTATACATCTTCCTGTCCAAAATATTTTCTTCTTTCCAATGGGTGCATGACACCACATCATGATTTGGCAATCCATTTATGAGCTTTTTGCATGGGTCGTGGACCTATGGATTTTTGTTACATAACGTTTTACAATGTGCATTCTGAATTTGACTACATTGTTAGCTTTTTTCATATAGGAGTCATCAAATCATGGTAGTAAAATTTGTCGTGGTACACATTGATATTGATGGAAAGAAAATAAGAGAGTCGCGTGTAAGCATATATGAACATTTGTATATTGATATTATAATGCATGTATTATTATTTTTATTTTATTTTATAAAATAATATAATACAATATATTGAAAAATCAACTGTGACAATATTTTTAAAGGGATAATTACCTTTACCTCTCCTATGGTTTGGCTAATAGACCTTTACCTCCCCTCTAGTTTGGGTTAAAGTGGTTTCCGGCCAACACAACCCCCTATGGTTTGGCCGGAGTTGGCCGGAAACCACTTTAACCCAAACTAGAGGGGAGGTAAAGGTCTATTTTAAAAACACGGGGAAATTTTTGGCGAATTAGCCAAACCACAAGGGAGGTAAAGGTAATTATCCCTTATATATTATGATATTAGTACACAAAGTATTTATTGTTTTTAGGGTAAATCATATTTTGTGTTCAATCGTTGTGCCTATCTTTTACGAAGTTACGCCAACCATCGACATCGTTGAATTACTCAATCCGTGCTCTGCCCGTGTTATTTAATTCGGAATCAAAATCTACTACATTTTTATCCTATTCACCTAAAATTCTCAAAATTTACCCGCTTATTCACTTTAAAATTATTCAAGTTTAATTCGAGATTCATGACGAACTTGATTTTGTTCGAATTTGTTAAACTTATATAAAGCTCGAATTTGGTTCATCAAGCTCGAATAACATCTACCCTATTCAAACGATTCTTCAGTAATTGTTGAACAACTAGCTGTCTACAAGCGGATTCGGTTATATGTTGGCTTGAGTCTCGTTTTCGTCTTTTCCTTGTATCAAACGGAACATGCCCGGGAAAAAAATGAGTACAACAGAAATGAACAAAACATAAATCACGATGTAGGAAAAGAATAAAGATAAATAAACTCTGAATCCAACGAACAAGGAAAACGCCAAATGAAACTGAATCTTTGGTTTAAAAAATTGCATCAAAAAGTAGAGAAGAAATATGGAAAAAAGAAACTGTAAAGAATGTGGGATATTAATGTCATCATATACAAAACTCTACTTCAACGAATTACATTTGCATATGAAAAATCACATGAATTATGTCTAATGTAAAACGAGTAAAGCAAAAAAAAAAAGAAATTTTGACCAGAAAAATTGCGTTTTAAATGATGGAGGTTTAAGTCTGGATAACCGTAGTGTATGTGGTTTGTGTCATACGCTTTAGCGACCATTTTTTGGATAACCTACGCTTTGCATTTAAAAAGGCGCTGAATGATACTGATTTGTGTCTGTTGGAGAAAATGAAAAGAAATTGAATTTGGGTCAATTTGCAAACTGTGGTTATCAACGTACTTTGAGCTGAGTTATAATTAGTTTCATTAATGATGAGTAGAAACTAACGAGTCCTTAATTATCTGCATGACGAGTAGATAATTTTAGGCTTTTGAATCACTCAATTCCGATACCAGGTGAATGAGAAATTAATGCTCAAAGTAAGTGGGAAAATCAGATCCGCTCGGCCTATGCCCGAGCCTGGGCTCATGTTACGGACTGAACTGCAAACCTAATGGGATCAAGTTTCGGATTGAACTGTGGGCTTGATGGGCTCAAGATGCAAGCTGCAGACTACAGCAGGGTCCTGCAGCAGCGGGACAGATCTTATCTGCTCGGGTGAAGTTTGTTTGAGTTTGAACTTCTCCAGGTTGTTAAGATAGGCTAAGGTTAAAATTTGAAAAGTTCTTGAGCTTTAACCGTGCCAAGCTGACCTGACGTTGTTATAATCTGACGACTCAGATTGAACGGTTATTTGATCAGACGACTGAGGGCAAACCTGATGCGGCTATCTGATCCAAGGGTTCAGGCTGAGCAGGTATCTGATCCTACGGCTGTGATTGAACTGACTGTAACAGACCGACTTTAGAATTTTCCTATATTAGTGGCCAAGCTTACCTCTGTGGTCACTCACTCAGAAAAACATCCAGAAACCATCTTCTTCTTCCTCTTTCTTTGTGATATCCCCCTCTGCATAATCATCCTTTCCTCCCGCATACACAACATATAAATTTCAAGTAATCCGAGAATTCAGGACAGCTTATGTCGGACCTGTATAGCACCACTATAAGGAGGGTCTGAATAGTGAGTGCGGAAAAATTGGGTTTTAAAAATTTTTAGTGACCAATTACTCACTTCTGAAAACAGATTCTGTTTTCAGATCCCATTTTTGATTGTCTGAATGATCAGATTCTAGACCTCCAAAATTCGTGAAATTTTGTGACAATGTACTCTCAGATGTTATCTATATGTCATAAAAATTTAAGACTAAAACTCAAAGTGTAAGGCCTTGAAAAACTGTTTTTAATTGGACTCTGTCAATCTGTGAAATTTTTTTCCTTAGAATGAAAAGTTAATTCCTGTTTAATGACAACTCCAAATGATCTGAAAATTTTATGAGATGTCCCTTAAGATGTCTGATTTAATGGTTTGAAACAGTTTTTCAAAATTCCTTTGGAAAGTATATCAACCACGTTGATGTTTCAACCTTTGTCAATCTGAAAATCAGATTGTACTAGTCTCAGAACTTTGAACGTTTGGATGACTTATACTTATTCAAATTTGATGAAACTTGTCTTAAATGATACCTAAGATCTTTATCTATGTCTCTGCAAAATTTGATGATTTTTGAAAGTCATTTGCTATTTTTCAGTGGCATTGAAAACGTTACAAAAACAAAAATTAAAAGCAAAAGTGTTGAAAGTAAGAACATCAAGATTTTTATACTGGTTTTTAATGCGACCTACTCGAGTCTTCGAGGACACATTTCTCGGTATTCACTAATCACCAAAAACATATTAGGACAAAGGAATGCTGGAGTTATACACCAACTCTTTTAATGTCCACCCTGTTTACAAATAACAACAACAACAATCAACAAAAAAAACACCACCGCACTAATGAAGGTTTGATCATACCTTGATCAACTTTGTACAAGGATGAAACGTGTATGGATGGTATGAATGAAGCCTATATAGATTATGGAATGTATATTTGATAGGCTTAAGGACATGTGCAAGAGAAGAAGATATGAGAAGAAGAGAAGTCTTGCTTTGCACTTGATAGAATATGAAAATAAGTCTCTTGTCTTGTGTTTGATCTTCTTGCTTGCTTTCATAATGTATGGAATGTTGGATCTAAATCCCTACACAAACACCACTAGAGGAAGGTGAATAGTGGTTAGCAGAAATCAAACTATTTTAAACCCTTTTCAAAACCCCTTAGTTCTGAAATCTGAAACTTAGAAAACAAAAACTGTTTTTGTAAATATTTTTCCGACTTTAAAAACACTTTCACAATTATGAAACTTTCCAGAAACACACTTCAAGATGTTTTCTAACTTCAGTAAAAATTTCAAGTCAAAATAAAATCTTTAGGATTTTCAACTAATCAAAAACTTTTTGTCTACACAAAATTCCAGAACAGAGTTCAGAAATCGACTCAACTTCACAAATTTTTTTTCCGTCAATATCCAAGTCCAAAACCTTTGAAAATTTAACACAATAACCCTTAAGATATCTATAATAATGGGTTGAAACAGTTTTGAAAAATTCTTTTGGAAAGTTAGTCAACCAAGTCACTTTTCTCAACTTCTGCAAATCTGAAAAACAGATTATAGCAGTTGCAGAACTTTGGACTTTTGATTAACTTAAACTTATCCAAATTGAGTCAAATTGGTTTCAAATGAAAGCTAAGAGACTAAAGTATGTCTTTACAAAATTTTAGCAATTTTTAAAACCATTTACTATTTTTTCCAGAATTTATAAAACATGTTAACAAAACAGAGAATAGAAAACTGAAAGTGTAAAGTACGAAAAGTAAAGAACACCAATAATTTTATACTGGTTCGGCCAAATGTGCCTACTCCAGTCTCCGAAGACACCTTCCTCGGTATTCACTATCACCAGTGTCACAGAATTACATCTTAGCTCGATCCTTGGGCTTCACACCAACCCTATTCAAGCTATTCACAACACCTTTACAGAATTTCAGCACTATCACACCTCATACCCTTTTCACCTTTTGATTAAGCCTTATAAACTTGGCTTATCAATTACAACAATTCTACCACAATAAGGTGTATCTAAGCAGCACTATAATGCTTCAAAAATTTCACCACAAGCTGCACAATAAGAATAGAGAAGAAGAAGATAGCAAGAGAGGTGTGTTTTCAACTCTTCACTTCAACCTCTATTTATAGTGTGAGGCATCCCTTGTTGATAAGATTGCCATTTGTCACTTTGAATGTCATCAAACACACTTGTCTTCACACCATTGGTTCTTGTCTTCAAGACTTTGCACACTTGGCACCTTCAAGCAATGTGATTTGTCCATCTATGTCACCAACTTTTTCAACATTAAATGACATGGAAATTTCAGATTTGAAGGAGATAACTGATGAGATAAATGATGAGTAAATCTCTCAAAAGTTAACCAAGTTTGTTCCATCATAATAGCACATGTGGGAGAAGAAATCTCAGCAAAAATTTGATCTCCATTTAGCCATAAAAACCGTCCATATGGCCATGTGTATGCCATGTTGACAACTTTTTGCCACCAAGTATAATCCTTGAGTTTTGATTGGTTCTAGTATAATTTCCTTGTACACTTGTCATCACATGAGATAGTCATCTTGTACACATGTAAATGTATCATTTTGATGAGAAAAATAAGAGTTAATCTCAGCTCTTGAATTCAAAATGAATGGCTAGATTTAAGTAGAAAATAGTCAAAACTATTTCCACCTTTCTCTCCTTGAAAGTTGTAACCATTTACCATGTCAATTGTGACATGAAATTAATGCAAAATAATCTGAGAATAAGTCTTATAATGATATCATAAGATGGCCATATAGTGTGACAAAATAAATGTCACATAACGAGAAATACCGAGAATACCGAAATCCAAATATAGCAATAATAATCTTGATGTTGATACTTCAAGAATACCATAAGAAGTCCATAAATAATATCCTTGAGAAATAATCATAGTGAAGTCGTCGCGATATGCTCCGAGAATAAAAAGACGATAATTCCCTTGATAGCAATTTTTGAGAAAGATAGTCTTGTCGTGAAATAATTATGACGAATGTCATAGAGATAGTCTTGAGACAATAATATCATGTTACATAGTAACATATTATAGAATATGTGAAGACAATGTACCTGCAAGACTTAAAGTTCCACTTTTTGCCCTTTTTGGTAAGTCATATAACTTCCACGGCATATTAGTTACAAGACAATAATATTCATAAAAATCAAATAATAAACTCACCAAAATCATGTATGAAACATTAAGAACATATATGTAAATGAAAACAACTATTTATCACATTTGTAACACATAATAATATTTTTTTCATAGATTAAGTGCTTTATGTAGTGCTGCATGTTGCCATCAGAACTCTCTGTTCAGAATTTCCAAATGAATAAAGCGCTTAGTGTAGCGCGCATAAACTCTCTGATCCCAGTTTTTCATAGTATAAAGCGCTTAGTGTAGCGCGCCAGAACTCTCTGATCCCAGTTTTTTTGTTGGATAGAGCGTTTTATAAAGTGTTCAATGTTTGAACTAAATTTTCCGTTTAAACTTTCTGAAGGATAAAACGCTTTATGAAGCACTCAATGTTCTCTGTTTAAACTTTCTCACATGTTTAATATAGTTCATTTTTTTATCATATGTGTGACACTTCCGTAAGTAATCAACACTTAAAATCATAACTTTGAAAATCATCCAAACATAGTTTTCAACATTCTCCCCTTTTTGGATGATTTTCAAAATAACTCTACATGATTTTAATGTCACAACTCTTTACCAATTGTTATCACATACTTACCAATTGTTTTGAAACACACACCAATTCTATACCAATTGTTTTCAAATTCTTTTTAAATACATGTTTTAACATATGTGCTCCCCCTCAACTTATATTCTCTCCCTTAACCTATGCTCCTAACCAATTGAACACAAATCGAAACTTATACCAATTGAAAACTTATCATTCAACCTTAGAATCGTGACTTAACAACTAAAATCATGTATCTATCTCCCTCTTTATTTTGCAAATCATACAAAAGATAGAATCACGCAATTGTATCGTAGGCCATCATACCTAACTTGGCTCGTAAGTTTTCAAAAGTGGCTTGACTAAGGGGTTTAGTAAATATATCAGCAACCTGATGATCAGTTCTTACATGGTTTATGACTATATCCGCATTTTGAACATGGTCACGAAGGAAATGATATTTAACTTCTATGTGTTTGGCCTTAGAATGAAGTACCGGATTCCGAGAAAGATTGATCGCACTCGTGCTATCACAGAAAATTGGAATCTTATTCATTATAATGCCAAAGTCACTAAGTTGTTGTTTAAGCCAAAGTATTTGGGTAGTGCATAAACTTAAGGCTATATACTCAGCTTCGGTGGTAGAAAGAGCTACACTAGCTTGTTTCTTAGAAAACCAAGAGATTAAGTTGGTTCCTATGAATTGACACGTACCGCTAGTGGATTTTCTATTTATCTTGCAACCACTATAATCAGCATCACTAAATGCGTATAATGGCAACTTAACATTTCTATCGTACCAAAGTCCTAAATGAGGTGTATGTTTAATGTATCTAAATATCTTTTTCACCGCATTATAATGTGACACTTTAGGACAAGATTGAAACCTAGCACACATACACACACTAAACATTATATCAGGTCTTGATGCAGTTAAATACAACAATGATCCAATCATAGACTTATATAGTGTGTCATCAAAAGGTTTTCCATTTTCATCCTTGTCTAGTTTGGTACTAACACTCATGGGGGTAGTTAAAGGTTTCAACTCTTCAAATCCAAACTTCTTAATCATATCATTGATATACTTAAGTTGGCTAATGTGGATTCCTTGAGGGGTTTGTTTGATTTGTAACCCTAAGAAGTAGTTCAATTCTCCTACCATTGACATCTCAAATTCAGACTTCATACATTCTTCGAAGTCTTTTATTAAGGTAGGGTTAGTTGAACCAAAGATAATGTCGTCTACATATATTTGGACTATTAATAAATCATTATCTTTCCTTTTAAGAAACAGTGTGTTATCTATAGTTCCCCTTTGATAGTTATTTGCAATAAGAAAATTTGCAAATCTATCATACCAAGCTCTTGGAGCTTGTTTTAACCCATACAAAGGTTTTTTAAGCTTATATACATGGTCGGGGTATTTTGGATCTTCAAATCCTGGGGGTTGTTTTACAAAAACTTCTTCTTGAATAAAACCATTCAAAAATACACATTTAACATTCATTTGAAATAATTTAATACTACTCAAACTAGCAATAGCAAGCAATAATCTTATAGCTTCAAGACGTGCAACGGGCGCAAAAGTTTCTTTATAATCAATTCCTTCCTGTTGATTATATCCTTGTGCAACAAGTCTAGCTTTATTTCGAGTAATGTTACCTTGTTCATCCATTTTATTTCTAAACACCCATTTTGTATCAATAATAGATTTATTTTCAGGTTTATGCACCAAATCCCACACATCATTTCTAGTAAATTCATTCAATTCTTCATGCATTGCATTTACCCAAGATGAATCATTCAATGCTTCCTTTATATTCTTAGCTTCCAAATGTGAGATTAATGCATGTCCTTCGTCATGATTCAATTGTTTGATACTTCTACGAGTTTTAATTCCTTCATTTATATCTCCAATAATTAATTCTTTAGGATGTTTATGTTTGTCTTTTATGTACCACCAATTCCTAGGTTGACTAGGTTCACCTTCATCTAGTTCAAATGTTTCATTAGTGTGAACATAATCATATACAATTGGAACATCTTGTAAGTTAGATGAATTATCTTCCAATTGCAAAATCTCTTGATTTACTTCACCTAAAGGTTCATGCATGTCTTGTTCAGGGGGAATAGGATCTAGATGATCACATACAGGCTCAAGTAACAAGTCATCATCATCAAACATATTTTCAACATTATCATTTTGTTCTTTTTGAACTTTATCATACATGTCAATATGAGCATTTTCATTAAATTTTACATGTATTGATTCAATTATTTTTCTAGATGTAGGATTATAACACCTATAAGCCTTAGAATTAGTAGAATAACCAACAAATATGCATTCAATAGACTTTTGCTCAAATTTATCTAGGTTATCTTTTGTGTTGAGAACAAAACATTTGCAGCCAAAAACTCTTAGATAATCAATCTTTGGTTTTCTATTATTCAACAATTCATAAGGAGTTTTGTTTAATTTCTTTCTAATACATAGCCGATTAATGATATAAGATGCACAATTTACGGCTTCCGCCCACAAAAATCTTGGAACTTTATTTTCACATAACATTGTTCTAGCAATTTCTTGAATTTTTCTATTTTTCCTTTCAACAACGCCATTAAGTTGTGGGGTTCTAGGCGGTGAAAACTCATGTTTAATTCCATTTAATTCACAAAATTTAATCACAACTTTACTTTTAAATTCTCCACCACGATCACTCCTAATTCTTTTAACATTTTCTTCATAAAGATTTTCAAGTTGTTTAACAAGTTTCTCAATTTCTAATGCAGCATCATCTTTATGAGATAAACATAATGTCCATGTAAATCGTGAATACTCATCAACAATAACACATACATAATAATGACCACCAAGACTTCTTGTTCTACTTGGACCAAACAAGTCAATGTGAAGAAGTTCTAAAATATGACAAGTACTCACATCATGTTTTTATTTTAATGATTCTTTACAATGATTTCCTTTAATGCAAGTTTCACATAATTGAAATTTATGCAAATCTAATTTAGGCAAACCTCTTATTAAGTTCATTTTAGACAATTTTTCAATGGTAGAAATTCCAATATGTCCTAAGCGTCTATGCCACAAATTAACATCAAAATCATACGATATGAAACATTTAATTTTGGCATCTAACATATTGTTAATGGATAACGTATAAACATTTCCATCTCTATCTCCTTTTAACACAGTTTCACCCTTTTTATTTGTAATATCGCAAGAAGTGAGATGAAAAGAGACATCAAAACCATTGTCAATAAATTGTGAAATACTTAATAAATTATAAGAAAGATTACTTACCAACAGCACATTCTCGATTTGAAAATTATTTGGACCACCAACTATGCCTTTTCCAATTACCTTGCCATAAGCATCATCACCAAATGTAACATTTGCTCCATTCTTAATTTCTTTTAATGTGATGAATAATGATGGATTTCCGGTCATGTGTCTTGAACATCCACTATCTAAAAACCATTTGTTCTTCAGATCTTCTTTCTTTATCTTCTTTTTTAATTCTTTATGAATATTAACATGCAAAGAAGATAAAGTTTAGGTACCCTTTAGATGGGTCCTTAGACGTTAGTAACATCCTTGTTTTGGGTATCCTTACTTGGATGTACCTTTTTGGCACATACTTGGCATTTTCATGGTTTGGAAAATATAAAGGATTATTATACATTTGACCATGCCATTTAAATGTAGATGAATTATTTCCATATAAATTTTTCTTTGGCATATAAGAAACATTTTTAGCCCAAGATGAATGATTTTTAGAATAATCATATGAATAACCATGTCTTGTTGACTTCTTTCTATATGAGACATAATTATTTTTATTTTGTTTAGACAAATTTGTATACATGTATGCATAATTTCTATATGCAAAATTTTGCCTAGGAACATGTTGTGAAACTTTTGTTTTAGAAGGAGGAGTAGGAAGAATTGGCACATTGTTCTTTATAACATAAGGCAATTTAGAAATAGAAGAAACAAAGTTTGTCTTTTTACTTAATTTATGTTGGACCTGTATAGCACCACTAGAAGGGGGGGTTGAATAGTGAGTGCGGAAAAAATTGGTTTATAAAAATTTTAAGGACCAATTACTCACTTCTGAAAACAGAGACTGCTTTCAGGACCCGTTTTTAAACACTTGGTTGACTAGGTTGTAGACTTCCAAAAATAGTGAAATTTTGACACAATGTACTCTCAGGTGTTATGAAGGTGTCATAAAAATTTCAGATTAAAACTCAAAGGTTAAGTCACTCATATGTGGTACGTGATCTGACTGTGTCAGTTTGGACAGAACCTGTACCTTAAAATGAAAAAACTTATTCCTATTTGGTGACAACTCCAAATGACCTGAAACTTTTATGAGATGACCCTCAGGATGTTTAGTATACTCAGTTAAAACAGTTTTGAAAAATTCCTTTGGGAAGTATGTCAACCAAGTTGATGTTCTCAACCTCTGCCAATCTGAAAAACAGATTTGCACTAGTCTCAGAACTATGAACGTTTGGATGACTTATACTTATCCAAATTTGATAAAATCAGTGGGAAATGAACCCTAAGACACAAGGCTATGTTTCTGCAAAGTTTTATGATTTTTGAAAATTATTTGCTATTTTTACCGAGATCATAAAAATGATGCAAAAACAGAAACTGAGAGTAAAAATGCTGAAAGTAAGAACACCAAGAATTTTATACTGGTTCGGCCAACGTGACCTACTCCAGTCTTCAAGGACACCTTCCTTGGTTTTCACTAGTCACCAAAGTCACCTTAGAATAAGGTTGGATAGAGTTATACACCAACTCCTTCAATCCAAACCCTTTTACAATGTTCTACACCAAGAACAACACCAAAGAATCACCAATCAGCACCACCTCACCAAATGAAGGTTTGATCACACCTTGATCAACCTTGTACACCAATGAATCTTATTTGGGTGATGTGTATGAAGCCTATACTGAATATGACATGTAAGTATGATAGGCTTTGGGTACATACAAGAGATGAATATGGAAAATGAAGTGAAGTCTTTCAAACACTAAACAGAATTTTGCACTTGTTGTTCTTGTCTTGTGTTGCTCATCTCTTGGCCTTTTTATAGCCATAACCAACGACTAGGAGGTTGAGAGGAGCCTCAAAATTTGATTTTGAATTGTCTTGTGATGCCTTTGAATAAATTTGAATGCTTTAGGTCATTAATTCCCCCCAAAACTTCAGCCACCAATCTGAAATTTCAGATTCAAAAACAGAATTTTCAGCTTTGTTTGGTCTTGTCTTTGACTCCTTAATTTGTGGATCTTTGTCTTCCATCATTGCTTGGTCTTTCTTCATCAATTATATTATATTATGAACTCCTCCAAGGCTCCCAACATGCTGTCCCAGCTGCCCCATCTGGTCAGCCAATGTGCTGAATTCAAATCTGAATTTTGCATGGTAACAATGTAGAATTCTTCATGAACATGGTAAATTTCTTTTACCATTTTACCTTGCCTTCTAGAACCTTTCAAGATATGTCTTTGGCTGTGTAATTCATGTATAATACATGTATAAATACATGTGGCATCATGTAGCAAATAAACGTTCCATATACGATGATGTAGTAACTTCAAATTTCAACTTCCGTTGATTGCTCGGTTTTTCTCCGTTTTGTCTCAAACTTCTTCAACATATAAAATGTGTAATGTAACATGCAATATACATATAAATATGTATAATCTCAGCTCCAATGTGTATAAGATGTTCGGCCAAGAGGTATATCAATTTTGAGTTTGATTTTCAGAGAAATAAGGAAGATGATGGAGAATTGATATATGTATTTGTTTTGTGACTTTGGTATTGATCTCTCCATGTAGTGCACGAAATTTTTGAGTGTTGGAAATGTATATTGGCTGGCCATCTTTGTATGATAAGTATATGATGTGTCGGAGATGGCTCGGTAGTCATATGATATGATACATTTCGGTTTTTGCACTTTTGTCATGTCGATGTAATTTTGGAAGTTTGATGACATGAAGTATATAACTTGAGAGTATCATGGATGTGTATATGATGTATATATGACTCTTTTGTCGTTGACATATGTTGATGACATGTTGACGAAATGTCAAGATCGAATGATGTAGCTTGTCGTCTGAGATAGAATATATGTCGTGTATATATATATCCATGAGATATATGTATATGCCGTGAGACTCCAAGATATATATATATATGAATGAGTATCCATAAGATATGAGTGTATATCCAAGAGATAGATATGGCGTGCGTCCATAAGATATATGTCGAGATATCCAAAAAAATATATACGCCGTGTGTCTTCAAGATATATGTCAAGATATCCAATAAATATATATCATATCCAAGAGTTGTATGTATGCCGTGTATATCACCTGAGAATGAATACAACAATGTTTGCCATATGATTTAAGCCTTAATGCTTCATGGCTTGTTAGTACAACAGTGATAGATATAGGCATATGCATTTATAAATCTCATAACATTTAGATCATGTAACATATAAATCATGTACTTGTAAATCATTCAAACCATGATTTCCCAACAATCTCCCCCTTTTGATGATTTGCAAAATAATCCTTTATTCATGATTTAGATGTGGCATATTTACTCCCCCTACAATTATGCATTCATAACATGTTTTTCAAAATGTAAATACTCCCCCTTAAATTAATCTCTCCATTTGAATCATGCTTTTTCTCCCCCTTGATTTTGTAAATACCATCAAAAGATACATTTAGAGCAAAACGATAATTTATAGCATATCAATGGAAATCATGCCTAATTTAGATCGTAAATTTTCATATGTGGCTTGATTAAGGGCTTTTGTAAAGATATCAGCTATTTGTTCTTCAGTACGAACGTGATCTATAATAATATTACCATTACTTACATGATCACGAAGAAAATGATATCTTACATCTATGTGTTTTGCCTTGGAGTGTAAAACAGGGTTCTTAGATAAGTTGATAGCACTTGTACTGTCACAGTATATGGGGATTTTATTTACAGTTATTCCAAAGTCTGAAATTTGTTGTTTTAGCCATAATAACTGTGTACAACAAAGACTTAATGCCATGTATTCTGCCTCTGTAGTGGATAATGCTACACTAGCTTGTTTCTTTGAACACCATGATATTAGTGAGTTTCCAATAAATTGACATGTACCACTTGTACTTTTTCTGTCTATCTTACATCCTCCATAATCAGCATCAGTATAAGCATGTAGATTGAATTCAGAGTTTTTATCATACCAAATACCTAATGTGGGAGTGTGCTTAATATACCGAAATATTCGTTTTACAGCATTATAATGTGAGACTTTCGGGTTACTTTGAAAACGAGCACACATACACACACTAAACATGATATCAGGTCTACTTGCAGTAAGATAAAGCAAAGAGCCAATCATAGATCTATATAATCCGTTTTCAAAGTCTTTTCCAGTTTCATCTTTATCAAGCTTAGTTGATATACTCATGGGGGTTGTAGATGGTTTTAAATTCTCAAGACTGAATTTCTTAATCATGTCATTCACATATTTTGCTTGACTTATGTGTATTCCTTTATTAGTTTGTTTAATTTGCAAGCCAAGAAAATAATTTAGTTCGCCTACCATTGACATCTCAAATTCAGATTTCATACAATTCTCAAATTCTTCAACTAATTTATCACAAGTAGATCCAAAGATAATATCATCTACATAAATTTGAAGAATAAGTAAATCTGATTCTTCATGTTTTAAAAATAGTGTACTATCAATGGTTCCTCTTTTAAATCCATTTTCTAAGAGGAAAGTGGCAAAACGATCATACCAAGCTCTAGGAGCTTGTTTTAAACCATATAATGCTTTCTTTAACTTGTAAACATGATGGGGATATTTCATATCCTCAAAGCCAGGTGGTTGTTTTACATAGACTTCTTCTTGTATAAAACCATTTAAGAATGCACTTTTTACATCCATTTGATAAAGTTTAAAATTCTTTATGCAAGCAATAGCAAGTAGTAATCGTATAGCTTCTAATCGTGCTACGGGTGCAAATGTTTCATCATAGTCTATGCCTTCTTCTTGATTATATCCTTGTGCTACAAGTCTAGCTTTGTTTCTAACCACTTTACCATTCTCATTCATTTTGTTTCTAAATACCCATTTCGTACCTATTATTGTTTTATCTTGTGGTTTTGGTACTAAATCCCAAACATCATTTCTTGTAAATTGATTAAGTTCATCATGCATAGCATCAATCCAAGAAGAATCATTTAAAGCATCAAACACATTCTTGGGTTCTATTTCTGAAATCATAGCATGGAATTGATTTATTTCATCTTGATTTATTCTTCTACGTGGTCGTACACCTTGTGATATATCACCTATGATAAGTTCATGTGGATGATTCTTATGAAATCTTGTTTGATTATTTTCTAAGTTCTCATGCATTTCTAAGTGATCATGTGTTTCTAGTGTGTTGTATTCATCATGTACTATAATTTCTTCTATATCATCAATCACAGGTTTGAGTTCAAAATCATAATCTTTAGTTGTTTCATGTTCACCGAATTCATTGAATTTCACATGAATGGATTCTAAGATTTGCCTGGTGATAGGATCATAACATCTATATGCCTTAGAATTTACAGAATATCCAACAAAGATGCATTCAATGGATTTAGACTCAAATTTATCTAGATTGTCTTTTGTGTTAAGTACAAAGCATTTACATCCAAACACACGAAAATAGTCAATCTTAGGCATTCGATCATTTAAAATCTCATAAGGGGTTTTGTTTATTTTCTTTCTAATTGATAAGCGGTTGATTATATAGCATGCACAATTTACAGCTTCTGCCCACAAGAATTTAGGTAGTTTATTTTCACATAGCATCGTTCTTGCAATTTCTTGTAATGTCCTATTCTTTCTTTCTACTACTCCGTTTAATTGAGGTGTTCTAGGTGGTGAAAATTCATGTTTAATCCCCTTTTCTTCACAAAATGCAATCATATCTTTATTTTTAAATTCACCTCCTCTATCACTTCTAATTTTCTTCACATTTATGCCATATTCATTTTCAAGTTGTTTTATTAATTTAGCAATCTCAACAGCACTATCATCTTTATTTGCAAGAAATAAAGTCCATGTATAGCGAGAAAAATCATCAACTATGACACATGCATAGTGTCTCCCTCCAAGACTTTTAGTACGACTAGGACCAAACAAATCAATGTGTAATAATTCTAAGATAGTAGATGTACTAATCTCATTCTTAGACTTAAGTGATTCACGTGTTTGTTTGCCTCGAATACAAGATTCACATAACTTAAAGTTATCTGTATCAAGTCTAGGCAATCCTCGTACTAGATTCTTTCGTTGAAGTTTTTCAAGAGTTGATATGCCAATATGTCCTAAACGTCTATGCCATAAGTTCACATTAGGTTCATTTGACATAAAACATTTCACTTTAGCATCTAGCATGTCATCTATGGATAGTGTAAAAATATTTCCTTCTCTTTTTCCTTTTAGTACGGTTTCTCCATTTTTATTAACTATATTGCAATATGGATGAGAGAAACACACATCATAACCATTATCAATAAATTGTGAAATACTAAGTAAGTTGTATGATAGATTACTTACTAGAAATACATTGGAGATTTGAAGAGTGTTTGAATTTCCGATTGTTCCTTTTCCAATGATCTTTCCTTCGTTATTATCTCCAAATGTAACGGATCCTCCTTTTTCAACTTTCTTTAGTTTGGAAAATAGAGTTGGATCACCCGTCATATGTCTTGAACACCCGCTATCAAGAAACCACTTATTTCCTATATCTTTTGCTACCTACAAAACACAACACTAACTTAGGTACCCTTTAATTTTGGGTCCTTACGGGTTAGTGATTTAGACCTTTGTAAGAATACCTTTTGGTATCCAAACTTGGGTAACCTTTCTTGGTCTTCCAAAAGATGATACAATATAGTACATGTTGTTTCTATTTTGCCTATAGTGACCGAATGTGTGAGTTGATTTGTGATAAGTGTTTCGGTTTGTTGGCAATGTGTGTGATCTATATGCGTTTGTACGATATGAATGTTGCATATGATTTGATGACTTCCTTTGATACCTATATGGAACATGCTTGTATTTGTTATGTGATGAACTATAGGTAGTACGATGAGTTGCCATTAATGTCTTGCTAGTTTGTATTGTTGCCTTTTTAGGCTTCTCAATTGTTTTGAACACATGTTGTTCAGATGATGATGCAACAAAGTTTGTAGATTTACTTTGTACATGAGTATCCTTGCTATATCCTAATCCGGTTTTGTCATTGTCATGCTTTTGAGACGAGATTAGATGATCAAGCATACAAGTTCCTTTCTCAAATTTCTTAACCGTATTTTCTAAGTCTATGTTTCTTGATCTCAAATCTAAGATCTCGGATTTCATTTCAACATTTTCGGATGTTAAGGAAATAATTTCAGATTTCAATGCACTGATTATGCTAGACGACTCTTCTTTTGAATCGTTTAATTTAGACATAAGATTTGTGTTAGAGGATTCTAACAATTTCTTGTCTTCAACTAAACGTTTCTTTTCTTTAGCAAGAGTCTTTGAAAATTTATGCAATTCAAGATATTGACTAAATAAATCATCATATGAAGCTTCATTATCAGAATCGGAATCGGAATTTACCTCATTTGACGCCTTTGATGCAAAGCAAACTTGAGCCGTTTCATCCTCAGCTTCTTCATTTTCTGAGTCGGATGAATCACTCCATGTTGAAGCTTTGAAGGCCCTTCTTGTATTCCTTTGTTTAGGTTCTGAGACGAGTCTAGTATGTGTCCGTTCCTTGTCAAGGTTTTTGTTCATTGTTTTGTCCTTGTTTGGACAGTCATAGGAAATATGTCCAGATCTTCCACAGTCATAGCATTTCATGTCTTTATCATTGTTCTTATTTCTATTTGACTTAGATGAAGTAGATTTATGTTTGTTTCTAAATGACTTCTTCATAAATTTTCTTAATCCCTTAGCCAATAGAATTAGATTTTCATCATCCGAATCGGTGTCACTATCATTTACACAATTAGAAGAAGTAGAGACATATTCATTTGAATTGAAAGCTATTGTCTTACTTTGTTTGGAAGTTGATTCGGATTTCCTCATAGTAAGTTTGTTTTCATATACCTTTAATGATCCAATCAATTCCTCCATTTTTATTGACTTTGTTTCTTTGCTTTCTTCTATTGCGGTAACTTTCGGATCCCATTCGGATGGAAGGCTTCTTAATACCTTTTGTACCTTTTCCTGCGAAGTGAAAGCTTTGCCAAGAGACTCAAGAGAATTGTAGATGTTAGTCAATCTCAAATCCATATCAACAATGGATTCATTTGGCAACAATTTAAAGGATTCAAGAGTAGACATAAGCATATTGATTTTGGACTCTTTTACTTGACTTGTCCCTTCATGCTTCATTTCTAAACTCTTCCACATATCTTGTGCATTAGAACAATTAGATACATAACTAGATTCACTTTTGCTCAAACCATTAAGAAGAAGTTGCATAGCTTTAGCATTCATACTTAGCTTCTTCTTATCATCACTTGTGTATTCTAGTTTAGACTTTGTGACTTCTATAGAAACACCATCAACCGTTGTCGTCTTAGATGGAACAAACGGACCATCTTCTATTATAGACCACAAATCAATATCAATAGCCATAAGAAATAATTTCATACGAAGTTTCCAATGATTAAAGGACTCACCATCAAAGAGTGGAGGCCTTTGGCTAGACATACCTTCTTGCTCGGTTTTGTGACTAGTTGATGCCATCTCACAAAGATTGTTATATCTTCTTGTGTGAGTGAACCTGGCTCTGATACCAATTGTTGGACCTGTATAGCACCACTAGAAGGGGGGGTTGAATAGTGAGTGCGGAAAAAATTGGTTTATAAAAATTTTAAGGACCAATTACTCACTTCTGAAAACAGAGACTGCTTTCAGGACCCGTTTTTAAACACTTGGTTGACTAGGTTGTAGACTTCCAAAAATAGTGAAATTTTGACACAATGTACTCTCAGGTGTTATGAAGGTGTCATAAAAATTTCAGATTAAAACTCAAAGGTTAAGTCACTCATATGTGGTACGTGATCTGACTGTGTCAGTTTGGACAGAACCTGTACCTTAAAATGAAAAAACTTATTCCTATTTGGTGACAACTCCAAATGACCTGAAACTTTTATGAGATGACCCTCAGGATGTTTAGTATACTCAGTTAAAACAGTTTTGAAAAATTCCTTTGGGAAGTATGTCAACCAAGTTGATGTTCTCAACCTCTGCCAATCTGAAAAACAGATTTGCACTAGTCTCAGAACTATGAACGTTTGGATGACTTATACTTATCCAAATTTGATAAAATCAGTGGGAAATGAACCCTAAGACACAAGGCTATGTTTCTGCAAAGTTTTATGATTTTTGAAAATTATTTGCTATTTTTACCGAGATCATAAAAATGATGCAAAAACAGAAACTGAGAGTAAAAATGCTGAAAGTAAGAACACCAAGAATTTTATACTGGTTCGGCCAACGTGACCTACTCCAGTCTTCAAGGACACCTTCCTTGGTTTTCACTAGTCACCAAAGTCACCTTAGAATAAGGTTGGATAGAGTTATACACCAACTCCTTCAATCCAAACCCTTTTACAATGTTCTACACCAAGAACAACACCAAAGAATCACCAATCAGCATCACCTCACCAAATGAAGGTTTGATCACACCTTGATCAACCTTGTACACCAATGAATCTTATTTGGGTGATGTGTATGAAGCCTATACTGAATATGACATGTAAGTATGATAGGCTTTGGGTACATACAAGAGATGAATATGGAAAATGAAGTGAAGTCTTTCAAACACTAAACAGAATTTTGCACTTGTTGTTCTTGTCTTGTGTTGCTCATCTCTTGGCCTTTTTATAGCCATAACCAACGACTAGGAGGTTGAGAGGAGCCTCAAAATTTGATTTTGAATTGTCTTGTGATGCCTTTGAATAAATTTGAATGCTTTAGGTCATTAATTCCCCCCAAAACTTCAGCCACCAATCTGAAATTTCAGATTCAAAAACAGAATTTTCAGCTTTGTTTGGTCTTGTCTTTGACTCCTTAATTTGTGGATCTTTGTCTTCCATCATTGCTTGGTCTTTCTTCATCAATTATATTATATTATGAACTCCTCCAAGGCTCCCAACATGCTGTCCCAGCTGCCCCATCTGGTCAGCCAATGTGCTGAATTCAAATCTGAATTTTGCATGGTAACAATGTAGAATTCTTCATGAACATGGTAAATTTCTTTTACCATTTTACCTTGCCTTCTAGAAACTTTCAAGATATGTCTTTGGCTGTGTAATTCATGTATAATACATGTATAAACACATGTGGCATCATGTAGCAAATAAACGTTCCATATACGATGATGTAGTAACTTCAAATTTCAACTTCCGTTGATTGCTCGGTTTTTCTCCGTTTTGTCTCAAACTTCTTCAACATATAAAATGTGTAATGTAACATGCAATATACATATAAATATGTATAATCTCAGCTCCAATGTGTATAAGATGTTCGGCCAAGAGGTATATCAATTTTGAGTTTGATTTTCAGAGAAATAAGGAAGATGATGGAGAATTGATATATGTATTTGTTTTGTGACTTTGGTATTGATCTCTCCATGTAGTGCACGAAATTTTTGAGTGTTGGAAATGTATATTGGCTGGCCATCTTTGTATGATAAGTATATGATGTGTCGGAGATGGCTCGGTAGTCATATGATATGATACATTTCGGTTTTTGCACTTTTGTCATGTCGATGTAATTTTGGAAGTTTGATGACATGAAGTATATAACTTGAGAGTATCATGGATGTGTATATGATGTATATATGACTCTTTTGTCGTTGACATATGTTGATGACATGTTGACGAAATGTCAAGATCGAATGATGTAGCTTGTCGTCTGAGATAGAATATATGTCGTGTATATATATATCCATGAGATATATGTATATGCCGTGAGACTCCAAGATATATATATATGAATGAGTATCCATAAGATATGAGTGTATATCCAAGAGATAGATATGGCGTGCGTCCATAAGATATATGTCGAGATATCCAAAAAAATATATACGCCGTGTGTCTTCAAGATATATGTCAAGATATCCAATAAATATATATCATATCCAAGAGTTGTATGTATGCCGTGTATATCACCTGAGAATGAATACAACAATGTTTGCCATATGATTTAAGCCTTAATGCTTCATGGCTTGTTAGTACAACAGTGATAGATATAGGCATATGCATTTATAAATCTCATAACATTTAGATCATGTAACATATAAATCATGTATTTGTAAATCATTCAAACCATGATTTCCCAACAATTTATTATGCTCTTCTTTATATCCTAACCCAGTTTTGTCATTTTCATATTTTTGTGATGCAATTAATGAATCCAACATGTTTGTTCCAACATTTTTTCTAAGTCAAGTTTGCATGCCTTTAGCAAGGAAATTTCATTTTCATATGCATTTAGTTTTGATTTTAGGAGGCAATTTTCAGAGCTAAGTTTTTGTTCATTATTTTTATGCAAACCTATTTTGGTTTCTAATGAATTAAGAATACTAGATGATTCTTCTTTTAAAGACTCTAATTGAGTTGAAACTTCCAAGTTGGACATCTTCAACTTATTGTTTTCCTCAATTAGTTTCTTTTTCTCTTTAGACAACTTTTTACAATGAGCATGCATTTTCATAAACTCAATATGCATTTCATCAAGAGACATGTCATTTTCAGAATCTAAATCAGAAGAAGATGTTACCTCTTTTGAAACAAAGCATACTTGTGCTTCTTCATCTTCGGATTGCTCGGATTCTGAGTCGGATGAGTCACTCCAAGTACTAGCCTTCATTGCTCTTTTACCTTTCTTTGGCCTTGACTCCTTTTGCTTATTCCTTTGAGTCTCTTTTGTTTGCTTGTTCTTGTTTGGACAATCATAAGAAATATGTCCCTTTTTTCCACATTCATAGCATTTCAACTCTTTGTTATACCATTTTTCATTATTCTCATTCTTAGAAGAATTATTTCTTTTAAGTTGCGAAGGAGTAAAAGAAGATTGTTTTCTATTTGTATGTTTAAAAAATCTTCTCAATTTTCTTGCTACTAAAATTAAATCATCATCTAACTCACTATCATCATTTTCTTCATCAATGCTCACATGTGAAGATTCGGTAGTTTTGAAAGCAATAGCCTTACCGGATTGTTTTGAAGACTCAAATTTTCTTTGATTCATTTTTGCTTCATATACCTTGAGTGAGCCAATCAATTCATTCATTTTGGTGATGGATTTCATTTCTTCAATCGCAGTAACCTTTGCATCCCATTCAGCAGGCAGGCTTCGAAGGACTTTCTGTACCTTCTCTTTATTTGTAAAGGACTTTCCTAATGACTCAAGAGCATTAAACACATTAGTAAGCCTTAAATCCATAGAAACTATTGATTCGTTTGGCAGCATTTTAAAGCATTCTAATTCAGTCATAAGCATATTTATTTTTGAATCTTTAACATTGCTTGTACCTTCACGCTTTAATTCCAAAGATTTCCACATATCATGAGCACTATTGCAATTAGAAACAAAACCTGCTTCGGAAGTAGTAAGACCATTCAAGAGTAATTGTATAGCTTTAGCATTCATAGACATCTTTTTCTTATCATCAGTAGTCCATTCACTTTTATATTTTTCTACCTCTTGTGTCACATCATTTACTTTAACAACTTTGGTAGGAATATATGGACCATATTCAATTATTGACCATAAATCAATATCTATAGCCATCAAGAATAATTTTATTCTCAACTTCCAATGAACAAAGTTATTACCATCGAAAAGAGGAGGACGTTGAGTAGACATACCTTCTAACTCACCTTTGTGAGGAACTATGGCCATTGTGTGAAAGTAGTTAAGGTACCTTGTTTTTGTTTTGTGTTCTTAGAGTGGTGTAACCTCGCTCTGATACCAATTGTTGGATCGAAATCCCTGCACAAACACCACTAGAGGGGGGAGGGTGAATAGTGGTTAGTAGAAATCACACTATTTCAAACCCTTTTCAAAACCCCTCAGTTCTGAAATCTGAAACTCAGAAAACAGAAACTGTTTTTGTAAATATTTTTCCGACTTTAAATACACTTTCAAAAATTATGAAACTTTCCAGAAACATGCTTCAAGATGTTTTATAACTCCAGTAAAAATTTCAAGTCAAAATAAAATCTTTAAGATTTTCAATTAATCAAAAACTTTTTGTCTACACAAAATTCCAGAACAGAGTTCAGAAATCGACTCAAGTTCACAAATTTTTTCCGTCAATCCCCAAGTCCAAAACCTTTGAAAATTTAACGTAATAACCCTTAAGATATGTATAATAATGGGTTGAAACAGTTTTGGAAAATTCCTTTGGGAAGTTAGTCAACCAAGTCACTTTTCTCAACTTCTGCAAATCTGAAAAACAGATTGTAGAAGTTGCAGAACTTTGGACTTTCGATTAACTTAAACTTATCTAAATTGAGGCAAATTGGTTTCAAATGAAATCTAAGAGACTAAAGTATGTCTCTGCAAAATTTTAGCAATTTTGAAAGCTGTTTACTATTTTTTCCAGAATTTATAAAACGTGTTAACAAAACAGAGAATAGAAATCTGAAAGTGTAAAGTACGGAAAGTAAAGAACACCAAGAATTTTATACTGGTTCGGCCAAATGTGCCTACTCCAGTCTCCGAAGACACCTTCTACCACAATAAGGTGTATCTAATCAGCACTATAATGCTTCAAAAATTTCACCACAAGCTGCACAATAAGAATAGAGAAGAAGAAGATAGCAAGAGAGGTGTGTTTTCAACTCTTCACTTCAACCTCTATTTATAGTGTGAGGCATCGCTTGTTGATAAGATTGCCATTTGTCACTTTGAATGTCATCAAACACACTTGTCTTCACACCATTGGTTCTTGTCTTTAAGACTTTGCACACTTGGCACCTTCAAGCAATGTGATTTGTCCATCTATGCACCAACTTTTTCAACATTATATGACATGGAAATTTCAGATTTGAAGGGGATAAATGATGAGATAAATGATGAGTAAATATCTCAAAAGTTAACCAAGTTTGTTCCATCATAATAGCACATGTGGGAGAAGAAATCTCAGCAAAAATTTGAACTCCATTTAGCCATAAAAACCGTCCATATGGCCATGTGTATGCCATGTTGACAACTTTTTGCCACCAAGTATAATCCTTGAGTTTTGATTAGTTCTAGTATAATTTCCTTGTACACTTGTCATCACATGAGATAGTCATCTTGTACACATGTAAATGTATCATTTTGATGAGAAAAATAAGAGTTAATCTCAGCTCTTGAATTCAAAATGAATGGCTAGATTTAAGTAGAAAATAGTCAAAACTATTTCCACCTTTCTCTCCTTGAAAGTTGTAACCATTTACCATGTCAATTGTGACATGAAATTACTACAAAATAATCTGAGAATAAGTCTTATAATGATATCATAAGATGACCATATAGTGTGACAAAATAAATGTCACATAACGAGAAATCCCGAGAATACCGAAATCCAAATATAGCAATAATAATCTTGATGTTGATACTTCAAGAATACCATAAGAAGTCCATAAATAATATCCTTGATAAATAATCATAGTGAAGTCGTCGCGATATGCTCCGAGAATAAAAAGACGATAATTCCCTTGATAGCAATTTTTGAGAAAGATAGTCTTGTCGTGAAATAATTATGACGAATGTCATAGAGATAGTCTTGAGACAATAATATCATGTTACATAGTAACATATTATAGAATATGTGAAGACAATGTACCTGCAAGACTTAAAGTTCCACTTTTTGCCCTTTTTGGTAAGTCATATAACTTCCACGACATATTAGTTACAAGACATAATAATATTCATAAAAATCAAATAATAAACTCACCAAAATCATGTATGAAACATTAAGAACATATATGTAAATGAAAACAACTATTTATCACATTTGTAACACATAATAGTATTTTTTCATAGATTAAGCGCTTTATGTAGTGCTGCATGTTGCCATCAGAACTCTCTGTTTAGAATTTCCAAATGAATAAAGCGCTTAGTGTAGCGCGCATAAACTCTCTGATCCCAGTTTTTCATAGTATAAATCACTTAGTGTAGCGCGCCAGAACTCTCTGATCCCAGTTTTTTTATTGGATAAAACGCTTTATAAAGCGTTCAATGTTTGAACAAAAGTTTCTGTTTAAACTTTCTGAAGGATAAAGCGCTTTATGAAGCACTCAATGTTCTCTGTTCAAGCTTTCTCACATGTTTAATATATTTCATCTTTTTATCTTATGTGTGATACTTCCGTAAGTAATCAACACTTAAAATCATAACTTTGAAAATTATCCAAACATAGTTTTCAACATGGAATGCCCCATATAGCTGAGAACTCTCTTGAAGAATGTCTTGAATGCCCTTGAAAGATACATTGTACAGCCTTGTGATATACCTTTGCTTACTTGGCGAAATGTGATTGGACAAGTGATGTGTCTTCGCCTTGTTGTCACTTTATGATAGGGTCTTCATTTATCCACCTTGGCACATAATATATGACATGGAAATTATGAAAAAATCTGAAAGCAATTCAAATTTCAAATGTCTTGATTGGAAATCAATCATAAGTGTGATAGCCACTCATTTTTGGAATGAATTTACACCTTGAAGACTTGCAAAATTCGCCTCATTGAACATGTGCTGAAATCTTCAGCATTTTTTGAATTTTTGAAAGCTTACCATGTGTGTCTTGGTTTCCATCAATACTAGCATTCATTTGTGGATCATTCTACACCAATCATAGTGCAAAATAAGCTCCACCTAGGATCCAATTCAACTTAAAACATCCGCCTGCTTCAGTATGCATGTGTTGAAAAAATTTTTTGAATTTTGAAATATAATGATGTAGTATCTTCATATACATGGTAAATTTTAATGACCATTTAACTTGGTTTTATAGAATACTCTAAGATATATCTTGGATGTGTAAGACATGTCTAGATACATGTCACAAACTATAGAAAAAAACGTCCCCTTAAGAATGTAGAAAAACGAATTTTCGACTTCCGTCGATTGTACGATTTTTCTCCATTTTATCACAAACCCCTTATACATGTAAAATGTGTTATACACCATATAATATACATAATATAATGTATAATTTCATCTCCAAAAGTTATAACAAATTTGGGCCATGTGGTGTAATAATTTGAATTTGAATTTTTAAGAAATCAAGGCAAATGATAGGTAATTGATATATGTAATTATCGTATAACTTTGGGGCTGTATTTGACATATGGTGCACGACATTTTTATTTATTTGGAGTGTATATTGGGTGGTCGTCTTTGTATGGTAAGTATATGACATGTCGGTAACGGTTCGGTAGTCATTTGATTTTGCGATTTTCAGTTTACGAACTTGTGACCTGTCAGTATATTTTTGGAAGCTTGATGACATTGAATATATGACTTGGAATATGCATATACTCAGAAAGATGATGTGTATATGGTAGCTTGATGTTGACGTTCGTTGATGACATATCGATAAAATGTCGGAATCGAAATATATAGCTTGTCGTCTTTAAATATATATATATATATATATATATATATATATGTATGTATGTATGTATGTATGTATGTATGTATGTATACAGTCGTGTATATATCTATGGAGTGTGGAGAAGAAATTTCCATTTGAGTTTTGTTGCCGATTAAGCGTTTTCAAATATATCTCCTTAAGCACTTCATTTAATTAACTAGTTTAGTTCATCTCCTTAAGCACTTCATTAAATGAACTAGTTTAGTTCATTTAACATGGCATCTGAAAATAGTGTAAACACAACAAATGTTTGCCATATGATTTAAACCTTAGTGCTTCATGGCACGTTAGTACAACAATGATATGCACAAAAATATAAAGCGTATTTATCATCTACGCATGTCATGTAACACTTAAACCATGCATTCTGAAAGCACGTAACATTTAAATCATGTATTTTCAAATCATTTAAACCCCGGTTTCTCAACATCTTACAGGTTCGTTGACTTCATACATTGTAGCGTCGCTCGTGAAACTGATTTTGTTGTATCTTGGGAGACGATTGCTCCATCTGATTGGGCACAATATACTGGAGCAATACGTCTTAAGGACAGAGTCCTGGACTCACCTCGGATTCTCTGCTCAAATGAGCTGTTAAAATTGTTGCCGTGCTAAGCTCAGCTAATCGAGGAATAGCGCAACACTGTTGTTGTACAGTGTTGTTGTGCTGAGCTCTGCTGTTTAGCTGAGCATTCGTTGTTCTGTAGCACTACCGTGCTGAGTTCTGCTGGTGTCCTGAGCTAGGTTGAAGTCGCTGAAAGCACAATAGTTATTCTGTTGTGCTGAGGTCGGTAAGTTGACCACTAGTCCAGAACATAAATATGATTACGGTGACTGGACTGATCTGATCTAACTAATCAATTTGACTTCATTTTAGCTCAGCTGGAAGGCTGATAGCACAGTACTGCTCTGAAGTGCTATTGTACTGAGGTCGGCATGTCGGCTGACTGTTCAAAAAGCAAACTCCATTGTGCTACCTGGACTGTCATGACCGGGCAGGACGATCTGACCTGACCTGAGCTTGGCAGGTCGGCCACTGCTTTATTTCACAAGCAAACTGCATAAAAGTCAATTATGTCTGACTTGAATTATTTCCAACATTCTTAAGACGTATTGCATACTGCTTCTGTACTGGTTCTCGTTTGTTTCTGGCATGTTATAGAAACTCAAATGGAGAACGCTAGCTCAAGCTCGGTTCAAGGCGCAGACGTACAGAATGCTTCTCTTATGGCACCAAATGCTAGGGGTGCCAATGCCTGTTCCTCCAGCACAAGTGGAGAAACCGGAGAAGTTCAGTGGGAGCTTCTTCAAGCGATGGAAGCAGAAGATGATGTTCTTCTTGACTACCATGGGGTTGGCCACGTTATTAACCGAGGACCCACATGTGGTGGACCTGTGGAGGACCAAACCCAGAATATGCAGAACAAACTGTTTGTTGAAGCTTGAAACTTCAACAATTATGTTTGTTTGAGTCATATTCTGAGGTGTTTGGACAAATCATTTTATGGTTTGTACTGCACGTACAAAACGGCAAAGTCCTTATGGCAGGCTTTGGAAAAGAAATACAGTACAGAAGATGCCAGCACTACTAAATTTATTGTCGGCAAATTCCTGGATTTCAAAATGTCTGATCCTCGCACTGTTGTTTCTCAAGTTGAGGAACTTCATATGTTGGTAGCCGAGATGGAAGAGGAAGACATATTGCTCAGTGAATCTTTCGTGGTGGTTGCAGTGATTGAGAAGCTACCTCTTTCGTAGAGGGAATTCAGAAACTATCTCAAACACAAGAGAAAGGAGATGATATTGGAAGACCTGATTGTCCGACTCCGCATAGAGAAAGATAATCGCACATTGGGAATGCTATAACCGTGGCATTCAGGGGCATGTCAGCAATGAATTCTGAAAGCCCAAGAAGAAGCATACCAAGGAAAAGGCGAACCTCGTTGGTGCCATGGATGATCTGAACCTCTGTGAGGTGGTCTTAGAGTGCAATGCTGTGGGAAACATATGCGACTAGTGGCTGGATACTGGCGCCACAAGACATGTCTGCTCCAGCAGAGAGATGTTCACAGAGTACCAGCCCCGGAACAATGAACAACTTTATATGGGGAACTCTACTTTATCGAATATCGAAGAGGGAAAAGTTGTTCTGAAGCTCACCTCAGGGAAGCATCTGACTCTGTAGAATGTGTTGCACGTCCCAGACATTTGGAAGAATTTAGTTTCTGGAGCTCTTCTAGTCATGCATGGTTTTAGACTAGTGTTAGAGTCCAATAAGGTCATTCTTTTGAAAAATGGCATGTATTTGGGAAAGGGTAGTTGTTGAATAGGATGTTCAAATTAAAAGTCATCACTGTTGTACTAAAGAGAGATTTGTCCGCAGAGGCTAATAATAATGCTTCCTCTTCTACTTACATGCTTGAGTCTTCTTGTTTATGGTATTTTCGTTTGGGACATGTTAATTATAAGTCAATACAACGCACGGTTAATCTTGACTTGTTATCCAAATTAAATTTTGATAATGAAAATGCCAAATATGTGTTGAAGCAAAGATGGCAAAGGCGTCATTTCCTTCAATAGAAAGGAACACTGAATCTTTGGATTTAATTCATACATATGTATGTGATTTAAAGTTTGTGCAAACAAGAGGTGATAAAAAGTATTTTGTAACTTTTATCGATGATTGCACACGATACTGTTATGTCTATTTGCTAAGTAGCAAAGATGAGGCCATTGATGCTTTAGAAGACTATAAAAATGAAGTTGAGAATAAACTTAGCAAACAAATTAAAGCAATTCGTAGCGACAGAGGTGGCGAATATGATGCACTGTTTAATGAATTCTGCTTAGAACATGGCATTGTTCATCACACGACTACACAATATTCACCTCAATCGAATGATATTGTTGAACGGAAAAACCAAACTCTGAAAGAGATGATGAATGCTATGTTGATAAGTTCGGGCTTACCTCAAAACTTGTGAGGGGGGGGGTGGTGGAAGCCGTTCTCTCAGCTAACGTCATTTTGAATAGAATTCCATCTAAGAAGATGGATGAAACCCCATACGAGTTTTGGAAAGGCCACAAGCCTAGTTACAAATACTTGAAAGTGTGGGGATGTCTAGCAAAGGTTGTTGTCCCTAGATCAAGGCGAGTAAAAATTGGGCCTAAACCGGTTGATTGCATACTCATAGGATATGCAACTAACACTAGTGCACATCGTTTCTTAGTGCACGAGTTGGATATTCCTGACACACATGAAAACATTGTCATGGAGTCGAGGAATGCAGTGTTATTCGAAGATGTCTTTCCGAAGAAAGACAAAAACTAAGAAGAAACAGGTCCCGGTAAATGAATGTGTGAGGCGACTCCTCAAGGAAATGAGAAACTTCATCAAAATAAGCGAGCTAGAATACCAACCTCGTTTGGACGATTTTCTAACCTATATAGTAGAAAATGAGCCAAGGAACTTTTCCGATGAACTGTCAACTCCAGAAGCTTTTTCTGGAAAGAGGCAAATAACAGTGAGATAGACTATATTCTTCAGAATCACACTTGGAAGTTGGTTGGTCTTCCACCAGAAAGTAAACCACTCGGGTGCAAGTGGATTTTCAAGAAGAAGATGAAAGAGGATGGGTCTATCAAAAAGTATAAGGCCATGTTGGTAGCTAAGGGCTATCGACAAAAGGAAGACTTTGACTTTTTTGACACCTACTCACCAGTAAATAGAATCACTTATACAAAGATGCTAGTTGCTATTGTTGCAGTCTATAATTTGGAAATCCATCAAATGGATGTAAAGACTGCTTTTCTGAATGGTGAGTTGGAAGAAGAAATTTATATAGAACAATCCGAAGGGTTTGTGGTTCCAAGACAAGAATCGAAAGTCTGTAGACTTGTTAAGTATTTGTACAGACTTAAGCAAGCGGCTAATAAGTGGGACTTGAAATTTGATCAAGCTATCCTAGCTAATGGTTTCAAGATCAATGAATGTGGCAAATGTGTCTACATTAAAAACACACATAATGCATATGTGATAGTATGTCTCTATATAGACGACATGCTAATCATAGACAGTACTCGTGATATCATCTTAAATATAAAGAAGATGTTGACGAGAAACTTCGATATAAAGGATATGGGAGTTGCGAACGTTATTCTAGAAATTAAAATTTTTAGGATAATCGAAGGACTTGTGTTGTCACAAACTCACTATACTGAATCTAATTTAAAATGTTTCAATATGCTTGATGTGAAACCATCAATGTTACACCCCGTGACTTTTAAGCACGACTTTCAACACTCTAGGACAACCTTGAATTCAATTTAATTAATGATGTAGATTGTGGTATCAAATAACTAGATATAGAAAGTAAGAAAAGGGGTTAGAAATAGAATTAAAGGTAATTACGGGTAATTGCATAAAAGCCCCTACTAAAGATAGGGGAGTTACACCACACTTTGGTATAACTCCCCATTGGCATTAAGGGGGGACGGTTTTAACATCAAAGAGGGTGAGGGAAACCGCAGGAAAAAGGAGAGGAAAAGAGAGAAAAGAGAAAGAGAGGAAAAGGAAGAAGAAGAGAGGAAGGAGAAGGCCATTCTAGGTTCAATTCTCATCAAGGTTCTGCAGTAAATCCGTAAGCTTATCTAGAATTCAAGGCAAGTAATCTTTCTATACGCTTTACGTAAATTTTGATACTTAGGCCCTATGTTCTTACAAAGAGAAAACATGAATCACACATTGGTATTCTTGTCTTGACTATTTTAAATGCTTTGTTATATGTAAGTCTTGTTGCTAATTGTGCAAAGTATTGTTCTTTGGGCCATATCTCTGGAAATAGTTGTGTGGTGCTTTGTTGTTGTCAAGCATGCCCATAAAGTGTATATCTTGACTTGCTTATTGTCTTGCTCTACTCTTATGTTGATTGTCTACACTTTGACGTTGAGAGTATGTGCAGGAAATTGAGGGATGAGAGTTGACATTGTGGTAGTCTTGTTGGTTGGGTATTGTTGATGATAACTCTTGAAGGTGGTGAATGATTGAAGATTTAGAGTGGATCTTGTTAGACATTCACTAAGCATCAATTCATGATTAGATGTATGTTAAGTATGATGAATCTAGTTGTTAAGATGGATCTTTAAGTGTTGAACCTGGAAGGGTTGAAGAAGAAAGGAGTTGGGTAGAAGTTACTGCAGAAAAACTGCAGTTTGGCACCGTCCGAACACTTCGAACGCCTACATGAGGCGCTTCCAGTCACATTAGGCGCCTAATGTAGCGTTCCATGTGTCCTGGAACTTTCCCGTACAGAAAAACTGCAGTTTAGAACCGTCCGAACACTTCGAACACCTATTTGAAGCGCTTCATGTCACATTAGGCGCTTCATGTAGGCGTTCAATGTCTACGGAACATCCCCGAACACTTCGAACACCTAGTATAGGCGCTTGAAGTCACTATAGGCGCTTCATGTAGCGTTCCATGTGTCCTGGAGCTTTCCCGTACAGAAAAACTGCAATTTAGAACCGTCAGAACACTTCGAACGCCTACATGAGGCGCTTCAAGTCACTTTAGGCGCTTCATGTGGTGTTCAATGTGTCCTGAATCATCCCCGAACACTTCGAACGCCTAGTAGAGGCGCTTCATGTACCATTAGGCGCTTCAAGTGGTGTTCCAAGTATTCTGGAAGTATTTTTGACCCTTTAGGCGCCCTATGTAAGTGTAGTAACTTTATACACTTCTTTTGAACATAAAATGCAAGGGTATTTAAGGTATATTTGAGGTGTAGATGGTAAGTTTGATTAAGTAAGCATAAGATTGAATTCTAGTGAATAAGTGAGACAAATGGACTTGGTAAAACACGTTTAGGGAGTGTTTGAGGTGCAAGACCATATCCTTGATAGACAAGATGTATGTGTGTGTGTGCTACATGTTGATATGAAGCTATCTATGCATCCTGCATCATGACATGGGCACTTGCATTTGATTTGAGATATGTTTTGTAAAAGAACAAGAAAGGTAAAGCTTGCGAAAGACAAAATGGCTGCTGGTTGATCACAGGGTATAAAAGTCACGTCTGCGAAAGCAGGTTATAAAGAGCGTGATCTGTGAATCAACAGCAGGGTGTAAAGTATGTTATGGGGCCGTGGACCTATCAGCACGGAAAATGAAGTATTTTATGGGGCCGTGGACCTATCAGCACGGATATATGATATATGTAATGGGGCCGTGGACCTTTCAGCACGGATATATGATATATGTAATGGGGTCGTGGACCTTTCAGCACGGGGTATAAAGTTATGATGGCTGTGGACTGATCACCCACAGGGTATAAAGTTCTGCTACGCGAAGAATATGATATGTAAAGTGATGAAATGTTTGTGAAATGACATGCATGACATGTTTATGAAAGAAGGCATATGCATGGGTGTTGTGTGTGATTTTAAAGAAGTACATGCATCATGATACACGAAGCATAAGACTTGACATGCAAGAAACGTGGTTAGTCTATGACTTGCTTATGTGATTCGTTGTTTTAATACATGTTGGTTCTCGTAACTGTGTTCCCATATGTGCTTTATCTGTTTTGAGTAATTCTTATTAAGATGCTATTTGTTAACCCGAGCATCTTATTTTTGGGCAATGTTCTATACACTGGTGACTCGACGTGTGTGATTCCGTAGGGTGTATAGACGGGTTACTTGCTGGCGAAGTTTTCGCTAAGAACAATCATTCTGTCTCCTTTTCAGGTGAGCCTGATTATGAGTTGATATTTATCGAAGACGACGGTGAGTGGGCTCAATGGGATGATGGACAAGGGAATAGATAGATGCTGGACTATTTTGTTTGAGTTTGAAACTCATTGTTATTATGTTGTTCTAAAACTTATGTCGGCTAGATGAACAAACAGTTTTATTTCCGCTGCAGTTTTCTGGTTGTAATATTGACAACGAAGGTTTAGATTTTATGACGTTTCCGCTGGTTTTAACTTACATTATGAAGGATGTATGCTTGATCTGCTTGACGCTTCGTAGTTCTCATAGTAGGCTACGGCGGGTGCACTGGTTCCGATGACGGTATCGGGCTGGGGCGCTACAGGTGGTATCAGAGCCCTAGGCTTCAGATCTAATTCGGGAACTTAAGTTTATGATCTTTTAGACTCTTAAGCTATGATTCTCCCTTAAGGTTGATCCTTAGTTATAAGTACTAATCTTAGTGGTTAAGTATGATATGGGTTGGGTGTGTGCGAGCGCGTCTTATTATCTAACTTTGTATTAATAGCTGTACTACACACCTTACCTAGTAGCACGCGTTCGAGCTTTCAGTAACCTTTTTGTATTTACTGAATGCTAATGAAATGTTAACCTTTCAGCGAAATATGCCTCCAAGAAGAGATAACACAGGCAACTCTGGCAATGGACAGGAGAACCAGCCACCACAAGTGGTTTTACCCCAAGTACTCACTGATGCGCTGACGGTCATTGCACAAGGGTATGTGCAGCAGCATCAGCCTCCGCCTCCACCACCGCCGCAGCATAACATCAGGTTCTTTTATGGAGAGATGAGGAAGATGAGGGTGCCGGAGTTCGGTGGATGTACGGATCCTGAAGAGGCTCAGCATTGGTTGGCTGAGGTTGAGAAATGTTTCCGGCTGGTGCAAGTCCCGAATGAGATAAAAGTTGAGGTGGCCACACCCCTTTTAAGTGGCAAGGCTGGTGAATGGTGGGAAGGAATGGTGTTGAGAATGACCCCACCAATCTCATGGACACAGTTTTGTGATGTTTTCCTGAAATACTACGTACCGGAGACGGCGATCTTGGACAAGATAAGGGCGTTTGACAGACTGGAGCAAGGAAGGATGACAGTGTCGGAGTATGCAGATCGTTTTCATGCCCTGGGTAAGTTTGCCCCTGCGATTATGTCTGATAATCGTCTTAAGATGACGAAGTTTGAGAGGGGCTTGGACTCGAGGATACAATCGGCGATAGTGAATGCGGGGATGAAAACTTATGAGGATATGCTAGATGCGTGTTACCGTGTTGAGAGTGATTTTCGCCGAGTGGCGGCAAGAGCAGCTAGCGTAAAAGGGTCTGATAGAGGCAAGAGACCAAGGGAGGATGTGAGAGTTGGTGGAAGACCCGGACGTTGGGTCAAGATTCCGAAGAGAGGGCCAGTTGGGAATTTTCAGAGACTGCCACCCCAGAATCAAGTAGCTCAGCAGGCTATAGGAGTTTGTCCACATTGCGGCAGGAACCATGTTGGAGAGTGTAGGAAAGTAGTCGGAGCATGTTTCCGATGTGGCCAAGTGGGTCACTTGATTAGAGACTGTCCGGAGATGAAGAAGAATAACCCTGGAGAGGCGGCTCAGCAGCCGAGAGTGAAGCCTCGAGCAAATGCCCGTGTACATCTAATGACGGACACAGATGTGCAGGAGGCTACCGATGTAATAGCAGGTATCCTCTAAACTAAGTTTGAATTCATATTGAGTTAAGTGTCTATGTGCGTAACTTTTGTGTGCAAAACTTTATGTGGCTTTAGGTGCGGTTTTAGTAAATAAGATGCCTGCCAATGTACTTTTCGATAGCGGCGCAAGCCATTCCTTTGTAGTGAAGAGATTCACTAAGCACTTGGGTAGTTTGCCTGAATGGTTAGAGACTCCGTATCGCGTACAAGCGGCCGGAGATCAGATTATGGTTTCATACCAGCAGTATCGAGATTGCGAATTGGAGTTTGAAGGACAAGCATTCTCTGCCACACTGATCCCTATCCAGATGTATGACTTCGACGTTATATTAGGAATGGACTGGTTGGCTAAGAATCACGCCAATATTGATTGTCGGTTGAAGCAAGTGACAATCAAGAATGCTAAGATGGAGGAGGTAATATTTCAGGGAGATGCAGAACGAAAGAAAGTCCCCAAGAAGGTATATGTGTCTGTCGCACAAGCACGCAAAGCATTGAGGAAGGGTGCTGAGGGATTCTTAGTGTGTGCCATGGATGTTACTCAGGAGGTGTCGTCTATGGAGCAAATTCGAGTGGTCAATGAATTTCCTGACGTGTTTCCGGAAGATTTACCAGGAGTGCCACCTCCGAGAGAAGTTGAGTTTGAGATTAACTTGATCCCCGGTACTGAACCTATTTCTAAAGCTCCTTATAGAATGGCTCCGGCGGAATTGAGAGAGTTGAAGGAACAATTGCAAGAGTTATTGGACAAGAAGTTTATCCGACCTAGTGTGTCGCCTTGGGGAGCACCTGTGTTGTTTGTAAAGAAGAAAGATGGTAGCATGAGGCTGTGTATCGATTATAGAGAGTTGAATAAAGTTACCATCAAGAATAAGTATCCCCTTCCACGAATTGAGGACTTGTTTGACCAACTCAAGGGCGCTAAAATCTTCTCTAAGATTGACCTCCGATCAGGATATCATCAATTACGAGTGAAGGCCGAGGACATCGTAAAGACAGCTTTCCGCACAAGGTATGGTCACTATGAATTTTTAGTGATGCCATTTGGATTGACAAATGCCCCTGCGGCTTTTATGGATCTTATGAATACCGTCTTTCGAGAACAGTTGGATAAGTTTGTAGTGGTATTCATAGATGATATCCTTGTGTATTCTCCTGACGAGCAAACTCACACTGAGCATTTGAGAACCGTACTAGGCATTTTGAGGCAGAAGCAACTTTATGCAAAGTTTAGCAAGTGTGAGTTCTGGTTAAGAAGTGTAGCTTTCCTGGGTCATGTGATATCAGAAGAGGGGATTGCTGTTGACCCGAAGAAGGTGGAAGCTATAACTGAATGGCCTAGACCTACCAATGTCACCGAAGTGCGAAGTTTCTTGGGTCTAGCGGGTTATTACAGAAAATTCGTTGAGGGATTCTCGAGGATTGCCGTACCTCTCAGTCGCCTTACTCAAAAGAAGTCCAAGTTTGAGTGGACGGCTGAATGCGAGCAAAGTTTCACGGAGCTTAAGAAGAGATTAACGACAGCCCCAGTATTGGCTCAACCCTCTGGAACGGATGGATTTGTGATTTATAGTGATGCGTCAAAGAACGGGTTAGGTACGTAAATTATAGTATAAGGTTATGATCTTATATATATCCCTAAAGTTTAGACTAACACCTTGTTTGTAGGTTGTGTTTTAATGCAAAACGAACGAGTCATCGCGTATGCCTCAAGACAGCTAAAGCCTTATGAACAAAACTATCCCACACATGATCTTGAACTTGCCGCGGTTGTGTTCGCCTTGAAGATTTGGCGGCATTATTTGTATGGAGAGAAGTGCGCGGTATTCACAGATCATAAGAGCCTAAAGTATTTGTTCTCGCAGAAGGAATTGAATATGAGGCAGCGGAGATGGTTGGAATTGCTAAAAGACTACGACCTAACTATTCATTATCACCCGGGAAAGGCTAACAAGGTAGCCGACGCCTTAAGCAGGAAGTCCAGCCATGCACGACAATCACCGTTGGAAAGAGAGATGGAGGAGTTTGGTTTAGATTTGATTGAATCCACGGTGAATGTTTTGACAGCCTTGACTATCACCCCGAGTTTGATTGATCGGATAAAGGAGGCACAGAAGAGAGATAAGGCTTTAAGTGAGATAATGGAAAGGGTGAAACATAGTCAAGTTGAAGGATTTCGAACTAAGGAGGATGGGAGCTTATGGTTCAGGGAGAGATTATGCGTTTCGGATGTTGACGAACTTAGGAAAGAAGTTTTGCAAGAAGCTCATAATTCAAGGTTATCAATACACCCCGGTAGCACCAAGATGTATAGAGATCTCAAACGTTACTATTGGTGGTCTGGGATGAAGAGACATATTGCGGAATTCATAGAGAGGTGTTTGGTGTGTCAACAAGTCAAGGCGGAACATCAAAGACCCGGTGGATTGTTGATGCCGTTGGAAATTCCGGAATGGAAATGGGAACATGTCACAATGGATTTTGTAGCCGGTTTACCAAAGACAAGGAGTGGATGTGACATGATTTGGGTGATCGTGGATCGTTTAACAAAGTCTGCCCATTTCTTACCCGTTTCAAGTGAAACACCTCTCGACAAACTAGTGAATGTGTATATGGAGAACATTGTGAGCTTACATGGTGTTCCGGTAAGTATAGTATCCGACCGAGACTCACGGTTCACATCTAAGTTTTGGACAGCATTTCAAGAAGCCATGGGTACAGAATTAAGGTTGAGTACGGCATATCATCCCCAAACTGATGGACAGTCCGAGCGAACAATTCAAACCTTGGAAGATATGCTAAGAGCTTGTGTGCTGGATTTCAAAGGAAGTTGGGATGGAATGGTAAAGCTGATGGAGTTTTCTTATAACAATAGTTACCACAGCGCAATTGATATGGCTCCTTTTGAGGCTTTGTATGGAAGGAAATGTAGGTCTCCGATTTATTGGGACGAAGTGGGCGTGAGGACCATTACAGGACCTGAGCTATTGGAGAAAACGTTAGAGAAGGTGAAGGTCATTCGGGAAAGACTCAAGACGGCTCAGGACCGTAGCAAGAGTTGGGCAGATTCCAAACGACGACCATTGGATTTTGACGTGGGAGAAAAAGTTTATTTAAAGGTCTCACCTACGAAGGGCGTCATGAGGTTTGGAGTAAAAGGTAAGCTAAGCCCTCGATTCATTGGTCCCTATGAAATACTCGAGAAGATAGGAGCCTTGGCGTATAGGTTGGCATTACCTCCGGTGTTGGCGCAAGTTCACAATGTATTCCACGTGTCACAATTAAGAAAGTACGTGGCAGATCCAAGTCATGTACTTGAAGCTCAACCTTTGGAACTCAAGGACGATGTTACATATGAGGAAGTACCCGTGAAAATTGTGGACCGAAAGGATCAAGTGTTGAGGAAGCGAGTAATCCCTTATGTAAAGGTTCAATGGAGCAATCACACGGAACGTGAAGCCACTTGGGAGCTCGAAGAACAAATGCGGGAGAAGTATCCTCAGCTCTTCGACTAAGGTACGTAAGTTTCGAGGTCGAAACTTTTTGTAAGGGGGGTGGAATGTTACACCCCGTGACTTTTAAGCACGACTTTCAACACTCTAGGACAACCTTGAATTCAATTTAATTAATGATGTAGATTGTGGTATCAAATAACTAGATATAGAAAGTAAGAAAAGGGGTTAGAAATAGAATTAAAGGTAATTACGGGTAATTGCATAAAAGCCCCTACTAAAGATAGGAGAGTTACACCACACTTTGGTATAACTCCCCATTGGCATTAAGGGGGGACGGTTTTAACATCAAAGAGGGTGAGGGAAACCGCAGGAAAAAGGAGAGGAAAAGAGAGAAAAGAGAAAGAGAGGAAAAGGAAGAAGAAGAGAGGAAGGAGAAGGCCATTCTAGGTTCAATTCTCATCAAGGTTCTGCAGTAAATCCGTAAGCTTATCTAGAATTCAAGGCAAGTAATCTTTCTATACGCTTTACGTAAATTTTGATACTTAGGCCCTATGTTCTTACAAAGAGAAAACATGAATCACACATTGGTATTCTTGTCTTGACTATTTTAAATGCTTTGTTATATGTAAGTCTTGTTGCTAATTGTGCAAAGTATTGTTCTTTGGGCCATATCTCTGGAAATAGTTGTGTGGTGCTTTGTTGTTGTCAAGCATGCCCATAAAGTGTATATCTTGACTTGCTTATTGTCTTGCTCTACTCTTATGTTGATTGTCTACACTTTGACGTTGAGAGTATGTGCAGGAAATTGAGGGATGAGAGTTGACATTGTGGTAGTCTTGTTGGTTGGGTATTGTTGATGATAACTCTTGAAGGTGGTGAATGATTGAAGATTTAGAGTGGATCTTGTTAGACATTCACTAAGCATCAATTCATGATTAGATGTATGTTAAGTATGATGAATCTAGTTGTTAAGATGGATCTTTAAGTGTTGAACCTGGAAGGGTTGAAGAAGAAAGGAGTTGGGTAGAAGTTACTGCAGAAAAACTGCAGTTTGGCACCGTCCGAACACTTCGAACGCCTACATGAGGCGCTTCCAGTCACATTAGGCGCCTAATGTAGCGTTCCATGTGTCCTGGAACTTTCCCGTACAGAAAAACTGCAGTTTAGAACCGTCCGAACACTTCGAACACCTATTTGAAGCGCTTCATGTCACATTAGGCGCTTCATGTAGGCGTTCAATGTCTACGGAACATCCCCGAACACTTCGAACACCTAGTATAGGCGCTTGAAGTCACTATAGGCGCTTCATGTAGCGTTCCATGTGTCCTGGAGCTTTCCCGTACAGAAAAACTGCAATTTAGAACCGTCAGAACACTTCGAACGCCTACATGAGGCGCTTCAAGTCACTTTAGGCGCTTCATGTGGTGTTCAATGTGTCCTGAATCATCCCCGAACACTTCGAACGCCTAGTAGAGGCGCTTCATGTACCATTAGGCGCTTCAAGTGGTGTTCCAAGTATTCTGGAAGTATTTTTGACCCTTTAGGCGCCCTATGTAAGTGTAGTAACTTTATACACTTCTTTTGAACATAAAATGCAAGGGTATTTAAGGTATATTTGAGGTGTAGATGGTAAGTTTGATTAAGTAAGCATAAGATTGAATTCTAGTGAATAAGTGAGACAAATGGACTTGGTAAAACACGTTTAGGGAGTGTTTGAGGTGCAAGACCATATCCTTGATAGACAAGATGTATGTGTGTGTGTGCTACATGTTGATATGAAGCTATCTATGCATCCTGCATCATGACATGGGCACTTGCATTTGATTTGAGATATGTTTTGTAAAAGAACAAGAAAGGTAAAGCTTGCGAAAGACAAAATGGCTGCTGGTTGATCACAGGGTATAAAAGTCACGTCTGCGAAAGCAGGGTATAAAGAGCGTGATCTGTGAATCAACAGCAGGGTGTAAAGTATGTTATGGGGCCGTGGACCTATCAGCACGGAAAATGAAGTATTTTATGGGGCCGTGGACCTATCAGCACGGATATATGATATATGTAATGGGGCCGTGGACCTTTCAGCACGGATATATGATATATGTAATGGGGCCGTGGACCTTTCAGCACGGGGTATAAAGTTATGATGGCTGTGGACTGATCACCCACAGGGTATAAAGTTCTGCTACGCGAAGAATATGATATGTAAAGTGATGAAATGTTTGTGAAATGACATGCATGACATGTTTATGAAAGAAGGCATATGCATGGGTGTTGTGTGTGATTTTAAAGAAGTACATGCATCATGATACACGAAGCATAAGACTTGACATGCAAGAAACGTGGTTAGTCTATGACTTGCTTATGTGATTCGTTGTTTTAATACATGTTGGTTCTCGTAACTGTGTTCCCATATGTGCTTTATCTGTTTTGAGTAATTCTTATTAAGATGCTATTTGTTAACCCGAGCATCTTATTTTTGGGCAATGTTCTATACACTGGTGACTCGACGTGTGTGATTCCGTAGGGTGTATAGACGGGTTACTTGCTGGTGAAGTTTTTGCTAAGAACAATCATTCTGTCTCCTTTTCAGGTGAGCCTGATTATGAGTTGATATTTATCGAAGACGACGGTGAGTGGGCTCAATGGGATGATGGACAAGGGAATAGATAGATGCTGGACTATTTTGTTTGAGTTTGAAACTCATTGTTATTATGTTGTTCTAAAACTTATGTCGGCTAGATGAACAAACAGTTTTATTTCCGCTGCAGTTTTCTGGTTGTAATATTGACAACGAAGGTTTAGATTTTATGACGTTTCCGCTGGTTTTAACTTACATTATGAAGGATGTATGCTTGATCTGCTTGACGCTTCGTAGTTCTCATAGTAGGCTACGGCGGGTGCACTGGTTCCGATGACGGTATCGGGCTGGGGCGCTACAAGCAAACACTCCACTCGACTTAAGTATACACTTAAGGAAGAACCGAGACGATCCAGTAGCTCTACTCGCAAGTAATCAGAAGTCGGATGTACATAACGAACTCTACAAGGCCGACTTAGCATGAATAGTAAACAAATTTGAGCAGGTTTACCAGTAATAAAGTGATGATCATTGGAAATCTCTAAATATAGTAATGAAATACTTGAAGTACACAATGAATCTTGGATTACGTTACTCAAGATATCCAGCAGTATTGGAAGGCTATTGTGATGGCAATTGGATATCTGACAATAAAAATTCTAAGTCTAGTAGTGGATATTTATTCACTATTGGTGGAGGTGCTGTGTCGTGGAAATCCACAAAGCAAACGTGCATAGCTCGTTCCACTATAAAAGCGGAGTTTATAGCACTATATAAGGCCGGGGGAAGAGGCTGAATGGCTTCGAGTTTTCCTGGAAGATGTGTCGATGGCCTAAGCCAATCACTCCTATCAGCATACACTGTGTCAGTCAGCTATAGGACGAGCTCAAAGCAGCATCTGTAATGGTAAGTCTCGACACATGCGTCGAAGATACAATACCATTAAGCAGTTGATCTCTAATGGCGTGATTTCCATTGATTACATAAAGTCAAAGAAGAATCTTGCGGATCCACTTACAAAAGACTTGCCTAAAGATCAGATATCAATTTTGACAAACAGAATGGGATTAAAACCAATAAAGCATGAATCTTTGTAACAGAAACACAACTTTATTGACTAAAGATCCCAGAATCTTGGTTCAATGGGACAACTAAGTTATGGAGTTCAATGAGCACTTACCAATTCTGTTAAATAAAAGTGTTGTTTGCAGAAAAGTGAGGGTAAGCTGAAGCTTTTAATAGTTCCTATATCTTGATATATCAAGTGGGGTATGACAGAATACTCTTGATAGGAAACACCTGTGTGAGTGGCCGCTTATATGAGAATTTTGTAATGTAAAAGCTCTCTAACACACTTTCTGAAACCAAGTGGTTCATGGCCAAAATGAATACAATTATGAGAACCAAAAAGGCGTTAAAGGAAATGTTTTGTGAGTACTGTTGTCTGAGTTCATATTAAAGGCCAGTTAGTTCAAGACATCAATTAGCCGAGTGAATCCGATAGTATATCACTAAGAAAGGTTCAAAGCCAGAAGCAACCTCTTCTGATGTAACATTTTCTTGTCTGACTTCTCGGTAGAGTCTGCATATACATTTGCATTAATTCCCATTCATGTGGGGGATTGTTGGAGAAAATGGAAAGAAATTGAATTTGGGTCAAGTTGCAAACTGTGGTTAGTAAAGTACTTTGAGCTAAGTTATGATTAGTTTCATTAATAATTAGTAGAAACTATTGAGTCCTTAATTATCCACGTGACGAGTAGATAATTTTAGTCTTTTGAATCACTCAATCCCGGTACCATATGAATGAGAAATTAATGCTCAAAGTAAGGGGTAAATCAGCTCCGCTCAGCCCGTGTTGCAGACTAAACTGCGGACCTGATGTGCTTAGGTTTCAGACTGAGCTGTGGGCCTGATGGGCTCAGGCTGTGGGCCGGACCGCGAGCTGCAGACTACAAGCTGGTTCCTGCAACAGTGGGTCGGATCTTATAAGCTGGGGTGAAGTTTGTTTGAGTTTGAACTTCTCCAGGTTGTTAAGATAGACTAAGGTTAAAATTTGAAAAGTTGTTGAGCCTTAACCATGCCGAGCTAGCCTGTAGTTGTTACGATCTGATGGTTCAGATTGAACAGTTATTTGATCCGATGGCTGAGGGTAGACCTGATACGGTTATCTGATCCAAGGGTTCAGGCCAAGCATGTATCTGATCCTATGGCTGTGGTTAAACTGACTGTAACAGATTGACTTCAGAATTTCCCTATAAATAGTGGTCAAGCTGACCTTTGTGGTCATTCACTCAGAAAAACATCCAAAAGCCGTCTTCTTCTTCCTCTTTCTCTCCTATATCCCCCTCTACATTATCATCCTTTCCTCCCGCATACACAACATCTGCATTTTAAGTAATCCGAGAATTTAGGACAACTTACAGGTTTGTTGAGTTCACACGCTGCATCACCGCTCGCTGAACTGACTCTGTTGTATCATAAGAGACGATTGCTCCTTTTGGTTGGGCACAGTATACATTAGTAATACGTCTTAAGGACAAGGTCCTGAACTCAACTCAGATTCTCTGCTCATGAGCCGTTAAAATTGTTGCCGTGCTGAGCTCTTGCTTTGTGCTGAGATCAGCTGTGTTGAGAAATATGTTTGGATAATTTTCAATGTTATGATTTTAAGTGGTGAATAGTTAAAAATGTCACACATAGTGTTATATGTGATTAAAAGTTGAAAAAGTTGAAAAATTTGACATCGATCTCTCAGGTTGTTGCACATCGATCGATCTATATACATAGATCTCTCACATCGATCGATCTATGTAAGGCAGAAAAGTTTAAGACCTTTCTGTGAGACATCGATCTCTAAACCTGAGACACATCGATCGATTGATGTACATCGAATCATCACTTCGATCGATCGATGCAGGTCAGAGGCGAACTCTGAAACTTTCTGTGAGACATCGATCTCTGAAGCTAAGGCACTTCAATCGATCGATGTCTAGGGTTTTTAGAAATAATTTTCTAAAATGTGATAAAATGGTTGTTTTCATTTGTACATGATTTATACATGCTCATTATGTGTTTTTGGTGATTATTATTGTCTTGTGACTAACGTGCCTTGGAAGTTTCTACAACTTACCATAAAGGGCAAATTTGGTATTTTGAGTTTTGTAGGAACAATATATGGTGAAAAATATTCCAAGGGTGTATTATTATATTATTTATCATGACAAAGGTGGAATTGTGATTATTTCTGACCATCGGGGTGATTTCTGGAGTTTTTTTCACATCAGGGGTATTTTGGTCATTTCACCCCCAAGGGTATTTTTGGTATTTTCACTCAAGGAATCTCTTGAGCATATTACTATCTTCATTCTGGAGCTGTGTTATTATTATTTTTAAGATAATATGGTGATCTTATATCTTATTCTCTCAACCGATGATATTATTGACTATAGCTGGATATGTGACGATTTGAGATGTCACATTCTATTTTTTCTTGAAGACCCTCTTATATATGTTATAAGAGAACATTTATCATCATAATTCAGAGATATTAAAGGTGTCAAAGGTGTGGAAATGATCTCAACATATAAGAAGAAATATTGGGGAATTTTGGTGTTACACGTTGACATAATCTTGTCAATTGTTATCTATTTATTTCTTCTTCAAAAATCTGAGTTGGTATACATATATATATGTTGAAAAAACGTGAGTTTACAGTTGGAGGTGATACATTATTCATTTTATGAGTTGGTGACAAGTGGACAAACCAAAAAGGAGCTAGTTGGCAAAAATGCCAACTTGGAAATTCTCATTTTAAACCCAACGGCTATATGGTTTCTTGGTGAATTTTCAGCAGATTTTTGGAAGTCAAATGGAGCTCTCACATGTCCTATTGTTGTTCTTGGAGTTGAGGATAATTTGGTGGTATTATCCTTTCTTATTTTATTAAGAAAATTCAAAATTTTTGTTTGAAAAGCAAAAGTAGCCAACGGCTACTACATCTAAATTTGAAGCTGAATTTTTGAATTGAATGATCAATGACCACATGCCTATTTTCAAGACTAGAAGTTGAGGTATTCTTGAGGCATTATCTTCTCCATATTATCTATTCTTGCTAAGGATAATTCAAGGTAATTCCAAGGTGGAATTTTCGGCCAACAAGGTGTATCCAAGGTGGACCAATTATGTTGTCTCATTTTGCCAAGTGTACAAGGCCAACCAATGATGAGAAGACATTTGGACTTGATGATGAAGATGGTGACACATTTGGAGTTCTTATCTCCAAGGATCAATTCACACTATAAATAGAGGCAATGGTGAAGAAGATGAAACACACTTGAAGCTCACAAGCATTTGTTGAATTGTCTAGCTTTCATCTTCATCTTATTGTTGTTATTGTTCCATTCTTTGTAGCAAAGGTGCTCTTGTTATTTTTGTTGTTCTACAAGCCTCTTGAGCTTCATTTGTAAGATTGATAAGCCATCTTTATAAGGCTACATCAATAGGTTGTAGAGGTATTGCAACTAAGTGTTGCCTAGAAGGTGATTATCCAAGTCTTGAGTAGGGTTGGTGTATAACCCAAGGATCAAGCTTGGCTCTTGTTGTAAGGTGTTCATTTCATAGTAAACTCCAAGGAAAGGTGTTCCTTGGGACTGGAGTAGGTCACATTGACCGAACCAGGATAAATCCTTGGTGTTCTTCTCTTGTTTCTTTATTTCTGTTTTCTGCCCGTTTTTGACTGCAGTTTTCACACAACTTCTCACAATCTGAAAAAATAGCTAAATATTTTCAAAATTCGTGATTTTTGGTGGAGTTATACTTCTGGCTGTTAGCTTTCATGTGCAACAAGAATCATTTGATTTGAGCAAGGGAAAGTTAGTCTTTCAGTCTTTGCAAAATAACTGCTCCAATCTGGCTGCAATCTAACTAGTTTTGAGAAAACTTAAATTCTGTATTTTTCAAGAATTGTTTAAGGTCAGATCCTTTTGGAAACTTTATCTACACATCCTAAGGAGTGTTTTGATATAAAGATCAACCTTTTTGGTTGAGTATTCAAAGAGAAACACGTTTTGCAAAATCAGCAACATTCTGTCCAATTCTGTCAAGATTGACCATCTGAATCTTTTTATTTGTTTGAAGGGACAAACGATCTTATTTTTGTCTGATTTTTGGACAGAGTCTTATTAACACATTGAAATTTAATTATGGAAAGTTTCATAATTTTTGAAGCCTTGTACAATTATTTGTAAATTTTTTAAAAACAGGTTCTGAATCTGAGGTGGTCTCAGATTCTGTTTTCAAAGGGGTTTTTAACAAAGGGTTGTAGTGTAATTTCCGCAAACCACTATTCACCCCCCTCTAGTGGTGTTTATTGCAGGTGCACGGTCCAACAAGCTGATCGAGGGATAGCGCAACACTGTTGTTGTACAGTGTTGCCATACTGAGCTCTGCTGTTTAGCTAAGAGTATTCGCTATTCTGCAGCACTGCCGTGCTGAGCTCTGCTGAGCTCGGCTGAAGTGGCTGAAAGCACAACGGTTGTTCTGTTGTGCTGAGGTCGGCAGGTCGGTCATTAGTCCAGAACGCAAATATAATTGTGCTGACTGGACTTATCTGATCTGACTTCAGTTCAGCTCAGCTAGAAGGCGATAGCACAGTACTGCTCTGAAGTGCTATTGTACTGAGGTCGGCAGGTCGACTGACTGTTCAGAAAGCAAACTCAATTGCGCTAGGTGGACTGTTGTGACCTGGTAGGACGATCCGACCTGACCTGGGCTTGGCAGGTCGGCCACTGCTTTATTTCAAAAGCAAATTGTACAGAAGTCAATTTTGTCTGACTTGAATTATTCACAACAGAGTCAACTATACAATTCCATAGAAGTGAGACAATATGACCCAAAACAAAAAATTTAACATTTTCCACTTTAATAATACAATGCATGTAGTACTTCGCTCCCATTTTGCTGCCACAACGGTCATCTCTCCACCAGGTTGGGATCTTCTCACCCCCACTTTCTTCACCCCCTTTGTGACCACACGACACGTGGCAGCAAAGGAGGGTGGTGAGGCTAGATGAGGGTTACCTGCATCTAGCCTCACCACCCCTCTCTGTTGCCACGTGTCGCGCGGTCACGCGTCACCGCACCCCCCTTGCGGTGAGGTGATCCTATCCCCTTCCCACCATCTAATATCAAAACTTCTTCATTATAACAAGGATTTTTGCAAGGAACTCCTATTTTCTTATCTGGGCTTCGACCTAGCTGGCCATAGCAGCCGGTGGTCGGAGTAAACTCTATTTTACGTATACATGCATACTCTTTCCGGTGACTCTTGACTTCTCCCTATGAAACCTCTGCTCCTTCTGAATCTATATAGTTTAAGCCCAAACCCTTTCTTTCCAAAACCCAAAGCCATCAGAATTCGTCTCCCATGATCTAATTTGATACCGAATTTCGGAAAATAGAATTTTTAGGGTGGTTTTGGCATTGTACGCATTCTTGGTGGGAGGTAGTAACAGAAAGTCAAGATCTCCTGCATCGTCCTCTTCCAATTCACCCCATCGCACCTTCGATTGAGCCTCTACCTCCGCCATCGCTGCTGCAGCAATCAGATTCTAGGTCTTAGGTTTTGATATAGTCTACCTATTTTGTGATTTTTTTCTCTCTCGAACTTCCTTATTTAGCCTCATTGGGTGGTTTGCATCTAGGTCTCTCCCTTCTCTCTGGTTCCGCCCCCTCTCCTCTCTCTTTTGAAACCCTAGATCTGGTAGGCTCTGTACCTGCGCCCCTTGATTGGTACCGCTCTTTTTCGGCTACCCAGCGATCTAGATCTGCTCTATTGGGTCTTGGTGTGCCACAGCCCAACCAGGTGATACAATTTCATTTTTGTTTTATTATCATTGAAGTACTTTTGATTGTTTACATTTAGTTTCAAACTTTTGGCATCTGTAGCATACATTGGATTTTTAGTTTTAGTTGCAATAATTGATAGAAGACGTCATGATTTTTCCATGAGACCATGTCTAAGGAAGAGGGGTGTATGGAAGGGGAAGAAAAATAAAGATAGTCTAAGGGCAGCCTCTTGGAATGTAGGAACATTAAGTGGTAAATTGTTTGAGGTTATAGATACACTTAAGAGACGTAAGATAGATATAGCATGCCTTCAAGAAACTAGGTGGAAAGGGAATAAAGGTAAAGAGTGTAATGGGTATAAGTTGTTGTATTCAGGGTCAGATGGGACCAAGAATGAGGTAGGATTTCTAGTAAAGATAGAATTACACACGAACATGATTGATGTGATTAGATATAATGATAGAATTATGGTGTTGAAGTTAATACTAAATAAGGAGGTAAAGACATTGATTTGCGCCTACGCACCCTAAGTGGGACTAGGAGAACATGAGAAGAAAAGGTTTTGAGATTGCTTAGATGTAGTGTTAAAGGCAATACGCATGGAGGAACGCATTTGTATCGGAGGTGATTTTAATGGACATAGTGGAAAGAATAGCGATGGTTTTCATGTGGTACATGGCGGGTTTGGTTATGGAGATAGAAACGAACAGGGTAGAGATCTGCTAGACCTAGTAGTAGCCCATGACCTAGGCATTATAAACTCGTTTTTAAGAAAAAAGAATCACATTTGATCACATTTAACAGCGGAAGACGTCACACGCAGATCGACTATTTTCTGATGAGACGTGAAGACCGACGGTTGTGGAGGGATTGCAAGGTTATACCAGGAGAGATAGAGGTGATGCAACACCGTTTATTAGTGGTAGTTATAGCATTGAGCCAAAAGCTGAGTAAGGGGGTTGGAAAATTCCCACCCAGGATTCGATGGGGAAGTTTGAAGGATGAAAAAACTAATATATTCAGAGACAAGATCATCTCTGCGAAACTAGATCGGTTGGGTGATGACACAAATCAGATGTGAGTCTATATCGACTACTATTACTCAAGTGGCGAGAGAAATGCTCGGGGTAATAATAGGAAAAAAGTCCGTACATAAAGAGATGTGGTGGTAGAACGAGGATGTGCAACAAAAAATAAAAGACAAACAAAAGATTTTTAGAGAGTTGTTAAGATGTACAAATGGGGAAGAAAAAGTGCGATTGAAGGAGAATTACAAAATCGCCAGGAAGGAGGCGAAGAAGGCAATGACAAAGGCAAAGACTGCAGCTTGTAAAAGGATGTATGAGAGACTAGAAACAAAAGAAGGAGAACAAGATATGTTCAAGATTGCCAAAGCTAGGGATCAAAGAGGCAGGACCTAAGAGGCGGGAAGTTTATAAAAGGAGAAGATGGACATGTGTTAGTCAAAGCACAAGACATCAAGTTGAAATGACAAACATACTTTCACAATCTTTTTAACGGCAGTAGTGCTGACTACGAAGAACGAGAAAGCACCAGTAACCAACAACGACAACATAATAACTCCGACTGTCAGAACATCACACACGGAGAGGTGATGAGAGCACTGAAGAAGATGAGAAGAGCTAAAGAGGTCGGCCTAAATAACATACCCATTGAGGCGTGGAAGTATTTAGAAGAGGAAGGGGTCCAATGGCTAACTACTCTGTTCAACCGTATATACAAAACAGGGAAGATGCCAGATGAGTGGAGAAAGAGTGTCGTGGTCCTCCTATATAAGAACAAAGGAGACGCACAGTGTTGTGGAAACTATAGAGGGATTAAGTTGCTAAGCAATACCATGAAGTTATGGGAGAGAGTAATCGACACTCGAATTAGGAGAGAAACTCAGGTTACGGTAAACCAATTTGGTTTTATGCCAAGAAGGTCAACTACAGAAGCAATACACATTTTCAGGAGATTAATGGAGAAGTATAGGAAGAAGAAGCGCGATTTACATATGGTTTTCATCGATCTTGAAAAAGCATATAATAATGTGCCACGTAGCCTGATATAGAATAGTGTGGTTGCAAGAGGGATCCCTATGAAGTATATAGACATAATTAGAGATATGTATGCTAGGACGAAAACAACTGTTTGTACACCTGTGGGGAATACAGACTTCTTTCCGATGGAGGTCGGTCTCATCTAAGGTCTGCGTTGAGCCCATTTCTTTTTGCAGTTGTCCTTGATGAGTTGTCAAAGCCGATACAGGAGGCAGTTCCGTGGTGTATGCTTTTTGCTGACGATATTGTATTAGTCGCAGAAAGTAGACTTACCCTGAGTATGAGACTAGAGCAACGGAGAAGTGTTTTAGAGAGAAAATGCTTAAAGATTAGCCGTTCTAAGACTGAGTATCTGCTGTCATACCCCGTGATTTTCGAGTCTGACGAGGAATAAATTTAAAACAACTAAAAATACAACTATAACAATTGTATAGGTTTATGAGGCTTAGTTAAATAAAGTATATAAAAGAAAGGAAATGGTTAAAGTGGGAATTAAGAAAATTAGGCAAAATTACCAAAATGTCCTCCCCACTTAAATGATGGGGGAGTTACACATTTAGTATAACTCCCCAAAGGAGAGGGATGCAACGGTTAAAGGCAAAAGGTTGAGGGGGGAAACGGCTAGAGAGCAAGGAGGGAAGAAAAGGGAGAGAAAAGAGAAAGAAGAAGAAGGGAAGAAGAAGAAGAAAGAGCGGCCAACCTAGGTCCAATCCATCATGAAATTCTGCCATACACTTGTAAGATCATCTAAAAACAAAGGCAAGTAATCTTTCTATACGCTTTACGTAAATTTTATTACCTTAGGCCCTATGTTCGTACAAAGACAAAACTTGGATCACACATTAGTAGTTTTGGTTTGTTTATGTTAAATGCTTTACTATATGTAATTGTTGTTGTTAGTTGTGTAAAGTCATGTTCTTTGGGCCAAAATTTCTGAGAATAGCTATGTGGTGCTTTGTTGTTTGTCAAGCATGCCCATGAAAGTGTATTCTTGATGTGTTTATTGTCTTGTTATATTCTTGTGTTGGTTGACTACACCTTAGATGTTTGAGAGGATTTGCAGAGAATTGAAGGATGAATGATGGCATTGTTATAGACTTGTGTTGGAAAGGTTGAAGATATCTATTGAAGGTTGTGAATGATAGAAGGTTAAGAGTGGATATTATTAGACATGTCTAAGAATCAATTCATGTTAGTTGTGTGTTAAGCATGATGAATCTAGATGGTAAGATGGATCTTGAGGTGTTTAACATGGAAGGGGTGAAGAAGAAAGGTGTTGGGTGGAAGTTACTGCAGAAAAACTGCAGTTCTGAACCGTCAGAATGTTAAGTTGTAAAATGTTTTGATGATAAAAAGATGTTTTGAATAAGTTAAATTTATATTTGATATTTGATGCATGATGGGCAAAACACATTATGTCCAAAGATGGTTGAGATTGGAACTCACTGGTTGACATCGATCTCTCAAGCTGGAGACATCGATCGATCGATGTCACTTCATCCCCTGACATCGATCGATCGATGTAGGATCAGAGAACATCGATCTCTCCCTCCCAGGACTTCGATCGATCGATGTAGGATCAGAGAACATCGATCTCTCCCTCCCAGGACTTCGATCAATCGATGTAGGATCAGAGAACATCGATCTCTCCCTCCCAGGACTTCGATCGATCGATGTTGGATCAGAGGACATCGATCTCTCCCTTCCAGGGACTTCGATCGATCGATGTCCTCCAGAATTCAAATTTTCTGAACGTTAGAACAAAATCTAAGGCAGATTTTTAAGGTTTTCTCTTTCCAATCTTCTTCAAACTTCTTGTGGACTTTAACCCAACCTATTACATGCTTCCTTGACTATTGTATACATGTCTAAGATTCTCTAGGGTGGCTATCCAAGATCAAATCACTCCATAGGGTGGCTAGAGACTATTTGGGCATTATCTTGACATTTTTGAAGATGAAGACTTGGTGGAGAGCCTCAAAAACCTGGTGAACTTCATCTATAAATAGAGGAGGCTTGGATGAAGCAAAGACACACTTTCAGCATCATTTAGCTTCATTTTCTATTGTTGTATATTTCTCTCATACTTGTAAATTTGTTTAAAGCTTGTCTAGCTTTTCTTTGATCTTCATTGTCGTATATTGAGAGAAAGAGAGTCAAACACAAGAGGAACCATAAATATTTGATCTCTTGCTTGTGCTTAGACTTGTGAGAAAGTGTGAACCTTACTATATTTCTTCAACCCACTGTGAGAAGTTCTTGAGGGAACTTTTGTTGAAGTAGTGAGGAAGCAAGAAGTTGTTCTTGCTAAGAGCTGTAGTTGCTGTAGTTGCACAAGTGTGTTTTGTGCAAGAAGTTGCTGTTGTTGTTGCTTACACTAAAGTGTTAGTGTAAGTTTTGCTGTGGTTGTTCTTATTGTTCATAATAAGAAGAGTAGTTGTTGAAAATCCATGTTGGAAACAAAGTGGTAGTGGAGTAGAATCATTTACGATTCGAACCACTCTATATCCGGTGTACTCATTCATTATCTCTCATCTCCAATTCTTGCTTTGATTTTGAATATCCTTTTTGAGTTGAGACAAACGAGAAAATTCCGCAAAAGAGCCAAACACTCTATTCACCCCCCTCTAGAGTGTATTTCGGACCTAAAACAGGACACTTCGAACACCTACATTAGGCGCTTCAAGTCACATTAGGAGCGTAATGTAGGCGTTCAATGTGTCCCAGAGCATCCCCGTACACTTAGAACACCTACATTAGGCGCTTCATGTCTCATTAGGCGCCTCATGTGGCGTTCCAAGTATACTGGAAGTCTTTTTGACCCATTAGGCGCCCTATGTATGTGTAGTAACTCTATACACTTCTTTTGAACATAAAATGCAAGGGTATTTGAGGTGTACCTGAGGTGTAAACATTAAGTGTGAATGAGTAAGGTTAAGTATGAATTCGAAGTGAATTTACGATACGAACGGGCATGAAATGGTACGAATGGGGTGTGTTTGAGTTGTAGACATTAAGGGTGAATGAGTAAAGTTAGGTATGAATTCGAAGTGAGTTAACGATATGAAAGGGCATAACGGTACGAATAAGGTGTGTTTGAGGAAGTACGATTGAGCAAGGTTAAGTGTGAACTCGATATGATTTTTGTAATACTAAAGAGCAAGAAAGGGTATGAGCATGGTGTGCTTAAGCTTCAGGACTTTGTACTTGATATGTAAAGTGTGTATGCATGTTCACATGTTTGATATGATGTTTCATGAGCATTTTGCATCATGACATGAACACTTTGCATTTCGACATGAGTTTTGTCTGCGAAAAGAATAAGAGTTTGAAAAGAATATTAAAGTTTTTGAAAAGCAACTATGGCTGCTGATTGATCGCAGGGTATAAAAGTCACGCCTGCAAAAGCAGAGTATAAAAGCGTGATCTGTGAATCAACAGCAGGGTATAAAGTATTTTATGGGGCTGTGGACCTATCAGCACGGAAAATAAAGTTATTTTGTGGGGTCATGGACCTATTAGCACGGATATATGATATATGTAATGGGGCCGTGAACCTATCAGCACGGATATATGATATATGTAATGGGACCGTGAACCTTTCAGCACGGGGTATCAAGTTATATGTTATGGGGACGTGCACCTTTCAGCATGGGGTATAAAGTTATATGTTATGGGGCTGTGGACCTTTCAACACGGGGTATAAAGTTCTGTTTGCTGTGGACTGATCACCCACAGGGTATAAAGTTCTGCTACGCGAAGAATATGATAAGAAGAATTATGAAAAGTTTTGTGAAATGACACGCATTACATGTTTACGAAAGAAGACATATGCATGGGTGTTGTGTGTGGTTTTGAAGAAGTACATGCATCATGTTACACGAAGCATAAGATTTGACATGCAAGGAATGTTACTAGCATATGATCTGTTTATGTAGTATGTTTGACTCTATAAGTGCTGGTTTCATTTTGTGTGTCAATTATGTGGCTTATGTGAATTTGATGACTCGTTATAAAGATGTTATTTGCCAACCCGAACATCTTATTTTGGGCATTGATTTATATACTGGTGACTCGTCGTGTGTGATCCCGTGAGGTGTATAGACGGGTTACTTGCTAGCGATGTTTTCGCTAAGAACAATTACTCTATCTGCTTTTCAGGTGAACCAAAGTACAAGATGATTTTTGTAGAAGATAACGGCGAGTGGGCTTATTAGTAGGATGATGGTCACTAAAGAGGATATGCTTACAGTCCTTATCTTTTAGTTGAAGGATTTGATGTTAAAGCTTTGTATTGAAGGATACTTTAGACACTCTCCCTAACACGTTTTATTCCGCTGTGTTTCATTTGGATATTACTGTTATTGAAGTTTTTAATTCTACGACGTTTTCGCTGATTTATCTTACGTCATGGATGACGTGCGCTTGATCTGCTTTGACGCTTCGTAGTTCTCGTAGTAGGCTACGGCGGGTGCACTGGTACCGATGTCTAGTATCAGGCCGGGGCGCTACAGGTGGTATCAGAGACTAGGCTTTAGATCTATCTCGGAAACTTAGGTTCATGATCTTTTATACATCTAAGATATGATTCTCCCTTAAGGTTGATCCTTAGTTATAAGTACTGATTTCTCTAGAGTTTAAGTATGATCTGGGTTGGGTGTGTGCGAGCACGTACATCATTTAAATTTCTATAATAATTTAAATTTCAGACCCCACTGATCTCTTGGACACAATTCTGTGATGCCTTTCTGAAGTGTTACGTGCCTGAGTCAGCAATCTTAGACAAGATAAGGCGTTCGACAGGCTGAAATAGGGTCGGATGACAGGGTCGGAGTATGCCGACCATTTTCATGTTTTGAGTAAACTTGTTCCTGCGATTATGTCTGATAATCGCTTAAAGATGACAAAGTTTGAGCGAGGTTTGGATTCGAGAATTCAGTTGGCAATTGTAAATGCGGAGATGAGAACCTACGAAGATTTGCTGGACACGTACTTTCACGTTAAGAGGGATTTCTGCAGAATAGCTGCAAGAGAGGCCGGTGCAAGATACTCTGACAGAGATAAGAGGCCAAGGGAGGAGATTGGATTTGGTGACATGCCTGGACGTTGGGTTAAGATTCAGAAAAGAGGCCCAGTCGGGAAGTTTTCAGAGACCCCCGCCACAGAGTCCAGTTGTACACCAGGCTGTAGGAGTTTGCCGCATTGTTATAAGAGCCATGACAGTGAATGTGGGAAGGTGGCAGGAGTATGTTATCGATGCGAACAGGAGGGCAACCTTATTAGGGATTGCCTAGAGATAAGAAAGAATGATCTGGGAGAAGCGGCTCAGCGACCGAAGGCAAAGCCAAGGATGAATGTCCGCGTCAATTTCATGACTGACACGGATATTTAGGAAGTCACCGACGTGGTATGAGGTACAATTTTAGTGAATAAGATATTGGCCAATGTACTTTTCGATAGCGGCATGAACCACTCTTTCGTGGCAAAGGGATTCGTTAAGCGCCTTCGTGGTTCCTCAGAATAGTTGGAGACTCCGTACCGTGTCTAAGCGTCGAGATCAAATTAAGATCTCACACCAACATTTACTGTCGATTAAAACAAGGTATAGTTAAGAATTCTGAGATGGAAGAGATAACCTTCCAAGGTGATTGCCGTTGATTCGAAGAAAGTTGGAAAGTTAGCACCGAGTGGTCTAACCCCATTGTTACCGAAGTGCGGAGTTTCTTGGGTCTAGCTAGTTATTACAGGAAGTTTGTCGAGGGACTTTCGACAATAGCAAAGCCCTCAGTCGGCTTACTCAAAAGAAATCCAAGTTTGAGAGGACGGGAGAATGCGAGAAAAGATTCGTAAAGCTTAAGAAGAGATAAACCACATCTTCAGTAGTGGCTCAACCCTCCTGTACAGAAATGTTTGTGATCTATAGTAATGCGTCAAAAAAAAGGCCTAAGTACGTAAACTATAGCATAAGTTATGATTTTCCATCCAAATCGAGTTGAGGGTAATACTTTACTTGTAGGTTGTGTTTTGATGTAACATGGGCGAGTTATCGCATGTGTTATGAGGCAAATAAAACCTTACGAACAAAATTAACCGACATATGATCTTGAGCTTGCAGCAGTTGTGTTCGCCCTGAAGATTTAGCGGCACTTTTTATATGGGAAGAAATGTACTATGTTTACTGATCGTAAGAGCCTAAAGTATCTGTTCTTCCAGAAAGGTTGAACATGGGACAGCGACGATGGTTGGAAATGCTAAAGGACTACGAGATGACCATTAATTACCATCCGGGAAAAGCTAATAAGGTGGTTGATGCACTAAACAGGAATTCTAACCATGCGCGACACCACCATTGGAGGGAGATATGGAATTGTAGAGAAAAAGAGGTTTGAGTGATTTTCAAATACATGATTTAAATGTGCTTAAAAACGTGCATGAGATAAATGTGCATGATATATTGCATATTACTTGCCTTATATAATTCATATATTATGTTGTCGTACTAACGAGCCATGAAGCTTTAAAGCTTACATCAAATGGCAAACATTTGTTGTGTTTATACTATTTTCAGGTGCCACCATTAATGAACTAAACTAGTTCATTAAGTGAAGTACTTAGTTAATTAAACTAAGTAGTTCATCAAAGGAAGCTATATTTGGAAAATGCACAAAGACAACAAGACTAAGAAAAGAAAGTCTTCTCCTCCTCTCCTCATTAAATATACACGGCCATATACATATATAAATATATATTTTCAGATTTTTTGAAAAAGGCATATACACATGTATTCCAACGTACTACCGACACGTTATATATTTTACGTACGTTAACGTCACACCACCATACTTAACTCATATTTATGAGTATATTCAGGTCTTATATCATATGATATAAGTCATGGTGATGACAAATTAAATACGACACGTTAAAAGGTTCTAAACCAAAAATTGTTGTATCGGGCGAATACAGAAACTTCGCCAACGTGTCACGTACTTGCCATAAATAGATGGCCAGCCCCTACACCTCAAAAATCACTACAATTTTTGTGCCTATGATGTTATTTTCAGCCATAAAATCATTCCATGTTGGCACACACAAATCACCACACATTAAGGCCAAATTGTGGAGATTCCAATTTCAATTTTGTCACATGTTAATGGCGCCACTTTAATCAGCCAAGTGATGAAAATTAAAGTTTATATTATATATATTATGTGTAACATAATATATATAACATGTGCAAAATTTTGGAATTTAATTAGAGAAAAATCGGGTAATTGATAAACATCGAAAATTCGGTTTTCTACGTACACAATACATGGAACATTTTTTGCACATCATACGACACGTATCTAGACACTTTTTAAATATGTCATACATCTTAAAGTGTTCTAGAAAATTAAATTAAGGGCTGATTGGAATATAACATGTGTGTATTATTAAATGTGCACTATTTTACAAAGTTTGCAAAAATAAAATTCAGCACATGTATATACATATCATACACGCCTATACAGCTGAAATGGAGCATATGTGGAGCTTTGTTGGCATATTGATTGGTCAAGAATCAATCATACAATGTTGGTGACTTAAAGAAAGAAGCTACAAAAGGTAATGTTTCAAATTTCATCTCATTTGAAACACATGCTGAAAATTTCAGCATGTGTAGTTTGAGTGGCCGATTTTATCACTTAGAAATGCCAATTTTACTATCTTGAATCATGAGGATTAATTGAGGATGTTATGGTAATGTTTTTAATTAAATATGAAATTAAAATGGTGATATTTTTAATATCACACATGCTGAAAATTTCAGCATGTGTAGTAATGTATCTTGGCCGAATTCTTGGCCATATTGGTGTCCAAATTCATTTCCAAAAATGATGAGATTATTTTCTACTAATTGGTGATTTATTTCAAATAGAAAAATCAAAGAAAATTGGAAATAATTTGAATAAAAGCACCATGTATCACATGCTGAAATTTCAGCATGTCAAGTTCATTCATGGCCGATTTCTTGCTTGTTTTTGTGGAGAAATTATCTTGCTTAATTTATATGATAATCTTATGAGTTATGACAACTATTCTATGTTGATTTTGACACATGTTTTTAATGGAATTCTCAGATTTTCCAAGTCATCAAATGATGACAACATTCAACCTATCAATGAGTTTGGTAAGCAAAAGTTAAATGATCATCCAATGAGAACATGCCAAGTAAGCAAGATCATGTCACAATGATGCCACACATTCTCCCAAGGACTTAGAAGATAATTTTCAAGAGGAGAAGGACTCCAAGGGGGCGGCCAACAATGTGTTAAAAAGGAAGGAAGAAGAGCAAAACAAGAATAAGAACAAAAGTTGCAAATTCAAAGATCAAAAGTGTTCTAGCCTTCTTCTTCTACACTTTCTTTCTTTCTTCTTCCTAAAAGCCTATTTAACTTACTTTCATATTCTTGAATAGGCTTATCTTAGACCACCACACATTCTTTATCTTTGTAAAAGATTGATCAAGGTGTGATCAATCTTCAATCTTGCAAGGTGGTGGTGTTCGTGCGTATTGTATTCATCGTACAAGGTTTGTAAAGGGTTGGAGTTGGTGTGTAACTCCATCAACCCTGTGGTAAGGTGTTTTTGAGTTGTGTGATTAGTGTGAACCGAGGAAGCTGTTCCTCGAAGACTGGAGTAGGTTGTTTATAACCAGGTGTCATTTACTTTTAGCACTTATATTCTGTTTCTGCACCGTTTACTCTTTTTGTTTACGTTTGTAAAAATAGTAAACGATTTTCAAAAATTACGAAAATTTCAAGAAACATAGCCACACGTCTTAGGGTTAATGTGGCATAAGTTTCATCTCTTTTGGATAAGTATAAGTCCCTCAAACATCCAAAGTTCTGAGACTAGTGCAGTCTGATTTTCAGGCTTGCAAAGGTTGAGACTTTGAGTGTATTTGACTAACTTTCCAAAAGAATTTTTCAAAACTGTTTCAACCCATTTAAATACAACATATAAGGGGTTAGTGTTTCAGATCAATTGGAGTTAAGAACAAATAGGAATCAAATTTTCAAAACAGTCTACTGTTTCTGGCAGATTCACGCAATCTGACCACCAACGATTTTTGAAGGGGTTAAAGATTGAATTTAAATCTGAAATTTTTAGGACACACTCATAACATCTGAGGCTAAGTTCTCTCAAAATTTCAGAATTTTTGAAGACCTACAACCTAGTTTTAAAAATGTTTTAAAACTGGTCCTGAAAACAGAATCTGTTTTCAGAAGTTGAGTTGTTTGGTTTTAAACAAATTTTAAAAACCACAGTTTCCGCACCAACTATTCAACCCCCCTTCTAGTGGTGCCTTACAGATCCTACAATAATTGGTCTAGATTCGATTGACTCTAAGGTGAATATTATGACAACATTGACCATCACATTGAGTCTGATTGATCGGGTGGAAGAGGCTCAGAATAACGATAAGACTTTGGGTGTTATTGCTGGGAAACTGAGGTATGGTCAGGTTGATGGATTTCAGGCTAATGATGACGGGAGCCTATGGTTTAGTGGGTGACTATGTGTTCCTGGGGTGGATGAATTCAGAAGAGAAATTTTGTAGGAGGCACACAGTTCGAATGTTATTGGTACATCCTGGTAGCACTAAGAAGTACAGAGATCTCAAACAATATTATTAGTGGTGAGGGATGAATAGACATATTGCGGAGTTCATTGAGAGATGTCTGGTGTGTCAGTAAGTTGAGACTGAACACCAACAACCTAGTGGATTAGTGATACCGTTGGAGCTTCCAGGGTAGAGATAGGAACTTATTACCATGGACTTTGTGGTTGATTACCAAAAACAAGAAGTGGATATAACATGATTTTGGTGATTGTGGATCGATCGACCAATCTGCACATTTTCTATCGGTCTCGAGGGAAGTATCTCTCGGAAGTTGGTAAATTTATATATGTACAACATTGTCAGCCTACACGGTGTTCCAATAAGTATAGTGTCTGACCGAGACCAACGGTTCACTTCCAAGCTCTGGATAGTATTCTAGAGAGCCTTGGGTAAGGAGTTAAGGATGAGTACATCCTATCATCCCTAAACCGATGGACAGTCTGAGCGAACTATTCAGACTCTAGAAGATATGCTAACGGCTTGCATTTTAGATTTTAGAGGGAGCTGGGATAGAATGGTGAAGAAAATGGAATTTTCTTATAATAACAGTCACCAAAGTGCAAGTGCTATAGCTCCTTTCGAAGCGTTGTATGGAAGGTAGTGTAAGTCCCTAATTTATTGAGATGGAGTCGGCGTAAGGACCATCACCGGACATGAGTTACTTGAGAAGACACTAGAAAAGGTGAAAATCATACGGGAAAGACTCAAGACGGCTCAGGACCGTAACAAAAGGTTGGGCGGATTCCAAGCAACGACCTTTGGAGTTTAATGTAAGTGAAAAAGGTTATTTAAGAATATCACCTACGAAGGGTATTATGAGATTTGGAATCAAAGGCAAGTTAAGTCCTGTTTTATGGTTCGTTACGAGATACTTGAGAATATGGGAGCTTTGACATATAGGTTGGCATTAACTCCGGTATTGGCGGAAGTCCATAACGTCTTTAACGTATCACAGTTAAGTAAGTACGTGACAGATCCGAGCCATATGATCAAAGCACAACTTTTGGAACTCAATAGTGATGTTACCTATGAAGAGGTATCAGTGAGGATAGTGGACCGGAAGGAACAAGTGTTGGGGAAGCGTGTGATTCCTTATGTGAAGGCCCAGTGGAGCAATTGCATGGGACATGAATCCACTTGGGAACTTGAGGAACATATGCGGAAGAAGTATCCTCAACCCCTTAACTAAGGTCTATAAGTTTCGAGGACGAAACTTCTTGTAAGGGGGTGGAATGTCATACCCCGTGATTTTCGAGTCCGACGAGGAATAAAATTAAAACAACTAAAAATGCAACTATAACAATTGTATAGGTTTATGAGGCTTAGTTAAATAAAGTATAGAAAAGAAAGGAAATGGTTAAAGTGGGAATTAAGAAAATTAGGCAAAATTACCAAAATGTCCTCCCCACTTAAATGATGGGGGAGTTACACATTTAGTATAACTCCCCAAAGGAGAGGGAGGCAACGGTTAAAGGCAAAAGGTTGAGGGGGAAAACAGCTAGAGAGCAAGGAGGGAAGAAAAGGGAGAGAAAAGAGAAAGAAGAAGAAGGGAAGAAGAAGAAGAAAGAGCGGCCAACCTAGGTCCAATCCATCATGAAATTCTGCCATACACTTGTAAGATCATCTAAAAACAAAGGCAAGTAATCTTTCTATACGCTTTATGTAAATTTTGTTACCTTGGGCCCTATGTTCGCACAAAGAGAAAACTTGGATCACACATTAGTAGTTTTGGTTTGTTTATGTTAAACGCTTTACTATATGTAATTGTTGTTGTTAGTTGTGTAAAGTCATGTTCTTTGGGCCAAAATTTCTGAGAATAGCTATGTGGTGCTTTGTTGTTTGTCAAGCATGCCCATGAAAGTGTATTCTTGATGTGTTTATTTTCTTGTTATATTCTTGTGTTGGTTGACTACACCTTAGATGTTTGAGAGGATTTGCAGAGAATTGAAGGATGAATGATGGCATTGTTATAGACTTGTTGTGTTGGGAAGGTTGAAGATATCTATTGAAGGTTGTGAATGATAGAAGGTTAAGAGTGGATATTATTAGACATGTCTAAGAATCAATTCATGTTAGTTGTGTGTTAAGCATGATGAATCTAGATGGTAAGATGGATCTTGAGGTGTTTAACATGGAAGGGGTGAAGAAGAAAGGTGTTGGGTGGAAGTTACCGCATAAAAACTGCAGTTCTGAACCGTCAGAACACTTCGAACACCTACATTAGGCGCTTCAAGTCACATTAGGCGCGTAATGTAGACGTTCAATGTGTCCCAGAGCATCTCCGTACACTTCGAACACCTACATTAGGCGCTTCATGTCTCATTAGGCGCTTCATGTAGGCGTTCGATGTATACGTCACATCCCCGAACACTTCGCTTGCCTAGAATAGGCGCCTCATGTCCCCTTTAGGCGCCTCATGTGGCGTTCCAAGTATACTGGAAGTCTTTTTGACCCATTAGGCGTCCTATGTATGTGTAGTAACTCTATACACTTCTTTTGAACATAAAATGCAAGGATATTTGAGGTGTATCTGAGGTGTAAACATTAAGTGTGAATGAGTAAGGTTAAGTATGAATTCGAAGTGAATTTACGATACGAACGGGCATGAAATGGTACGAATGGGGTGTGTTTGAGTTGTAGACATTAAGGGTGAATGAGTAAAGTTAGGTATGAATTCGAAGTGAGTTAACGATATGAAAGGGCATAACAGTACGAATAGGGTGTGTTTGAGGAAGTACGATTGAGCAAGGTTAAGTGTGAACTCGATATGATTTTTGCAATACTAAAGAGCAAGAAAGGGTATGAGCATGGAGTGCTTAAGCTTCAGGACTTTGTACTTGATATGTAAAGTGTGTATGGATGTTTACATATTTGATATGATGTTTCATGAGCATTCTGCATCATGACATGAACACTTTGCATTTCGACATGAGTTTTGTTTGTGAAAAGAATACGAGTTTGAAAAGAAGATTAAAGTTTTTGAAAAGCAACTATGGCTGCTGGTTGATCGCGGGGTATAAAAGTCACGCCTGCGAAAGCAGGGTATAAAAGCATGATCTGTGAATCAACAGCAGGGTATAAAGTATTTTATAGGGCCATGGACCTATCAGCACAGAAAATAAAGTTATTTTGTGTGGCCGTGGACCTATCAGCACGAATATATGATATATGTAATGGGGCCGTGAACCTATCAGCACAGATATATGATATATGTAATGGGACCGTGGACCTTTCAGCACGGGGTATAAAGTTATATGTTATGGGGCCGTGCACCTTTCAGCACGGGGTATAAAGTTATATGTTATGTGGTCGTGGACCTTTCAGCACGGGGTATAAAGTTCTGTTTGCTGTGGACTGATCACCCACAGGGTATAAAGTTCTGCTACGCGAAGAATATGATAAGAAGAATTATGAAAAGTTTTGTGAAACGACACGCATGACATGTTTACGAAAGAAAGAAGACATATGCATGGGTGTTGTGTGTGGTTTGAAGAAGTACATGCATCATGTTACACGAAGCATAAGATTTGACATACAAGGAATGTTACTAGCATATGATCTGTTTATGTAGTATGTTTGACTCTATAAGTGTTGGTTGTTAGGTGCAGCAATTGTCCCGTGGCGCGTAGGCTGGTGGGCCAAGTCACAGTCGAATGCCGTGGGCGTTTGTGTGTGCTGAATGCACTATAAGGCTATGGTATGCGCATCTCCTGTCACCAATTGGTTTTGGGAGAGATGGTAGCGCCTGAGGTCCTACAAGTAGTATCAGAGCCAAGGTCACGAGTTCGATTCCCATCGGGAGCAAATGCTGAGGGGGAGATTGTTAGGTGCAGCAATTGTCCCGTGGCGCGTAGGCTGGTGGACCAAGTCACAGTCGAATGCCGTAGGCGTTTGTGTGTGCTGAATGCACTATAAGGCTAGGGTATGCGCATCTCCTGTCACCAATTGGTTTTGGGAGAGATGGTAGCGCCTCAGGTACTACATTGGTTTCATTTTGTGTGTCAATTATGTGACTTATGTAGATTTTATGACTCGTTATAAAGATGTTATTTGTCAACCCGAGCACCTTATTTTGGGCATTGATTTATATACTGGTGACTCGTCGTGTGTGATCCCATGAGGTGTATAGACGGGTTACTTGCTAGCGATGTTTTCGCTAAGAACAATTACTCTATCTGCTTTTTAGGTGAACCAAAGTACAAGATGATTTTTGTAGAAGATAACGGCGAGTGGACTTATTAGTAGGATGATGGTCACTAAAGAGGATATGCTTACAGTCCTTATCTTTTAGTTGAAGGATTTGCTATTAAAGCTTTGTATTGAAGGATACTTTAGACACTCTCCCTGACACGTTTTATTCCGCTGTGTTTCATTTGGATATTACTATTATTGAAGTTTTTAATTCTACGACGTTTCCGCTGATTTATCTTACGTCATGGATGACGTGCGCTTGATCTGCTTTGACGCTTCGTAGTTCTCGTAGTAAGCTACGGCGGGTGCACTGGTACCGATGTCTAGTATCGGGCCGTGGCGCTACATCTGCACTGCGACTTCAGCGGCGTAGCAGACAGTGAGGATAGCCAGCTCACCATCGATGGTCAAGTGGTACCACAGGTAAGTAAGTTTAAGTACCTAGGATCATTTGTGCAGCAGAATGGCCACATAGATAATGATGTAGCACTTCGAGTTCAAGCAAGCTGGTGTAGATAGAGGGCGGCCTTAGGGGTGCTGTGTGACAAAAATTTCCCAACTAAATTAAAAGAAAAATTTTATAGGGTGGTAATGTGACCGACAATGCTATATGGGACAGACTGCTGGGCTATCAAGAGGTCACAATTACAAAAGATGGAAGTGGCAGAGATGAAGATGTTAAGGTGGATGTATGGGCATACAAGGCTAGACCGGATCAGAAACGAGATGTTTCGAGAAAGGTTAGGCATGACTAGTATAGCAGATAAGATAAGAGAGGGAAGAATGAGATGGTTTGGGCATGTCAAGTGGAGACAGACAACGGCATCGGTCAGAGCAATTGAAAGCCTCATTGTAGAGGGGAATAGGAGTAAAGGTCGACCCAAATTTACTTGGGATGGGCAGATAAGGCACAACCTACTAGATTTGCACCTCTCTGAGGACATGGTCTAGGATAAGAGTTCATGGAGACATAAGATTAAGGTTAACGAGGTATAGGTTATATATAAGGACACTTTAGAGTATATTTAGGGACATAGATAGGCGTAGACACCATCTACGCTTTAGGTTGACTTTTTACTTGGTTGCGTATGTTATACCGTTGTTTTACATTACATGTACATATACACGTGAAGTGTATTTTAATATCGAAAGTATTTTCTTTGTATTTCTTGAATTTCCTCACTAACACACTAGCACAGCATATCTATATTATTATGTCATTTATGCAGGTACATATCAAGGCGGGGGTCTCACTGGAAGCAGACTTTCTATCCTTTGGGATAGAGGTATTGTCTGCATACCACTTACCCTCTTCATACCCTAACGATAGTTTTTACTGTCGTTGGGATATATTAGGTCCGGATGATGATCTTGATGATGAATGCATATAGTACTTCGGTTGGTGTATCTCTCTATGTACAACTACAGTCTTCGGTTGGTGCATCTCTCTATGTACAATTCCGTCGACATGCCAGCTTCTGGTAATGAAAAACTGGCGCCGTTTGCTTAGTGTTCCCCCCTTCTTTTCCCTTCCCCCCTTTTCGGCGCCGTCTTGGCTGGCCTGCTATGGTGCTACCTCTCTTTCTTCTGTCTTCTCATTTCTCTAGACTCCGCCGGCAGAGGCTTCCTGCCGAGGAACACCGCCGACGCGAGCACCGGATAACGGCGGGACCACTATAACTTCTCATTATCTTAAACCCATCTCTTCTCTCAGATCTACCGTCACCAGCTCCCCTTCGAGCAACAACGCCAACGGCAAACGTCCAATAATCGTCTTTGCTCAACCATTGCCTTTAATTTCCTCTTTGTTCAAACTATTGCTCAAGTAATTATTGTTTTAGTTACAATCCCGGCTTCCGTAACTTTAGTTTCACATTCAATCCTTGCAGGGAGGACTCGGGAGCGGGTCGGATAGTTCTGGTGGAGGCGAGTGATGGTGGTGGGGGATGAGGAGAGGTCGTGAGGCAGTGGTGGACGGTGGTAGGTAGGTGACGGTGGTGCGACCCGGATATGGTGGGTGAGGAGGCAGGGGATGGGAGGAAGGTTGTGGAAGGGGGTAGGGAGTGAAAACTAGTCAAACCCGCAATCTGAATAGAATATGGCTCCCCAAATCGTCGATTTCATGCCTTCAAATTCTGGTACAGTTTGCTTTGCACGTATATCCACTACCTGATTCCTTTTTTTTTTGTTTATTTTATTTTTGTTCGTTTGCTTTCTACGGAAAACTGAAGTTGAACCCACTTGGATATGCTTGACTGAGCTCAGCTGTTGTATTTGAAAGAAAGGAAGATCTCTTCATGCTTGCATTCAAAAAGCTCCTCATGGTCTTATTTGATGGGTTTTCCTATGTTTAGTATAATCTCTTTATGATTGTTCTTCTTTCACTAATCTCTGTTTGCTGGATTCAATTGTTGATATTGCTGTTCATTGTAGTTGGCTTGCTGCTATCCTTAATTGATTTTCCTAAGGCACGCGCTTGGCTTGTGCTTGAGGCTTCTGAAAGGTTATTCCCCTAACACCATGCTTGATTTGTGTGTGAGGCTTCTGATAAGTTATTTTTGCATTCCCATGCTGATATGAAGGTTGAGAAAAAGCTCCTTTGAAGGCTAACATGGCTTTCCAGCTTGCATATTTCGCCGATACTTCTGCAACAATGTTTTCTATATTCAGTGCTTTTGGTTTCTAAAGACAAATATGAATGAACTGGGATTTAAAATCAAGAATCAAACAAAATGTATTATCAAGAAGAAGTGCTCTGTTGTGTATTCTGGTGTATTCACCATACACCAAAAGGCTAAGACCCACACCTTGTATACATAGTAAACTAAACAATTCCAATGGCTATTACTACACACCCAACGGTAACTAGAAGAATAAACTATTACATTTTTCTACACGCCCTCTCAAACTTGGTGTATATGTTCATACAACCAAGTTTGCTAAGTAAATCATAAAAAATCCGGATAGAAACTGGTTTTGTAAAAATGTCAGCAATCTGTTGTTGAGATGATACATGTAAGATTTTGATGATTTGAGCTTCAATCTTTTCCCGAATGAAATGGCGATCAATCTCTATGTGTTTGGATTTGTCATGTTGTATTGGGTTCTCAATCATATTGATTGCAGATATATTGTCACATTAAAGTAGAATAGGCATAGCAGCCGTCAAGCCTAAGTCTTTAATCACTCTATCAATCCAGATGCCTTCACAAAGTCCCAATACAAGAGCTCTTAATTCAGTTTCTACACTGCTCCGGGCAACGACTGTCTGTTTTTTTGCTACGCCAAGTGACAAGATTTTCCCAAAGAAAAGTTCCATACCCAGTAGTTGATCGCATATCAGTAGGGGATCCACCCCAATCTGCATCAGTGAATACAATTAGACTTCTATCATTTGACCTTTTAAACTGTAAGCCTTGCCCAGGAGAATTATTCAGATACCTAAGTATACGCATTACTGCAGCAAGATGATATGTGGTAGGATTGTGCATAAATTGGCTCACATAACTAACAGCATAGCATATATCCGGTCTAGTATGGGATAAGTAAATTAGCTTACCAACAAGCCTTTGATACCTCAGTTTATCAGTAAGTATTGCACTATTGGAATTTGCATTACCAGTTTTAGCTCTAGAACTAGCATCAACGGGAGTAGTAGAGGGTTTACAACCCAGCATACCTGTTTGAGACAGGAAATCCAGAATATATTTCCTTTGTGAAATATTAATACTATCCCTAGTTCTTCCTACTTCCATACCTAAAAAATACCTAAGATTTCCCAGATCCTTAATGTCAAATAATGTAGCCAAGTGACTTTTTATATCATCAATTCCCTGATTATCATTACCCGTTAGTATTATGTCGTCCACGTATACAATCAAAACAGTAAGCTTTCCAGAGCCAATACCTTTAAAGAATAAAGTGTGATCACTATGTGCTTGAATAAATCCATAAGACAGAATAACATTAGTAAACCTTCTAAACCATTCTCTAGGCAATTGTTTTAGACCATAAAGAGATTTCCTTAGTTTACATACTTTATTCTGGTTTTTAGCTGTGACAAATCCTGGTGGAATAGCCATAAATACTTCCTCATTGAGGTCCCCATTAAGAAAAGCATTTTTAACGTCAAGTTGTACCAATTTCCAGTCTAGATTCACAGCTAGAGTGAACAAAATTCTAATTGTGTTAAGTTTAGCAACTGGAGCAAAGGTTTCTAAATAGTCAATTCCATGTACTGATCCATCTGTATTAAATTTGATGGAAAAGACCCATTTACAGCCAACAATTTTCATAAATGAGTGTTTTTCCACTAAATCCCATGTATGATTTTTAACTAAAGCTTGCATTTCTTCTTGAACAGCTTTGTTCCACTCAGTGTGTTCTAATGCATCATAAATTGAAACTGGTATTCTGAACCTATCTAGAGCAACAGTGAAAGCACTGAAATTTGGAGTTAAAGATGCATAGGATACAAACCTGTTGATTGGATGTTTAGTACAAGTTCTTATACCTGTCAATTGGTAAATTGTCCTGAGATGAATCAGTATGTTGTGATCCTAATTCTGCTATAGGATGATGCAAACCTGGACTAGTCAATCTTGAGTCCTCCTGTACCCTTCCAGGTAGATTCTGATGATGGCCTGGTCCTTTCTGGTGTGCCTGACGTCTCTGATACACCTGAGTAACTGGTGGCCTTACCAGTTGTTCAGGTGTTTCAGACTGAACTTCATTGATACCTGTATCAGAATTAAGTGGTGTAGATGCCTCTCCTATAAGACACTCAGTTGAACTGTTAGTACTTGAGGCAATATCAATGACACTCCAGAAATCAGAAGCAATAGCCTTTGTAGAAGTAGATGTTAAGGTATAATAGGCACTGTTTTTATCAATTTTTACATCTAATGTGACATGTAATCTTTTAGATATAGGATCATAACATTTATATCCTTTCTGTGTGTTAGAATATCCTATGAAAATACATTTTACAACCCTACTATCTAACTTACTTCTCATGTGTGGAGATATATAAACATATGCTGTGCTACCGAATATTTTTACAGGTAAACTAGAAACAGCCTGTGTAAATGGATAACTTTCACGAAGCATATCAATGGGAGATTTCAATGATAGAACTCTAGAGGGCATTCAATTAAAAAGGTATGTAGCAGTTAATACTGCTTCTCCCTAATAGAATTTAGGTACATTCTGAGTAAACATAATGGATCGAGTAACTTCAAGCAAATGTCGGTTTTTTCTCTCTGCCACCCCATTCTGTTGGGGTGTATATGTACAAGATCTCTGATGGTGATTCCCTGTTGTGCAAGAAATAGCTGCACTGTTTTGTCCAAGTATTCCAGTCCATTATCTGTTCTTATTGTCTTAATAGTAGTATTAAACTGGTTTTTAACAAAAACAATAAAATTCTGTATGATAATCCCTGCCTCAGATTTATGCTTCATAAGAAATACCCAGGAAATCCGAGTATGATCATCGAAAGAAATAAACCATTTTGCACCATTGATATTACTTACCCTAGCAGGTCCCCAAATATCCGAATGTATTAGATTAAAAGCCTGAGATGGAGCATACAATTTAGCTGGATAAGAAGCTTTAGTTTGCTCAGCCAACTCACAGATTTCACAGCTAATACACAAGGGATCAATATTAGCAAACAGATCAGGCATAATTTTCTTAAGGTACACAAAATTTGGATGACCTAGACGCTTATGCCATAACAAAATATAGTGCTTGGTTGAGTTCCTGAGACCACCATCAACTTTGGACTCAGCAACACAGCTAAGACTGTTACCAACTATTTCTCTGGTACCCAAAAAATAGAGCCCATTGAAGGACCTAGCACTGCCAATCCTCTCCCCCGTAGAAATTCCCTGAAATATTACTTCAGAGGGTGAAAAAGAGGCCATACAATGATTATCTACAGTTAGTCTCCTAACTGAAATTAGATTAGAACTCAGACTAGGTATATAGAGTACATTGTATAATTTCAACTTATGAAGTTTGACATTTCCTTTTTCTAATATGTGAACTCGTGAACCAGTTGCAACCTGAACATATTTAGGAGATGAAAAACATTGAAAGTCCATAAGAAGATGTTTTCATATGTCATATGATCAGATGCTCCTGAATCCACAATCCACATAATATTTTTATTATAACCCGATGAATTAATTATACCTGTCTGATGTGCCATGGTTGCAGTTGAAATGGTAGTATTATCAGATTGTCCCTTATCTAACTGTTGTTGACCAAGAATTTTGAAAATGGCATCAAGTTGTTGCTGTATGGGTGGATTTGCCTGTGGATCAGTCTGACCATTATCTGTTTCCACCTGGTTGACAAGTTGAGCTATTGATCCCTGTATTCTCCCTTGAGTTCTGCCCCCTCTTCAGTTTTCATTTCTCCATGACTGTGAGTTTCCCTTCCAGTTGTTACCAAATGAGCGAGATGGCCTTTGAACTTTTGAGTCAGGCCTACTATAACAGTTGTCATAGGAATGACCAGAACGTTTACAAAACTTACAGTAAGGTTTACCATTGTGTTGTGGTTCCTTATAGGTTGTGGTAGCAGCAGTAGAACTAACAGAGTCAGAATTAGTAAAAGTAGCTAAAGCTGACCCTTCTGATAATGAAGAGGTTCCCATCATTACCTTAATTCTAGATTCCTCCATTCTAATTTCTGAGAATACAGTGTTCAGAGTAGGGAAAGGTTTCAACCCGAACAGTCTACTATGGACAGAGCCAAATTCCTTATTCAAACCTTGCAGAAATCTAAAAACTCTCTTTTTTTTCAATGAACTTCCTAAATGCAGTATCATCCGTGGGTGAAGACCAGTTATGAGTCTCATATATGTCATTTTGTTGCCACAATCTAGTAAGTTGTGAATAGTAAGTACTTACAAACTGGTCTCCTTGCTTTAGCTCATTAACTTGTGTTTCCAGCTCGTAAATTTCTGCTACATTGTCCTTTTGAGAATACAGCTCCCTTGCTGCTTTCCATATGTCACTAGCAGTGGAATAGAGAATGAAGTTGTCTCCAACTTCGGGAGTCATGGAACTGATTAACCATGACATAATCATGGCATTTTCAGTTTTCCACTGTCTGTGTTGCGGATCTGTGGGTGCAGGTATCTGCATGTGCCCGCACAAATAGTCATCCTTCTCCCTTCCCGTAACAAACAGTTCTACTGCCTTACTCCAGGATAAATAGTTATGGCTGTTTAGCTTGTGATTTGTTACCATGATAGGTGTACTATCTGTTATGGGAGGAAGATTAGTGGGTATATTTGATGGTTCAGCTGAAACTCCAGAAGGTTCTGCAGTCCTTCGGGTAGCAGATGAAGGAGTAGACAGAGATGACATGGTGTCTGCTGAGTAATGGACAAAACAAGAGGTACAAGACGAAGATGTTTTTCAGTTGGAGGAAGAGGAAGAGGAAGAGGATGAAATCTGGTCTGTGGAAGAAAAATAATGAAATGAGATAAAAAGTAGAATATGTACGAAATGGATGAAAAATGAAGCTTCCTTTGGAAGCTTTGTTAGTGGGATACACGTGTCACGCTAGGAAACACATGCAATTCCACCCACTCTTTGATGAGTGCACGTGGTAACTCATTTGAAACGTGTACAACATTCAAACTTTAATAATATTTTGATAAAATTGTGGCAATCTGTCTCGTTCTTTTCGTCTTCACCCCACTTCTTCTTCTTCACGAAACACAATTTCCTTCCAGAAGAAAAGCAAGCTGGCAAATGCAGCTCTTACAAATTTTTTTTTTTAAACTTTCCCTTCTCACTTTATATTTCCTGGGATTGTGCCTTTTACATTTCTGTTTGCAGAACAGACGAGACGACGAGAGTAGAAAATAATAGCTTTGAAGCTATAACTCAATCTGCAGTTTGTTTTCACTGTGAAAAACAACTTGTTCTCACTAGATTCTATAACCAGTGGCTCTGATACCATAAAGACAAATATGAATGAATTGGGATTTAAAATCAAGAATCAAACAAAATGTATTATCAAGAAAAAGTGCTCTGTTGTGTATTCTGGTGTATTCACTATACAGCAAAAGACTAAGACCCACACCTTTTATACATAGTAAACTAAACAATTCCAACGGCTATTTCTACACACCCAACGGTAACCAGCAGAATAAACTATTACATTTTTCTACGGTTTCTGTAGAGTAGACTATATTTAATTGTTCTGTTGGCTTTTGACTGCAGTCTGATGCATTAGCTTACTATGTTAACATATTTTACCACTATAAACGTGCCTTCCTTTTTGGCTGGAATTGTCCTCCTTTCCATTCTTTCAATTTCCAATATAGTTAATGACACGTTTTTTCTTGACTTTAGAATATGATGGAATAAAGCAAAATGACTCAATAAAATGACTACGCTTATTACATTGTGAAGTAGCAGTTGATCGACACAGCTTGACGCAATTTTCATTATGGGTCATTGGGAAACAACATCTGTGTGTTTCTAACATATGTGTATAAGTGCATATATCCGACCTTCATACTTCGCCATAAACAAGAACCTCTAAGGCAATGTGGTAATGGTGTTAGTTGTTGTCCTCCTTTGCATAGTAGTTGGTCAGCTATCTTTTCACGGGTTTAACTAGAGCTGCTAAAACTTCATAGTTTTTTTTTTTTTGCTTGCTCCAAGTTGGAAATCAAAGTTCTTCAACTGAAGTACATTACATAGAACGTGGTTTCTAGTGGTGTGTTTTATCCCATTCTTGGCATTGTTTGTGCTAATCCATCTGAGTGCTTATTTAATGGATTGTTTATATTTGGATGATGACGGACTATCTTTTCCTCTTTCGGCAGCTATGGTGGAAGTATGAATGCAGCGGTTAGGGTAGTGGATTTGGGTGCTCCTAGAATTAAACACAAAAGCCCCAACAGCTGAAATCCCGGAAAATTAAATAGACGATACTGGTCATTGGATTTGCATGAAAAACTCATCAGCCTTTCAATGATTGGGAATGGCCACTAAAAACTAAAAACAATTGCTATAGTCATATTGTGATTGTAGGAATCGTTTTTTAATTAAATTCAAAAAGCCAATGGAAATAATTTTTATGATTAGTTAATGATCATATTTTAAACATTATATGCTCTCTAGTAATATTAACTGTCTTCCCAGGCTCGTCGTCCCTAATGTGTTGTTTTCCTTTTTTCTTTTTCGTTTTTCATGGAAGTGGTAACTCCTCTAATATTCTCCACCCATTCTACATGTTGGGAATAATGACCTGGTTCTAATGGAATAAAATCACATATAGTAATTTACTACTTACTAGAATCGTAGAGCATGACAGCGAGATAAATAGTATTAGTAGTGAATGTACTGATTTGGTAATACTAAGGATAGATCACAATGACCTCTTAGACAATATCACCATTCCATGTGAAATTCCAAGTTTAGTCGGGGTTCACAACGGTCCCTCTTAAAATTTGACTTCTTTAGACAAAAATTACGTGCACGGTGTATTTATCATAATTTACCATAAATGCCAGATAAAATATGAACACTGAGATTTACGTGGAAACCCTCTCTCTGTGGAGGGAAAAAACCACGGGCAGTGAGAACACTTCCACTATTCGAAACAAGAGACAACTTAAGTTTAGACTTAAACTTGAGAAATACAAGATAATTGAAACAATCAATATTTTCTTATACCGGATTGGTATAATTTCACAACTCTCTTTTTCTCTCTTTATTTTCTGTCATTCACTTCGCTCTTAAGCAGCTCTTAGATTGCTTCTTGTTTTGGTGTTGATGTGTTTTTCTTTTACCAAAACATGTCTATTTATAGACAAGTAAAGGTGAAGAAAACATGTGCTTTGCTATTCATATTTTGGCTATTTTGTATTTGTCAAAATTGGTAAGCCACCAACCAAAGAAAAACTCAAGAAAGAAGTCTTCCTTTTCTTTTTTTGTTATTAGTCTGGATACTATCAGATCTCCCCCTCCAGACTAGAGGCATACTCCGAATCTCATTGAGAGTCCATCCTGGCTTGACGCACCAATTAAACTTCTCATTTGTAATGACTTTTGTCATTATATCAGGGTTATTGTGTGTATGGATCTTCTTGATTTCGAGTCATTCCTCCTCAGTGGCATCCCAAATCTGATGATATCGCACATCGATATGTTTGGTTCTCGTATGATACATTGTATTTTTGCTCAAAGTCAATAGCACTTTGACTATCACAGTATACTATATATTGTTGTTGTTTGAACCTCAATTCCTGTAAAAATCATTTCATCCAAAGCATCTCCTTGCCAGCTTCCGTAGCTACAATGTACTCTGCTTTGGTAGTCGATAATGATACACACTTTTGAAGTTTCGACTATCAAGATATATCTCCCCGTGCAAATGTAATAGCTATTCAAAAGTAGATTTTCTACCATCTAAATCTCCAGCCATATCTGAATCTGTGTATTCATCAAGAGTTGATCTGGAACCTCCAAAAGTTAAGCATACTTTTGAAGTTCCTCTAAGGTAGCGAAACATCTATTTCACTGCTTCCAAATGCGTTTTTTCTGGATTTGATAAAAACCTGCTCACTACTCCTACAGCATGAGCAATGTCTGGCCTTATGCAGACCATAGCATACATCAAGCTTCCTACTACAGAATAATATGGAAACAATGATATTTCTTGTTCATCCTTTTCCGTTGAAGGACACTCTCTCTTGCTTAGCTTGAAATGATCAACAAGTGGAGTTGTAACTGGCTTAGCTTTGTCTATATTGAATCGTTGAAACACTCGTTCAATATGTCCCTCATGTGATAATCTAAGCTTTTTATTGCTCGATCTCGAATGATATCCATTCCCAAGATACATTTTATAACACTCAAATCTTTCATGTCAAATGTTCGTGACAGTTTCTTTTTTAAGATTTGGATCATGTTGCCATATTCTCCTACAATCATCATGTCATCAATATACAAGAGAAGAATGATAAATTTACCATCAATGTATCTTTGAATATATGCACAAGGATCAACAACTGTTCTCTTGAATTTCTAACTCAGCATGAATGAGTCAAACTTCTTGTACCATTGTCGCGGTGCTTGCCTCAATCCTACAGACACTTTTCAACCTGCAGACCATGTCTTTTTTGCCTTTGACTGTGAAGCCTTCTGGTTGTTCTATGTAGGTTTTCTCATCCAGATCTACATGCGGAGAACGCTCTTTTTACATCTAGTTGTTCTAGCTCTAAATTCAAGCTAGCTGCCAAACCAAGTACAAGTCGAGTAGTACTCATTTTAACAACTAGCGAGAAGATTTCATCAAAGTCGATACCTTTCTTTTGACCAAAACCTTTCACCACCAATTGAGCTTTGTACTTTAGCATCTTATCGTCGTCTTTTTTTAACTTGAAGACCCATTTGTTTTTCATAGCTTTCTTTTTTTTTTTGGAAGTTGAACTAGATCGTAAGTGAGATTCTTTTACAATGAATACATTTCTTCTTACATGACTTTTGTCCAACAATCTTTATCTCCTGAGATAGTATTTCTTGAAAGTTTCATGGTTCTTCATCATTTGTTATAAAAATGTATTGAGAACTAAAATGCCTGGTAGAAGGTGCACGTTCTCTGATAGACCTTTTCGGTTGAGGATCCATATCTTGCAATTGAAGAAAAGCAGATGTTTGCTTCCCTGCTGAACACCCACCAGCATCATCACCTGCTTCAGTTTATTCTATATTTTCTATATTTGTGTTATTGTTCAATGAAGGAATAAGTGTTACCTCTGTAACATTTTCTGTAGTAGATTTTTTCCTGCTTCGTTGAACATTTCATGTATTGGAACAGGACATCTCTACTTCTGACGAGTTTTTCTTTTCTGGATCCTATAGCCTAAAGCCATATTCCTCATCTTCGTATCTCATAAAGATACAAGAAATAGTTTTGTCTTCCAACTTTGACCTCTGGTCTCTTGAAACATGCATGAAAGCTTTACATTCAAATACTTGTAGGTGAGTGTAGCTTACTCTCTTTTGCTCCATATTGCTTCTAGAACATCAAAGTTTAGTGGAGACGAATGTGATTGGTTGATCAAATAGACAGCTGTATTGACAATTTCCCCTAAAATGACTTAGACAGTTTAGCCATTTTGAGCATGCATCGCACTTTTTCTGTAATGGTTCTATTCATCTGTTATGCATCTCTATTATGCTGTGGAGTAGCAGGAACTGTCTTCTCATATCTTATGCCATGTTTTGTGCAGTACTCTTCAAATTCTATTGCTATGTACTCGCCGCCATTTTCAGTCAAAGACGTTTCAACTTTTCTCCAGTTTCTCTCTCCACCATTGCATGAAACTTTTGAAAACGCTGAAATAGGACCACACACGTCATAATGAACCAACTCCAATTTGTTTTCTTTTATCTTGGAGTTCTTCTGAAAAGAGACGAGCTGTTCTCTAAATAAGCAGTAATCACATAGGTCCAGTGATTTATCTTTGTCTAACGGCATCAAGGATCGCTTTGCTAGTAACCGCAACCCTTTTTGGCCAATGTGTCCTAAACGTCCGTGCCACACATTTGGGGAAGTACCATCTTCTACTCCATTTATTGGACCATCTGGAATATGGGCGCATATTTCTTAATGTGAATGTACAACAAGTGAAGTCGACACATTGATATCACTCATTCCCATGATCAGTGAGGTACTTTTGTTATCCATCTTCAACACACTAAAGTCTCAAGCTTTGTATGTGAAGAAGTATTCATCGCTAGTAGCACAATGATACGAAGCACCTGTATCCACGATCCATTCAATTCTAAGTCTGAGACATGATAACATTCATTTTGGTGACAAACCAATATTGTCTCGCCATCACTAGTTGACACTATTGCTGCTGTGTTGTTATCTCTCACCTGCTTTTGACATCGATCTTTGTCTTGCTTCAAAGACATGCAATTCTTTTTAAGGTGGCCATTCTTACCATAGTTCCAGCACTTCACTCTGCTTTCCGATTTGAAACGTACCTCTGGACATGTCATAATCATTTGATTTATCATGACTATTGAAATTTCTACTTTGGCTCCTTCCTCGTTCTTGTGTAAGAAGAGGATGTCATTGCTTCTTTAGTTTTACTATATTAATATGTAGCAACAAAGATGATGTGACCTCTTTCAATGTGATTGCATTTTTACCGTGAAGTAAAGTGGTCGCCAAATCATTGAGGGAGGATGGAAGTGAACTCAAGAGCATATGATCGCCTCATGCTCATCCTCAATAGTAACAATACTATTCGCCATTTGAGATACAAGGCCCTTGAAATCGTTCAGAGACAAAAAATTTGTACCTTTGCTCATTTGGAGTGTGTAGAGCTGCTTATTAAGATACAATTTATTTGTCATTTTTTTTGGTCATTTACAAGCTTTCTAACTTTGTCCAAATCTTTCTGTCTGAGTCGTTTCCGTCTACGTTGTTCATGACTTCGTCAGACAAGTGCAAGTAGATTGCACTTGCGGCCTTATCATCCATGTCTTGCCATTCATCATCTTTCATGGATTTTGACTTTTTTCTTTGCCATAAAGAGCTTTATGAACACCTTGTTATATAAGGTAATCTTTCATCTTTTTTTTACCATGTGGAAAATCCATCACCTTCATTGAATTTATTGAATTTTATCTCTGCTATATTTGAGAAAATCAAGAACATAATAGGCTTACTCTGATACGAATTGTTGGGAATAACGATACGGTTCTAAGCGGAATAATGCTGTGGATAACATTTACTACTAACTAGAACCATCGACTATGACAGCGAGATAAATAGCTGTAAAAGTGAAGTGTACTGATTCTGTAATACCAAAAAAATCAGAATGACCTCTTAGACAATATTACCATTCTAAGTAAAATCTCAGGTTTAGCCGGAGGGGTCACGCACAGTCCCTCTTAAAATCCGACTTCCTTTGACAGAAATTATGTGCACGGTGTATTTATCACGATTCACCTTAAATGTCAGATAAAATAGAGACACCGAGATTTACTTGAAAACCCTATCTCGATGGATGGAAAAAACCACAGGCAGTGAGAATGACTTCTACTATTCGAAATAATGAGAATATAAGAGACAATTCAAGTTTAGACTTAAACTTGAGAAATATAAGAGAAAGAACACACTTAATATTTTCTTATACCGGACTGCTATAATCTCACAACTCTCTCTATTTTATTTCATTCACTTTTCTTTCAAAATGCTCTTAAATTGCTTCTTGCTTTGGTGTTGATGTGTTTTTCTTATACCAAAACATGCCTATTTATAGGCAAGTAAAGGTGAAGAAAACATGTGCTTTACTATTCATATTGTGGCTACTTTGTATTTGTCAAGCCACCAACCAAAGAAAAACTCAACAAAGAAGTCTTTCTTTTCTTTTTTTATTAGTCTGGATACTATCAGCTTTTGTTTTCTGCTGAGCCAGGTGACAGTGTTGAGACTAATAATGAAAGGAAAACTTCTTTGTTGAGTTTTTCTTTGGTTGGTGACATTGCAATTATGACAAATACAAAGTAGCCACAATATGAATAGTAAAACACATATTTTCTTCATCTTTATTTTCCTATAAACATGCATGTTTTGTTAGAAGAGAAATACACCAACACCAAAGTAATAAGAAATTCAAGAGCTTTTTGAGAGAGAAGTGAGTGAAAGAAAATTGAGAGAGGAAAAAAGAATTGTGAGATATACCAATCTGGTATAAGAAAATATTGAGTGTTTCGATTCTCTCGTATTTCTCAAGTTTAAGTCTGAACTTGAGTTGTCTCTTGTATTCACATCATTTCGAATAGTGGAAGTTGTTCTCATTATACGTGGTTTTTCCACCAAGGAGAGAGGCTTTCCACGTAAATCACGGTATTCTTATTTTATCTGACATTTATAGTGAATTGTAATAAATACATCGTGCACATAATCTCTGTCTAAGGAATTTGTATTTTCAGAGGGGTCATGTGTGACCCCTTCGACTAAACCTGGGATTTTACGTGGAATAATAACGCTGTCTAGGAGGTCATTGTGATCTTTCCTGGGTAATACGGAATCGGTTCATTTCACTTCTACTGCCATTTATCTCGCTGCAGTACTCGACTATTCTAGTAGTAGCAAAGTATCATCTACGGTTTTATTCTGCTTAAAACCAGGTCGTTATCCCCAACAAGTGGTATGAGACCTTGGTTATTCGGTTTATGATTTTCTCAAATATGGCGGAGATAAAATTCAATGTGGCAAAATTCAATCGAGATGTTGAATTTTCCACATGGCAGAAAAAGGATGAAGGATTACATTATACAATAAGGTGTCCAGAAAGCTCTTTATGGCAAAGAGAAAAATTCAGAAGCCATGAAAGATGATGATTGACAAGACATGCATAATAAGGCCACAAGTGCAATTTGCTTGCACTTGTCCGACGAAGTCCTGAACAACGTAGACAGAAACGACTCAAAAGTGGAGATTTGGACAAAGCTCGAATGCTTGTACAGGTCCAAAACAATGATAAATAAATTGTATCTTAAGAAACATCTTCACACTCCAAATGAGCGTAGGTACAAATTTTTTGATCCATTTGAACGATTTCAATCGCCTCATATCTCAAATGGCGAGTCTTGGTGTTACTACGGATGATGATGATAAATCATGCTCTTAAGTTCACTTCCACCCTCCCTCGATAGTTTGACGACCACTTTACTTCATGATAAAGATACAATCACATTAAAAGAGGTAACATCATCTTTGCTGCTGCGTATTAAGATGATACAACTAAAGAAGCAAGGACATGCTCTTCTTACAAGAAAGAGGAAAGAGCCAAAATAGAAACTTTAACAATCATGATACATCAAATGATTATGACAAGTCCAGAGATTGTTCCCCATCGAAAAGCGGAGTGAAGTGCTGGAACTATGGAACGAATAACCACCTTAAAAAGAATTGCAGGTCTTTAAAGCAAGACAAAGATCAAGGTCAAAAGCAGGTGAGAGATAACAACACAGTAGCAATAGCTTCAAGTAATGATGGCGAGACAACTTTGATTTGTCACCAAAATGAATGTTGCCATGTCTCAGATCTAGACCTTGAACGGATCATGGATACAGGCGCTTCGTATTAGGGGTGTTAAGCGAAACGAACAATTTGCAAACTATTCGAGTTTGATTTGTGTTTGATTCGAGTTCATTCGTTAATTTTACTTAAACGAATCGAATTTGAACACCTGTTTGAGTTCGTTTACTAAAACAAGCCATACTGTTCGCGAACTATTCAGCTCGTTTAAACATTTATAGTGTTATCGAGCCAAACTCGAACCAATTTTAAAGCTCGTTACAGTAAATAAATCGAGCTGAATAGTTCGTTTAGCTAAGCGAATCCGAATTTGAAAACCTAGTATTTGGCTCGGCTCGGTCGTTAACACCCTTACTTTGTATCATTGTGCTACTAGCAATTAATACTTCTCCACATACAAAGCTGGAGATTTTGGTTTGTTGAAGATGGGAAACAAAAGCACCTCACTAATCATGGGAATGGGTGATATCATTATGTAGACTTCACTTGGGTTGTACATTCACATTATGAAATGTGCGCTATGTTCCGGTTATGAGATTCAATCTTTTATCTGCAAACGCACTGGACAAGGAAGGTTATGAGCATTTCTTTGGTAATACGACATGAACTTACCAAAGGTTCTCTGGTGGTAGCAAAAAGGGAAGTTATGTTGTAATTTGTATAAGACACACTTTGAGGTGTGTGAAGGTCAAATGAATGCAGTAGAAGATGGTGCTTCCTTAAATGTTTGGCATAAACGTTTGGGACACATTGGTCAGAAAGGGTTGCAGTTACTGGTAAAGCGATCCTTGACACTTTTAGAGAAAGGTAAAACACTAGACTTATGTGATTATTGCTTATTTGGAAAACAACACCGTGTCTCTTTTTAGAAGGACTCCAGGATAAAAGAAAACAAATTAGAGTTAGTTCAACCTGACGTGTGAAGTCCTATTGAGGTGGAATCTGTTGTACTTTGTTAATTTAATTGATGATTTTTTTAGAAAAACATGGATCTACTGATAAGAAATAAAAGTCAAGTATTTCAGTGTTTTCAAAAGTTTAATATAATGGTGGAAAGAGAAACTGGAGAAAAGTTGAAACTCTTTCGCACTGACAATGGCGAGTACATATCAATAAGAATTTGAAGAGTACTACACAAAACATCGAACAAGACATGAGAAGACAGTTCCTGGTATCCCATAACATAATGGAGTTGCAGAACGGATGAATAGAACCATTGTATAAAAAGTGCGATGCATTCTCAAATGGCTAAACTGTCTAATTCACTTTGGGGGGAGGTTATCAATACAGCTGTCTACTTGATCAACCGATCACTTTTGGTTCCACTAAACTTTGATTTTCTAGAAGCAGTATGGAGTGGTAAAGAAGTAAGCTACACTCACATAAACGTATTTGGATGTAAAGCCATCATGCATGTTTCAGGAGAATAGAGGTCAAAGTTGGATGACAAAACTATTTCTTGTATCCTTGTGGAATATGAAAATAAGGAATATGACTTTAGGCTATGAGATACAAAAAAGAAATAATTCGTCAGAAGTAGAGATGTTGTGTTTCAAGAACACGAAATGTTCAACATGCTGGAAAGAAGTCTACTACAGAAAATGTTACAGAGGTAACACTTATTCCTTCATTGAACAAATGGCACAAATGGAGAAAATACAGAAGAAACTAAAGTAGGTGATGATGTTGGGGTTGTTGAGCAGGGGAGCAAACCTCTGCTTCTATTGAATTGCAAGATATAGATCCTCAACCGAGAATGTGTTGGAATATGAAATGTTTTGATGATGTTAAAAGATGTTTTGAATGAGTTAAAATGGAAATTTACACTTGGAGTTTGAAGCAAAATAAGGAAAAACACACTGTGAGACATCAATCTCTCACATGGATCGATTGAGTCTCTCAGGTAGAGACATGGATCGATTGATGTGTACATCAGTCTCTTAGGAAGAGACATGAATCGATCCATGTTGAGATTGGTTAAGTTTGGAACTTTCTGTTCTACGTCGATCTCTCAGCTTGAAGGACATCGATTGATCGACGTCACGTGAGTCTCTCAGGAAGAGACGTTGATCGATTGACATCAGGCAGTTTCAAATCCAGAAAGTTTCTGGAAGACATCGATCTCTCAGGCCAAGGGACATCGATCGATGTATATACATCAGTCTCTCAAAGGAGAGACATCGACCGATCGATGTACTGCAGTTTCAAAACTGCAAACTTTCTGGAGGACGTCGATCTCTCAGCACAGGAATATGGATCGATCGACGTCCCCTAGAATTCAAAATTTTATTACCGTTGGAACAAAATCCAAGAGAGATTTATGATATCTTCTCTCTCCAATCTTGCTCAAATTTCTTGTCGGCTTTATTCCAGCATAATACATGCTTCCTTGACTATTTCATCTATGTCTAAAACTCTCTAGGGTGCCTATTGAGGATCAAATCACTCCATAGGGTGGCTAAAGGCTATTTTCAATTTTTCAAGACTTGGAGATTGACTTGAAGACATGGTGAAGGCTCCAAAACGTGGTGAACTGCTCCTATAAATGGATGAAGCTTGGATGGGGCAAACACACACTTTCATAATCATCAAGCTTCATTATTCATTGTTGTATATTTCTCTCATATGTGTAAAAGTACTTAACGCTTGTTAAACCTTTCTTTGTTCTTCATTGTTATATATTGAGAGATAGAAAGACTAACACAAGAGGAACCATAAATATTTGCTCTCTTGCTTGTGTTTAGACTAGTGAGAAAGTATGAAACCCGCTACTTCTTTTAAACCCACTGTGAGAAAGTTCTTGAAAAGAACTTTATTGAAGTTGTGAGGTAGCAAGAAATTGTTCTTGCTTAGAGCTGTAGTTGCTATAGTTACACAAGTGTATTTTGTGCAAGAAGTTGTTGTGGTTGCTTACACTAAGGTGTTAGTGTACGTATTCCTGTGGTTGTTCTTATTAATTTTAATAAGAAAAGTAGTTGTTGAAAATCCACTTTGGCAACAAAGTGGTAGTGGAATAGAACATTTACGACTCGAACAACTCTATATTCGGTGTACTATTCATTGTTTCTCATCTCCCATTCTTGCTTTGGTTTTGAATTTCATTTGAGTTGAGCCACACAAGAAAATTCCGCAAAATTGCCAAACACTCTAGTCGCCCCCCTCTAGAGTGTGTCACGGACCTTACAATTGGTATCCGAACCTAACCTTGATTGCTTGGCTAATCTTTGCAAGTTGCAAGATTAAAAATCATGGCAATGACAACCTCTTCATCACACAATTCCACTTCCAGCCAACTGCACTATTCTCAGGATCAAACACTAAAGCACCTATGTTTGATGCCCAAATTTACTCTTTGTGGAAATTTCGAATGATCGATTATTTGAAATGCTGTGGATTTGATATATGAAGAGCCGTTATCAAAGGAATCAGAGTTCCTATGATTACCAACTCAAAAGGAGAATCAATGTTCAAAGATGAGGATGACTACACCGACGAAGAGAAAATAAACTTCGCCATCAATGCCAAAGCATTCGATATTCTTTCAAGTGCTCTTACCACCACCGAGCTTATAAGACTTCAAGGCTTTGAAACAGCCCATGAAGCATGGAAAAGGCTGGAAATGATATATGAAGGGACTGAGCAAGTAAGAATGGCCAAAGACTTATGCTCTTGAAGGAGTGAAATGTTTGGTATGAAGAGCGATGAAAAGATTGAGTAAACTATTGAACGATTCACTCGAATATTGAATCAACTTTCCATGGCGGACAATAAAATCTCAAATGAAGACCTTGTCTCAAAACTCTTCAACTCTTTGCCAAGAGAATGGATACCTAAAGTCACCGCCATCATCAAATCAAAGAATCTCAAAACTCTTACACTTGATGAGCTATCCGGTAATCTTCTTACTCATGAAATTCTTATTGATGAACAAAATAGGATGAACCCTATCAAGCCCACACAAACATCACACAAAGGATTGGTGGTAGAGTTCGATGAATCGGATGATGAAGTTGCTCTTCTAGTAAGAAAATTTAGAAGAATGGCCACAAGAAATAAGGCCCAAGCAAGGAAGTTTTTTAAGAGACCACCAAAAGAAAAAGAAGCAAGTGAAAATTGCTATAGGTGTGGTCGACCCTGTCACTTCAATGCCGATTGCCACATCAAGGAGCCATAAAAACAAGAAAAGAAAGTCTTTCCTCAAAAGAAGAAAGCTCTTATTGCGGAGGTAACCACGTGAGATGATCTCCTCTCCGAATCGGAAGGAGAAGAAAGTGAAGACCAAGATGTTGAACTTGTTGCAATAGTTGAGAATCCAAAAGCACAACATACTTGTCTCATGACAATCGAGAATGACCTTGAGGTAAATTCTAACTCCTCAAATTTACAAGATGAAATAAGAGATTTGCAAGATGATTTTGAAAAACTGAACTTAAAATATAAACACTTGAAGGAAGAATTTAAAAAATTCATATTAGAAAACAAGAGCTTGCATGATAAGAATATTTGATGTTTCAAGATCATGACATCATACTCACTATGCACAAAACCGTAGCTCTTGAAAATGTTGAAATTAGAAAAGAATGTGAGAGACTAAGATTAGACTTACAAAAACTAACCGATGATAAAAATAATCTAGACAAATTACTTAGAAACCAAAGAATAGGAAATGATAAATCCAGTTTGGGATTTAATTAATCACATTCTTCCATTAAACCTAAGTCATTAAAGAAAAAGACAAATAAGAGAAAAACACAACATGACTCATCATCTTATAAATTAAGGTATGTACCCACTTGTTTTCATTGCAACAAAGTAGAACATGTGAAGAGTGCATGTAAAGTTAGATTTGGTAGTATGTATGTTTGAAAGCCTAAGGGTCGACAAGCTAACCCTAGAGGACCCAACTATCAAAGGGTACCAATGCATAAATCTCTTGGTTTTGTAGGCTCTCAAGATAAATGGAGTAGCCAAAGAAGAAGGAACCAAATGGCTCATGGACAGCGGATGTTCAACACACATGACCGGAGACAACTTTGTTCACCAAGCTCAAGCTCCAAGATGGTGGAACGGTGCATTTTGGCAATGGGAGAGCCAAAATCCTTGGACATGGAGAAATTTGTAACTCTTCTTTCACTATTAATAATGTATTATATGTAGAAGGGCTTAAATATAATTTGAGAAGTGTTAGCCAACTATGTGATGCTAAGTTTTAAGTTGAATTTGTGAAAAGAAAATTCATTGTGAAAAAGAATGGTAAGATTTTTTTTTGAAGCTATGAGGAAAAATGATGTTTATAAATTTAGCACACATAATTTGATATCACACAATATTTCTTGCCTAGTTGCCAAAAATGATTTGACTCAACTATTGCATAGACGACTTGGACATATTAGTTTTAAAAATTTCAAAGAGATTTGCAAAAATGAAAAGGTCTAAGGTCTTTCAAAATTGAATTTCGAAAACCATGGCTTATGTGACAATTGTCAAAAGGCAAAGTTTGTTAAAACAAGTTTCAAGCTCAAGAGTGAAATCTCCACCGCCAAACCTCTACAATTGCTTCATATGGATTTGTATGAGGATATTTGTACCGTAAGTCTAGGTGAAAAACATTACACGTTTGTGGTGGTAGACGACTTCTCTAGGTACACTTAGGGAATGTTTTTAGCTAAAAAGAATGATGCGCGCCAAGAGTTTATAAAACTTTTTAGGAAATTAGAAAATCAAAAAGAAGACACAATTAAAGAAATTAGAAGTGATAGAGATGGTAAGTTTGATGGTGAGTTTCAAGAATTTTGTATATCCAAAGGGCATGGACACAATTTCTCGGCTCCAAGAACTCCTCAACAAAATGGTGTTGCAGAAAGGAAAAATGGAACTCTTCAGGAAATAAGTAGAAACATGCAAAATGAATTTGAGTTACCCAAGTATTTTTGGGCCGAAGCGGTAAACATCACTTGTCATGTAATAAATAGAGTTTACTTGAGACCATCTCTCAAAAAGACTCCTTATGAGATTTGAAAAGGTAGATTACCAAATATTGGTTATTTCAAGGTATTTGGTTGTAAGTGTTTTATACTTAACACCAATGATAACTTGGATAAACTCGATTTCAAAGCGGATGAAGGAATCTTTATGGGATATGCTCAAAATAGCAATGCATTTAGAGTATATAACAAAAAGAGTATGAAAGTTGAAAAGTCAATTCATGTCAAGTTTAGTGGACTCCTTGAGGATGAACCATGCATAAATGATGATGATGATGATGATGATGAAGTAATTGAAGCAAGTCATATAGAAAAATTTAAGAATCTAAAAGGAAATATTGTCATTGACCTTAGGATTGATCCACTTGAACCTAAGGTTGAAGATCAAAAAGTGAGAGGAGATACCTCAAATTTGCCGGAATCATATAAGTATAAGAAAGATCATCCAAAAGAATTAATACTAGGTGAAACAAGTCAATGCATAATGACTAGGACGAAATTTAATGAAAATGCTTTCATTTCACAAGTTGAGCCTAAAAATATAAAAGAGGCTATAAATGATGAAGATTGGGTATTAGACATGCAAGAAGAGCCAATTCAATTTGAAAGAAGTGGTGTTTGGGAATTAGTGGTTAAACCTAGTGATCATCCCATAATTAGCACTAAATGGGTATTTAAAAACAAAATGGATGATAAAGGAAACATTATTAGAAGCAAAGCTAGGTTAGTAGCTCAAGGATATAAACAAGAAGAAGGCATATACTATGATGAGACCTTTGCCCCCGTAGCTAGGTTAGAAGCTATTAGGATACTCTTAGCATATGCATGCTCTAAGGATTTCAAACTATATCAAATTGATGTGAAATTCGCATTCTTGAATGGAATAATTCAAGAAGAGGTGTATGTAGCTCAACCACCGGGGTTTGAAAATCATGATTATCCAAATCATGTATTTAAACTCAAAAAGGCCCTTTATGGACATAAACAAGCTCCTAGGGCATGGTATGAAAGATTGAGTAACTTCTTACTTGAAAATGAGTTTTCAAGAGGGAAAGTCGACACTACTCTTTTATTAAAGAATAAGAAAACCATCAATTGCTTGTACAAATTTATGTGGATGATATTATATTTGGTGCTACTAATGATTCTCTTTGTGAGTATTTTGCTAAATTAATGGAAGGAGAGTTTGAGATGAGCATGATGAGTGAACTCAATTACTTCCTTGGTCTTCAAATCTAGCAAACTCAAGATGAAGTACACATATCTCAAACAAAGTACACAAAGGATTTACTCAAGAAATACAAGTTTGAGGATGGAAGAAGTGTGAGCACACCAATGAGCACAAGTACAAAGCTTGACAAAGATAAAAAAAGAAAGCTGGATGAGGTAACCAAATATAGTGGTATAATTGGTAGTTTACTTTATTTGACCGCTAATAGACCGGATATTTTGCATGCTGTGTTTATGTGCTAGATTTTAAAGTATGCATAAGGAATCGCATCTAGTTGCCATTAAATGTATCTCTAGGTATTTGAAAGGAACCTTGAACTTGAGGATGTTTTATCCCCAAAAATGGTTGTTTTGATTTAAGAGGATATAGTGACTCCGACTACGCAGGAAACCTAGTCGATAGAAAAAGCACATCCGGGACATGCCAATTCCTTGGATATTGCTTAGTTTCTTGGTTCTCCAAGAAACAAAACAGTGTGTCACTCTCAACGGCGGAATCCGAATATGTATCGGCCGCTTCATGTTGTGCACAATTACTTTGAATGATCAACACCTTAAATGATTACAATGTTAAGTTTGATAAAGTCCCCATCTTATATGACAACACATCAGCCATAAGTATAGCACGAAACCCGGTACACCATAGTAGGACCAAACATATTGAAGTAGATTGCATTCAAAAAGAATTGCTATGCATTGAATTTGTTCCAACCAATGACTAACTAGCGGATATATTTATCAAATCCCTTCCTACTGAGACATTGGAATCGATTAGAACAAGATTAGGGATGATAAATAATGTTTAGAGGGTAAAAATTGCAAATTTAAAAAAAAAGGTATACATGGATCGATCCATGTACTGAAATGAGAGATCCATGTACGTCGATCTCTGACGTCGATCGGTCGATGTCATCATTTTCTGCAATTTAAATTCTGCCAGAAACGCGAACCCACTCATTTCTAACCTACATAATCGATCGAAGCCTCTCCAGTACCCTGTGCCTCACTCTCCAAAAACTTTTTCTCTCTTCAATTTCATCTCCAAATCAAAATATCATCATCTCTACACTTGATTTTCACATTGAGTTAATTGCACCTGCTATCCATTCTTTTCCACCAAGTTTTAAGTAGCATCCAATCTTTCATGAAACTCACTTGCCATCTAGACTTATAGGGGTAATAGACACCTGACATCCGGATGACCTGTTGGTCGACCGTTGACCGCTGAAATCGACCTTTGACCGGACTTAACCATACTTTTAACCCGACTTTAACCAATGTTGACTATTTTACCTTCAAAATTAAAGGAAAAACAAAATCAAAAACCCTTTTCCTCCCCTCTCAAAGCCTGCAGCCTCCCGCCAATGCCTTCTCCGGTATCATCTTCATCCTCTAACCCCTTTTCTCCGACTTCTTCCTCCACAAACCCCTTTTCTCCGACTTCGTCATCCACATCCGAACTCACCAACCTTTTTGAGTAAAGACCTTTCGAGAATCACAAGTCCTAGTGGCTGTGAGACGGGGCTTAATAAAGATGACAGCGGCGACGCCATCAAGAAGGGAGGTGCTATCGTTATTCCGCTCACTTTTGAGGACGGCGCGTGAATTTACAGTCTACAACGTCCGGGAGTACACCAAACACAGGACACTGGACGCGTTTCGGCAAAATAAAGGTATATCTGACCCGTTGAAGTCTCCACCGCCTTCTCTGACGGGAAATCCCAGCTAGAGATCGCCAAAAGACATGCTATTGTTTATTTCCTCTACGCCCCTAAAGTTAAAAGCATCATGGAGATTAAGTCCCGAAGAACAGCTACGTTTTTGGAATTACTCTACAAAGAAGAAGAGGAGCTAGGAAAGCAAAGGACTTGAGAGAAATAGGTGTTATCATGAAATCGCAAAAGCAGTTGTGTGTATCTTGTGATTTTAGTTGCTGAATTACAAGCTGCCTTATCCATTGTCTTCCCAAGCAAGTTCTTCTGAGGTGGAATCCCTTTCACTGGAGGCCACACATTTGGAGAACCTAATAACATTACCAGGCCAAATATTTAATTCCAAGAAATCTGAATTAACCAGAAATGTTTAAGTACCCAACGGCTTTAGTCCTAACAGCAAGAAAATTACAGGACCCGAGTCTAGAAACAGAGGGATCAAACAAACTTCTTCTTACAGAGTACACAACAAAAAGAAAATTGTCTTCCCAAGCAAGAAAATTACAGGACCCGAGTCTAGAAACAGAGGTTTAGGCGTCACTTGAAACAGAGGTTATTGGAAGGAATGGATGGAAGATGAAATTAACCAGGGTTGGGAAAAATTTGTCGCCACTTGGGGAAAAAGTGAAAAAAAAGGAAATTTCATAAAAACCGCCTACAACAGGTCATTTCCCGGTTGCTGGATGTCAGGTGTCTATTACCCCTATAAGTCTGGATGGCAAGTGAGTTTCATGAAAGATTGGATGCTACTTAAAACTTGGTGGAAAAGAATGGATACCAGGTGCAATTAACTCTTTTCACATTCTACCTTCATAATTTCTACTCTCCTCTAGAAAATCCTTAAACTAGTGCCCTAATTTTTTTTCAAAATGTCAACAAGAAGCAAAAATACAACAAAAAGAGCAAGATCAACTAGAAGTTAGAAGAAGGATCAAGCAACCTTCCCCATGGACACTCCTCTCAAACCCAAGCAAGAACTTAACCTAGGAGGAAACAATCAACGGATCTAAGCCAAGCCCAAGTGTTGGCCGAAATAAGGAGTGGCTTGAATTTCTCCAATTTTCCATGGATCAAGATTAGGGAAGCCAAAGATACTGTGAAGGAACCATACCCACCCGGACATGTGAGGTACATTACTAGACATTCTCAAATGTAATATGACAAATGGGATAGAGAAGAGAGGGCAACTATTCCACTCAAATTGCTTAGAAGCAATGACATTATAAGCAATAATGAGTTAAGTCCTATCATTGAATGGTTGGATGTCCAACAATGGAGAAATATTTGGCTCGAAAGAGAGATGGACAAAATGTCCACTAGATACACTAGACTTTTCTATGCAAACCTGCGGGTTCAATACATTAATGATCTTCCTTTAGCTTTGCATACTATCATTGATGGAAATCACGTTGAATGGGATGTTAGCAATATTTGTGAGTTGATTGGAGTACCAAATGAAGGGTTCTTTGAGTTTGATGTGTGGAAGTGGGATACAACACGATGGAAGGTTATTGAGGATGAAGTAAAAACGTTCCTAGGTTATCACCCAACCAAGAATACTAATGATATGCCCTTGGTATACTGAACCCTCCTTGCCATACTTACCTTTTGTATAAATGGCAAGTGTGCTAAAGGGCCTAGCAATTTGGATTTCTATATTGCCTACCGCATAGCCAACCGTGAGAGAGTAAACTGTGGAGAGCTTTTTATGACGAATGTGATTGAGGCTGCAATGAAGCAAAACAAAGCTTTTCCCTATAGTAATCTCATCTATCAGATGCTTGTGAAGTCAGGGATATATGTAGACGACACGGATCTTGACCAAATCACACATAAGGATTTTTATGATAAGGTCAAAATCCAACAAGTGCCAAAGGCTAGGAAAGAAGCTATGAAAGGCCGGACACAAGAAGAAGAAGCGGGTGAAGACATGGGCGCTCCAGAAGAGCTCCAATATTCCGGAACTCCAAGCTCAAGTTACTAGTCTTCAACAGGAGGTTGGTGAGCTACGAGGCAAAGTAACAATGCACGAGTCAAGGTTTGCCAAGCTCAAAGAAAAAATGAAGGCGTGCATCCCCTGAATCACATTTTTATCCGATGAAGACTAGGACTCTTCTTTATCGTTCATTCCCTGATTATCCCATGTTTAGAATGAGGCTTAGACTTTACTAGCTTATGTATTTGCTGAACTTGGTTGTGTTTCGAAGTTTTAATGATGCATTATGTTTCTATTCATTATTTTGATGCTTTCAAAAAAGGAGAGAAAGAAGCATTGCTTATTGCTTGCCTACATATGAATCTTAAAGTGTATTGCTTATTGCTTGCTTATATATGAATCTTGATGGAAAAGTGTAATGCTTGCTTGCTTGATATTAATCTTGATGGGTTTGATGTTTTTGATATTAATCTTGATAATGGCTAGTGAAAAGAGAAAATTTGGTAATTGATACATGTTTGGTTGAGGGGAGTCTTTTGGTGCATAATTGATTGAGGGGGAGCATTTTGATATTTTCAACACATTCATTAAATTTTGTAAAATCATGTTCACATGTGTCATTACAGAAAGTATAAAATGCATATACTAAGGGGGAGATTGAAAATTTTAAGTTTGAAACACTTAGCTAGTTCAAATGTAAATGTTCAAACATCTTTTAAATCTTGGTTTTGAAATCATCAAAAAGGGGGAGATTGTTGGAATATGAAATGTTGTGATGATGTTAAAATATGTTTTGAATGGGTTAAAATGGAAATTCACACTTGGAGTTTGAAGCAAAATAAAAACACACTGTGAGACATCAATCTCTCATATGGATCGATTGTTGTGTACATCAATCTCTTAGGAAGAGACATGAATCGATCCATGTTGAGATTGGTTAAGTTTGGAACTTTTTGTTCTACATCGATCTCTCAGCCTGAAGGACATCGATCGATCGACGTCATGTGAGTCTCTCAGGAAGAGACGTGGATCGATCGACGTCAGGCATATTCAAATCCAGAAAGTTTCTGGAAGATATCGATCTCTCAGGCCAGGAGACATCGATCGATCGATGTACATCAGTCTCTCAAAGGAGAGACATCGATCCATGTACTACAGTTTCAAAACTGCAAACTTTCTGGAGGACATCGATCTCTCAGCACAGGCACATAGATCGATCAACGTCTCCCAGAATTCAAAATTTTATGACCGTTGGAACAAAATCCAAGAGAGATTTATGATGTCTTCTCTCTCCAATCTTGCTCAAATTTCTTGTCGTCTTTACTCCAGCATAATACATGCTTCCTTGACTATTTCATCTATGTCTAAGATTCTCTAGGGTGCCTATTGAGGATCAAATCATTCCATAGGGTGGCTAAAGGCTATTTTCAATTTTTCAAGACTTGGAGATTGACTTGAAGACATGGTGAAGGCTCCAAAACATGGTGAACTCCTCCTATAAATGGATGAAGCTTGGATGAGGCAAACACACACTTTCACAATCATCAAGCTTCATTATTCATTGTTGTGTATTTCTCTCATATGTGTAAAAGTACTTAAAGCTTGTTAAGCATTTCTTTGTTCTTCATTGTTATATATTGAGAGATAGAAAGACTAACACAAGAGGAACCATAAATATTTGATCTCTTACTTGTATTTAGACTAGTGAGAAAGTATGAAATCCACTACTTCTTTTAAACCAGTTCTTGAAGAGAACTTTGTTGAAGTTGTGAGGTAGCAAGAAATTGTTCTTGCTTAGAGCTGTAGTTGCTATAGTTGCACAAGTGTATTTTGTGCAAGAAGTTGTGGTTGCTTACACTAAGGTGTTAGTATAAGTATTGCTGTGGTTGTTCTTATTAACTTTAATAAAAAGAGTAGTTGTTGAAAATCCACTTTGGCAACAAAGTGGTAGTGGAGTAGAATCATTTACGATTCGAATCACTCTATATCCGGTGTACTCATTCATTGTTTCTCATCTCCATTCTTGCTTTGATTTTGAATTTCATTTAAGTTGAGCCACACATGAAAATTCCGCAAAATTTCCAAACACTCTATTCACTCCCCTCTAGAGTGTGTTACAGACCTTCCAGAAGGTCTGTGAGAGAACGTGCACCTTCTACTAGGTATCCTAATTGTCAATACATTCTTATAACAGATAATGTAGAAACAGAAAATTTTCAAGAAATTCAATCTCGTGAAGATAAAGATTCTTGGACAAAAGCATGCAAGAAGTGATTGATTCATTGAAAAAGAATCTCACTTGTGATTTAGTTCTACATCCAGATAGAAAGAAAGATCTAAAAAACAAATGAATCTTCAAGTTAAAGAATGACGACGATAAACTGGTAAAGTACAAAGGTCAATTAGTGGTAAAAGGATTAAGTCAAAAGAAAAGTATTGACTTTGATGAAATGTTCCCACCAATTGTTGAAATGAGTACTATTCGACTTGTACTTGGTTTGGCAGCTAGCTTGAATTAGAGCCAGAACAACTAGATGTAAAAATAGCTTTCTTGCATGGAGATCTGGATGAGGAAATCTGCAAAGAATAACCAGACGGCTTAATACTCAGGCAAAGAAGACATGCTCTAAAAGTTGAAAAAGAGAATGTACGGATTGAAGCAACCACCGGGACATGGTACAAGAAGTTTCACTCATTCATGTTGAGTCAAAAATTTAAGAGAACAGTTGCTGATCCTTGTGTATATATTCAAAGATACCCTGATAGTAAATTTATCATTTTTCTCTTGTATGTTGATGTCATGCTGATTGTAGGAGAAGGTGGCAACATCATCCAAATCTTAAGAAAGAAACTGGCAGAAATATTCTCATTAAAAGATTTGAGTGTTGCAAAACGTATCTTCGGAATAGATATCGTTCAAGATCGAGCAACATGAAAGCTTTGGTTATTACACGAAAGATATATTGAACGAGTGCTTCAACGGTTCAATATGGAAAAAGCTAAGCCAGTTACAACTCCACTTGCTGATCATTTCAAACTAAGCAAGAAAGAGTGTCCTTCAACGGATAAGGAAGAAGAAGAAAATGTCATTGATTCCATACAATTCTGCAGTTGGAAGCTTGATGTATGCTATGGTCTGCATAAGGCCAAACATTGCTCATAGGGTAAGAGTAGTGAGCATGTTTCCATCAAATCCTGGAAAGACACATTGGGAAGCAGAGAAATGGATGTTTCAATACTTTAGAGGAACTTCAAAATCATGCTTAACTTTTGGAGGTTCTAGATCAACTCTTGATGGATACATGGATTCATGTATGGCCGGAGATCTAGATGGTAGAAAATTTACTTTTGGTTATTTGCAAGGGGGAGCTATATCTTGACAGTTGAAACTTCAAAAGTGTTTATCACTATCGACTATCGAAGCAGAGTACATTGTAGCTACAGAAGCTGGCAAGAAAATCTTTTGGATGAAACGATATTTACAGGGGTTGGGGTTCAAACAACAATATATAATATATTGCGATAATCAAAGTGCCATTGAATTGAGCAAAAATACAATGTGTCATGCGAGAAACAAACATATCGATGTGTGATATCATTAGATTCGGGATGCCACTAAGGAGGAACAATTCCAAATAAAGAAGATCCATATTGACAATAACTATGATGATGTAATGATAAAAGTCATTACAAAAGAGAAGTTTAATTGGCGCGTCTTGAAAGCTGGGATGGACAATCAATGAGAGTCGGAGTATGCCTCTAGTCTAGAAGGGAAGATTTCATAGTATCTAGACTAATAAAAAAAGAAAAGAAAAGGAAGACTTCTTTTTTGAGTTTTTCTTTGATTGGTGACATACCAATTTTGACAAATACAAATTAGCCACAATATGATTAGTAAAGCAAATGTTTTCTTAACCTTTACTTGCCTATGAATAGGCATGTTTTGGTAGAAGAAAAACACACCAACACCAAAGCAAGAAGCAATTCAAGAGCTTCTTGAGAGAGAAGTGAGTGAAAAAATAGATAGAGGAAAAGAGAGTTGTGAGATTATACCAATCTAGTATAAGAAAATATTGAGTGTTTTAATTCTCTTGTATTTCTCAAGTTTAAGTCTAAAATTGAGTTGTCTCTTGTATTTCCGTTATTTCGAAAAGTGAAAATTGTTCTCACTGCCCATGGTTTTTCCCTCTATAGAGAGAGGGTTTCAACGTAAATCTCAGATTTCCTATTTTATCTGACATTTATGCCAAATTGTGATAGATACATCGTGCACATAATTTATTTCTGAGGAAGCTAGATTTTAAGAGATACCTTATATGGTCTCTCTAGCTAAACCTAAGATTTTATATGGAATGGTAATACTGGTTAGGAGATCATTGTGATCTTTCATAGGTATTAACGAATCGGTTCCCTTCCTGCTATTTATCTCGCTGTCATACTCGACGAATCTACTGAGTAATCAATTACTTGTTGGATTTATTTAATAAATCTCCGAATAACGACCGTTTAATCGAATCACTGAGCAAAGTAACAAAAGATGAAATTTTACCTTCCTCTATAATTGATGATGATCTGTCCATCACGTATGCTCCCGCTGCTTGATGAATCTGGCGTGATCCAAGGATTCACGACCTCCCACCAATTGTTGATGCACCCCTTGAACATATTCAACAATTCTCTGCTTTACCCGATGGAGAGGCTAGATAGTGTGGCTTTATAGAAAAAAGGTTGGCACACCCTCCCTTACACCCTCTATGGTCGGCGGTTTGTGTGCGTATGTATGAGGAGGTGAAGCCTCCTCCTTTATATAGAGGGAGAATAGGGAGAATCCTCCCTATCGATGAGAGTTGTGTCTAAAATCAAATCAAATCAAATCATCTTCCTTTATCGATGAGAGTTTTTCTCATCTTAAACACCTGAGGATATACTTGATGTTATCAAGTGATCTTTATTCATATTAAATATTATCTAATATTTAATAATAAATATTATTATCTAATATTTAATATTAAATATTATATAATATTTATTACTATGTACCAACATTTATCTACTAGCTACACGTGGGTTGTCGTCCCTCGGGGACCAGACGTCTACACTTACACTTAGAGCCCATCCATCGCGGTCTGTGACCATATGAATTTCTACATATTCAGAGTTTCCATTTTAGACCACACTATACATTCATGAACACGCCTGATGATCACTTAATGTGTGGATGTTTTTACGCAATAATTAATATTATTACGTGACGTATGTGACATATAAAATTATCATACATAACGTCCACCTTATGATTAATTCGTGTATACTTAATCAACGTGCTGTGCGTGACACGTATCTCGAATTAATCCCAATAATCTCCCAGTTGGACTATGTATGCTTCTTAAATATCATATGTCACTCTTTTGAGCTCCCTTACTGTATGTCCCTTAGTGTGTCTTTTCTTTTCCGGTCCATCAGTAAATGTTAGCAAAAAAACTTAAGCAGCATGCCGCCACATTGAATTAGTGACTTGTCCCTCTTAAATCATGATACTAACATTCCACTGAATGACATGGATGCTGCAATGGATATGTAGTGTGTAATTAATATGCTTGGTGATCATACATATTTAATTCAACTTGACCTAACTTAGTGAGATCAACTGAATTCAGAATGTATGCCGTAACTGCTCAATGTACATTACTTCTGCAGAAAACTTTAATATAACCGAAATGTACATTATATTGTTTGTCTGAAATAATCAACTTCTTTGAGCATAAAAACATAAACTTCTCATGCTCCCACTAGAATGAAACATCCTTAACCGGAATAAGACCTATACAACTAACATGCTTGTGAAACACTACGGGTTCCACATCCTTGGTCAAAGGATCGGCCACCATGGAGTCTGTATTAATATGCTCAATTCTGATCAAATCACTCTGAACTCTTTCTTTAACAGCCAGATACTTCTTCTCTATATATTTTGCTTTTGATGAACTCTAGTTATTATTTGAATATACCGCCGCAACAGTATTGTCACAGTAAATCCTCATTGGAGACGAGATAGTCTCCATCACTCGCAGCCCTGTGACAAAATTGTAAAGCCATATCGTCTGACAGGATGCGTGAAAGCAAGCTATAATTTCCGCCTCCATAGTGGAGGAAGCCAAATAAGGTCTATTTTGCGTTTTCCACGAGATTGTTCCTCCGTCTAGAGTAAATACGTAGCTCGAGGTCGATTTCATGCTATCCTAACATCCAGAAAAATCGGAATCTGTATATCCAGTGATTTTTAACTCATCAGATTTCCGATACGTTAGCACGTGTTGCTTCGTTCCTTGTAGTTATCTCATTACCCTCTTTGCCGCGGTCGAGTGATCCTTACCCGGATCAGAGAGGAATCTGCCTAACATTCCAGTAATGTAAGTCAAGTCTGGTCGTGTGCACACTTGAGCATACATTAGACTCCCTACCACCGAAGCATAGGGAGTATTCCTCATCTCTGAACGTTCAAACTCAGTTTGGGGACATTGCTTCAGGCTGAACTTGTTTCCTCTAGCCACAGGGGTATTAAGTGGTTTACACTTGTCCATGCTATACCGCTACAACACCTTTTCGATGTATGATCGTTGTGAGAGACCTAGGGTACCTTGGCTACGATTCATCCGCATCTCAAGTCCCAACACAAATGAGGCTTCAGCAATGACTTTCATTTCGAAGTGTTTTCTCAGAAAGGCTTTGGTGTTGCTCAACATGTTTACATCGTTTGTTGCAAGTAGTATATCATCTACGTACAAGATCATAAATATGAACTTGCTCCTACTAAACTTGTGATACACGCATTCGTCAATTTGGTTTGCCTCAAAACTGAAAGAGGCAACCACTTTGGCGAATTTGAAGTACTACTGTCGAGACGCTTGTTTGAGCCCATATATGGATTTTTTAGTCGTCAAACCATGCCTTTTGAACTCCCACTTCGAATTGAGGCAGTTGAACCATGTAAATGGTCTCGTCGAGTTCTCCGTTTAAGAACACAGTCTTGACATCCATCTGATATAGCTCAAGATCTAAGTGCGCCACTAAAGCCATGATCATTCTAAAGAAATCCTTCGTCGATACTAGAGAGATAGTTTCCGTATAGTCTATGCATTCTTGTTGGGTAAACCCTTTAGCAACAAGTCAGACCTTATATTGTTCTACGTTGCTTTTTGAATCCTATTTGGTTTTAAATATCCATTTACAACCAACGGGTTTCAAACATTTAGGCAACCAGACGACTCCACATACTTTGTTGTCGTGCATAGGTTTAATTCTTTTTCCATGGCCTTTATCCACTTTTTAGAATTTCGGCATTGTAATGCTTGATGAACGTTTTCGGGGTCATCATCCATCATGCCAATATCGAATTCATGTTCTTGGAGATACGCCACATAATTGCTAGGTATGGGGTTTCTCCTTTCGCGAGTGGATCGCCTTAGGGGCATCTATTCTTGGGATATTTTAAGTTCCTGAACTATATCAGTAGGCAATTCTTTTTGTTCTTGAGTGACTTCATCAGGAACTTGTTCCTGTGGTGCGTCACTACTAAGATGAGGTACCTCAGGTGCAGGTATTGCTAATGTTATCTCCTCAAATGCTGGTTCGATTCGCATTTCTGTCGCATCTGAGTAACCCTCATATAACTCAATGATCCGTTGATGCAAATCATTCCCCCCGGAACCAAAGTATCCTCAAAGACCTTTACTGAATTTGTCTCAAAAAATACTTTACTTGTCGGATCGTAGAATTTATATCCTCGTGATCTTTCCGAGTAGCCAACGAAATAGCAACTAACTGTTTTGGTGTCCAGTTTTCTTTCATTTGGTTTGTAAGGATTCGCCTCTGCTGGACAACCCCAAACCTTTATGTGGTTAAGGCTACGCTTAGTCTTAGTCTATAACTCATAAGAGGTCTTGATTGTTGCTTTAGTTGGTACTCGATTGAGGATGTAAACTGCGGTTTTAAGCGCTTTTACCCAGTGGAATAATGGTAGCGTAGTTTGACTCAGCGTACTATGTACCATGTCCATAAGCATGTGGTTTCGTCTTTCAGCTACACCATTCATGCTTGGTGACCCAGGCATGGTGTATTGATGGACCATTCTGTTTTCCTCTAGGTATTTAGCAAATGGTCCCGGACATTGTTGTCCTGATCCATTATATCGATTGCAGTATTCTCCTCCACGATTTGATCTGACGGCTTTAACCCTTTTGTTGAGTTGTAACTCAACTTCAGCTTTAAAGGATTTGAACATGTCCAGTGCTTGCGCTTTTTCTTTGAGTAAGAATATGTAGCCAAATCGTGAATAGTCATCAATAAAGGTGATCAAATAAGAGTTACCATTTCGGTGGCCGGATGAGATGGGCTACTAATATCGGTGCGAATCAACTCTAACAGACTATTTGCACGATTTGATTCATATCTTCGGACTTTAATGTGTTTTCCTTTAGCACAAAATGTACACGACTCTAAATCGGTTAAGTCTAAAAGATTGAGAATTTCTGTTTTGATAAGACGTTCTATTCTGTTTTTGGACACGTGTCCTAAACGTCGATGTCATAATGATCTTGAATATACATGAGTTAATTTTGCTTTAACGTTTCGCATAACAATATGCAAGGTTTCTTGATTTGAAGCAACATTTATTGAATAATGTTTATCAATTTCGGATATTTTATCGTGACCAATTAATCTAGATGCATGGTAAAGGCGGAAATTTCCATTCCCAAGAAAAGCACAAAATCCACTTTTATCCAATCGATAAAACAAAATAAGGTGCCGTCTGAACGACGGTACTACTACAATGTCATGCAAATCTAGATAAAACCCGAAAGTCAACAGCAATCTGAAATGACCAATGGCTTCAACTTTTGTGCCGCTGCCATTTCCCCAATATACGTATCTCGCATCGTCCCTTGGTTTTCTATGGCTGAGGCAACCCTGCATATCACAGATAAGTGAGTCATGGCTCCCGTATTGACCCACCAAGTGGCTATATCCGAAACAAAATTAACTTCAGAACAAACTAAGAACATACCTTTCTTCTGGAGCCAAGAATAATAACCAGTACAGTTCTTCTTCAGATGTCCTTCCTTCTTGGAAAAGAAACAAATCATGCTTTTGTGTACGTCAGCATTAGACGCCCCCTTTTCCTTCTTGCTTGCCTTTTGCACATCAACTTTATTCGCATCCTTCCGTTTCTTACCACTGGACTTGGTGGTGACAGCATTCACAACTTCATGCCCATCATTCTTGTGCCTTTCCTCCTCTTGCACACAATGCGAGATAAGTTCATTCATTGTCCACTTTTCCTTTTGGCAGTTGTAACTGACCAGGAAGTATTTGAACTTAGGAGGCAAGGAGTTGAGAATCATGACAATTAGCATGTTGTCAAAGACATCTAGTTTCATGTTTCTCAATTGAGAAGCAATGTGAGTCATTTCTAGGATGTACTCCCTTATACTGAATTTTACTGTTTCGAGCATAGTTTCTTTAAGAGATTGCCTGCCTTAGCTTTCTCATTCTTTACAAACCTTTGCTTGAGATCGGCCAAAAACTCTTTAGCCGTCGTGGACTCAGAAACGTTTCTCCTGAAGCACTCGGGGATAGTCTTTTGCGTGATCATAAGACACCTGCGATTTGACTAGAGCCAGCGTGCTATGTCAGCCTTTTCCTCACTTGTACTATCGTATGTTAGCACAGCTGGGCGGTCTATCTGCAGCGCAGTGTCTAGATAAGCAATCCTCAGAAAGATCTCGAGTTGGTCTTTCTATTGCTTATAGTTTGAACCGTTCAATGTAGGAATGTCTTTAATGTTAGACATAATTGCTGAAAAGCAAAAAAGAAACGGAAGTAAATACACAGCATATGTGATCTTAAAACTGCATAATAAATTCAAAGTCAAAATAGAACCTTAATTCCAGCTACCACTTGTCTTTCAACATTAAGGCTCTTTAGAATCATCTCAATATCTTCCAACAATTGGATGTAGTGGTCAATGTGACGGCTCTCCAAACGCGGGTTAACCACTTTCCTTTGGGTCGATGAGTTAATCTATGCATTCAAAACTTCGCCTCGGGCCCATTCGGGTCTACAACCATGCTTATGTGTGCTTTCGACAATCACACCTTCCTTTGGGTCGGTCAATGATTGCGTCCAACATATGCACGCCCTTCACGATCATAACAAATATAGTGGCGATGATATGATTGCCGCACTTTAAGGGGATCATATTAAATCCCTACATTTTCTAAGTCGTGTAACTTTATGGTTCTAAGTGATCTGCAGTTTCCTGACTGACCCTTTTGCATGTACCGTGCATACCTGACCTCAATATACATTTTGTTTGCTTAAACTAATTTGAACTAGTTTGATTCCTTTTACAGTTCAAATAAGAACCACCTTGAACCAACCTTGGTTCTCCTTACGGTTTAGAATACAATATCTCTATCAATCAATTTAACAAGTGATATAACCTTATGATGAGTCACATTGAGTGTGAAATAAACCTTACCCACTTGCCATAAGTGTGTATTGCCATTCCATATGATTCCCAGGCCACCGATGGAGTCACAATAGTCTCGCTTAAGAACCGGCTTTCTTAGACAGAATTATGTGTATGTTGTTTTTATCACAACTCAATAAGTCATCTATCACGAGTATTTAAACTGCATTGATTGATAAGCCTGGATAATGTTGGTCAACACGGTAAACTTAACCCATCGAATGAACTTGGTTGAACTCGCTCAACCCAGGTCAAACAAGATTCGGATTTTTATTGGGTTAAGTTCAATAACTTGTTTTACTTGTAGTTATTTATTTACTAACATGAATAAATAGCATAAATAAATAAATGAACAAATAAATGTATGAATTAACAAATAATGTAATAACTGAAATTAAACTTAATACTGTTATAAACCCAAACAATAATCTAAGAGAAACAAGAAGATAAAAGAGAGCATTTAAGTATCAAAGGTGTGTATTTCATATATGATATGTGGTCCTATTTATAAGAGTCATGGACTCAAGATAAACCTGGACAAACCTTTTGGATATCTACATCTAATATGATATACATGGTATACAAAAGTTATATATAATACTTTGGATATCCACACTAATATAATGTCTATCTCTACAATGTATATCAACATAATGTTTATCCTTGAGATTCCCATATATCCATAACACTCCCCCTTGGATATCCAAACTTTATAGAATATGCCTCATTAAAAACTTGCCAAGAAAAATCCAGTGGGATAAAAACTTGGTCGAAGGAAAAGGAGAACATATTCATAATAAGTGGTAATAGGATAAAAAAACTTAGAAGAAGGAAAAAAGTACAGTGTGCATATAGTAATCACACCCCTGATGCTGGAAAGAGATCTTTGAGTCGACGCATTCTAATGTTGTAGACCATTTCCCTAAATGTAGTTGTTGGTAGTGCTTTAGTGAACAAGTCGTCAAAATTCTGGCTTGATTGTATCTGTTTTATATCAATGTCGCCATTCTTCTCAAGATTATACGTTTAAACAAATCTTTTTCATATATGCTCCATTCCTCTTTGATGTAGCCATTTTTAACTTGAACACTACATCTACCATTATCATCAAACAATGATGTCGGATATGCAGAATCATCGACCTCAACCAAATGTATTCACAACATGCTTCATGCAGTGCCAAAATCTTATAATGATGAAGAGATGGTTGTTACTATATGTTTCACTCATCTCCATAATATGACCGCACGAAAACATATTCATTCTGTGGTCTTTCCTTATGCGAGTCAGATAGATAGCCAACATCAGCATAACCCACTAATTGTGGTTCTACCTTCCTTGAGTAGTATAAACATCCCTATGGTGTTCCATGAAGATGAAAATATGTTTGACATCATTCCAATATCTTCGTGTTGGTGTTGAGCTATACTTTGCCAATAAATTCACTGAAAATGCTATATATGGTATCGAAATTTGCAAGATACTTTAAAGCACCAACGACACTATGATACGATACCTCAAAACCTAATAATTCTTCGTTATCTTCTGATGGTCAAAATGAGTCTTTCTTTATATCTAACGATCATACCACGCTATGACTACTCAAGGCTCGATCTGCAGGCCAAGAGAACATTTGATCTTCTCAAAGTTTTTCGTCTCAAACTCTTTCATGATACAACTAGAGGTTTTAGTAAGCTCTTTAGGAGTTCCAACAAGATTTAGATCATCAACATGCACATCTAGTAAGCTCTTTAGGAGTTCCAACAAGATTTAGATCATCAACATGTACATCCTGCTAGATTGTTGTAATTCATACAATGATTTCTATAATTTGATTGAGTATAGCTCATTCATCCTTTGGTTACATGCTGCAGAAAATTTAAATCCTTCTGGGATTTTATCATCATCTTATATGAATCTTATAATTCATATAAGCGGTAACTACATTCATTAGCCGCATATCAAGGTTTAAGTGACTGCTAGGATGACTGAATATTGTAATGTTGTGGCATCAATTATCAGAGAATATGTTTCATCATAGTCAAGCCTAGTTATTTGTGAAAACCCCATTTATATCTAATATGTTTGATCCCTTCAGGGGTTTGGAATGCATATCAAAATAATTTGCGAATGCAACTTTTCCTTTAAGGGTTTGGACTGTGGGTCCAAATGCTTTGTGACTTTTGAATCATCGTAGTTCTTCTCATATTGCATTTTTCTATTTTGACCAATGATTTCTGTGTTGACACTTTTCAGTTAACATTGGTTCAGGATCCTGATTCATAATTTCACATGCAATCCCTTAATCAAAACATGATCAAGAATAATTGTCTATCCTAATTTTCTCTTGTACTTTAGGTGCATAATTCAAAGAGATCTTTTCGAAATTGTGTTCACCTGCTTCTTCGGGACCAGCTTGTTTATTGATTTTTAGACTGATCAGTTCTTATTTCTATAACGCTTTCAAGTTGTGAACATCCAATCTCTTGTTGATTATTCTCTTCTGGAGTATTATTTGTACCCTTCTCTTTTGAGAGCTTTTATCTTTTACACCAACTGGGCGTCCACGTTTTAGACTTGTTTTGATATACCATTATCATGTCCTTTAGAGACATCAAGTCGAATCAGCATATATATTGCCGTAATGTGGGATTTTGTTATCCTTTTACTTCTTGCCCGCATTGATTTGTTCGTGTGTTAAGGTGAGATAGTGAAGGAACATTCCATGTGATTTTACGCTGTTGTTCAGGGATTGGCACTTTCTCTCCCCCTAACGGCGGGAAAACTAGCTCACCAAATCAATGCTGATGCATGTATAATTGCTTGTCCCCAAGCTCATGTGGGTAAATTGGATCTTAAAATCAAACGTCTAGCAATCAGTTGTAAACGTTTAATAAATGACACTGCTGGGCCATTTTAAATGTGCACACTTGCAACAGAATGCTCAATGCCAATCTCAAGACATACAATAATCATTGAAAGCTTGGGATATAAATTCATATGTATTATTAATACTTAATAAATTTGATCAGATAATCATATAATCTGAGCCAGAAGCTTGGCAAAAGCTACTAGTCTTTTCGAAAGCAAACTCACATGAACAAGCCACACACAAAATCATGTAGTCTTTCTGTTCATGAAAGAGTTTCTAGAATCTTCTGGTTTTTTTAAAGAGTACACTTGTGAGTGTTGTACAATTGTACATATCATTATTTTATCTGGGTGACCAAGTCGATTATGTTATAAATAAATTTGATTATCGAACTTATGGTTCATCAGAATATCACATTCGACTGGATGTATAGTAGCACAGTACAATCCATATGAGCAAATTGGAAGTTTTTCTTTAACAAGCTTATGGCTTGAATCATTGTCTATAAAAGTTTCATATTTCTCTCATTCATGGTTCATTATGAACGCCATTAAGATGTATGTCTTTTAAACTCAATAGTTTTCTTTCCACTTGGTGGGAAATGATGCCATATTAACCAATATATGTGTATCACCCGTTGATAAAATGTTTGCTCTTCTGGAGCCTTCAATCAATGTCGTAGTACTCGAATTGGTACTAACATTTACTTTTGCCAATTAGAACTCTTCTGGAGCCCATTGTGTGTGTCATTCCACTGTCAACTGGACATATGCCCATATTATTCACTTTGGATGATATGTTAATATCAAAATTAATAATTTACAAATATTCCAACGAAAAGCTTATAATATTCAATTTACCTAGGCAAAATACACTTGTTGTCTCTTGCCTTCATCTTTTCTGGGATGTCTTGATAAAGATCAAGAAATTTTCTTGGTGGCAAGTACGGACCATTGGCCTTGGGCTCGACATTAAAAACAAGTCCGTTTAGTCGGTGCATCATTTTTTCATAGCCTTTGCATTTTCTTGAGGTTTTTCCTTGTTTTACCACTTCAAGATTGGAGTTGAATCAATATCATGAATAACAAAATTTGGCTACAAATAAACTTGACATCCAAAACAGATTAGTATAACATTCAAAATACTTCAAATCATGCATAATTTAAATGGGCATTCTGGATACAATAAATAATATAATGATTTCACATTAATTCGTGTTCTGCAAAAGATTATGTCAAAAGATAGACGGGTTAATATTCAAAAGGAAGGACAGAGCCAATGATATCATCTCGTGAATCAGAAGTCTCAATAGAACAATCTATTGTCGAGTTAAGGATAGTCGAGTTAAAGGTACACATACTTTAGGCATGTCGATTATTCATGCTTCGAGCATGTCCACTACTCATGCTTCAAGCATGACAACTATTTGTGCTTTAGACATATCTGCTATTCATGCTTCAAGCATGTTGAATACTCATGCTTCCGGCATGTTGACTACCCATTCTACTGGCATGTTGTCTACTTATGCTTCTGGCATTGAACTATTTGTGCTTTTTTGCATTTGAACTATTTGTGCTTCTGGCGTCTGAATTACACATGCTTCTGGCGTGTGAATTACACATGCTTATGGTATTTTGACTAGCAATACATGTTTACATATGTTAATAGCTAATAATAATCATACATTGATATAATAACCCAAAAATATACGTAATGGGCCGATGCCCAAAATTTCCAAAACGTTCATCAAAAAAATTTCGGTCCATGCACATATCAACAAACTTGCTGCAATTTTTTTTGCATGAAATACATTCTGCCACCCAGTAATATATACATGTAATCAAGTCTTTTTGGATTTCTTTAGGAAAGGTGTTGAAGGTTGAATCACTTGGTTTTTTTGTTGAGGGATAAACCCCTTTAGATTAAAGTTTAACAATGGAAGTGAAGAATGTACTAAGCAATAAATCCTCACAAAGCCCCGTAAATATAGCTACTGTAATATTGATTTATATCAATTCAGAGATTTAAATATATCTGTTAATTGGCATCTATTAGGGATTTCTTCTTATATAGCATTGTGTATGTTCGTTGTACCGTTTTTTGTGTTAGCTTCTAATATAGGTATACACCTAAATCTTTGTAATTGATAAGATTACTTTAATTACACCAATATCCAACGAAGTATTTATCACACCAAGTTGGCAGCAGTGAAATTGCTCTAATTGATAAAATCAGCAATGACGAATTAACAAAACCCCAAATAAAAATAAAAACTTGAAGAAGTTACCAAATGGGCGGAACTGTGAAGAGAAATTTCGACATTGCAAATTCACCGGACTGCTTCTTTTGTAATGCGTGAAAGTCTCGTTTGTATGCAGATTTTCTAAAAAAAAAATTGGTAGTGTTATCATGCTGATAACGTGTTATAAACCCAAGCAATAATCTAAGAGAAACAACAAGATAAAAGAGAGAGCATGTGGTCTCAAAGGTGTGTATTTTGATATGGGTCGTATTGTAGCGCCCCAGCCCGATACCGTCATCGGAACCAGTGCACCCGCCGTAGCCTACTATGAGAACTACGAAGCGTCAAGCAGATCAAGCATACATCCTTCATAATGTAAGTTAAAACCAGCGGAAACGTCATAAAATCTAAACCTTCGTTGTCAATATTACAACCAGAAAACTGCAGCGGAAATAAAACTGTTTGTTCATCTAGCCGACATAAGTTTTAGAACAACATAATAACAATGAGTTTCAAACTCAAACAAAATAGTCCAGCATCTATCTATTCCCTTGTCCATCATCCCATTGAGCCCACTCACCGTCGTCTTCGATAAATATCAACTCATAATCAGGCTCACCTGAAAAGGAGACAGAATGATTGTTCTTAGCGAAAACTTCGCCAGCAAGTAACCCGTCTATACACCCTACGGAATCACACACGTCGAGTCACCAGTGTATAGAACATTGCCCAAAAATAAGGTGCTCGGGTTAACAAATAGCATCTTAATAAGAATTACTCAAAACAGATAAAGCACATATGGGAACACAGTTACGAGAACCAACATGTATTAAAACAACGAATCACATAAGCAAGTCATAGACTAACCACGTTTCTTGCATGTCAAGTCTTATGCTTCGTGTATCATGATGCATGTACTTCTTTAAAATCACACACAACACCCATGCATATGCCTTCTTTCATAAACATGTCATGCATGTCATTTCACAAACATTTCATCACTTTACATATCATATTCTTCGCGTAGCAGAACTTTATACCCTGTGGGTGATCAGTCCACAGCCATCATAACTTTATACCCCGTGCTGAAAGGTCCACGGCCCCATTACATATATCATATATCCGTGCTGAAAGGTCCACGGCCCCATTACATATATCATATATCCGTGCTGATAGGTCCACGGCCCCATAAAATACTTCATTTTCCGTGCTGATAGGTCCACGGCCCCATAACATACTTTATACCCTGCTGTTGATTCACAGATCACGCTCTTTATACCCTGCTTTCGCAGACGTGACTTTTATACCCTGTGATCAACCAGCAGCCATTTTGTCTTTCGCAAACTTTACCTTTCTTGTTCTTTTGCAAAACATATCTCAAATCAAATGCAAGTGCCCATGTCATGATGCAGGATACACAGATAGCTTCATATCAACATGTAGCACACACACATACATCTTGTCTATCAAGGATATGGTTTTGCACCTCAAACTCTCCCTAAACGTGTTTTACCAAGTCCATTTGTCTCACTTATTCACTAGAATTCAATCTTATGCTTACTTAATCAAACTTACCATCTACACCTCAAATATACCTCGAATACCCTTGCATTTTATGTTCAAAAGAAGTGTATAAAGTTACTACACTTACATAGGGCGCCTAAAGGGTCAAAAATACTTCCAGAATACTTGGAACACCACTTGAAGCGTCTAATGGTACATGAAGCGCCTCTACTAGGCGTTCGAAGTGTTCGGGGATGATTCAGGACACATTGAACACCACATGAAGCGCCTAATGTGACATGAAGCGCCTCATGTAGGCGTTCGAAGTGTTCTGACGGTTCTAAATTTCAGTTTTTCTGTACGGGAAAGCTCCAGGACACATGGAACGCTACATGAAGCGCCTATAGTGACATGAAGCGCCTCATGTAGGCGTTCGAAGTGTTCTGACGATGCCAAACTGCAGTTTTTCTGCAGTAACTTCCACCCAACTCCTTTCTTCTTCAACCCTTCCATATTCAACTCTTAAAGATCCATCTTAACATCTAAATTCATCATACTTAACATACATCTAATCATGAATTGAAGCTTAGTTGTGCCTAACAACATCCACTCTAACTCTTCAATCATTCACCATCTTCAAAGATTGTCATCAACAACAACCAACACCACAAGTCTACAACAATGTCAACTCTCATCCCTCAATTTCCTGCACATACTCTCAACGTCAAAGTGTAGACAATCAACATAAGAGTAGAGCAAGACAATAAGCAAGTCAAGATATACACTTTATGGGCATGCTTGACAACAACAAAGCACCACACAACTATTTTCAGAGATATGGCCCAAAGAACAATACTTTGCACAATTAGCAACAAGACTTACATATAACAAAGCATTTAAAATAGTCAAGACAAGAATACCAATGTGTGATTCATGTTTTCTCTTTGTAAGAACATAGGGCCTAAGTATCAAAATTTACATAAAGCGCATAGAAAGATTACTTGCCTTTGTTTCTAGTTAAGCTTACGGATTTACTGCAGAACTTTGATGAGAATTGAACCTAGAATGGCATTTTCCTTCCTTCTCTTTCCTTTCTTCTTCTTCTTCCTCTCCTTTTCTCTTCTCTCTCTTTTTCTCAGAATTTTTCCTTCTTCTTTTGTGGTATAACCGTCCAATATGGCTGAGATGGGGAGGTTATACCAACTTTTGTAACTCCCTCAACTTCTAGTAGGGGCCTTTCAAGTAATTTCTATGAATTACCTTTAACTCTATTTTGAACCCTTCTTTCTTATTCTTCTATGTTTTAGGTGACTAAGTTTTATAATCTTACATAATTAATTAAATTGCATTCAAGGTTAACCTCTAAGTATTGAGAGTTGCGCTTAAAAGACACGGGGTGTAACATTCCACCCCCTTACAAAAAGTTTCGTCCTCGAAACTTACGTACCTTAGTCAAAGAGCTGAGGATACTTCTCCCGCATTTGTTCTTCGAGCTCCCAAGTGGCTTCACGTTCCGTGTGATTGCTCCATTGAACCTTTACATACGGGATCACTCGCTTCCTCAACACTTGATCCTTTCGGTCCACAATTTTCACGGGTACTTCCTCATATGTAACATCGTCCTTGAGTTCCAAAGGTTGAGCTTCAAGTACATGACTTGGATCCGCCACGTACTTTCTTAATTGTGACACGTGGAATACATTGTGAACTTGCGCCAACACCGGAGGTAATGCCAACTTATATGCCAAGGCTCCTACCTTCTCAAGTATTTCATAAGGACCAATAAAACGAGGGCTTAGCTTGCCTTTTACTCCAAACCTCATGACGCCCTTCGTAGGTGATACCTTCAAATAAACTTTTTCACCCACATCAAAGTCCAATGGTCGTCGTTTGGAATCTGCCCAACTTTTGCTGCGGTCCTGAGCCGTCTTGAGTCTTTCCCGGATGACTTTCACCTTCTCTAATGTTTTCTCTAATAGCTCAGGCCCAGTGATGGTCCTCACGCCCACTTCGTCCCAATAAATCGGAGACCTACATTTCCTTCCATACAAAGCCTCAAAAGGAGCCATATCAATTGCGCTGTGGTAACTATTGTTATAAGAAAACTCCATCAGCTTTACCATTCCATCCCAACTCCCTTTGAAATCCAGCACGCAAGCTCTTAGCATATCTTCCAAGGTTTGAATTGTCCGCTCGGACTGTCCATCAGTTTGGGGATGATATGCCGTACTCAACCTTAATTCTGTACCCATGGCTTCTTGAAATGCTGTCCAAAACTTAGATGTGAACCGTGAGTCTCGGTCGGATACTATACTTACCGGAACACCATGTAAGCTCACAATGTTCTCCATATACACATTCACTAGTTTGTCGAGAGGTGTCTCACTAGAAACGGGTAGGAAATGGGCAGACTTTGTTAAACGGTCCACGATAACCCAAATCATGTCACATCCACTTCTTGTCGTTGGTAATCCAGCTACAAAATCCATTGTGACATGTTCCCATTTCCATTCCGGAATTTCCAACGGCATCAACAATCCACCGGGCCGCTGGTGTTCCGCTTTGACTTGTTGACACACTAAACACCTCTCTATGAATTCCGCAATATGTCTTTTCATCCCGGACCACCAATAGTATCGCTTGAGATCTCTATACATCTTGGTGCTACCGGGGTGTATCGATAACCTTGAATTATGAGCTTCTTGCAAAACTTCTTTCCTAAGTTCGTCAACATCCGGCACGCATAATCTTTCCCTAAACCATAAGCTCCCATCATCCTTAGTCCGAAATCCTTCAACTGGACTATGTTTCACCCTTTCCATTATCTCACTTAAAGCCTTATCTCTCTTCTGTGCCTCCTTTATCCGATCAATCAAACTTGGGGTGATAGTCAAGGCTGTCAAAACATTCACCGTGGATTCAATCAAATCTAAACCAAACTCCTCCATCTCTCTTTCCAGTGGTGATTGTCGTGCATGGCTGGACTTCCTACTTAAGGCGTCGGCTACCTTGTTAGCCTTTCCCGGGTGATAATGAATAGTTAGGTCGTAGTCTTTTAGCAACTCCAACCACCTCCGCTGCCTCATATTCAATTCCTTCTGTGAGAACAAATACTTTAGACTCTTATGATCCGTGAATACCGCGCACTTCTCTCCATACAAATAATGCCGCCAAATCTTCAAGGCGAACACAACCGCGGCAAGTTCAAGATCATGTGTGGGATAGTTTTGTTCATAAGGCTTTAGCTGTCTTGAGGCATACGCGATGACTCGTTCGTTTTGCATTAAAACACAACCTACAAACAAGGTGTTAGTCTAAACTTTAGGGATATATATAAGATCATAACCTTATACTATAATTTACGTACCTAACCCGTTCTTTGACGCATCACTATAAATCACAAATCCATCCGTTCCAGAGGGTTGAGCCAATACTGGAGCTGTCGTTAATCTCTTCTTAAGCTCCGTGAAACTTTGCTCGCATTCCGCCGTCCACTCAAACTTGGACTTCTTTTGAGTAAGGCGACTAAGAGGTACGGCAATTCTCGAGAATCCCTCAACAAATTTTCTGTAATAACCTGCTAGACCCAAGAAACTTCGCACTTCGGTGACATTGGTAGGTCTAGGCCATTCAGTTATGGCTTCCACCTTCTTCGGGTCAACAGCAATCCCCTCTTCTGATATCACATGACCCAAGAAAGCCACACTTCTTAACCAAAACTCACACTTGCTAAACTTTGCATAAAGTTGTTTCTGCCTCAAAATGCCTAGTACGGTTCTCAAATGCTCAGTGTGAGTTTGCTCGTCAGAAGAGTACACAAGAATATCATCTATGAATACCACTACAAACTTATCCAACTGTTCTCGAAAGACGGTATTCATAAGATCCATAAAAGCCGCAGGGGCATTTGTCAATCCAAATGGCATCACTAAAAATTCATAGTGGCCATACCTTGTGCGGAAAGCTGTCTTTGCGATGTCCTCGGCCTTCACTCGTAATTGATGATATCCTGATCGGAGGTCAATCTTAGAGAAGATTTTAGCGCCCTTGAGTTGGTCAAACAAGTCCTCAATTCGTGGAAGGGGATACTTATTCTTGATGGTAACTTTATTCAACTCTCTATAATCGATACACAGCCTCATGCTACCATCTTTCTTCTTTACAAACAACACAGGTGCTCCCCAAGGCGACACACTAGGTCGGATAAACTTCTTGTCCAATAACTCTTGCAATTGTTCCTTCAACTCTCTCAATTCCGCCGGAGCCATTCTATAAGGAGCTTTAGAAATAGGTTCAGTACCGGGGATCAAGTTAATCTCAAACTCAACTTCTCTCGGAGGTGGCACTCCTGGTAAATCTTCCGGAAACACGTCAGGAAATTCATTGACCACTCGAATTTTCTCCATAGACGACACCTCCTGAGTAACATCCATGGCATACACTAAGAATCCCTCAGCACCCTTCCTCAATGCTTTGCGTGCTTGTGCGACAGACACATATACCTTCTTGGGGACTTTCTTTCGTTCTGTATCTCCCTGAAATATTACCTCCTCCATCTTATCATTCTTGATTGTCACTTGCTTCAACCGACAATCAATATTGGCGTGATTCTTAGCCAACCAGTCCATTCCTAATATAACGTCGAAGTCATACATCTGGATAGGGATCAGTGTGGCAGAGAATGCTTGTCCTTCAAACTCCAATTCGCAATCTCGATACTGCTGGTATGAAACCATAATCTGATCTCCGGCCGCTTGTACGCGATACGGAGTCTCTAACCATTCAGGCAAACTACCCAAGTGCTTAGTGAATCTCTTCGCTACAAAGGAATGGCTTGCGCCGCTATCGAAAAGTACATTGGCAGGCATCTTATTTACTAAAACCGCACCTAAAGCCACATAAAGTTTTGCACACAAAAGTTACGCACATAGACACTTAACTCAATATGAATTCAAACTTAGTTTAGAGGATACCTGCTACTACATCGGTAGCCTCCTGCACATCTGTGTCCGTCATTAGATGTACACGGGCATTTGCTCGAGGCTTCACTCTCGGCTGCTGAGCCGCCTCTCCAGGGTTATTCTTCTTCATCTCCGGACAGTCTCTAATCAAGTGACCCACTTGGCCACATCGGAAACATGCTCCGACTACTTTCCTACACTCTCCAACATGGTTCCTGCCGCAATGTGGACAAACTCCTATAGCCTGCTGAGCTACTTGATTCTGGGGTGGCAGTCTCTGAAAATTCCCAACTGGCCCTCTCTTCGGAATCTTGACCCAACGTCCGGGTCTTCCACCCACTCTCACATCCTCCCTTGGTCTCTTGCCTCTATCAGACCCTCCAGCACTAGCTGCTCTCGCCGCCACTCGGCGAAAATCACTTTCAACACGGTAACACGCATCTAGCATATCCTCATAAGTTTTCTTCCCTGCATTCACTATCGCCGATTGTATCCTCGAATCCAAACCCCTCTCAAACTTTGTCATCTTAAGACGATTATCAGACATAATCGCAGGGGCAAACTTACCTAAGGCATGAAAACGATCTGCATACTCCGACACCGTCATCCTTCCTTGCTCCAGTCTGTCAAATGCTCTTATCTTGTCCAATATTGCAGTCTCCGGTACATAGTACTTAAGGAACACATCACAGAACTGAGTCCACGAGATCGGTGGAGTCATTCTTAACACCATTCCTTCCCACCATTCGCCAGCCTTGCCACTTAGAAGGGGTGTGGCTACCTCAACTTTTATCTCATTCGGAACTTGCACCAGCCGGAAACATTTCTCAACCTCAGCCAACCAATGCTGAGCCTCTTCCGGATCCGTACATCCACCGAACTCCGGCACCCTCATCTTCCTCATCTCTCCATAAAAGAACCTGATGTTATGCTGCGGCGGTGGTGGAGGCGGAGGCTGATGCTGCTGCACATACCCTTGTGCAATGACCGTCAGCGCATCAGTGAGTACTTGGGGTAAAACCACTTGTGGTGGCTGGTTCTCCTGTCCATTGCCAGAGTTGCCTGTGTTATCTCTTCTTGGAGGCATATTTCGCTGAAAGGTTAACATTTCATTAGTATTCAGTAAATACAAAGATTACTGAAAGCTCGAACGCGTGCTACTAGGTAAGGTGTGTAGTACAGCTATTAATACAAAGTTAGATAATAAGACGCGCTCGCACACACCCAACCCATATCATACTTAACCACTAAGATTAGTACTTATAACTAAGAATCAACCTTAAGGGAGAATCATAGCTTAAGAGTCTAAAAGATCATGAACTTAAGTTTCCGAAATAGATCTGAAGCCTAGGCTCTGATACCACCTGTAGCGCCCCAGCCCGATACCGTCATCGGAACCAGTGCACCCGCCGTAGCCTACTATGAGAACTACGAAGCGTCAAGCAGATCAAGCATACATCCTTCATAATGTAAGTTAAAACCAGCGGAAACGTCATAAAATCTAAACCTTCGTTGTCAATATTACAACCAGAAAACTGCAGCGGAAATAAAACTGTTTGTTCATCTAGCCGACATAAGTTTTAGAACAACATAATAACAATGAGTTTCAAACTCAAACAAAATAGTCCAGCATCTATCTATTCCCTTGTCCATCATCCCATTGAGCCCACTCACCGTCGTCTTCGATAAATATCAACTCATAATCAGGCTCACCTGAAAAGGAGACAGAATGATTGTTCTTAGCGAAAACTTCGCCAGCAAGTAACCCGTCTATACACCCTACGGAATCACACACGTCGAGTCACCAGTGTATAGAACATTGCCCAAAAATAAGGTGCTCGGGTTAACAAATAGCATCTTAATAAGAATTACTCAAAACAGATAAAGCACATATGGGAACACAGTTACGAGAACCAACATGTATTAAAACAACGAATCACATAAGCAAGTCATAGACTAACCACGTTTCTTGCATGTCAAGTCTTATGCTTCGTGTATCATGATGCATGTATTTCTTTAAAATCACACACAACACCCATGCATATGCCTTCTTTCATAAACATGTCATGCATGTCATTTCACAAACATTTCATCACTTTACATATCATATTCTTCGCGTAGCAGAACTTTATACCCTGTGGGTGATCAGTCCACAGCCATCATAACTTTATACCCCGTGCTGAAAGGTCCACGGCCCCATTACATATATCATATATCCGTGCTGAAAGGTCCACGGCCCCATTACATATATCATATATCCGTGCTGATAGGTCCACGGCCCCATAAAATACTTCATTTTCCGTGCTGATAGGTCCACGGCCCCATAACATACTTTATACCCTGCTGTTGATTCACAGATCACGCTCTTTATACCCTGCTTTCGCAGACGTGACTTTTATACCCTGTGATCAACCAGCAGCCATTTTGTCTTTCGCAAACTTTACCTTTCTTGTTCTTTTGCAAAACATATCTCAAATCAAATGCAAGTGCCCATGTCATGATGCAGGATACACAGATAGCTTCATATCAACATGTAGCACACACACACATACATCTTGTCTATCAAGGATATGGTTTTGCACCTCAAACTCTCCCTAAACGTGTTTTACCAAGTCCATTTGTCTCACTTATTCACTAGAATTCAATCTTATGCTTACTTAATCAAACTTACCATCTACACCTCAAATATACCTCGAATACCCTTGCATTTTATGTTCAAAAGAAGTGTATAAAGTTACTACACTTACATAGGGCGCCTAAAGGGTCAAAAATACTTCCAGAATACTTGGAACACCACTTGAAGCGCCTAATGGTACATGAAGCGCCTCTACAGGCGTTCGAAGTGTTCGGGGATGATTCAGGACACATTGAACACCACATGAAGCGCCTAATGTGACATGAAGCGCCTCATGTAGGCGTTCGAAGTGTTCTGACGGTTCTAAATTTCAGTTTTTCTGTACGGGAAAGCTCCAGGACACATGGAACGCTACATGAAGCGCCTATAGTGACATGAAGCGCCTCATGTAGGCGTTCGAAGTGTTCTGACGATGCCAAACTGCAGTTTTTCTGCAGTAACTTCCACCCAACTCCTTTCTTCTTCAACCCTTCCATATTCAACTCTTAAAGATCCATCTTAACATCTAAATTCATCATACTTAACATACATCTAATCATGAATTGAAGCTTAGTTGTGCCTAACAACATCCACTCTAACTCTTCAATCATTCACCATCTTCAAAGATTGTCATCAACAACAACCAACACCACAAGTCTACAACAATGTCAACTCTCATCCCTCAATTTCCTGCACATACTCTCAACGTCAAAGTGTAGACAATCAACATAAGAGTAGAGCAAGACAATAAGCAAGTCAAGATATACACTTTATGGGCATGCTTGACAACAACAAAGCACCACACAACTATTTTCAGAGATATGGCCCAAAGAACAATACTTTGCACAATTAGCAACAAGACTTACATATAACAAAGCATTTAAAATAGTCAAGACAAGAATACCAATGTGTGATTCATGTTTTCTCTTTGTAAGAACATAGGGCCTAAGTATCAAAATTTACATAAAGCGTATAGAAAGATTACTTGCCTTTGTTTCTAGTTAAGCTTACGGATTTACTGCAGAACTTTGATGAGAATTGAACCTAGAATGGCCTTTTCCTTCCTTCTCTTTCCTTTCTTCTTCTTCTTCCTCTCCTTTTCTCTTCTCTCTCTTTTTCTCAGAATTTTTCCTTCTTCTTTTGTGGTATAACCGTCCAATATGGCTGAGATGGGGAGGTTATACCAACTTTTGTAACTCCCTCAACTTCTAGTAGGGGCCTTTCAAGTAATTTCTATGAATTACCTTTAACTCTATTTTGAACCCTTCTTTCTTATTCTTCTATGTTTTAGGTAACTAAGTTTTATAATCTTACATAATTAATTAAATTGCATTCAAGGTTAACCTCTAAGTATTGAGAGTTGTGCTTAAAAGACACGGGGTGTAACACGTATTTATAAGACTAATGGAGTGAAGATAAATCTGGACAAACCCTTTGGATATCTACATGTAATATGATATACATGGTATACAAAAGATATATATAATACTTTGGATATTCACACTAACATAATCTCTATATCTACAATGTATATTAACATAATGTTTACATTATTACTATTTTTGTTAATAATAATGACAATAATAATCGAATTATTATTATTATTTCTTACAAAAACTTTAAAATAATAACAATAATAATAATTTATTATTATTACTATTTTTCTTAATAATAACCATAATAATTGAATTATTATTATTATTATTATTATTATTATTATTATTATTATTATTATTATTATTATTATTATTATTCTTCTTCTTCTTTAAAAGAAACACTAAAATAATAATAATAAACATTATTATTATTTACTAAATCTAAAACAATAATAATAAATAAAAACAAAAAATTTGAATTTTCAAAGGGGGGTGGGGGCCGAGTCGGACACGCGTCGAGTCATACTTGGACCATCATGCTTTTCTCCTTTTTTTCCTTCTTTTTTTATTTAATCCTATAATTGGACTGAAGCCTAATTTCTAAATCGAGTCAGAGCGGGTCTGGTCAGACATGCCCAGCCCAATCCGAGAGTCCAAATTTCTTTTTTGGGCCGAAGCCTAATTTTTGAACCGGGTCTGACCCAGATCCGCCCCGCCTGCCAGACCAGACACGCCAGAAAAAAGGGCCAAAAATTTTTGCCCCCAGGATCGAATTTGTTACGTCCTTGAATTTTTTTAAAAAAAGTTTGTTTGTTAAAATATATATAAAAAAATTACAACGGCAGTTATTAGGGGGAAAATAACCCCCCACCTAAAATCTCGCCTGTAATGCCCAAATCACTCCCCCACTTTCCCCGCGTAGTAAGCCTTATCCCCTTAAGAAATAAAAAAAAATGTTTTAGTCTTTCCATTAAATTCCCCCCACATTCTGTCTTCAACGGAAAAAAAGGCAAAGGAGAAGATTTAACCCCACAAAGCCCTCTGCCGCACAACACTGGCGAAAAAGAAAAATTGTCTCAAACCCCCAACTACCGAGGCCATTGCTTGGAGGAAAAAAAGATAATTGTTTGCAACCCAACTTCAATTCATTCACACTATAATATAAAGGATTACATGTAAGTAACCTTACTATATTTACTATGTTCTTACAAAAATTATATAATTATATTTTTGGTTATCATTTTGGAACATGCATTCGTATTTGTGGCATTTGCTATGTTTTTACAAAAATTATATAATTATACTTTCGGTTATCATTTTGGAGCATGCATTCGTATTTGTGTTTGGATAAATGATTATGTATTAGTATGTGTTCAAATGCGTGTGTACTGCGTGCATATGAATATAAGCGATGTTGATGTAATATATATGCATGTAGAAGATATATTATAATTACGGAAACATACATGCATGCTTGAATGTGCATAATTCGTATATGTGGTGACATGAAATGATACAAGTGGGTAAACTCAAATTTTCTCAAATCTCAATAGTAATGTGAGTTCAGCAGCCGGTGTGGTACGTAAATAAATTTGGATGATATTTCATCATATATATATATATATCATAAGTATGAATTGATTGTATGTATGTAGAAATGGTACAAATTGATTATTTTAAATATATACTCAAATTGGCAGAAATTATTTTGTAATCGGTGTGGTATTCATTTGATTTAAAATTTGATACCTTGCATTATAAATTGAAGTACCGTGAATGTATGTTAATGCTAAAAAAATATATATGAAATGGATATACACACTGCCGTGAGTAAGTGGTATGTGTATTTTGAAAATTTCAAAGGGCTGTTGTGTCTAAAGATGTGCAAATTGGTGCTTCATATTTTATAGCATACATATCTATATTTATAGGCTGTTTTGAAATCAATTAATATTATAAGTAGAATTTCAGTAAATGTTTGGAGTAAAATTTTAGTGAATAAGAATATTGTTTTCGGCAGGAAGGGGTGCATGTGTGAATATATTATATTACAACACTTTCATAGTTTCAGTAATCTTTTTTTTGTTAAAATAAGTATTTTAAAAATTGGTTTTAATATATAATTGGAAATATAAAGAGTGTTATTTCAGTGAACATACATAATTGCTTATGAAAATTGATTTTGTGTGCAGGATTTTAACTCTAATTAATATTTTCGGTTGGGTTTTTGGTATTTTGGTAATTTTGGAGATGCGTGTATGTTTTTTTATCTAAAAATATCGGTTTTATTGATATAACCCTCACTTGTGGCGGAGGAATACCTTATTACATGTTACAAGAAGCCGTCATCATATATAAAATGTGAATATAAAGCTGTAAGAATCTATAATCTCCGATCATATATGATATGTCGCATTAAAATCTTGCCAAGTAAAACCATCCTTGTGGTGTGGATAAAACCTTGGCGAAGGAAAAAGCGTGCATATTTATATGAAGGAAGTCTGCATCTATCTGATGTGTACAAAGATAAGAAAGATGAAATTCTAGAGTCCTACCGCGGGTAAAGATATGAGATGAATCTAATTTGTATCGCCAGAAAACCTTGCTGCTTCCAGAGCTTGATCTTAATCTCCATTCTCCTGCATGCCTTTGATCATAATTTCTCCTCCAGCGAGGCCAGTGCCAGAACATGCAATTTATTAAAAACATAGCAAGTGGTAGTGTATAGAGCATAATAGTGTGAACAAATCCATGGTATGAAAAAGTACTACCCGTGCTGTCTATATGCAAAGATACAGACAACCAGCCAGCGAGACATGCATATAAATTCTTAGTAAGTGAGCATACCCGGGTTGCCCATACCAACCCAAGGCATGGGCAACAATCAATAGTATAGTTGTCATCCATGTCGCAAATTAGGGACAAAGTCAGTCTGTACTGTAGCCCGAACTAGAGGTGGTAAATCTGTAAGATGTGAGAAGTGAGTAAGAGTCGGATGATGTTGACCATGCTGAGCTAAGTAATGCGCCGCCTTATTAATCTCATTCGGAATATATGCTAACGTGAATGACTGCGAAGACAAAAGCCCATATAGTATGCACGCCAAAGTGGATCTATGTCCATGAACATTTGTTAAAACACTCTGAGCATCAACTTCAACGTCCATATGAGATGCGTGTATGTATATGCATGTATACATACATGTATGAGCGTGGACATATATGTGTACATACGTACATGTGAGTGGTGGTTATTAGAACATCGATATCGTAATATGATATGTGATCGTATTTGATATTTGTGTAATCGTATTGGATGTGATTAGAAATTGATTGCGTTTGACTTGATCGAAATTGATTGTTTGGAAAATATTTGAAACTTCAGGCATTTGAAATCGTATTTAGGAAAAAACCGTATCGATATTTGAAAATCGTTTTGAAATCGTGCCTTGCACATTTTGGAAAAATTCACCCTTACATGAGAAATATATCGCTAAGCTGGATTGATTCTGAACAAACGGGCTATCTGAGCATATTGACTATTTTGGTATATAGAGCGCTCGGACACATTTGACCGCTAAGCGGGCCGTCCGAGCATATTGGCTATTTTGGTATATTGAGCGCTCGGACACATTTGACCGTCAATTGGACCCGTCCAGGCACATTTGACTATTGTGATAGGCAGTCTGTTACACATTTGACCAATTGGGGGATGAATTTGTAAGTCTTGCGATATAAGTCAATTGTAAGGAAAGTGCCATGGCCTTTGCATTGAAAATCTATTCGATATTTGGATATTTGATATTTGGACATTTGGTACTTGGACCGGTTTGAAACCGGATATCGTATTTGGATTTGGACATTTGATCGAATCGTTTTTATCAAACATTGCATTTGGTTTTGGAACTTGGAAACTTAGGAACTTTGTTATCGAACGTTGCATCGCATCGATTTGGAAATTGCATCATTGGTTTTGACTTGTACTAACCTTTGATTACTATCGTTTGGTTGGACTTGGTTATTGGTCTATTCGTTGACTTTGTTGCTTGATTGTTATAGGTGCATAATAGTAAATTTATTTGTGAATGAGAAGCATGCTATTTTCTTATATTGTTATCTATTTGATTACTTTGCTTCTCCGTGCATGATCACATAGTAAGTATAGTGAGGTTATTTGTTGGGCAACTTGTCGCTCATACCACCCTCCCCCTATTTTTTTTCCAGATGATCATGAGTTCGAGTGGGCTTATGTAGAGGACGACTTGGACCGAGAGATAGTTGATCGTGGCTACTGATGATATCGAGGAGTTAGAGACATTTGGATTTTCAGTTTGAGACAATTGAGATTTAGTATTTATTCATTTTAATTATTCGGATATTGTAATAGTTTTAGCCTAGACCTTTGACATTCATTTATGACATTGATGATTTCGAGGATTTTATTTTGACTTCCGCCGATGTGTATTTGTATCGATTTCAACGTCTTGTATTTTCCTTAGTGAAATACGGCGGGTGAGTCGTTCCGAGTACTAGGGCTCGGGACGGGTCGCTACAGTTGGTATCAGAGCATGGCTCTAGATTCACTGCGGAAAACATAGATTTAGGCCATGATCTTAGAATTTAAGTTACGATTTTGCTCCTAAGCACGATGTTATAAGTGATGATTTTGATTAAGAGTTGATCTTGGACATAAATATCGATCTTAGTCATAACCACTGATTATATACTAAGCATGGTTTTGAAAATAAGACATGATCTTAGACTGAAGAAATGATGATATTAAGAATGATCCTAGAAATAAGTCATGACCCTGGACTTAAAGGGAGGATCGGTGAAGGGACACGTACACATAAGGTATACCATATGATTTTACTTGCCTTATTTACGTTTTGATCATAATCCTTTGCACACTCCCTTAGCCGTGATTTTATTGACACTAAGTGAATAGTATATAATTAAATCACATAAGTTGTATTGCTAACCAGGATGTCCTATCGCAGACACCAGTTGATGCATAAATTTAGATGAGCCTGGCAGTTACTAGGACTTCTCCCCCGTAGCAGCAGCATGAGACCTGATACCATTACGGTAAATGAAGCAGGTGCATGCCTCTACTTTTGACAGTAGTGTTGGAACACAACTAGGTCTAAGTTGGGATTGTAGCTGCTATGAAATGATTTATAGTAGAATGATAGAAACTAAGTAACGATTTATAAGCGATATGATCAATAGAGTTTAGTGAATGATATTATACAAAATAATTATAGTTTATGGTTAAGATGTTGAATTTAGTGTTATCAAAATAGGTTGAAGATATTAGTCTCATTAGAGATATTGATTGGTAGTGGTAAGCGAGCGTTCCTATAGTTAATATAGTGGAATTATAAATTGTTACAAATCTTTGGTTAAGTGTCAATTCCTAGGAACATCAAGTTCCTTAGCTTGAATCTAGTAGGCTTGAATTGAAATAGTGTAAGCATGAACAAGTAGTAGTTGCTATTCATGTGGGACTTAATTGGATTAAATTTAGCAGTTGCAATAACCAAATAAGGAAGTAATATGGATCAGAGTGGCGCGTGAAAGCGTGATGGATTAGTGTACTTAAGATGGTTAAGTTGGTAATCAATTAAGTTAAGCCTTAGAATATAGAACAAGCGGAGCTAAGCTATGATTGCCTCAATAAGTTGTGATATCGTTACTAAGCATAAGAATCTATAGCGAAAAGTAGGCTTGAAAGTAGGCTTGAACACACATGATGGTATAGAAAAGTTCTAAATTGTAACTATGGGATAAGTAAATTAAGGATTAAACCTTATAAGGACTAGACCATCTTGTGGGATGTTAGTGATGACTAAGTGGAATCATACTAGAACAAACTTGTTCTGAAGATATATACAGTTTAAGGGATTAGTTTTGTAAATAAAACGTTAAGTCAAAATCATAGTATACATAAACATTGACTATAAAAGGTTGCAGATAACAGCAGATATAAGTACGATATAAACCAATGATTAGATTATGAATCCCCAGTATAGTGACGATACCCTTAAGGATGAATAGAAAATCACATATAGATTAAGTTATGATTTAACAAACAGAAATCAATGGATTAGAAATTACCTTGTTGGCATACAAAAAATAATTTTGAGGACTTAGTCCTGTGACGAGGAAATACAATAGGTAACATATCTGAATACGTAAAGGATACTTAGATTAGTCATTATTGTGGCGCCCCGCACCCCGGCCACGCCGAAGTCGGTGCACCCCTTGTACTTCACTAAGGAGAGTACTAGGCGTCGTCCATACGTGTCATGATCTATGATATAAATGCATGGGTTTTCGCGCTTACACATAAATAAGTAAGCGAAACCGTGGCAGAATTTTAAAACTTCAAATTAAAAACATTCTCACGATCATTCAAAGTTTACAACCCAGATCAAATGTATCGAAAGTGACAAAAGCAAATGTTTTTCCATCCCAAATACATAATTCAGTCATCAATCCGAGCTGGCAAGTCAGGTCTCCTAAATCCGTCCATCCTTCACTGCACTCATGGGAAGGGAACCCTAGGTTCATCCTCAATCCACTCTACTTTGTCCCCTGCAACTTCTGGGAGGAAAAATAGGGGGTGAGTGACAAAGTCACCAGCAAATATACTATAATAATTGAGGATTAAATAGAAAGTGCGTACAAGAACCGAACTCCAAAAAAATTCGGTTTAGAAGCATACCTGTCCTCCATCCAATACTCGATAGGGATCATCACTTAATGCATCAAGATCATAACTTAAATAAAATCATTACTTAATATAGAATATAACAATAAAAGACTGTAACTCGCATCAATTCATAACATAAAAAGAATCATCACTTAAGGAAGTCATTCTTAGGATCTACAAGGTCATCACAGCTTAGTCTAAGTATCATGTGTCACTACATAATGACTCTGTAAACGTGACATGCATGCATATGTACGTGTGATGCATCATGATAGAAATGAGAATATGACTTTTCACGCTTTTCTTTCAAATTATCATCATCATAAAACAATAGAGTGTTCAAATCTATCTTCCCGAATCTGAGGAGGTAACGTCTCCCCTTCGAATCTATTATTCCTGGATTCGGAACGGTAACGTCATCTTCTTATTGGGTCTATTCTCTCCGGGCCCAAACACTCATCATCAGGTTTATTCTTCTCCGGGCCTGAACGGTCATACCATCAGATCAATTAACCCGGATCTGGGCGGGTTCTTACTGGCCAAGTTCATACTCACACACGGTACCGGTGGGGAAGCGTTATTTTAAAAACAAAAATCATATTTTTGAAAACGCTTTTCATCTTTCTTTCACATAAAATCAATGCCGTAAATCATGTAAGTGACGATGATGCAATGCATGACATGTACTATGCAAACCATGGCATAATGCGTTACATATACATATAGGTACATCTCGTCGCTATGCTGGAGAATTTCCAGCTTAGTGGCGTCGACTTCTCCTTAGTGATTTCCTATTAAAATAATCATTTTAAACCAAGCGGTTCGCATGTACTCCTTCATATATGTCGTAAGTGATTGCCATGAAAGTTTTACGGAATTACGACATCGATAAGGGGATTATTTATTCTTTTTCATAAAGCGGGTACAAACTGAATTCTGGAATGACTAATTTCACTATAAAATTTATTGTGACCAATCCTTAAGTCCTTTTTCGATAATTCCAACTCTCCAGCTTAATAAACTCATTGGACCAGCGTTTTACCAAAATTTGGCCCAATTGCATTTTTCTAAGGTCCCATTCCAGATCATGCCACATGCCGTACTAATTTTGTCAGCCCAGCGAATTCCAGCCTGACCCATTTTACTAGAAAATTCATTAAAAATAAACCGTAACCCATTTGGTCGAAATTCCAACTCTCACCTTTACTTCCATCATAGGGTTAGTGTCATACCGAAAAATTGGCTAATTTGTATACTTCTAAGGTCCATTTCTAGGCTGCTCAACGAGTTACTTAAATTCTGTCCAGTAAAGTATTCTCAACAGGACCGACTTTACTAGGAAATTTATTAAAAATAAACCGTAGCTCCTTTTAACGAAATTCTAACTCTCACACATAAAACTAATGTCATACCAAAAATCAACTAAATTGAAAGTTCTTAAGGTCCCTTTTCAGGTCTCACCAAACAGCCCAAATTCCGTCCTGTTCCAGTAAATTCCCTAGTTTGTCATATTTCCTTCCCAAATGACCTTAACTTGAATTTTTGTCATAAACACTTAAATAAGCATCAAACTTACTCTTTTTATAGGAAATTTACAGTCTCAACATGCTTCAAACATCACATGAAAACCCTTTACCAAACCGTTTGTTCACCACATACAACATCCTTTGGCTAAGCACACAATATTCTCACTAGAATAATAAGAGCAATGGTTTGGGTGCATACACACCCTATCACCAACAGCCCCTTTTCGGAGCATACAAGGCAAAATGATATATCCAAATACATGCTACGCTTAACACACACAAGAGCTTAATCTTGTCTCCACCTTACCACTTAGGTTGTAAGTTTTTTCATACAAAATCACCCTTATTCCCTTAAACTCCTCAACCGTATACCCCATCCATGAAAAAGAAAGAATCTTTAGCATGATTATCTTAGGTTAACACATAATGGTGCATAAATCTAACAAAGATTCCATCTTTAAACAAAACTCACACCTACACGCCGTTTTAGCCCCTTGGCAGAAGGTTTTTGCATCAAAACTTAGCATAGTACAACTAGGATTAAATCTTAAGTATATCTAGCCATTTATGCAAACACTCTCACATCCAAGCCACAAAGAGTATAGTGTACTTGCCTTTGTAGTCTTTGGATCTTGCTTGGGCTTCTTGACACAAGAAGCACTTCCTCCTTTCTTTGCCTATCACACACGGTATATGGCCTTTGTTAGCCATTCTTTAGATTATGTAATATAACTTAGAGGAGGAAGGGAGGGTCTTACCATTTGCACCTTGGATGGATGGAGAACAATCCACTATTGCTATGGCACTATCTTAGTTTAGTATTTTTTTTTTGAAATCCTTCGCCTAAGCCATGGGGTTTATGGTTTTGGTCAATGGAGTGATGCCATGTAAACCTTGTAACTTTCTAAGGATTGTGAAGGGGGTTTTACCTAGATAACCTTGAGGTTGAAGAAGACTTGGACTCCTCCTAGTCCTTATTCCCGCCGGTTCTTGGAGAGGAGAGGAAGGATCATCTTTTTATTTGAAATGACTTCTTTGAGTATCTTTTATTTAAGGGTGTAGGAGAGGACTTTTCTTGTATCAAGGAAGGAATTAAATCCCTTCCTTTAGTGAGGCAGCCGGCGGTTTTCCATGGGAAGAGGGAAAGACACTCTTTAAATTACAATCATTATGCACCCTAACCATAATGCTCATTTAAGGTCTTTTGCTAGTCTTGAATGTAATGGCTTATCCCCCTAAGGCCTTATGGCCGGATCACACATAGACATTCCATGTATATACATTTCGCATGTATGTATATGTTTGTGTGTGTGTGTGTGTCTATATATATATATATATATATATATATATATATATATACACACATACATACATATATATATATATTTATCTATCTATCTTATATCTTCATCATTTAAGGGTACTTTTCATAAACACAATTCATCTTTCTTCACCTTTATACATCTGGCCGATATATATATACATGTACATATACTCCGCCTATATTTCTCATAATTCTTATCCATAAGTGTCTAGCTATATTTTTTTTATCCAAAGAGAAATTTTTATTATGCCTCACTTATGGTGGAGGGAAACCGTATTACAACGTTTGTCTATGTATGCAAAATGAAAATATAACAAACATATGATTTGAAGTCTCCAATCATATATGATATGCCGCATTAAAACCTTGCCAAGTAAAACCACCCTTGTGGATAAAACCTTGGCGAAGGAAAAAGCGTACATATTTATATGATTGGCGTCAATACATGAGTATGTTCCAGATATTTTTGGAGTGTCCAATAGTTGAAAGTATATAGCCCGTGTTCTCTGCTGGATCCACCGAAATATGAAGTGCCATTGTTGTTGTTGCTCCCCAAAGTCCATGCACAAACACATCATATGGTTAGTAAATTGTGATAGACTGTAATATGCAGCATCAATAGTATGTGAGTTGAATCCAAAAACAGCAATTTCAGCAGTGCAATAATTACCCTGGTTACCCATATTAATCAATATGGGTAACAATATATAGCATGGGTGCTCAAAAATTATGACGCAATGGAGAATAATGTGAAGAAGGAGGCATACCAGCGTTGCCCATATTTAATGATACGGGCAACAACACTGTTTAAGAGTTGGTTCCATGTCTTATATGGGGGTGTTTTCAGTACGATAGCTAGCTCGAACTAGTGGAGGAAGTGCTGCTTCTGTTGTGAATATTGCAAGATGTTGATGAGCTTGACCATGTTGAGCTAGAAAGTGAGCTGGTCGATTTGCCTCTCTAGGAGTGTACGCTATCTCTGATCCCATCGAAATTAATAGATTCCTAAAGATGGAAGTGTGCCTTTGACATGGGTTCATAATCTGTGGAATTACTCCCTGTGCATCCACCTCAATATCAATAGGACCCCAATGCATAGCAAAGTATATGTAGCTAATATATGCAGCTTGAATCTCTGCCTCTGCTGGCGAAGAAAGCGGAAGGTGGAATGATATTGCTCCTAAGAATGTTCCATTGCAGTCTCGTAATATTGCTCCTGCAGCTGCTGAGTACTTCCCATGTGCTGCATCAGTGTTTAATTTTAATCTTCCTGGTGGGGGGTGAGTCCATTTAACTAGTCTGCATCTTGAAACTTGGAGGTGTGGGCTTAATCCGACAGCTATAAGTCCAGAGTCAGCTCGTGCGAATTTTTTGCCTTTTTGAGCAGATACCCAATCGTAAATTCCTCGTCGTATGGCTTCCACCACCGAAGATTTTCTCCATAATCCATCCCCATACATGATGGAAGTATAACACTTCCATAATTCCCAAACAATGTAAGCTGGTGCAACTATTCGCAATATTCCTTTAAGCGTTGTACCTTTGGTTGACAACCACCATTTCATGAGCTGTTGCTGTGTTGTTTGTGCATTGATGATTGGGCCATCCAGATACGCAGCAAAGATTTGCCAAATATCTTGAACTTTAGAACATCCCAAGAACACATGATCGGATGAGATTTGTGACCGTAAGCAAAATGGACATCTAGTCGGATGAATATACGCAAATCTTTGTAGAGTCTCTGGTAATGGTACTGCTTTTTGAGACAATCTCCATAAGAATAGTCGAATATTTGGAGGTATATGCTTATTCCAAATGTACTTGTATGAGAGACGAAGAGTCCGGGGATGGCGTACTTGTTCATACGCTTCACGTATAGTGTAATGCTCTGCATCTATACTATGAGCACAAAATTGATGGATTCTGCATATTCTTTTCCAAACTGGTGAATCAGTTATCCGCATATCATATGAATTTCTATTTGCATATCGGGAATGAAGAAATTTACTCCACAAAGAATTGTTTTTTTGATATTTCCACCATATTCTGCATGAGTAAGCTGTTTGAAGATCCTCAAGTTTCCTTAGGCCAAGACCACCCTCAGCTGTTGGCCCGAAGAGTAGCTCACTTGAAATCCAAGAATGTCTAGTGTGATCTGGAGTGCTTCCCCAGAAGAACTTGACCATCCATCTCATGATAGCACGAAGTAAGCTTTGTGGCAACTTGCAAGTTGACAGTATATGTAAGGGGATGGAAGCCAAGACGTGTTTGATTAAGATCAAGCGGCCCGCATGATTAAGGAATTTATTCTGCCACATATGTAATTTAGCTTGAACTGACGAGAGCAGACTTGTGAAATGTGAGACCCTTTCTCTGCCTCTGTGTAATTGGACCCCTAAGTACTTAAATGGCAAGGATATGGATGTCATATGAAGGCGGTGTTCCATTCTGCGAATCTGTGCAGACGATAAATATGCGGCTGGCACAAAATGACTCTTTTGAAAATTCACTGCTTGTCCAGATGCCTGTTGATATAGCTCCAAGAAGTGTCTGAATTTGACCAAGTTATGCAATCCACCGTTAATGAATACCAGAAGATCATCGGCAAATGCCAAATGTGAAATAGTTTTAGATCTTCCTGCAAGAAATGAATGTATGACCCCCCGCGTGACTAAGGAATTTAGGCACCTTGAAAATGCCTCTGAAGCTAGGATGAACAAAATTGGTGACAAAGGGTCTCCTTGTTTAACCCCACGAGATGGCTGGAAAAAACCCGCAGGGACACCATTGATCAAGATGGAAATGTACGTGCCTCGAAGATGATTAAATATAAGGTTGCTGAATCTGCTGGAGAATCCAAATTTTTCGAGAAGTTTCGCAAGAAAAGTCCAGTTAACTCTGTCGAAAGCCTTCATCATGTCCAGTTTGATTATTGCGTTTGAACCTCTGACTTTCGTTTGTTGTAAGTGAACCATCTCACGAGCCAGAAGAATCTGGTCTGAAATGTCTCGTCCCTTCACAAATCCTGCTTGTTCTTCTGTAATGAGCTTTTGCAGAAGTGGATGTATGCGGGTTGCAAGAATGCGTGTGGCTAGCTTAGATATGAAGTTTGCGAGGCTAATGGGTCTGTAATCAGAGAATGTACGGGGAGAAGATGTCTTTGGCAACAACAGGATTAACGTGCTGCCCATTGCTTTTGGCATGGGGAGATTTAGGAAAAACTCTTGCATGGCTTTGTGAACATCTTGGTGAATTATGTCCCAGCAAGTGCGGAAAAAATACCCATTGTATCCATCTGGGCCAGGTGCACTTTTGGGGTCTAAAGTCCAAACTGCTTCCTTTACTTCAGCCTGTGTTTGTAAGATTGTCAACTGTTGATTATCCGATTCAGTGACAAGCTGCGGAATGTATTGCAGAATTGTTTGATCCTCAGAAATAGGCTCCGCTGCAAATAATTTTTTGTAATATGATTCTGCAGCCTGTTGTATTCCTTGCTGGGTGTCTATTGCTGTACCATGTTCATCAAATATTTTGGTGATGGCTTGTCTGGTGTGGCGTTCTCGCACAATGTTGTGGAAAAAGGAGGTGTTGGCATCCCCTTCGGCAATCCATTTTTGTCGGGCTTTCTGTGACCAGAATAAAAGTGTTTTGCGCTCTGCCAATTTGTATGCAGCCTGCACTGCATGATATGTTGTACGTGTCTCTGGCGAAGGGTGAGAATCAAAGGCAATCTCACTGTATTTGAGTTCCTGCTCCAAATGTGTTAGTTGATCAAATATATTGCCAAACACTGAGACGTTCCACATTTGTAGATCTTTTTTAAGGGCTTGTAGCTTGTTGTAAAGCCCTCGCATTCCTCCGGTTGTGGGATACGAATCCCATGTTGCCTTGACAAACGCATGAAAGTCCGGATGTTCTGCCCACATATTCTGAAAGCGAAAAGATTTTGGGCCTTTGAATGATGTTAACAAAGATTTCAGTAGTAACGGAGTATGATCCGAGGTCAAGCGTGGAAGATGTTTAACACGCAAACTTGGAAACAAGCTATTGTATGACTCAGAACATAGCATGCGATCTAGACGTCTGCAAACTACACCAAGGCCCCGACCACTTGTCCAAGTAAAAACAGATCCTTCATATGGAATATCTATTAACTCACATGATGTCACACAGTCATTGAAGTCTTCTAGGGAAGACAAAGATGGGGTAGAAAGACCATCATGTTCTGCTACTGTCAAGAAGGTATTAAAGTCACCGCCAAGTAGCCATGGCTCACTGTGGGTGTCATGGTGGCAGCGTAGTGAATGCCATAACCTTCGACGATCAGTTATCGTATGCATTCCATAGACTGGCGTAAACCATAGCACAACCTCTGTGCCTACAATCTGAAATTTAAAGTGCGAGCATTGTTCATCATATATTGTGCTCAAATGTTTGAGGGACTCACTTGACCAGAATATCCAAATTTTCCCCCTACAAATTGCTTCAGCATGTGAAAATTTAAATCGTCGTTGTGCTTGAGCCAAATGTGTGGGATCCTTCTTGGGCTCAATTATGACCAATAGTTGTAGTTTATGAGTTTTTGTAAGTTTGCGTATACGAACAAAAGAGTTCGCAATTCCACGCACATTCCATATGAGGCAATTCATTGAGACGATGAAGAGGGGAAGTTTGAAGATCTTGTCTGTCGTTCTGTAGGCTGAGAATATGTATCAAGCATTTCCTGTTTTGTACGACGTCGTCGGGGAATAGGCATAGTTTCCACATTTTCCTGTATCATCCGATCTATTAACTGATTATATGATGTATCCTCGTTGGTTAAGTCATCCTCAACAGCACCTTGTGGACTGCTGTGTAATTGTTGCGGTTGGGGATCAACTTGAGGGTGTGAAGCTGCGTGAGATGGTGAAACAGGCGGATCAGCTTGCAACTGCTGATCAGAGTGATGTATATATACTTCCGAATCTGAGTTGGTGGTAGCTATAACATCATCATCTTCTTCTGGAATGTGGGCAATGGATGCATCCATCTTGTTCAAGTCTTGTTTCTCCGAGAGCGACGCTAGTAGAATAGCATCGTTTGTTGTAGCAGTGGGTGTAAGCATTTGATGTTCAGCAGTGTGTGAGGCAACTTGGGGTGCAGGAATCTCATGTGATACTGGAGGAATATCATGTAGAGTTGCTTCATTTGATTCATCTTCCTTATCCTCCATAGCAATCTGAGCAGGAGCAGATTTATTTTTTACTTGTAAAGGTTCTGTTTGATCTGCTGGTTCTTGCTGCGTAGCCACATTTGGTTTACAAGCTTTGGCTTCATGTCCTAACGTGCGACAGGTAGTGCAGAATAATGGAATATTCTCATACTCTACCGTAGGGTAGAGCTCATGTTCTCCCCCTTGAATATGCAACCGGGATGGCAACGTTTTGGAAATATCGACTTCAATACATAATCTCACAACTGATGGCCGTAGACCATTAGATGTTGCCGCATCCATTTTTAATGGCAATCCAATCATGTGAGCTATATCCCACAAAGCAGATATATTTTGCAAGTATAATGGGATACCACGAATAGAGACCCAAATGGGTACTATAGGCTTATCAACTTTGGGATCAAAATCCGGTGTCCATTTCGTCACTCGCATTATATATCCATTAACCGTCCATGAGCGACGTAGAAAACACCTATGGTAATCTTCTGGATGGTGGAATGTTAGTATGATGTGTTGATCATATATATATATATATATCCGTATATGTATATATATATGCATACACACCCATATATATATCTATATTTTCCTTTAAAATAAGCCATAACCTTATAAGAAATACATATTATACCCGAAAATGCTAAGTGGATGCGTATACACCCATATACGTATATATTTAACCGTATAGGTGTGTATATGAATACATATAATCTATTACCAATCGCCTATCATCCAGACCGCCACTCTCAAATGATGACGAAATTTTACAATCTTATTTCGCTGGGCAAGTTCCAGACAATGAGGGATTTATTCCAGTAGCCCTGAGACGGCGAAGGCGACTTAAGAATGAGTTACCTCCGAGACCACCCTCCACTGTTGTAACACGTAGTGCTTCACGTATGAGCTCCACTCCTCCAGAAACCTCCTCATGAATGCGCTTACATGGAATGTAGGAGGTCTTCGAACCTCTTTAACTCGTTTTTTGGTTTTGTTGCGTCAGTTGAAGTTGGACATGTTGATCATCATTGAACCAAAACAGCGTCTGTCCAAACTTGTTCATTATCATTTGAAACTGGGTTTCTCTCAGGCGATTGAAACATGTCAAGGTAATATTTGGATCTTTTGGAATTCGTCCTTGTTGCAATTACTTGATGTTCATCATGGTCTTCAAACAACTTTGCTCTCATTTACTTATCGCCCTACACAAACATCATTTGCATGGTCCGTGGTGTATGGAAGACATACAATATTCGACAGAAGGCCTCTATGGGACTCTCTTCAGGAAGTTAGTCAACGCATCACAATCCCATGGCTAATAGGAGGTGATTTCAACACCTTTCTCTCCCTCGAGGAACATTCTGGACGCTCCTCTCCTCCGCTTCGAACATTATCTGATTTTCAACATTGTGTTGATGTTTGTGGTTTGCAAGAAATACCTTTTCGGGGCTCTCTTTATACTTGGTCACGTGGGACTGGCCAAGGTAGAATTATGAGGCGTCTCGACAGATATTTATGCACAGTTTCGTTCTCTAGTTTATTTTCTGATATGGTGGTACATCACTTATCGCGAGCTACATCAGATCATGCACCATTGCTGCTTAACTGCTCAATATCTCATAAAAGGCCTACAGTACCATTCCGATATATAAATGTTTGGGCCTTACACTCGGATTTTTTAGCTTTTGTGAAAGACAACTGGCAGCAATATCCAACATTTGGGGGTATGCGTGGCCTTTACTCCAAATTAAACAGACTCAAAAAGGACCTTCGCACTTGGAATAAACATGTATATGGTGATATTTTCAATAATGTTGCTCAGGCAGAAACAAATTATCAGCGTTTAGAAAGTGTATTTGACGCAGATCCTACCCCCTCAAATAGGACTGCCCTCTCTCTGGCACAAGCGCAGCTTTTGCAAGCAACTAAAGCACAAACCTCTTATTGGGCTCAAAAATCACGTGTAAAATGGATATCTGAAGGAGAAGCCAATACGGCCTACTTTCATGCTATTGTAAAGGACAAGCATCGACGCCTGCAGATTCGAGACTTAAAAAACTCGGCTGGAGAAACTATCCATGATAACACAGCCTTAGGTAACGAAGGGGTATCCTTCTTCAAAACGCTCTTTACGCAGGAACAGGTCAGTGGCGTTGATGATTTTCTTTGTCACATTCCTTCGCTCGTTACGCAGTCTGATAACGAACTGTTAATGGCTATTTCGGATGAAAATGAAATACGATCTGCCATATGGAATTTAAGTCCTACCAGTGCCGCTGGTCCCGACGGTTATAACGGTCATTTCTTCAGAACATGTTGGGAAATCATTCACCTTGATGTCACTCTAGCTGTTCAAGAATTTTTTCTAGGAATTCCTCTGCCACAGATAATGCTATCTTCCATGATTACATTAATCCCGAAGAAGACAAACCCCACAACATATGCAGATTTTCGTCCAATTTGCCTGTCCAACTTCATCAGCAAAGTTACTAAAAGAATTATAGCTTCACGCATGAATACTCTGCTGCTAAAAATCATATCCTTGGAGCAAATCGGATTCTTAAAAGGCCACGATATTAGTGAGCATGTATTAATGGCCAACGAGATGATACACTTACTTGATCGAAAAACGCGCGGTGGAAATGTCATGATCAAGCTTGACATGGCTAAAGCATTTGATCGTGTTAACTGGTCATATTTAGAAACAATTTTAGTCTGCTTTGGGTTTGCACCGCGTTTCATCCGCATCATCATGAACAACATGAACCTCTCCAAGCTTTCTATAACTGTCAATGGGGCACCCTATGGTCATTTCTCACCTACCAGCGGCGTCAAACAAGGGGATCCTTTTTCCGCTCTCCTATTTATTATTTGCTCAGAAGGCTTCAGCCGTGGCCTAAACAGACTGTTTTCGACTAATCAATTGCAAGGGTTTGCGCTTGGTAGAGTTCCGCCTGTATCTCATTTGGCATATGCAGATGATCTATTGATTTTTTTGAATGCTGCAACATCTAATCTCCAAAAGTTTCAATCCTTCTTACATGATTATCAGCGGGCTTCTGGTCAGCTAGTCAATTACGTGAAAAGCCAGATTGTTATGAGTTCTTATATAACCTCGCCACATCAGCAGAATGTTGTCTGGGTGTTGAACATGCAGCCATCTACATTACCCATTAAATATCTGGGCTCCTATTTATATCGTGGGATTAATAGGGTTTTATATTGCATCTCACTGCTGCAACATTTTGATATGAAGCTCACTGGTTGGGCCAGTCGACTACTATCCCTGGGTAGTCGCCTGTTATTATTAAAAACAGTATTGACATCTATGCCATTGCACTTTCTTGCAGCTTCCCGGTTGCCTAAAAGCGTAATTTCTGCCATAAACAGGAAGATTTCGGCCTTTTTGTGGGGCACGAAGCATCATTGGTCATCTTTTGATAATCTATGTTATCCAGAAACAGAAGGCGGATGGGGAATACACAGTTTACTACACATTCAACGGGCTTACGACTGCAAACTATAGTGGTCCTACCACACCACAACTTCCATGTGGTCGATGTATATGCATTCTCGTTATGGCTTGCGTTCAGAATATCTTCCCCGTATATATGATTCCCCGGGATGGAAAAGACTATGTTCTGTTCATGCATTATGCATACAACTTACAACTGACTTTCCAACACCACTGTGGCGTTCTAGCCCATCTGGCGACTTTCTCTTGCGTCTAGCATATGATGATGTTCGGCCACGTCGCGCCCATTTGTTGTCACACAAATTCATTTGGTGGCGAGGTATTCCAAATACAATCAGCATGTTTATCTGGAGATTGTTGCACTCAGCATTACCATTGGAAGACAACCTTCGGACTTTTCTGTCATTTGTCCAACTATCTGCCCATTTTGTCGGAATGATTCAGAAACTGTCAATCATATCTTTCTCCATTGCTCGGTAATAAAGCTTGCCTGGTTAAACTTAGCTTGGTTGCTTGACGGCCTTCTGTTACAAGTACCGAATGTCCGTCAGCATCTAATGCAGTGGTGGTTATCTTCTTCAGCCAAATCACTCAAAGGCAATTTTCGTGTTGCTGGACCCATTATGTTATGTTGGTCCATCTGGAAGATCTATACAAATCACTCTTACGACGATGGTGATGTACCAGTAACCAAACTCTTCCATCTTACACGTCAAGCATGCTATGATTGGTCTTCGTCACTCTCGGGAACATCTTTGGCGGAATATGTTCCGTCCCTCATACAAGCTGGCTTTTCTCCAAGACTTCGTCTGAAGCTTATTATACCCCTAAAATGGCAGCTTCCTCCATCTGGTAAATTAAAGCTGAACGTTGATGCATCGGCTGGACAATCGTATGCCACAGCTAGATCCATCTTGCGAAACTCAAGTGGTCACATGATAGCCGCCCTCTCCTTCAGACTCCCTCTATTATCCCCATTGCGGGCAGAGTTACATGCTGTTCTTTACAACTTACTATACTTTGGGCTTCTCCACCGACACTTGATTATCGAAACTGACTGTAGCCAGCTGCTTCAACTATCCATCAATCATCTACGCCTATTGCCAGAATATGCTCGTCTCCAGGACCTACTGTCTATTACAAACAGTACCATCTCCTATGCACCTAGAGAGACAAATATGGTTGCGCACTATTTGAGCCAATATGCACGCATACATCCTCTCACTCAACTTTTCACTTCTGCAGATCGTTTACCTTCCACAGCCCGTGGTTGCTATTATACTGATGGGGTTATTCATGTGCTCAGAACATAAACAACGGGGCTTGAACGTCTTTCTAGTTGCCTGCATCTCCATTATGCAGGCAACCCTGGTACGCAGTACAGCTCATATTTCATCTTACTTATTTCTATATCTTTTTTGCATGGCTGCACAAACTGACAAGTTGCCCGCAGTCCATGGACTACGGGCAACCTTGGTACGTGCCTGGCATATTAGCAACTTTATTCGTCATTTCACTGATCCTTTACTGCATACTTACACGTCTATTGCTGCTTTGTGCCGAGGAACATCGCCCACACTAAGTTGGACCGAGAGATTGGGGAGCACACGACAACATCGGCGTCAAAGGGAACACTCATTGCTCCATGGAATTTTCTTCATCAAACGCTTCACAGCTTCACCGAAGACATCTACTTTCCCATCACATTTCACATTCACTATATTGCAATGTTCACGATCCAATCATATAAATATGTACGCTTTTTCCTTCGCCAAGGTTTTATCCACAAGGGTGGATTTACTTGGCAAGGTTTTAATGCGGCATATCATATATGATTGGCGAACATTCATTCTTTCATCTTTAGTATATCTGTTTTCGTTTCATATACATTTTGTAATATGGCTACCTCTGCCATAAGTGAGGCTTCTCTTTAATAAAATTTTCGCTTTTATCAAAAAAATGCCTAGATACGTACATATACATATAGTTTTGTACACCGATATGTATACCCGCCTCTTATTCATAATCTGTCCATATCTTAGATCTTGTTGTTGCACCTTAAAATCTACACATAGATGACCCTCTTTGGGATAAATGTAGGCTTAGGTCTTTGAAATTCATGATGTATCAATCAGATACCCGGAGTCGCATACTCTTCTATACAATCTTTTAAGTAGACTTTTCATCGCATTGTGACCCCTCAAGCTATTTGTTACATGGCAGTCCTCCCTTTATACTACACACGTACACATATTCTTATATATATATATATATGTGTGTGTGTGTGTGTGTATATGTATATATCCCAATGGTCACACAAACGTGTCATGTGACCAATCCTCCGCTAAGTTGACCCGTTAGACCTTAAGAATTTCTCTAATTAAGGCTAAAGTTCCTTTGGCCTTACCTAAAAAGGTACCCAACGGCCATATTGGGGATGGATGAAGAGAGTTCTTACTTTATTAAGGGCTTGATTAGGTCCATCTTCTGGAGTTTGTAAAAGGAACCTTATCCTTAGAACCCTTTAGCCGAAAGTATTAGTGGGTATGTAATTCAATTGAATCTTACCCATGCCCCCATTTCCTTTTCTTTATATACTAGGTACGTGTTTACATATTAACATAGGTTTTGCCCTCACGCACATTTCCTATGGACCATACTCCATTAAACCCCTTATCATTGGTTAGTCCATCCCGTGGTATATATATGTGTATCCAGATGTATGTCCGTACCTTATGTATGTGGCGCCCAACTTTTCATTTAAAGTTGCCAAGAAAATACTTCTTTTATTAGTCCTCAATTCTTAGGTCAACAACTTAACACTCTTATGTAAATTTCTAATAAGCCCTCTTGCTTCATGTTTTGCGCTTTGGGGGGGTATGCCAATTCCCTTAAATCATAAACAATCAGAGATATAGCCGATGATATCTTCCTTTCGAGGTCTCATTCTCTTGCCTTGCTTCACCCTAACCCTAGCTTCCGTACTAATTTTGGGCGGGGTACAACATTCTCCGCCCTTAAAATAAGTTTCGTCCTCGAAACTGGAGATAGTGGGGCCTACGCTTTCATGTTTCCCCCCGGTCCTTATACAACCTTTAATTGTTTGCCCTGTCCATTTATTGTTGTCTATGTAGAATCTTTTCTCATGGTTGTCCAGGACCCTACATATGGATTTTCGCATGTTATGCATGACGTTTCGTACTCTCAGTAGTGAAGTATGGCGTGTGCACCGTATTCGGATGAGGTCCGGTGCGGGGCACTACAGGTGGTATCAGAGCCCAGGCTCTGAATTTCGGGCAGAGCGTAGAACTAAGTTATGATCTTAGAATCTAAGTTTGATCTTAGACCTAAGTCATGATCTTAGAAGAGTGATGGCCTTAGACTAGGACAACTTAGACTGGGTCTAGGATGTAATTTAATAATTAATCCTGACATAAAATCCGGATCTCTAACGTAAGATGTGACTTTTCTATCCCTCATTTAAAAATTTTGAGAATTATGACCTTTAGACAAAATAATTTGGTTTTAACCCAACATTTGTGTAAATTTTAACACTCCGTAGTGCAGATGGTGCGACCTCGTGGCAGACCTCCTAGGGCTCGACCAGCTGCTTAGGAGCCCGTTCCTCCTCAGCCACAAGGCCCCGTTCCTCGTCCACCGGTTCAGGTCCCGCCGCCACCACCATAGGACCAGAATCCTCCTGTTCAGAATAATCCACCTCCACCACCGCAGGCACCTATTCCTCTGGTTATTCCTGACGTTAATGCCTTTCAGGCCTTTGGCCAGGTGGTCACACATATAGGTCAAGGCCTAATCCATTAGAATGCTCCACCCCACCCACGTGAACCTGTGAGAGATGCTCAATATTATTTCGAGAAGTTGAAGAGGGCTAATGTACCACCGTTTGAGGGAAAGCCAGATTCGGACATAGCAGAGAAGTGGTTGGATGAGGTCAAGAATTTTTTCGAGCTAATTCAAGCCCCTGCCGAGACGAAAGCTCAAGCTATAAGGCCCTTCCTGTTAAGTGAAGGCAATCAATGGTGGAAGACTGACTTACACCCTTGACAAGACCAATTGCCTGTGAAAGATTTCTGCAGGAGTTCAATAAATTCTACATTCCTCCGTCAGTAAAGTTACAAAAGAGGCATGAATTTGAATCACTAAAGTAAGAGCCCGGTATGACGGCAGCAGAGTATGCTAATAAGTTCATTGCATTGGGGAGATTTCAGCCTACCACTATGAATGATGAAGAGACGAAAATGCTGAAATTTGAAAGAGGGCTGAATCTGAGAATCAGAACATGGTTGGTGAATGCAAACCCTGCAAATTTTGGAGCCCTTCTGGACGCCTGTTACAGGATTGAGAGAGATATTATCCACCGAGATGATGTAGGGCAGAAAAGAGAAAGACAAGTGACTGGAAATGAGAAATTCATAAAGGTAGCCAAGAAGAATTACAGAGGATCTGTTCGTCAAGGAATATCACAGGGTCAAAATCAGCGCCGACAGCAGCCTCAAAATAATCAGCAAAATAATCAAGCTCCACCCCAGCAGCCAGCTATACCAGTGTGCCCTCAGTGCCAGAAGAGACATATGGGCGAGTGTCGATGGAAGACTGGGCAATGTTTTGGATGCGGCAAGGATGGTCACCTGATTAGGGATTGCCCAGACAGAGGAGCACAGCAAGAGCAGCAACAACCAAAGAACCAACAGCCACGTGCAAATGCAAGGGTGCACGTCATGACAGATGTGGATGTTGAGGAGACGGCAGACGAGTGACTGGTAAGATTTAAAGTTTTATGCCTTAAATATATTTTGCTTATGCATGCCTATACGAATGCTTAATTAAATATACATGATTCAGGAACTATCTTAGTATGTAGCATACCTGCGAACGTATTGTTCGACAGTGGCGCCAGCCACTCATTTATCTCCAGAAAGTTTGCTAAGAATATCAATCATAATCCAGTCCGATTAGAATGACCCTATAGAGTACAAGCAGCCGGCGATCAGGTGCTTGTCTCTCATCATGTCTTCAGAAACTGCGCACTCGAGTTCGATGATCAGCAGTTTGAAGCCGATTTAATCCCCATATCCATGAGTGATTTTGATGTGATTCTTGGAATTTATTGGCTCTCAAAGAACCATGCTCACATTGATTGCCGGAGTAGGCAAGTTATAATCAAGGATCCCGCTCGAGATGAAGTATCATTCCAAGGAGAAGCCAAGCTAAAGAAACCATCCAAGAAGATCTATGTTAATGCGGCTCGTGCCAGCCGAGCATTGAAGAAAGGCCATGAAGGATTCTTTGTTTATATTTTAAGTGCTGAGCAAGTGAGTCCCACCCTTGCTCAAGTTCCGGTTGTTAATGAATACCCCGATGTTTTTCCAGATGAATTACCCGGATTACCTCCCGACCGCAAAATTGCCTTCGAAATAAACCTCATTTCAGGAGCTGAACCCATATCAAAAGCCCGATATCGAATGGCACCTGCAGAACTGAAAGAGCTAAAGGAGTAGTTACACGAGCTGTTAGAGAAGAAGCTCATCCGCCCCAGCGTTTCACCTTGGGGTGCTCCTGTGTTATTCGTGAAGAAGAAAGATGGAAGTATGCGTTTATACATTGATTACCATAAAGAATAAGTACCCACTGCCCCGGATCGACGATTTATTTGATCAACTCCGGGTACGTAATTAACAAGTTTTAGTTCAATTAAGGTTTAAATTTTCCCAAACCCTATCTAAATAATCTTAATGCAGGGATCTCAAGTTTTCAGTAAGATAGACCTGCGATCTGGATATTTCCAATTGAAGATTAAGGCTGAAGACGTTCCTAAGACTGCTTTCAGAACACGCTATGGACGCTACGAATTTTTGGTCATGCCCTTTGGTTTAACCAACGCTCCTGCTGCCTTTATGGGTCTCATGAATCGAGTCTTTCAGGATCAGTTGGACAAGTTCGTAGTGGTCTTCATAGACGATATCTTGATCTATTCACCAGATGAGGAAACTCATGCAGCCCATTTGAGGACGGTTCTGAACATCTTAAGAGAAAGACGTTTGTACGCGAAATTTAGCAAATGCGAGTTTTGGCTGCATAGTGTACCCTTCCTCGGCCATGTTATATCAGAAGATGGGATTTCAGTAGATCCCAAGAAAATCGAGGCCATTAAAGAATGGCCAGGCCAACTAATGTTACATAGGTGAGAAGCTTCGTTAGACTGGTAGGGTATTATCGGAAGTTTGTTGAAGGATTCTCGAGGATAGCTGTCCCCCTCACCAAATTGACACAAAAGAAAACCAAGTTTGAGTGGAATGCCGATTGTGAAAGGAGCTTCTCGGAGTTAAAAGCAAAGTTTACATCCGCCCCTATCTTGGCTCAGCCTACTCCTGGAGAAAAATATGTTCTGTACAGTGATGCTTCAAAGAACGGTCTCGGATGTGTCCTTATGCAGAAAGATAGAGTGATAGCTTATGCATCTCGGCAATTGAAGCCATTCGAGCAAAACTACCCCATTCATGATCTTGAGCTCGCCGCGGTGGTTTTCGCATTAAAGATATGGAGGCATTACTTGTATGGTGAAAAATGTGAGATCTTTACGGATCACAAAAGCCTAAAGTATCTTTTTACACAGAAGGAACTGAATATGCGACACGCAGATGGCTCGAGTTGATTAAAGATTATGATCTCTCAATTCAGTATCACCCTGGGAAAGACAATAAAGTTGCTGATGCATTGAGTCGAAAGACAAGTCACCCACGTCAACCACCTCTTCAGCGAGACATGGAAGAATTTGGCCTTGAAGAAGTTGACTCCGTGGACGAAGTGCTCGCCAAATTAGTTCTTATTCCATCACTGATTGATAAGATCAAAGAGGCTCAAGGAAATGATGAAGCCTTGAGGAAGATCAAGGAGAGGATAAAAGACAAGCCACAAAATGATTTTGAAGCTCGTAGCGATGGCAGTTTATGGTACAGAGGACGGTTATGTGTACCTAAGAACAAGGAAATTAAAGATGAAGTCTTGATGGAAGCCCACAACTCGCGCTTATCTATACACCCTAGAGCTAACAAGATGTATCAGGACCTCAAGCAAAGGTTTTGGTGGCACGGCATGAAGAACCAAATAGCTGAATTTCTTGAGCGATGCTTTATTTCTCAGAGTAAAAGCTGAGCACCAAAGACCTGCCAGGTTACTACAATCTTTAGAAGTTCCTGAATGGAAGTGGGACCATGTCACCATGGATTTTGTGACCGATCTTCCTAGGACTAAGTATGGAAATGATGCTATATGGATCATCGTGGACCGTCTGACCAAGTCTGCTCACTTTATGGCCATGTTGATTAAGGCGTCCATGGAGAAGTTAGCATCGATGTACATCGACCAGATTGTCTGCGTGCATGGTGTGCCCATAAGTATTGTTTGTGATCGTGATCCCCGTTTTACCTCTAGATTTTGGACAGCCTTTCAAAAAACAATGGGCACTGAGATCAGGATGAGTTCTGCTTTTCATCATCAGACTGATGGACAATCAGAAAGGACAATTCAAACACTTGAAGACATGCTTCGTGCTTGCATTCTTGATTTTGGAGGAAGCTGGGATAAGAGTCTTAAACTGGTTGAGTTTTCTTACAATAACAGCTTCCATAGATCTATCGGGATGGCACCGTATAAAGCTTTATATGGGAGAAAATGTCAGTCCCCACTCTATTGGGACAAAATTGGAGACAAGATATATGCGGGACTCGACCTTTTAGAGCAAACACAAGAAAAAGTAAAGATTGTTCGGCAAAGATTGAAAGCAGCACAGGACAGAAGTAAGATATGGGCTGATGAAAGACGGAGACCCTTGGAGTTTCAAGAAGGGGAAAAAGTTTTCTTAAAGGTCTCTCCATCTAAAGGGATCAAGAGATTTGGCATAAAAGGGAAGTTGAGCCCAAGATTCATTGGACCGTATGAAGTCCTAGAAAGAGTTGTGGAAGTTGCATATCGCTTGGTGTTGCCCCCATCACTGTCCCAGTTACATGATGTGTTCCATGTCTCCCAACTTCGCCGGTATGTTTATGATCCAAGTCACATCCTTGAGGATCAGCAGCTGAAGGTTGAAGAAGATACATATTATATAGAGGAGCCCCTAAAGATCGTTGATTGGAAAGAGAAGAAGTTTAGAAAGAGATCCATACCTATGGTGAAAGTCCAGTGGAAACACCATTCTGGAAAAGAAGCCATATGGGAAACTGAGGAAGACATGAAGAATAGATACCCCCATCTTTTTGACTAGTTCTCTTAAGTTTCGAGGATGAAACTTATGTTAAGGGGGGGGGGAGGATGTTGCACCCCGACCGTACTGTACTTGAAACAATGATGATGTGGCATAATAAAATATTAATTCTTCCAAGTACATTTTATTAAAGTTATATTAGTGCTTCTTTACTTAGATTCTTTTAAGATAGATACTATATAATTATACAAGTGGATGTCATAAAGTATGTGAAATGACCATTTTGCCCCTCCAAAAACTTAGGGGATTTCGCCCACAAGACATTGAGGGACCTTAGAATATTTTCCTTTTTATAAGAAGACTAACCTAAATGGTCTTCATAAAAGAAAACCTAAAATCATATACAAGAAATTGGATAATATAAATAATGGTATAATTATATAAGAATGTGTTATGAAAAATGTGAAAGGACAAAAATGCCCTCCCCAAGGCTCCAAGAATTCGGCCAACCCAAGGGATGTCTCTAGAACTCTCTCCATTATTCTAGTCTATTTTAATATTTAAAATATCTAATTAGATTATAATTAAATAATAAAATAAAGCAAGCATGCAAGAGATACATAATAAAATAGTAAAAAGGAAAGCAAGCATGGGAGGCAAAAGCTACTCATTTACAAGATCAATGCTACTTTTCTCATTTTTCATGAACCCCTTGTCTCCTCCCTCCTTCCATGCGCCGGACTCCCTCCCCCTTAGACCATTAAACCTTCTTTATAATAGCTAGAAGCTTCTTCCATCCATCCCCACCTTGTACACTCTCAAGCAGATCACACGCAAGAACACTTAGTTTATTTTCATCACCATCAACCTTCTACTATTCGGCCCCATGAAGACTAGGAGATTCAAGACTACTTCTATTTTCAAGCTCAAAGAAACATCTAGGTAAGTCGCACTCCAAGCTCTTAAGTGAATTTCTCTATTTCAAATAATGAAGCTCACATGGGTTCCTTTTTCCTACCCAAACCCGTGACCTCCTTGGTCACTAGGTACAAGCTTTTCAAGCTTCTAAACGGTGCTAGCCTCTTGATAGTTTGAGTTCCTTTCAAACTCCATTCAAAGCCTCATCTTGTTAAGTAAATCTAGCATCAAGTTAACTCAATTTTTCATTAAAAATGGTAGCTAACATTTTCCCTTTTTCCTCCCTCAAAACCGTATGCTTCATGGAAGTAGTGGAGGAAACTTCAACCCATTTCATCCAAGATCCAAGCTAAAAGAAGGTTCTAGCTTGAAGAGGCAAGTATACTGTAGACTCTCATGATTTATTTAAGGAGTTAATGACTTGAATGACTAGCTATTTTTAGGATATGAATTTTAGTTGAAGATACTAAATGTTAAGCAAGAGATCTTAGTGGTTCCTTAAGAAAAGTGACTTGCATGTGAATAATTCTTCTAAAGATGAGTTCTTTGCCTACATGCAACATGATATGAGGGCTGTTTTAAGATGATGTATGGACTAGCAAGTTGATTCTTGGCAAAGAATAGATTTTGTGTGAAGCCTGAGAAGTATGAAATGGCGTGTGTGCTATATGTAATTTGCAAAGTTGTTTTGGCATGCTTGAATGATTTGTTACATGAGTATATTTATACTAAATTTGAAATGTGACATGAGCCCTTTTTGGCACAAGAAAACAGGCAGTTAGGGTAGCTAGGTGAAGAATGAATTAGTTATACCAAGGGTAGACTTTATAAAATGCAAAATGAGCAAAAGTGATGAATGCTATGTGTAAGTTGCAAACTGTTTTGGGGTGACTCATATGTGACTTAACAAAAGTTATGAAATCTGGACTATTCATGTAAAAGGGGTGTATTTAGTGGCTAATAAGTTAGTTTATAAGAATAAGGTTAGTTGGTAAACACTTTACATGAAAAAGTGACAAAAGACAAAACTACTGGAGCAGGACAGTTTATTGTGGGGTGTTGTGTGACCTGAAAATGGACCTTAGGAACGTGCAAATGAGCTGATTTTTGGTGTATGTTTACTAAGTCTGTGAGTTGGAATATCGGTAAAAGGACTTATGGATTTCCCACAATAAAATTTTTAGTAAAACTGGTCGCTCCAGAATCAGCACGTGAGCAATTTCGGGAAAATAATTAAATGACCCCTTTAAAGTTATTGAATTGCTCTGGAATGTTTATGGTAATTACTTAGGACATAGATGAGTATGTCCATGAAAATTAATCAACTTGTAATTATTGTTTTGATGGGTAACTATTGAATTGAAGTTGGCGCTACAAATCTGAAAAACAGGACAGAATTCTGGAATAAGTTAGGAGGCCTTATTCTTGTGGATTTGGACATGTATGAACTGTTTGGGCCCACGCATATTACTCCTAGATGTGTTTACTATGTTTTCAGGTGTTGGCTCAAATTAATTAAGATTTATGGTCTTGGAAATTAAGGAAAAGATGGGTACTGTACTGCTGGATTCAGCAGTACACTTTTTAGCAACTTAATGATTTAAGAGTCTTACTCATCTTGAAACGTTACAAAAATTTTATGGCATGTAGATAGGACCCCATTATTCATGTGTAAGGCAAAATATTATAAAAATAGGCTGATTTGTTATATTGGAGGATTCATGGATAGAACGTAAATTCTGGAAAATTTCCAGCTCATGGGAATTATGTCTATGTCATGTTCTAAGAAATTTTAAGATGATTCATGCCATGACTTGCATTGCATTTCATCCCATGTATCACGCATGATCATGTGCATCACGAATATGATTTTCTAAGTTTTCTGTATGCAAGTAAGCTCTTTTCAAGCAAGCAAGTTTTCGTTATGCACGTAAGTTGTTTATGGTCCCATGATTTTCAAAAGAAATGTTTCATGACTTCCTTGCCGGCTAAACATGCTCATAACCCAATTCCAGACCCAGTGTTAATAGGTCTGATGACATGATAAGTTCTGGACCCGTTCCAGACACGGGTTAATCGGCCTGATGATATGTTCTGGACCCGTCCCAGACCCGGGGTTAATCGGTCTAATGACATGTTCTGGACCCGTTCAGATCCGGGGTTAATTGATTAGACACTCTGTTTTCTGATACGTTGCTTTATGGGACCAAATGATGATTTTGACACGACATGACATCATGCATTGCATCTTGCATCTTTCATGTGTACTTTGCATGTTAGGCGGTTAAGTTAAGAAGAGATATGGTATTATCAGTACGGTACTACTTAAATTATGATTAGGCTATGTCTCCAGCGGATCAAGTATTAAAGGTCAGGTATGAATTAACATTTGAGGTACTTTGGGGTTTTTCCATTCATGTTATTATTCTTTATTTATTTCGTGGTAGTTTATTGTATGCTTGCTGGGTGATTTTCATCACTCATACCTTTATTTTTCTCCAGAGCCAGAGAATGCTAAGGTTGAGTGGATCGAGGATGAGCCAAGAGTGCCGTAACCGTAGTCAAGTAGACAGATGAGACCATGCTTAAGGACTTTTGTGCTGATATGATGTTTGTACTATGAACTATGATTGGAACCTTTGGGATTTCTGTTTATCTTGTTTGTTGGACTAATGTTTTGAGGATTTAATATTTCGGTATGCATGTTTATTTCAAAGTTTTGATTCTGCCTAAAATTTACTACCATGTTAAATGTTAACATGGGAGTCCATGACCCTACTTATGGATTTTCGCATGTTATGCATGACGCTTCGTACTCTCCGTAGTGAAGTACGGCGGGTGCACCGTATTCGGATGAGGTCCGGTGCGGGGCGCTACAAAGTAAGCAAGATTGTGTCATCTCTTACACAAGGCAATCTTCCAAGGACATTAAAGACGATTCTCAAGAAGGAAGAAAGCCCTAAGGGGGCGGCTAAGGTGTGATAAAAAGGAGAAGATAGTGTAAAACAAGGCCAAGCTACAATTCACATACTCTTAAGTGCAAAAAGCTACACTATTTTCTTCTTCTCCCTTTCTTTCTTCTTCTTCTTAGTCTCAAGCCTATGGTTCATATGTTCTACATATTGTATAGGCTTTGAATGTACCACCCATACACTTTCAATTGTTGTAAAATGTTGATCAAGGTGTGATCAAACCTTCATTCTATCGGTAGTGGTGTTCGTGATCGGTTTGCTTGATTGTTTTGGTTGTAAAAGGGTGGATTTAGTGTTTAACTCCAGTCACCCTTGTGGTAAGGTATTTGTTGTGTTTAGTGATAACTAAGGAATGTATCCTCAAAGACTGGAGTAGGTTGATTTAACCGAACCAGTGTAAAATCCTTGGTGTTCTTACTTTACTGCACTTTACTTTCAGTTTTCAGTTTTCTGCATTGATTTCATTACAACTGTAAAAATAGTAAAGGAATTCAAAAATCATAAAGTTTTGCAGAAACATATCCATACCTCCTATTTTTCGTTTGGCACAGGTATCACTCCATTTGGATAAGTATAAGTCAATCAAACGGTAATAGTTCTGAGACTAGTGCAATCTGATTTTCAGATTTGCAAAGCTTGAGAACATCAACGTGGTTGACATACTTCCAAAATAAATTTTCAAAAACTGTTTCAACCCACTAAAATACACATCTTGTGGGTCTTGTCATAAAAGTTTCAGACCATTTAGAGTTACCATTTAATAGGAATAAAGTATTCAAATCGGAGTACAGTTTCTGGCAGATTTGTGCAATCTGACAAAAAATGTATTTTCAAGGGGTTAGGATTAGAGTTTTAATTTGAAATTTTCGTGAGTCTCTCATAACATCTTAGAGTACATTCTCACCAAATTTTATAATTTTTGGAGTTCTACAACTAGGTCATTTAAATAATTCAATTCAGGATCTGAAAACAGAAACTATTTTCAGAAGTGAGTTCTTTGGTTCAAAAGTTTATAAAAACCAAATTTTCCGCACTCACTATTCAAACTCCCCTTCTAGTGGTGCTATACAGGTCCTAAAAATGGTATCAGAGCGTAGGCACACTCACTACAAGAGGATCCAATGATCTTTGTGAGATGACAACCACTAGTCACAAGACCAAACAAGAAGGTATGTTGAGTCAAAGGCCTCCTCTTTTTGACGGTGAGTCCTTCATACAATGGAAAATTAGAATGAAAATTTTTCTTATGACTATTGATATACACTTTGGTCCATTATAGAAGATGGTCCTTTTATTCCTTCTAAGTTATCCAGTGTTGATGGTGTCACACTAAAGTCATAAAACAGAAACAAGAATATACTAGTGATGAGAAAAAGAAATTAAGTATGAATGCTAGAGCCATGCAACTTATTTTAAATGGGTTGAGTAAAAGCTAATCGAGTTATGTGTCAAATTGCTCTAGTGCCCAAGAGATGTGGAGAATTCTTGAAATGAAACATGAAGGGACTAGTCAAGTTAAAGAGTCTAAAATAAGCATGCTTATGTCTACTCTTGATTCCTTCAAGTTATTGCCAAACGAATCAATTGTTGATATGTACTTATGCTTGACTAACATTTATAACTCTCTAGAGTCTCTTGGAAAAGCTTTTTCTACACAGGAAAAGGTTCAAAAGGTGCTAAGAAGTCTCCCATCTGAATGGGACCCCAAAGTCACATCAATTGAGAAAAGTAAAGACAAGAGATCAATAAAAATGGAGGAACTAATCGGATCTTTAAAGGTATACAAAAACAAACTTACACCAAGGAAATCGAAATCAACGTCAAAATAAGGTAAGATTATTGCTTTTAAATCAAATGAATACGTCTCTACCTCTTCTGATAACGTAGATGATAGTGATACTGAATCAGACAACGAAGATCTAATATTATTGGCTAAAGGTTTGAGAAAATTTATGAGAAAGTCATTAAAGAACAAACATAAGGCTGTTCCAACTAAGAGAAATAAAAATAAAAATAACGATAAAGACATAAAGTGCTATGAATGTGGGAAACTTGGGCATTTATCATATGACTGCCCGAATAAGGACAAACAAACAAACAAGAACTGTGACAAGGATTGGAACACAAATAGACCCGTCTCGGAACCTAAACAAAATAATTCAAGAAGAGCTCTCAAGACCTCCACTTGGAGTGACTCATCTGACTCTGAGACTGACGACACTGAAGAAGAGATGGCACAAGCATGCTTTGCATCCAAAGCATCAAACGAGGTATCTTCAGACTTTGATTCTGATTCTGAACCCTCTTATGATGATCTATTTAGTCAATATCTTGAACTACATAAATTCACAAAGACTCTTGCAAAAGAAAAAAACGGTTAATTGAAGACAAGAAGTTGTTAGAATCATCTAACACGAACCTTATTTCTCAATTAAACGATAAAAAAGAAGAGTCGTCTTGTGTAGTGCCCCTCCCGGGACCGTGGTGTTGTACCCAACAAAAATCGTATTGTACTTGAGACTCGTATGAAGTGGTTAAATAAAATGTTAGCTCTTCCAAGTGAATTTTATTAAGTTTTATCACTTCTCTTTAATTTTTTTCCTTAAAGTGAATACTATAAGAAATAGTATACTACTCCAAGTATGTCTTTTGAAGCATGTGAAAAGACAATTTTGCCCTTACAAGATTTTAGAAAAATCAGGCCATAGGGGTCTTGGGAAATTCTAGAATACTTTAAATCCCTAAAAAAACAACTAGCCTTTAATAGCTTCTTAAAGTGAGCCTAAAAGCCTACACATGGAATTAAGAATTCTACTAAATGTGTTTCTAGGGTTTAAGGAAAAGTTTCCCACCTTTTTCCCTCTTCAACCGCCGGGTAAAGCATGGATAAGGCATCTATGAGATCACTTTTTATTTAAATGCTTCAACTAATCAGTTCATTGTTTTCTTAAAGAAATTTAAAAGGTCTTACACATAAAGTGAATTAGGATGTTATTCCAAGATTGAAGATTATTCACCCTTTTTCCTCATCACAGCCGGATGCAAGTGATGGAAGATCCATGGGTCATTTTCATCTTAATAATTCCAACTAACCACTTTTATTTTAACAACTTTTTCTAATTATCCTCGAAAGGCAATTAAGAATAAAGAAGCCTAAAGGAACCCCCCCACAACCGCCGGATGGTAGATCATGGTTAAGCCATGAGAACTTTCCTTAACAACCTTATTTACTTTTCTTAATCCAACATCAAAAAAGTAACCCTAGTAGTAAATGAGGCAAGACACTAAATGAGCCTCATGATGGTGTCCATGCAAAAGAGAAAATCTCTTCCCCTCCTTCTTTAAGAAACCAACGGCTACCCCCTTGGTGACACAAGAAAACCACTTCAAGAGATCCTAGAAGCTTCCTCTAAACCCTAACTCACAAAGGTTTTCCCCAAGACAACCATTAAAGGCTCTTGCACACTTAGGCAAATCTTCCACCATCTTCTTTCGGCTAGCATTGGATTAAGAAGATCCAAGGTCATCTTCAAGATCCAAGTTCCATCTAGGTGAGTTACATCCTAGATTCTAAAGTAGATTTCACTTTCTTTAAAATGCAAAGCTTACATTTTGGTTTGTTTTTCCTCACCAAAACCGTGGCCTTCAAAGGGTCACTAGGGGAAGCTCCTTCAAGCTACTAGGTGGTACGAAGCATCTTGGTGGGTTGAATCTCATGCAATCCCCATTTGAACACTATTTTGGTAAGATAATCTAGCCTCAAACTAGCTCTATTATACATTTAAATAGTAGCTAACATGTTGTACCCATCGTGAAATTATTATGTACCCCCGATGTATATGAAGTGGCTCAATGAAAATCCTATTTCCCAATTACAATTTTTACATTCCAATTAATTTCTTTTTTTATAGGCCCCCTTAAGATAAATAATATCTTATAAGTAAATATCTAAATTATAAGTATAGATAATGCCCCATTTCAAAAAAAAAGAAAAAATAAATAAAAATCGGCACCTACCCAAGGATCTGAACCATCTTTCCTTAATAACCTAACTAACCAACTAAAAAGGGTGTTCATTAATCACCTCTCAAAAGCTTAAACTCCATTAAGTAAGCCAACACTCTTTATTCCCCACCATGATTGTGTCTCAAAGGCAATTAAGGAACCATCTCCTTCCTTCCATTTAACATCCGGCCGCCTACCCCTTGGAGACTCCATGGATTCTCCTTCAACTTCATAACAAGAGACATCCATCCCACCCACTTAACACCTCTCAAGACAATACCCCGATACTTCAAGAAATTCAAATACCCAAGAAACCGCTTGGCCGAGTGTGTTCATAGAGGTGCTCCATTGGTTCTCTCAAGATCATCTCACTCAAATCTCAAGCTTCAAGCTAGGTAAGCAAGCCTCTTAACATCTCCTTTAATCCTAAATTATCAACTTATGAAGCTCACCTTGTTCCCCATTCCTCCCCAAAAACCGTGGAATTGTATGTACCTCTAGGCAAGGAATCTTCAAGCTCCTTGGCGTAGGAGTCCTTCAAGTGAACAATTCCAACGCAAGTTCCATATTGGTAAGGATTCTCGACCTTTGTATGTCCATTCTAACTCCCCATGAAGCTTCAAATCGGATGTTCACCTAACCCTATACACCGTGAGCCTTAGGGAATAAAAGGAGGTGATATCTTCAAGCTCTCAAGAAGTGGTGATAATGTGATGGCTAGGTTGCAACACTAAGCTATTTTGGCAAGAAAGTTTATTTTGGAAATAGTTCATTTACCTTTGGATTTGTGGCTAATGCTAACCCCATCTTTGACTTCAAAACCGTGTACACCACGGTGGAGTAGGAGGAGATTTCAAGCTATTTGGTCCACTCTAAACTAAGAAGGGTTTTTGACTCAACAAGAGGCAAATATACTCTAGACTTTCATGATTTATTGAAGGAATAATGGCTTGAATGTTTAGTTATAATAAGGTATGAACCATGTATGTTATGTGCTCTATGATGCTTGAAATAGCCAAAATGTGAAGTCAAGTGGACTGTTTTGGGATCCTTTGAAAAACAGCCTTAGAAGACATTTGAAGGTATTAATGTGTGTTAAAATAAGGTACTATGGTCCATAAGAATGTTGGTCTAATCACCCTTGATGAACTATGTTGAGAATAGTGTTAAATCATGAGTTGTGGATGAGTATGATTGTGTGTGCTAGTTCGGCCTTAATAGGGTCCAATAGGAAATGGATGGTGTTTATTTTTCCTTATTTAGGAGCATGTTAAGGACCTATTCTCATAATGATTTATGGCTGGAAAATTTGGATACCAAGTGCTAAGTGAAGTCTATGTGTTCCAAGTTGTGCTATAAAAGTTAGAAGTGAAACTAGTCATGGTTTTGGTATTTGTGGGGTCGCTTGGTTTCGTCACTATGTGTATCTATAATAGCGTCCTTATAATCTAAGAATATATGCTTTGGCTATGTAGTTATGTGGTTAATAAGTTGGATTAAAGGATGAAGGGGTAAATAATGCGTGTGAAAAGAAATAAGGGACGATTTAAGAAAATTTCCAGAAACAAAACTGTTTTGAGTGTCATAATGTTTGGACTTGAAATGAACCTTGTGATCGTGCAAATGACCTCAAATTTAGTGTTCTGGTAGGCTATTATGTATATTAAGAATGTGTAGTGGTAGATCGATAAAAGACTAGTTTTATAGTCTTAAAGGAACCTTAAGGTGAACTTGTGCAAAACAGAATTCTGGGCGTATATGTTCTGGGAAAATAATTGTTTAACCACTTTAAATGTCTCGGATTGCCTCGAAAGTTTTATGGGAGTCATCTAAAGCATTGGGTCAGACATCTATGTAAATAAATTGGTTAAAAACATGCATTTGAGGGGTTAACAACGAAAGTAAAGATGGATGAACATTTCTAGAAATCTGGACAGAATGTTGGGTTATAATGTTTGGACTTATCCTTAATTGTTTGGGCATGATGGTGATGTTCGGGCTTAAGAAAATTGTTTCCCAATATGTTAGCTTTGTTTTCTAGGTAATATATGTGAATGATTGATGATTTAAGGACCATGAAAATGGAATGGAGCAGGTACTACACAACAGAAAGTTTGGATGTGCCATGTCTTGATGGAACCCGAATTTGGACCCCTTATGCTTATCGGATTGTCATGAAATTTTTATGGTTGATAGCTAAGATCCTAATGTGCATGCCCATGTAAAAAGGTTTCAGGGAATAAGTTGTTTTGGTTGCATTTTGAGCCAAGGGAAGTGAGCGCAACCTGCTGGAAAACTTTTCAGCCTATGAGATTATGCCTATGTCATGTCCTAAGGGATTTTTAAGATGATTCATGCCATGAATCTCATTGCATTTCATCCCTTATATCATGCATGACCGCGTGCATTACGAATCTGATTTTCTTTAAGCTTTCCTTATGTAAGCAAGTACCTTTCAAGTAAGCAAGTTTTCTTTATGCAAGTAAGTTTATTTATGGTCCCATGATTTTCAAAAGAAATGCTCTATGCTTTCCTTGCTGGCTAAGCATGCTCATAACCCGAGCCAGACTCGGGGTTAATAGGTCTGATGATATGATATGTTCTGGACCCGTTTCGGACCCGGGGTTAATTGGTCTTATGATATGTTCTAGACCCGACCCAGGCCGGAGGTTATCTGTACCCGTCCCAGACCCAGGTTTAATTGGTCTGACAACATGTTTTGGACCCGCTCAGATCCGGGGTTAATTGATCTGACACTCTATTTTCTTTTATGTTTGCTTTATGGGACCAAATGATGATTTTGCCATGACATGACATCATGCATTGCAACTTGCATATTTCATGTACACTTTGCATGTTAGGACGATTAGGTTAGGAAGTGACATGATGATGTCAGAATGGTATTACGTAAGTATGATTAGGTCATATTTTCAGCGGATCAAGGATTAAAGGCCAGGTATGAATTAATGTTGGTCCTTGGGGTTTTGCATTCAGGTTTTGGTTCTTTATTTATTTCATGATTGTTTATTGTATGCTTGCTGGGTGATTTTATCACTCATACCTATTTTTTTCCCCAGAGTCGGAGACAGCCAATGTTGAGTGGATCAATGATGAACCAAGAGTTCCATACCCGTAGTCGAGAAGCCGAGAGAAGACGATGCTTAAGGACTTTTGTGCCGACATGATATTTGTACATTGGACTATGTTTGGAACTTTTGGGATTTCGGTTTTACCCCGTTTTGTTAGACCGATGTTTTGGACTTAATATTTTCGGCAAGCATGTTTATTTCGAAGTTTTAATTCTGCCTAAATTTTGCTACTCTATTAAATGTTAACATGGTAGTCCATGAATTAGTTATGGATTTTTAAATGTTATGTATGACGCCTTGTACTTTTCGTAGTGAAGTATGGCGGGTGCACCGCATTCGGACGAGGTCCAGTGTGGGGCGCTACATAACATCTACTTCCACTTCCTCTCCAAAACCGTATGCCATAAGGAGAAGTGGGAGGAAAATTCACTCTATTTCAACCAAGGCTCAAGCTAGTGAAAGATCTAAGATCAAAGAGGCAAGTATACTCTAAGCAATCTTGACTTATTTGTGAAGTGTATGCTTAAATGACTAGCCTTTCTAAGATGTGAATCTTAGTTGAATATTCTAAGTACTAAACATGAAAACTTAGTTGTTATAAAGAAGAGTGTTGGCATGATTGAATGACCTACTTTATGGATATGTTTGTGCTCAAACTAAAATATTACATGAGAGCTATTATGTGCAAGATACGGGCTGTTGTGATGATTATTTGATGTATGAAGTAGTCTTGTTGAGAATAGACTTTATGAGGTGTGAAATGTATGAAGAGGGCGTGTGCTATGTGTACATTTGCAAGGCTGTTTTGGCGTGATACATGTGTAGCCTAAAGATTATTATGAAACTTGGAATAATTATGTTAAAAGGTGTATTTAGTGGTTAGTAAGTTATTTTAGAGAACTATGGTTAATTGGAAAGTCTTGAACACATATTCGTTTAGGACTCATTCTTACTTGGAATAAGTAAGACAAAACGCAGGTACTTTAGTTTGGAGATTTCAATGTACCTGTCAGTAGTTTAGGTGTTCCGAGATCCTTGGATGCATCATCCTTCGATCTAGGCTGGCGCTTTTGTTCATCTTATGCGTGGCTCCATAAAGGTACGGCTGCCACCTTCGATCCTCCCTCTTCCTATGCCTATTCAACCTCCTTCGTTCTTCCATCACCCGGATATTGTGCTCCACTTTATAGCAGTCTCTTATCAGTTCCTCGAAAGTATTTGAGTGCACTTTGCCTAATCTAGCTCTAATCTGAGGGTTCAGACCACGTACGAATTTAGTTACCTTCCACTGTTCATCCTCTATATTCAAGGGAGCATATCGTCCTAGGATAGTGAACTGACGAACATATTCTGATATCGTGGTGCCCGGTTCTTGTCTTAGTGTATCGAACTCTTCAATCCTTTCAATCACTAGCTCCAATGAGAGGTAAGATCCACAGAAGTCTTCTAAGATTCTCGCCCAGATATGGGTCAAGACAGTGACTGGACCTTCTTTCTCCACCATTGACTGGCTTTACCAATCAGAAATGGCCGAACAATTAGGGCTTTCATTTCATCTGGTACCCGAACTCTAACAAGATGGTCCTCAACCTCGTCCAACCATTTTTCGGCTTCCTCCGGTTCGGACTCCCCACCAAACCTTGGAATTTGCGCTTTAACCAATTGCCGATAATAGAATCCCATACTTCCCGGAGGTGATAGTGACGACGTCCATGTACCGGTTTGTGGGGTCATCTGCACCACACATCGTCGATTTTATTTGCGGTCATACCAGAATAAGTGACACTATTTAACTTATAGAAGAAAGTTCTCGGTGATATGTAAACAGATATGATACGGTCCGAAATAAAAGACCGTAACCAAGGGTTTTGTCATCAACCAAAACCCTAACTTTTCTAGTCGAGGTCATCTTAGTCTAAGGTCAATTCTCATCTAAGATCAGAACTTAGATCTAAGATCAAACTTAGTTGACTACAATCATAACTTAGTTCTGTATTATGCCCGGATCTGGAGCCTCAGCTCTGATACCACCTGTGGCGCCCCGCACCCCGGCCCCGCCGAAGTCGGTGCACCCGCCGTACTTCACTAAGGAGAGTACTAGGCGTCGTCCATACGTGTCATGATCCATGATATAAATGCATGGATTTTCGCGCTTACACATAAATAAGTAAGCGAAACCGTGGCAGAATTTTAAAACTTCAAATTAAAAACATCTTCACGACCATTCAAAGTTTACAACCCAGATCAAATGTATCGAAAGTGGCAAAAGCAAATGTTTTTCCATCCCAAATACATAATTCAGTATCAATCAGAGATGGCAAGTCAGGTCTCCTAAATCTGTCCATCCTTCACTGCACTCACGGGTAGGGAACCCTAGGTTCATCCTCAATCCACTCTACTTTGTCCCCTGCAACTTCTGGGAGGAAAAATAGGGGGTGAGTGACAAAGTCACCAGCAAGTATACTATAATAATTGAGGATTAAATGGAAAGTGCGTACAAGAACTGAACCCCAAAAAAAATTCGGTTTAGAAGCATACCTCTCCTCCATCCAATGCTCGATAGGGATAATCACTTAATGCATCAAGATCATAACTTAAATAAAATCATTACTTAATATAGAATATAACAATAAAAGATTGTAACTCGCATCAATTCATAACATATATGTACGTGTGATGCATCATGATAGAAATGAGAATATGACTTTTCACGCTTTTCTTTCAAATCATCATCGTCATAAAACAATAGAGTGTTCAGATCTATCTTCCCGGATCTGAGGCGGTAACGTCTCCCCTTCGAATCTATTATTCCCGGATTCGGAACGGTAACGTCATCTTCTTATCGGGTCTATTCTCTCCGGGCCCGAACGGTCATCATCAGATCTATTCTTCTCCGGGCCTGAACGGTCATACCATCAGATCAATTAACCCGGATCTGGGCGGGTTCTTACTGGCCAAGTTCATACTCACACACGGTACCGGTGGGGAAGCGTTCTTTTAAAAACAAAAATCATATTTTTGAAAACGCTTTTCATCTTTCTTTCACATAAAATCAATGACGTAAATCATGTAAGTGACGATGATGCAATGCATGACATGTAGTATGCAAACCATGGCATAATGCGTTACATATACATATAGGTACATCTCGTTGCTATGCTGGAGAATTTCCAGCTTAGTGGCATCGACTTCTCCTTAGTGATTTCCTATTAAAATAATCGTTTTAAACCAAGTGGTTCGCATCTACTCCTTCATATATATCGTAAGTGATTGCCATGAAAGTTTTACAGAATTACGACATCGATAAAGGGATCATTTATTCTTTTTCATAAAGCGGGTACAAACTGAATTCTGGAATGACTAATTTCACTATAAAATTTATTGTGACCAATCCTTAAGTCCTTTTTCGATAATTCCAACTCTCCAGCTTAATAAACTCATTGAACCAGCATCTTACCAAAATTTGGCCCAATTGCATTTTTCTAAGGTCCCATTCCAGATCATGCCACATCCCGTACTAACTTTGTCAGCCCAGCGAATTCCAGCCTGACCCATTTTACTAGAAAATTCATTAAAAATAAACCGTAACCCATTTGGTCGAAATTCCAACTCTCACCTTTACTTCATTCATAGGGTTAGTGTTATACCAAAAAATTGGCTAATTTGTATACTTCTAAGGTCTATTTTTAGGCTGCTCAACGAGTTACTTAAATTCTGTCCAGTAAAGTATTCTCAAGAGGACCGACTTTACTAGGATATTTATTAAAAATAAACCGTAGCTCCTTTTATCGAAATTTTAACTCTCACACATAAAACTAATGTCATACCAAAAATCAACTAAACTGAAAGTTCTTAAGGTCCCTTTTCAGGTCTCACCAAACAGCCCAAATTTCTGTCCTGTTCCAGTAAATTCCCTAGTTTGTCATATTTCCTTCCCAAATGACCTTAACTTGCATTTTTGTCATAAACACTTAAATAAGCATCAAACTTACTCTTTTTATAGGAAATTTACAGGCTCAACATGCTTCAAGCATCACATGAAAACCCTTTACCAAACCGTTTGTTCACCACATACAACATCCTTTGGCTAAGCATACAATATTCTCACTAGAATAATAATAGCAATGGTTTGTGTGCGTATCACCAACAGCCCCTTTTCGGTGCATACAAGGCAAAATGATATATCCAAATACATGCTACGGTTAACACACACAAGAGCTTAATCTTGTCTCCACCTTACCACTTAGGGTGTAAGTTTTTTCATACAAAATCACCCTTATTCCCTTAAACTCCTCAACCGTATACCCCATCCATGAAAAAGAAAGAATCTTTAGCATGATTACCTTAGGTTAACACATAATGGTGCATAAATCTAACAAAGATTCCATCTTTAAACAAAAATCACACTTACACGCCGTTTTAGCCCCTTGGCAGAAGGCTTTTGCATCAAAACTTAGCATAGTACAACTAGGATTAAATCTTAAGTATATCTAGCCATTCATGCAAACACTTTCACATTCAAGCCACAAAGAGTATAGTGTACTTGCCTTTGTAGTCCTTGGATCTTGCTTGGGCTTGTTGACACAAGAAGCACTTCCTCCTTTCTTTTCCTATCACACACGGTATAGGGCCTTTGTTAGCCATTCTTTAGATTATGTAATATAACTTAGAGGAGGAAGGGAGGGTCTTACCATTTGCACCTTGGATGGATGGAGAACAATCCACTCTTGCTATGGCACTATCTTAGTTTAGTGTTTTTTTTGAAATCCTTCGCCTAAGCCATGGGGTTTACGGTTTTGGTCAATGGAGTGATGCCATGTAAACCTTGTAACTTTCTAAGGATTGTGAAGGGGGTCTTACCTAGATAACCTTGAGGTTGAAGAAGACTTGGACTCCTCCTAGCCTTTATTCCCGCCGGTTCTTGGAGAGAAGAGGAAGGATCATCTTTTTATTTGAAATGACTTCTTTAAGTATCTTTTATTTAAGGGTGTAGGAGAGGACTTTTCTTGTATCAAGGAAGGAATTAAAGGTTATACGCAAAGTTTTTGAGAAGATTGGGTTTCATCACGACCTTCAGATTACTCTTATTGATCAAACACATATTTTGATGACTTTTAACAATGAGGCGGATTATTTGCGATGTTTTTATCGTCGATCTTGGCATATTTCTGGTTGCCACATGAGGGTTACGAAGTGGACTGTTGATTTTGATCCATCCTCCGATGTCCCCATCGTGCCGGTTTGGGTTGCCCTCCCTGCACTGCCGATACACCTTCATCTGCAGGAAGCTTTATTTGAAATCGTTCGTCCAATTGGTTTACCAATCAAGCTAGACGTGGCTACCTCCAAGGGTCTGCGTCCGTCGGTAGCTCGGGTGTGTGTAGAGATTGATGTATCTCAGGATTTGCCGCAAAAAATATATCTACAAGCCAAAGGTCGTTTAATCTTGCAGACCATTGTTTACGAAGATTTACCTTTATTCTGCACTGACTGCCGCAGACTGGGACATGCACTCGGTGATTGCTCATCCAAAGGAGAATCGAGTATTCCACCACCACCTCCTCCGCCTCCCCCCGTTCGTCAGCCCAAAACGCGGTGGACCCCTGTTAAACGTAAATCAGCTGCAAATCCTTCAGCACATGAGGGAATCGCTGATGTTGAAGCCCCTAAGGACCTCCCCATAAATATCGAAGGATTTATGGCTCCAAGTGCACAGCCTCCTTTATCGACAGTTGATCCATCACACGTTCCGGACGATCTGGACGACGCAGACCATGACTCAGATGATGCTGTCCAGTTGCCTTCTGACCATGCTCTTAATGCATCGCTGTAGGACGAGTTCTGTGATGCGGCGGATTTACCTCTCCCAGCTGATACCACGCAACCTGAGATTGGGCATGCTTCCGACACTGATTTGCCTACTGACACACTGGTAGAGGATATCTCGATGGTTTCTGCGGATGTGACCCGCCGCATGTAGCTCATGCAGCCCTCGCCGGATGATGAATTGCTAATCTCGCGCTTGCAGGACCCTCCGGCGGATGCTGCGTTTATTCCTGTGGTCCCACGCCGTAAGCGTCGTTCCCGCAAGGATCTTCCTCCTTTGCCGCCATCGACCATCTTGACACGTAGTGCCTCGCAAATTATTCAGGAAAGTTCCTCTACCCTTACTCAATGAATATATTAATATAGAATATTCGAGGCATGCGTGCCTCTCTGCCCTGGTTACGTGATTTTATTCGTGAACATAAATTAAATTTACTTGCTTTGATTGAACCTAAACATACTCCGTCACAGATAACGGGATATGGCTTACGTCTTGGTTTCACACAGACTTATGTTTCGCAGTCTGAGCATATTTGGTTTTTTTGGCGGGATACTTGTAGGATCTGCAAGGCACCACTAGAAGGGGGGGGGGGTTGAATAGATGGTGCGGAAAGTGTGGTTTTTAAAATTTCTTTAAACTTGAACAATTCAAGTTCTGAAAACAGATTCTGTTTTCAGGACCAGTTTTAAAACGTTTTTAAAACTAGGTTAGAGGTCTCCAAAAATTATGAAATTTTGAGAGAACTTAGCCTTAGATGTTATGAGGGTCCCCTAAAAATTTCAAATTAAAATTCAACCTTTAACCCCTTCAAAAACCGTTGGCAATCAGATTGTGCAAATCTGCCAGAAACGGTATATGGTTTTGAAAAATTAATTCCTATTTGTGTAAACGTCCAAATGCTCTGAAAATTTAACCATTAACTCCTTATATACTATATTTAAATGGGTTGAAACAGTTTTGGAAAATTCTTTTGGGAAGTAGGTCAACTACAACCAAAGTCTCAACCTTTGCAAGTCTAAAAATCAGACTGCACTAGTCTCAGAACTTTTGATGTTTGATTGACTTATACTTATCCAAAAGGGTTGAAACTTGTGCCAGATTAACCCTAGAACGTGTGAGTATATCTCTGGAAATTTTCGTAATTTTTGAAAATTGTTTACTATTTTTACGTATGCGAACAAGAAGGATAAACAGTGCAGTAACTGAAAAGTAAATGCAGAAAGTAAATGGCACCAAGATTTTTATACTGGTTCGGTTATAAACAACCTACTCCAGTCTTCAAGGAACACCTTCCTTGGTTCACACTAATCACACACACAACACACCTTACCACAGGGTTGATAGAGTTACACCTAACTCCAACCCTTTACAAACCTTGTATTGTAAGTACAATTCGCACGAACACCACCACCTTGCTAGAGTGAAGATTGATCACACCTTGATCAATCTTTTACAAAGATATATGAATGGTGGTTTATCTCAAACCTATTCAAGATTGAAAGATATGAAAACAATAGGATTTACAAGAAGAGAGAAAGAAAGAAGATGTAGGAGAAGAAGAGCTAGACTTTTTGATCTCTTTGAATTGCAATGCTTGTTGTTGTTTTTGTTTGCGCTCTTCACTTTCCTTTTAACATGTGCAGCCGTCACTTGTGTAGCCTTCCCCCTCTTGAAAATTATCTTTTAAGTCCTTGAGAGAGTGTAAGACATCATTGTGACAAGGCCTTGCTTGGCATCTTCTTATTGGATGATCATTTAGTCTTCGCTTACTTGGCACCTCCTTATTGGTTCAACGTTGTCATCATGATGACTTGGAAAAAAAATCTGATAATTACACTTAACCATGTGCCAAAATCATCACACAATACCTTCCATAAATCAAGAGATACATCTCATAAATTGCAAGATAAAAATTCTTCCCAAACCATGCATAATTTCGGCCATCTAGCAATCTTGCCATGCTGAATTTTCAGTATGTGCATCATTCCTTTTCTTTCAAAATAATACCAAATATTCTTTGATTTTTCATTATAAAAATGAATCAACAATTAATGGTAAGTATTGCTACCAAATAAGAAATGAACTTGGACACATTTTGGCTCTCAAATTCGGCCACAAGGTTGTACACATGCTGAAAAGTTTTCAGCATGTGTGATATACAAAATATCACCATTTATTTATTTAAATAATATTCAAAACCTTTCCATTTCTTCTTCTAATCAATCACATAATAAAAGATGACAAAATATGTCACATTGAAGAGCAAAATTTTGGCCAGCTTGTGTGTAGTATGCTGAAATTTTCAGCATGTGACATAAGAGAGATATATTTTGAATTCTTACCATTTGTAGCTTCTCTATTCAATTCACCAACATTGTATGATTGATCCTTGACCAATCAAGATGCCAACAAAGCTCCACATATGCTCCAAATCAGCTGTAGGTGAAGTTGGAATGTGTATGTGCATGTGCTGAAATTTATTTTTGCTAACTTTGTAAAATAATACACATTTAATAATACACACATGTTATATTCCAATCAGCCCTTAATTTAATTTTCTAGAGCAGTTTAAGATGTATATCATATGTAAAAAGTGTCTAGATACGTGTCACATGATGCACCAAAAACGTTCCATGTGTTGTGTGCGTAGAAAACCAAATTTTCGATATTTATCGATTACCCGATTTTTCTCTAATTTAAATTCCAACTTTTGCACATGTTATATATATTATGTTATACATAATATATATAATATATACTTTAAATCTCAGCACTTGGATGGTTTAAAGTGGTACCATTAGCATGTGACAAAATTAAACTTGGAATCTTCACATTTTGGCCTTAATGTGGAGTAATTTGTGTGTGCCAACATGTAAAGTATTTTGGCTGAATTTTCAGTGATGTGGACGACATTTACATCAAATTTTGATGTATATGAGCTGGTCATTTATTTATGCGAAGTACGTGACACGTTGGCGAAGCTTCAGTATTCGCCCGATACGACAAATTTCGGTTTAGAACCTTTTATCGTGTCGTATTTGATTTGTCATCACCATATCTTATATCATATGATATAAGACCTGAATATACTCATAAATATGAGTTAAGTATAGTGGTGTGATGTTAACGTACGTACGTAAAATATATAACGTGTCGGTAGTACGTTGGAATACATGTGTATGTGCCTTTTTAAAAAAAAATCTGAAAATAGGTGTAATATATATGTATATTGCGTGTATAATTAAGATGGGGAGGAGGAGAAAACTTTCCTTCCTTAGACTTGTTGCCTTTGTGCCTTTTCCAAATGTGGCTTCTTTTAATGAACTACTTAGTTTATTAAACTAAGTACTTCACTTAATGAACTAGTTTAGTTCATTAATGGTGGCACCTGAAAATAGTGTAAACACAACAAATGTTTGCCATATGATGTAAGCTTTAATGCTTCATGTCTCGTTAGTACGGCAACATAATATATAAGCTAAATAAGGCAAGTAATGGCAAGATATCATGCATATATGTACACGTTTATATATATATACATTTAAGTCACTTATTTTGAAATCACTCAAACCCCCTTATCTCTACAATAATGAGTTCCGTTTGCTTGCCATGCAGGACAAGGATCAGGTGGTCCATCTTACATTACAGTCACTACCATTACAATATACTTTTGTCCTTTCATTGGTTTATGCGAAACATACGCCCTCTCAGCGTCATGTCCTTTGGCAATCTATGTGTGAATTAAATAACACATTGCAGTTACCCTGGTTAGTGGGGGATGATTTCAATACTTTTCGATCTCTGGAGGATCACAGTGGCAGATCCACCCCAGCTCTGACATCATTACAGGATTTCAATGAGTGTATTGAAGACTGTTCTCTTATGGCCCCCCTTTTCATGGCACCCGGTTTACATGGGCGGATGGCAGGGGCCTTGGCCGAGTTCGACGAAGATTAGATTGGATTTTTGTTAACTCTATGTTTCAAGATCGGTTTGAAAACTTGCAGTTAACTCATTTGCCACGGACGACTTCTGATCATACTCCTATCCTTTTGATATGCAAACTGACTTCACCGCCATCCCGTCGCACCTTTCGATTTTTGGATGCATGGCTACATCATTCGGATTTTCTACCCTATGTAAAAATGCTTGGCAAGCTTATCGAACAACGGGTGGAATGCATGGTTTTTATCAAAAATTATTTGCTTTAAAGAAAGATATACAAAGATGTAATAAAGATATCTTTGGAAATATTTTCAACAATCTGAAACATGCAGAAGATTTGTTGAATCGTGCAGAAAACCGTTGGGATGAATCGCCCACGGAGGATAGGCGGCATGCCTATTATAAGGCCAAGGCAGATTATTTGCTTGCCGCAAAATATGAAATGCAGTTTTGGAAACAGAAGGCAAGGGTTAAATGGTTAAATGAAGGAGATGCTAACACAAGGTATTTTCACTCCCTTGTTAAAAGTCGCCGCTCTCAGCTTCAAATACAGCAAATCCAAAACCCTGAGGGCACTCTACTTACTAATCCGGATGATATCATGGCTTCTGCCGTTGAGTTCTACACTGCTTTATTTGCACGGGAGGCAACACACAATCACTCGGAGATTCTTTCACACATTCCATGTTTACTATCTGAGCATCATAATATTATGCTAACTCAGCTTCCGTCGGAGTCGGAGGTAAAGACAGCTGTGTGGAGCTTAGATCCTCAGAGTGCCGCAAGAACCAGATGGCTTTCACGGTATTTTTTTCCGCTCATGCTGGAATATTATACATTCGGATGTTCTAAAGGCAGTGCAGGAGTTTTTTCTTGGAGTTCCGCAACCAACAGTCATGGCCCGTGCATTGATTACATTGATCCCGAAGATTCAATCTCCACAAACATTTAGTGACTTTCGCCCAATTTGTCTTACGAATTTCTTGAGTAAAGTCTGTACTCATATACTTGCCACACGCCTCGGGACGCTCTTGCCACGGTTAATATCACCGGAGCAAACAGGATTCTTACCGGGACATGATATCTCAACACAAATATTATTGGCACAGGAGATGATACATATGATGGATAAAGGGGGATCTCGTTATGCTTGAAGTTAGACATGATGAAGGCGTTTGACAGGGTAAGCTGGGAATACCTGGAGCTTTTATTGGGTAAATTTGGCTTTTCGGATTTTTTCATACGAGTGGTTATTAATCATCTTAGTGCCACTCGGTTATCAGTTTTAATCAATGGGCAACCATCACCACCATTTCGTCCATTTCGCAGAGTAAAGCAGGGCGACCCACTGTCTCCGCTGTTATTTATATTGTCATCTGAAGGTTTTAGCAGGGGCTTAAAGTCACTTACTGCAGCAGAACACATCCAATCTTTTCGGCTGGGGCGTATTCCTTTTGCTATCACACACTTGACGTATGCTGATGATTTACTTATTTTTCTCTGAGGCACACAGCGAAACCTTAAGCATTTTCGTGAATTCTTAACTCAGTATGAAACAGCATCTGGACAAAAGGTTAAATATCACAAAAGTAATTTCATCCCTTCAGCAAATGTTGCCTCACATCAGATACGCGTCTTTAAGGATATTCTTGGAATGCGGCTCTCTTCTCTTCCTTTTCGGTATCTAGGTTCCTATCTACACAAAGGAATTAATAGAGCAAGGTACTGCACCTCCCTGTTGCAATACATGGACGATCGTTTACACGGGTGGCATACCCGACTCCTTTCATATGCTGGTCGTTTAGTCCTGCTGCGCTCAGTGGTTGCTGCTCTCCTATTGCATAATTTAGCAGCCGGTGGTTTACCTAAATCAGTCCTCTGAAATATTAATAGAAAAATGACTTCTTTCTTTTGGGGCAACCGTCATCATTGGGTATCATGGTCCAAACTTACACATCCCATTCAAGAAGGGGGTCTCGGTCTTCGGGATCTTAGCCAGCTACAACAAGCATATCATTGCAAAATATGGTGGACATACCATAAAAATGACACTTTGTGGAGTAGCTATATGCATATGAAGTATGACAGAAGAGGTGATTTTGTGCCGCGCCTCCCAGACTCGCCGGTATGGAAGTTAATCTGTCGCATACATCCCACGTGTATATCCTATACAACTGGTGCGGGTCATTTCCTTTCGTGGACGCCGTCTTCTACAGGTGAGTTCACTCTTAAATCTGCATACGATGTTTGCCGGACATCTATCTCCACGCAACTATCGGCAAAATTTATTTGGTTCAAGCATCACTCTCCATCTACGAAACTATTGTTATGGCGGGTCTTTCATTCTGCTTTGCCTTTCGAGGACTACATTGGCCGCTTCACTGTGATGTGCCCTATGCAATGTCCTTTTTGTAAGCAGGCTTCAGCATCAGTTGCTCACATCTTTCTCCACTGTGATCACATCCTTCCGATTTGGGCCTTTTTTGCTTCGGAACTACATGGTCTACTGCCAGCAGTGCCCACCCTACGGCAATATTTATTATCATGGTGGTATCGTTCCTCAACATCATCAATATCTGGAGTTTTAAAAATTGTTGTACCAGCTATCATAGTTTCAAACATATGGAAGCTCTATGCTCAATTCACGTATGGAGATTCAACATCATTTTCGGCCACCATGCTGCGGAATGCTATACATTTTGACATTAATGTGTGGATTCAAAAGATACAGGGATCCAAGCTCTCAGCAGGATCAAGCCTTTCTCTTTCCTGGATTCCACGCCTTCGCCCACCACGCCTTAAACTTGTTAAATGGAAATGCCCGCCCTCAGGTAGACACAAGATGAATGTGGATGCCACCATCGGTGCTAGATATGCTGCGGGGGGAGCAATTTTGCGGAATCATCATGGGGATTGTGTGCGTGCCATATCCTTCCGACTGCCATCGTGCACACCACTGATGGTAGAAATCCAGGCAACTTTATTTGGTCTCTTATATTTTCTACCATTTTGCCGATCCATTATGATAGAATCCGACTATGCGTACATGGTGTCGCGACTACATACCACACATCGAATTTTTGGCAATTATCATCTGCGACTCCTACACTCTTTACTGCAGTCACATGGATTGGAGATCACTCATGTGTATTGAGAAACTAATATGGCAGCTCACTACTTAGCTCAGCACGCAATGCTTTGCCCAGAGACAGGATATTTCGACAGTCATACTCTCCCAGCCTTGGTGCGTGCATCACTACTTCTCGATCTCACGTCAGCTAACCTGCGCGCAGGTTGATGATCAGGTCTTTCTAATGGATTGGCGAATCTCAGTTTGTTCTGCCTGTATCATTAGTGTTACGGGCAGGCGTGGTATGATTTCTCATCCACACGCGTTGCTTGGCGGATCCATTCCACTGCACCCCTGAGTTGCGGCTACCAAGATTGTTCAGCGCACATTTTTCATCAGGATTGGTGATTTTACGTACTCTCTGCCTGTACTCGATTGTGTACAGGCACACTCGGTATGATTTACATTCTTTTCAACTGTTGGATAGCGGTACACATTGTTTTGCCCGCTTACATTTTTCATGATTACATGACATGTGTTTCCTGCCAACACGATGATGGGTTCCTCTGGCTCCGGAGTCACACGACTGTCGTATCCACAGGCGTGACGTATCTGCATGCATGTCTTGTATTTGCTGTCGGCACATTATTTTGTGTTGGTAGGCGTGGTATGATCATCGCATACTGCTTTTACAGCAATCCATCATGTCTACTATTTCTGCTCTGCTCCGTAACTATTTTCTTTTTTGCATGGCTGCAATTTTGGCTTGGCATGGATATACCGCCTGATTACATGAGAGGTGCTCAAATAGCGGATCATTTCCGGACGGAGTTACACGGCGTGATCCGCATTCTAGTGCATTGGTGCAACTCACGGGATTATTATGTTTTTCATTTATACGATGGTGTATATCAACACTCCATATATATAAATATGTACGCTTTTTCCTTCGTCAAGGTTTTATCCACAAGGGTGGTTTTACTTGACAAGGTTTTAATGCGGCATATCATATATTATATGGATGTTGATAATCGCATATTTTATTGTTTCCATCTTCCGTTATTGTAATAAGGTATTCCTCCACCAAAAGAAAGGCTTATCTTAATAAAATATTTCGTTTTATATATATATATATATATTCATCATTTAAGGGTACTTTTCATAAACACAATTCAGCTTGCTTCACCTTTATACATCTGGCCGATATATATATACATGTACATATACTCCACCTATATTTCTCATAATTCTTATCCATAAGTGCATATATATATATATATTGTTTTTATATAAACGAATATTTTATTATAGAGACCTCACTTTTGGCGGAGGAATACCATATTACAATTGCTAGAGTATGAGAATACATGATATAAAAATCCAATAATGACATATCTCCAGTCGTATATGATATGCCGCATTAAAACATTGCCAAGAAAAACCACCCTTGTGGATAAAACCTTGGCGAAGGAAAAAGCGTACATATTTATACGGCTATCATTGATATGGAATGTATAGAAGCCGTAGGTTGCAAATGTTGGGCTTGCTGGTGTCCGAGCTTGGAGTGATCGCCAGATTGCAGTATGACGTCAGCCATTTGAGATTGAGGGAGCCATGATGAGATGTACCTCGTGATAGTAGAAAGAGTATATTAATCCAACGGAAGTGAGAAAAGTAATAATCATAAGCAGAAAGGCCAAAAGCATACCCAAGTCGCCTTGACTAAGGAGCCAAGGCGACAGTGGTAAAGTTCCAGCACCACGAAAACAAGCATTCTTCGCCATGTGCTCGACGCATGAGTAGTATATGATCAAGCAATGCAGTCCTCGAATGAACGATGGTAAAGGAGTGATGTCACATGATAACCAGGTCGTTCCAATGAAAAGAAAATGATGTATGTTATGTATGAGAAAGAAGCAACATAAAATGTAGACAAATGGATAGTCAACCATACCGTGCCTGCCTGGATCCCAAAGGAAACAGGCAGAAAGTCTGAAAAAGCGCCAATCCATGTGGAAGACTGTAGAGCGTCAAGGCACGCGCAAGTACGAAGAAGTGAGATCCAACAAGATTGAAGCACGTACTAATGAAGGCAGGGTATGAGAGGTATAATGCTGTGTACGTGGATTTAACATAGCATGTTGCGCTAAGTAATGTGCTGCCATATTTGCCTCGTGATAAATGTGATGATAGTCAAGTCGATGGAGATGAACAAGTGTGTGTAGCTGGCGAAGATGATAGTTTCCGTGTACAAGGTGCCGCCGTGACAAACGATCTATCAGCTGAGCATAGTCCGACTCCAGGATAAACGTGCGATGGACCGGAAGGAAATAAAGAATTCCAAACACGACAGCTTGAATCTCCGCATGTAGTGGTGCACATGGTGGAAGTCTAAAAGAAATCGCTCCTATGCATGAACCCATGTGATCGCGCCATATCGCACTCCCTGCTGTATAATGTCTATCCACAGCAGCATCTACATTTAATTTCAACCGACCAGAGGGCGGGGTGACCCAGCGAATCATCAGAGGTCTCGGCTGTTGGAACGCGGGCAGCCAAGAGAAATGCCGCCGAGAGCCAGTAGCAATTTTGGAGCCTGCGATTTTTTTGTGCCACAAAATAATATCATAGCGTATGGAGTGCCGTAGTGAGGTATCCGTTATATGAGTTTTGTCCCCATAGACTATGGAGGTATAGCCACACCATATGTTATATATGATAATTGCTGGGATTACTATTTTATAAACTCCAATGAGAGAGGTAAAGGATGAACGATACCACCAAGAAAGAAGATACTGACGAAGCCATAATGAGGATGGAAGAGGACAATGTAGCTCACTAGCAAAATAGTGCCATAGGGGACGCACATAAGAACAATATAGAAAGACATGATCCACTGTGGTCGACTCACTTTTACAGAATGGACATTGCGTTGGACGAGCCGTTGAATATTGTCCAATATAATCCTCAAAAGGTATTTCCGAATTAAAAAGACACCATAAAAACAGTTGAATAGAAGGAGAGTGATGCTTGTACCAAATAAATGTTGCAGAGAGCAGTTTGGGAGAGGATATATGGCAAGTATCATAAGCACTTTTCAGCGAAAATTCTCCCATTGGCGTGGGTGACCATGTGATGTGGCCTCCCTGACCGTCAGTCTGTGTTAGGCAGAAGGAATGGATTCGGCAAATAATCTTCCATATGGGTGAGTCCGTTAACCGTGGTATATAATCCTGACGGTGTCCATATTTGGCATGCATGTATTTGCTCCAAAGTGTGGAATTTTGTTGATATGACCACCATATTCGGCAATGATATGCCCATTGTAACATGTTCATGTCTCGTAGACCTAAACCCCCCTCATCCCATGGCTTGCAAATAGTAGTCCAGGATACCCAATGGTGTCTACGTCCCCAATAGAATGCAGCCATCTTGCGATGTATCACCTTAATCACCGATTTCTGTAAGCCACCTGCCGCTATAACATGAAGTGGTAATGCGGCTATTACTGAACCTAGTAAGACTAGTCGACCTGCTGCTGAAAGCAATTTGGAGTGCCACCCTTGTAGTCTATCATCAATATGTTGAAGTAATGAAACACAATATCTGGAACGGGTGATACCCTTGTGTAAATAAGAACCAAGATAACAAAATGGGAGACTTGAAAGACGCATGCCCAGAATATTTACAAAATTCTGTCGTTGGTGTGTAGGTATCCTGGCAGATGGAATAATACTGCTTTTTTTGGAAATTCACCTTTTGACCTGAAGCAGTTTCATATTGTGTAAGAAAAGTATGAAAATTTTGAAGGTTCCGCTGTGTACCTCGTAGGAATATCAGCAAATCATCCGCATATGCCAAGTGTGTGATTGTAAATGGAATGCGCCCCAGGCGGAAAGGCTGTAGCACTCCAGCTGTTGTTAAAGCTTTCAAGCCCCTGCTAAAACCTTCAGATGCCAGAATAAATAATAGTGGGGATAATGGATCCCCCTGCTTAACCCCTCTATACGGCCGGAAAGTTGAAGATGGCTGGCCATTAATTAACACTGCTAACGTAGTGGCACTCAAATGATTCAGAATAATGCGAGTGAAGAAATCTGAAAAGCCGAATGTGTGTAGTAATATCTTCAAATATTCCCAGCTGACTCTGTCAGATGCTTTCATCATATCCAACTTTAAGCATAGTTGTGAGCCACCCCTATCCATCATATGTATCATCTCTCACGAGCCAATAATACTTGGGTAGAAATGTCAGTACCTGGCAGGAAGCCTGTTTGTTCTGGAGTTATTAAACGCGGCAATAATGTACTCAAACGGCTAGCAACGATTCTTGTACAGACTTTGCTCAAAAAATTAGTGAGGCATATAGGACGAAAATCACTGAAAGTAGCAGGGGAATGTTTTTTCGGGATCAAAGTTATTAATGCACTAGCCATGACGGTAGGCTAAGGAACGCCAAGAAAAAATTCATGTACCGCTTTAATAACGTCTGTTTGAATAATTGACCAGCAGGATCGATAAAAGTTGCCGTTAAAACCATCGGGCCCGGCTGCACTATGACGGTCCAAATGCCAAACCGCAGATTTCACCTCCTCCGGCAATGGTATCTGCGTTAAGTATGCATTGTCTTCAGAGGAAACTAATGTCGGAATATGTCGAAGAATATCATCATAATTATTAGTAGGCTCCCGAGCAAATAAGGATTTATAGAAAGATACTGCTTCAGCCATGATATCGTCAGGTGCAGTGCAGACAACTCCGGCACTTGACTGTATTTGTTGAATCCGTAGGTTCAATCTTTTCCCTTTGACAATAGAGTGAAAATATCGGGTGTTAGCGTCTCCTTCTTTTAGCCATCGGACGCGTGCTTTTTGTTTCCAAAAGTGCAATTCATAAGACGAGGCTTGAAGATATTCTGCTTTTGCTCTGATACCAATTTGATACGTGCAACTCGTGGGCTCCAACAATTCCACCTTCCAAACGTCCTTCACAAAGGGTTAGGCACAAGGAAGAAGACTTCCCCTTGCTTCCTTAGTGATTAAAAACATGTGGATTAAGAATGAGCAAGACCAACACTTCAAGATGGTCGTTGATCAGGCAAACCAATATGGCCCTCCTGGACGGCACCTCTTAGCAATGGCAACACCTTCAAAATGCTCAACTTTGAAGGATCTTGACCTAGGTTTTTAATGCAAAACCAAGAAAACAAAGTCTCACACAAAGTGAATGAAATATCAAGAATTGTTATTCATCAAAAGTTGTTCTTTCATGCGTCCCCTAAGGCTCTATTTATAGGCTGAGCTTGAGCCTTAAAATGTCTAGAACTAATTCAAAATAAAGCTAGCTAGCAATGTTTGAAACTTGAAAATTATTTGATTTCAAAACTAAAATAAATTCTAGCTAAAATCTTAAAGTCTTGCAAAACACTATCATCAATGAATCTGGCCGTGTATGATGATGAAATTGGCATTTGAGACTTGATTTTGATGTAGATGAAGTTGTTGCAATTGAATTCCAAGGTTGGTTGAAGATTGAATTCAAATTGAATTTGAACTTGATTTCAAACTTGAATTCAATCTTTAAATTTCGATCTCTCCTCTTTTGATCTCCAAGTTGGCGTGGGAAGGGATGAAATTGGCGTGTGAGAAGGTCTCCAAGTGGCTGAGATGTTGAATTCAAATGTTGGTTGGAGATTGAATTTAAATTGAACTTGAATTTGAATTCAAGCTTGGATTCCACTTTGAATTGTGATCTTATCGCTTCTTGCTTCAAGAATGGCGTGTAGATGGCTAGGATAAGGTTGAGAACTTCTTGAAATTTAAGTCTCCAATTGGTTGAGACTTGAATTCAAATCATGGTTGAATTTGAATTCAAGTCTAGCTTTGAACTTAAATGCAATTTGATCATCATCCTTTTGCTTCAAAGTGGCCGGCCCCCTTATTGTATTTGGAGATGATTTTGATCTCAATTTGAACAAGAGATTCCATCTTGGACATATTTGAATTTGTCTTTGTGGAGACAACATTCCCTTCAAGACAACATTCTTTTTGTCTCCCATGTTGCAAGACACGGCCATCTTGCTGTTTTTGGGTCTTTATTTTATTTGGATCTTCCATGTACCTAAATTACCTACAAAGCAAACACATAAAACAAATATCACAAGAAAACAAGACAAAAACTAAAGTAATGAACACACGCATGCTTATACACGCTCAAGGTGAAGGTTCAATGAAATGAACCCAAGGAATCTTAGGTTCATCTTGAACATGCTTGTACAAGAAGGTGGCAACTTGATGACAAAGTTCTCTTGCCCTCCTTCTTGTCATAGGGCCCTTGACCTCTTGATGGGAGCCTTGATCCTCATCGGACCCTTGATCCTCATCAATCCCCCCCTCCTCAAAAGGATTCGTCCTCGAATCAAAAAGGTCATCAGTGAAAGGGGTGAGGTCAGCAACATTAAAAGTAGGCGAAATTGAACCATACCTTTCGGGAAGATCAAGGATGTATGCATTGTCACCTATGCATTTTAAAACTTTGAAAGGTCCATCTCCTCGAGGTAACAGTTTTGACTTTCTCTCATTGGGAAATCTTTCTTTGCGCAAATGTAACCACACTAAATCTCCAGGTTTAAACACAACTCGTTTCCGATGTTTGTTAGCTCGTCTTTCATAAGTTTTGTTTTTTTTTCAAGTTGTGTTTTAACTTGTTCATGCAGTTTCTTTATCTTTTCCGCTTTTTGTTTACCATCAAGACTAGAACGTTCATGCACGGGAATAGGAATCAAATCGAGGGGAGACAAGGGATTAAAGCCATACACAATTTCAAATGGACTATGCAATGCAAATTCGATATATGGTAAACAATCTTCCCAATGTTTAATGTGTCTTTGCAAAATGGCACGCAAAAGTTGAGAAAGAGTACGATTAACGACTTCAGTTTGTCCATCAGTTTGTGGGTGTGCGGTGGTGGAAAACAACAATTGTGTACCAAGTTTAGCCCACAAGACACGCCAAAAATGACTCAAAAATTTCGTATCTTTATCACTTACAATTGTACGTGGCATGCCATGCAATCTAACAATTTCTTTGAAGAACAAGTCAGCAACATGTGTGGCATCATCCACTTTTCGACATGCAATGAAATGTGCCATTTTTGAAAATCAATCAACCACAACATAAATGCTATCGCGTCCTCCCCGAGACGTAGGAAGTCCTAACACAAAGTCCATGGAAATGTCAATCTAAGGGGCATCAGGGACGGGTAAAGGCCATGTGGTTGGGACTTGGATTTGGCTTGTTTGCAAGTGATGCAACTACCACACAACCTCTCGACGTCTACGCGCATGTGGGGCCAATAGAAATGTTCCTTAAGAGTCTCAAGGGTTTTGAACACTCCGAAGTGACCCATTAAACCTCCCCCATGGGCTTCTCTAGTCAATGCTTCTCGTAGGGATGATTGGGAAACGCACAATTTTTGTTCTTTGAAAAGATAACCCTCATGTATGTAAAATTTTCCAAATGGTGCTTCTTTACATGCCTCGAAAATGGTGCCAAAGTCATGGTCATTGGGGTACAATTTCTTAAGTGATTCGAATCCTAAGAAGCGTGAGGATAATGTAGTGACTAACGTGTATCTCCTAGAGAGGGCATCAGCAACTATATTGTCCTTTCCTTGTTTGTACTTAATCACGTAAGGGAATTGTTCTATGTACTCTACCCATTTGGCATGTCTTTTGTTCAACTTTCCCTTCCCTTTAAGATACTTAAGGCTTTCGTGGTCAGTGTGGATCACAAACTCTTTGGGTTGAAGATAGTGTTGCCAAGTTTGTAGGGATCTCACAAGGGCATAAAGTTCCTTATCATAAGTAGAGTAATTCAATGCTGCTCCTTTCAACTTTTCACTAAAGTAGGCTATGAGTTTCTTACTTTGGGTCAAAATTGCGCCTATACCCACTCCACTTGCATCACACTCGATCTCAAAGGTCTCGTCAAAATTTGGTAGCCTAAGTATGGGTGCAGTAGCCAGCCTACGTTTAAGTTCATCAAATGCCAGTTGTTGTGGCTCTTCCCACCTAAAAGGCACATCTTTTTTCACAATTTCGTTTAGGGGTGCAGCTATGGAAGAAAAATCTTTGACAAAGCGTCTATAAAAGCTTGCTAGTCCATGAAAACTACGAACTTCCCCTACATTCTTAGGTATAGGTCATTCCACAATTGACCTAACCTTTTCCTCATCCATTTCTACTCCCTCAGCCGAAATGACAAAGCCTAGAAAAACTACGCGTTCTAAACAAAAGGAGCACTTCTTAGAGTTGGCGTAAAGTTGTTCTTGCTTAAGCTTTTCGAAAACGGCTCTAATGTGGTCAAGATGATCTTCTATGGTTCGGGAATAGATTAGGATATCATCGAAATAGACAACGACAAATCGTCCTATGAACGCTCGTAAGACTTCATTCATTAGCCTCATAAAGGTGCTAGGGGCGTTGGTGAGCCCGAAGGGCATCAGTAACCACTCATAGAGCCCAAATTTGGCTTTGAATGCAGTCTTCCATTCGTCCCCTTCTCTAATGCGTACCTGGAAATACCCTTGCTTAAGGTCGATTTTGGTGAAGAATTTAGAGCCGTGCAATATGTCCAACATATCTTCTAGCCTAGGTATGGGGTACCTATACTTGACAGTAATTTTGTTTATGGCTCGGCAATCGGTACACATTCTCCACGTTCCATCCTTTTTGGGTACTAAAATGACGGGGACGGCAGATGTGCTTAGGCTCTCTCGGACTTGTCCACTCGCTAGGAGCTCCTCTACTTGCCTTTGGATTTCTTTGGTTTCTTCGGAGTTGGCTCGATAGGCTGGGCGATTGGGTAACACGGCTCCTGGGACAAAGTCGATTTGGTGTTCTATTCCTCTAATGGGTTGTAATCCGGATGGCGGTTCGGAGGGAAATAGAACTTCATATTATTGGATAAGGGACGCAACTGAGGTAGGTAAGTTTGGTGGGAGTTCTTCAAGGGCAAGGTGACACGACTTTGGGATGATGATGAGGACAGTTTGGTTGTTATAAAGTGCGCGTGTGACCTCTCTTTTCTTTGCGAAATACCCACACTTCTTTTTGGACTCGTTGACACTTAGGGGCACTACCTCCTTTCCCTTGCTCTCGTGTTTTTTGTTCTCACTTTTCATACACTCCACGAATTTTCTCTCTGCTTCTTTTTCCTTGGGATCGGCTCTAGACTTGGACATGCGTTGGTGATCCTCGTGGACTTTGTGTGGTGGAAGTGCATGCAGTTTGTACAATTTGCCATTCAATTTGCAGTGGAGGAAGATCTTTCTTGGCGTGTCGCTTTCTACGTGGAACAACCGGAATAAAGTCCTCAGTCGATTCCTGTAGCCGGGAGATTAAAGTATCCGTGTCGGGCGAGGGGGTAGCAGCTGCATGCGGCGGGCTACCTCTTCTGGAACTGTAGGTATCTCTAGATTATCTGCCATGGGTAACTCATTATCTGATGAATGCCCGATATCACAGGTGTCTGGATGCGCCTGTGTTGGTTCAGCAGGCTCCTCATGATTGACATTTTCCATAAGATTATTGTCCGGGGCGGGCTGATCCTCAGTGGATTGTGGTTCCATCGGAGGATGATCAACCACTGCATGGTCAGTTGGTGCAACTGGCGTCTTCTTCACCGGTGTCCAGCGTTGAGCTGGTGGGCGACGTGGAGGCGAGGGCGGCGGTGGCGGAATCTTTGTCGCCGTTTGCGGAGTGCATGAAGATACTGCATGACCTAACCGTCGACAGGATGTGCAAAATAATGGCAAATCTTCATATACGATTGATTGCAGTAGGAATCGGCTTTTTGCCTGTAGATAAATCTTTTGCGGCAATTCCTGGGAAACATCTACTTCTAGACGACACGTGCAACTGAGGATCGTAGTCCTTCTGTTGTTGCTACATCAAGTTTGATGGGGCTTCCAATCGGTTTAACAATTTCAAACATTGCCTCTTTTCGGTGAAGATTGATAGGGAGTCCAGGAAGGGCTATCCAAACCGGTACAATAGGCACATCAGTGGATGGATCAAAGTCTACTGTCCATTTGGTTATACGCATATGACAGCCGGATATATGCCATGATCGACGATAAAAGCAACGCAAATAATCAGCCTCATTTCGAAAATTTAACAGGATGTGCGTCTGATCAATGAGAGTGATGCGAATATCATGATGAAATCCAATTTTCTCAAAGACCTCTCTGATAACTTTTAATGGAGGTCTTCCATACCAGAATGTACCCACCAACGAATATTTGAATGGGGCAGCAAGTTCATCAATTTCTGAATCCAAAAATAAGATTAAGGTAATACCTTTATATCGGGAAACAGTTTTTGGCGAGATACTGATTGATTGAGATGAGGTGTCGCCGGAAACTATGGCCGCGAATGACGGCGGCGGCACAGTCATATTTCTGATCCGCGATTAAAAGAGATGAAAGTAACCGAAGAATGCTGGTGTCAAGTGATCGAGAAGCAACAAAAGTGCATAGAATTGACGGTTCCGATAGTGCTATGAACGGAATTAAACGGCAGCGGCTCGTATAATCTCTGTGTTCCTCCATTTGAACATTATATTTAATCAAAACTTCTTGGATATGATCAAGTGTCTGTTGTCCTTCCACAACTCCTCCTTCATTTTTCTGAGTCATTTTCTTTTTTACATAACTCTAAATATTCAGAATTCATTTGACAAGGTCTAGCCTTTGTCGGAATTCTTCTTTCATCAAAATCCTCTTCATATGGAAGAGACACTATATGTTTCTTTCTATCCCAGAAAGCATTAGGATGGTCATTACATATTTGTAATGAAAACTCATTCTGTATTATTTTAATCTTATCCTGTAATTTAGGATTTTGTAATTTTTCTTCTATAGTTAATATTGTAATTTCTTGCTTTAAGAAATTAATTTGATTTTCTTTTGCTTTTACAGATTCTGTAAAATTATTTATAAACCTAGTTAAAGGTTCTGTTATGAATTGAAAAGTAATTTCTTTTCCTTTGAAATTTCCTATAAAACCTTTTTTTATCAATATTTTTGATAGGAAATAATTTTTGTAAGAATGGTGTATCGAGTATCACCTGGTTAGTAATATTCTTTACCAATAAAAAACTAACAGGAATGCATACATGATCTTTACAAATGTAAGCCTGTGGAAGCTTATAATTTATTTGCAATTTCTGCCCATTCGCGGAGCTTAATGAATGAGTAGTTTTTTGAAAATACCTAGTAGGTATTAATCCTTCTTGAATACAATTCAGATCTGCACCACTATCAACTAGTGTTACTAATTCTTTGCAAAATTTATCATCAATTAACAAATTAATCTTCACATACCATTTTTGTGAAGTAACAATTTCTAATATAGATAAATATTTCTGATCATTTAATGCTTCTAAAATATTTTCAGAAGGTACTGAGAGAATCTCTTTCCCTTTTTCTAGTTTATGGACTCTCTCCTCTAATGTTATATTATTCTGTTTTATCTTCTTAATTTCTCGTTTAAGATTATTAATCTCAATTATTAATTCTGAAATACTCAGATTTTTCATTTTTAAATCTTTGAGACATTTGTCTCTTAACCTCTGCTAACGTATAAGGTTCTGTATTTTGAGTTATTCTTGTAGAAGACTCAGCTTCTTCCTTATTACTGATATAAGATATAATTCTTTGTTTAATTTCAGAATCATCAATTAATTTTAATAAATCTAAAATATCATTTGTTAATACATTTAATTCTAAATCTTGAAACTGTGAAATAATTTGGTATAATTGATCTTCTTCTATATCAGAAGATTTTTCACAACATACTTCTCCTTTTTTACAAGGATCACATTCTTCTTCTGAAGAATATATACTATCATTTTCAATTCCCATGACTTCTTCTGGATATTCAGAAGATTGATCTGACTCTATTTCAGAGTCTGAATTTAATAAAATATTTGATAGAATATCTTTTAATTTATTATCTTCTAGATTATTAATCTTTTTCTTTACCCAGCATGTTTTTGCCTTATGACCTGGCGTCCACATTTCCTACATATTATGTAAGGTTTAAAAGACTTAGTATCCTTGCCATATGTTTTCTTGGCATTATCAATCTTTTCTGTAAATCTCTTTCTTTTTCTATCTTCTCTTTTCATTTTCCTTTTTTGAAATTTATTAGAAGATCTAATTTTCTTATGTTTTTTTATCATTTTTCTCTAAATTATCTTCCATGCCAAATTGAGCACAGAATTGACCTAATTGTCTTTTTTCATTTAGAGAATGTCTTTTAATTTGTTGATTTAACTTTATTTCATTACATAAAGCTAAACCTTCTTGTATACAAGTTCATATTAACTTGCCATAAGTATAATTTTCATAATTTATACTTACTTCCCCTTTACGAAGATTCTTACGAACTCTTTCCGCAAATAAGGAAGGTAAACCATCAATAAATTTTGATTTCCAATGAGTACTATTAGACTCTGGGAGTTCCATTACTCTGCTTAAAAACGTATCTTTATACCACCTAAATGAGGTAAGTGTTCTACATCTAAGATTCTGTAATAATGTTCTGATATTTTCAGAATTATCAGACCATCTTCCTGTAAAATGTTCTATTATGTTGAGTATTAAAGTATAAACTATATTCTCAGTTTGTACTCCATCTTCTATTTTTACATTGCTTAATATTTCTACCCTATTTTGGGCTGTAATGTAATTATCCCACCAACCTTTCAATTGACCTGTGAATCAGATATAAGCATATTTGCTACACCTTTGTCAGTATTACCATTATTTTTACAAATAGTGCTATACATTAACATTCTGTGAACAACATTATATATTTGTCGTTCTGTATATCTATCTATATTCCATTCATAGATAGATTTTCCATGATATGAATTATTAGATATATACTCTTGTTCCTCTATTAATACATCTTGAGGAGTAAGACCCTAAATTACACAGCAATCGAAAGCACACAGCTTTTCTTGCGAACCGCAGTTTCATCGCCTCCGATCGGGATTTCTGCATTACTCACCACAATGGCATCAACGGCCCCTTCGTTCGTTGCCGTCGTTACTGGTGCCTCCTCATCCGAGAAAATCTGCATTTCACCCAAAATGGTTTCGAGGCACAAAGGTATTCCTATGATCTCTTTTCTAGATTCCGAAATCGATGCACTAGCCGCGCCATTCAAATATTCTTTGATCGGTACGTTTTGGTATGGAAGGCCACCATTGAAGGTGATCCGAGAAGTATTTGAAAAAATTGGCTTTCAAAATGATTTGCGCATCACCCTTATTGATCAATCTCACATCCTTTTGAATTTTCGACAAGAAGCAGATTATCTCCGATGTTTCTATCGTAGATCATGGCATATATCAGGCTGTCATATGCGTATAACTAAATGGACGGTCGACTTTGATCCAATGACTGATGTTCCCATTGTTCCAGTTTGGGTAGCCTTTCCTGGTTTGCCGGTTCATTTACACTGCCGAGAAGCTTTATTTGAGATAGTGAAGCCGATAGGCTCCCCACTCAAATTAGATGTTGTGACATCGGATGCAATTCGACCGTCAGTGGCAAGAATCTGTGTTGAGGTTGATGTATCACAGGAACTCCCGCAAAAAATATACCTGCAGGCAAAGCAACGACTTATACTGCAGTCAGTGATTTATGAAGATTTGCCAAAATACTGTACTGCTTGTCGTCGGTTAGAGCATGATCATTTGACGTGTGAGCCACGGCAGTCAGCACAGTCGACCATTCCGCCGCCTCCGCCACCACCTCCGTCTCGTCCAACAAAACAGAGATGGACTCCAATTAAGAAGAAGACAGCTGTCCCACCTCCTCATGCACCCTCGCCCTCCCGGCCACCTCCAGAGTCTCATTTGCCACCAGTGATAGAGCCTCAATCGATTGCTCCTTCTGTCCCTTCTGTCGCTGAGTTGGACCCGCAGGATGTTGATGAAGATCAGCTACACGATAATTTTTGTGATGCTCCGGATCAACAGCTGCCGGAGGACGTCACTCATACCGATCTTGGTCACTTGTCGGACACGGAACTGCCAACTGAAGCAAATGCCGATGGCCCCCTAATCGTTCCTGAGGAAGTTGCACGTCGCATGCAAATGTTAAACTCGTCACCTGATGATGCCATACTAATATCGAGACTGCCTGATCAAACGGAGGAGGCACCATTCGTGCCTGTTGTCCCACGTCGGAAACGCCGCAGTCGAAAGGAATTGCCCCCCTTACCACCGTCGACAATTCTGACACGTAGTGCATCTCAGATCATTCAGGGAAGTGACTCTAACCTTTCTCAATGAATATATTAATTTGGAACATTCGAGGCATGCGTACATCCTTGCCTCAATTACGTCAGTTACTTAGAGATTATCGTATAAATTTGCTAGCATTAATCGAACCAAAACATACCCCAACGCAAATACATGGGTTTTGTTTGCGTCTTGGTTTTTCCCACTGTTATGCTTCACAATCAGAACACATATGGTTTTTTTTGCGGGATAATGAGTTTTGTATGCTTGACACACAGGATCAAGAACAAGTGCTCCACTTGACTCTTTCTTCAGTCACGCAGCAGCATTCCTTCGTTCTCTCTTTAGTTTACGCAAAACATACAGTCACACAGCGTCAACATTTATGGCGTGCCTTAGAAGATTTCTCCACGGGATTGCAGTTGCCATGGTTGATTGGTGGAGACTTCAATACGTTCCGCACAATTGCGGATCACAATGGTCGCTCTACACCTTCTTTATCTGCCTTACAAGATTTTAATGACTGTATTGAGGCTTGCTCGCTTATGTCCCCACCATATCACGGCACGCGCTATACTTGGGCTGAAGGCCGCGGCCTTGGCCGTGTCCTGCCGGAGGCTAGACTGGACATTTATTAATTCATTGATGCATGATATGTTTGACATTCTGAAGCTCACTCACTTGCCGCGTGTCACATCGGACCACACTCCCCTCTTGATACAATGTCAGGCAAGTGCCCAACCACTTCGTCGCACTTTCCGGTTTTTAGACGCATGGCTTCAGCATCCGGATTTTGATAATTACGTCAGGCATGCATGGCTCTCGTATCCAACAACAGGTGGCATGCGCGGTTTCTATGACAAATTATTTGCTCTAAAGAAAGATATTCAGCACTGGAATAAGACTATCTTTGGGAATATTTTCAGCAATTTGAAGGAGGCCGAAAATAATCTAAATATCGCAGAAAATAACTGGGATGCCACTTCTACGGAGGAAGCGCGAGAGGCTTATTATCAAGCTAAGGCACAGTATTTGCTTGCCTCAAAATATGAACTCTTATACTGGAAGCAAAAGGCTCGAGTCAAATGGTTACAAGAGGGGGATGCTAATACCAGATACTTTCACTCTCTTGTCAAAGGTAAGCGTTCACAGCTATGTATTCGTCAGCTTCAAGATTCACAGGAAACATTGTTGACACAACATGAGGAACTTATGAGGGCAGCAGTGGATTTTTATACAAAGTTATTTGCCCCCGTGCCGACCAGCAATCATACTGAAATATTATCCTATATCCCATGTCTAGTCACTGCTGAGGATAATTTAATGCTTACACAGTTGCCATTGGAATCAGAGGTCAAAGCAGCGGTATGGAGTTTGGATCCGTACAGTGCGGCAGGCCCCGATGGATTTACTGGACAATTCTATCGTTCATGTTGGCCGATCATACATTTGGATGTGCTCAAAGCTGTGCAGGAATTTTTCCTTAGGGTTCCTCAGCCGAAGGTTATGGCTAGTGCTTTACTCACTCTCATTCCAAAAGTGCAGTCACCCCAGACATTTGGTGATTTCCGTCCAATTTGTCTTACAAATTTCATCAGCAAAGTTTGCACCCTGTATTATTGCCACTCGTTTGAATCAGCTCTTACCAAAACTAATTTCGCCAGAGCAAACGGGTTTTCTTGCGGGTACTGATATCTCTACTCAAGTTCTTTTGGCTCGTGAAATGGTGCATATGTTGGACAGAGGCGGACCACAGTTATGTCTGAAATTGGATATGATGAAAGCTTTCGATCGGGTTAGTTGGGACTATCTCCAACTGCTTCTAAGCAAGTTTGGGTTTTCTGACTTTTTCATTCGAGTGATTATTAATCACCTAGGTGCTACGAGGATGTCAGTATTAATCAATGGGCAGCCATCACCATATTTCCGTCCTTTCAAAGGCGTTAAACAGGGGGATCCCTTGTCACCGTTATTATTTATATTATCATCTGAGGGTTTTAGTCGGGGATTGAAGACTCTGGTAAGCACGGGCAGGATTCACACCTTTCGGTTGGGCAGAATCCATATGGACATTTCACACTTGGCTTATGCGGATGATCTGCTTATCTTCCTGCAAGGATACTCAACGGAATCTTCGCCGTTTCCATGCGTTTCTCACTACATATGAAACTGCATCGGAACAAAAAGTTAATTTTGGTAAAAGCAGTTTCATTCCATCATCCAATATTACAGCGCGACAATGTCAAAATATAAAGGAATCCTAGGCATGCGCCAAATATCTCTGCCTTTTCGCTATCTTGGTTCTTACCTTCATAAGGGCATCCCTCGGGCTAGGCACTGTTTGTCATTATTGCAGCATGTGGATGACCGATTACAGGGTTGGCATTCTCGCCTCTTATCATTCGCAGGGCGGCTTGTGCTATTACGCTCCGTTATTGCGGCTGCTCCCGCTACATATTACTGGCAGCAGGCGGCATGCCTCAGTCAGTCATTCGCATGCTCGAAAGGAAGATGTCAGCATTCTTTTGGGGAGATAGGCACCATTGGGTCGTATGGAACACTATTACTACTCCGGTTGAAGAAGGTGGATTAGGACTTCGCAGTCTTCGTGAGCTGCAACAGGCATATACATGTCGCATATGGTGGCAATATCAGTGCCATGATACATTATGGAGTCGGTATATGCATCTTAAATATGGAAGACGGGGTGACTATACTCCCAGGCTACCAGATTCCGCAGTTTGGAAATCTATCTGTCGCATTCACCCCCTCTGTTCTTCTCACTCAACTGGATTGGGCACATTTCTATCATGGACGTCCACGCCTTCCGGGGAGTTTTCACTTAAGTCGGCCTATGATATATGTCGGGTTTCGCGCCCAACCTTACTCTCGACAACATTTATTTGGTCTAAACACCACTCTCCCTCTGTTCGGCTTTTGTTGTGGCGTTTTTTTCCATTCAGCCATGCCTTTTGAAGATTACATAGGACAATATCTGGTGGTGCGTCCTACCCAATGACCTTTTTGCAGATCACATTCAGCCACAGTGGACCATATATTCATTTACTGCTCCCGCATTCGATATTTCTGGAGTTTTGTTGCTGCTGAATTACATGGCGTACCACCGACATCTCTGTCTTTGCGGCAATATTTACTATCTTGGTGGTATCGGTCCAATTCTACATCACTTGCGGGGGTTTTGAAGATCGTCGTTCCTGCGATAGTATTATCAAACATTTGGCGTCAATATGCACAGCTCATCTTTGGGGACACAACAATTTTTTCGACAGCGGCATTGCGTAACTCTATTCACTTTGACATACACGTTTGGACGAGGCGTATCCAGGGGACCAAGCTGGCAGCAGGTCCTTCGCTATCTCTCTCCTGGCTCCCTCGGATTCGTACTCCTCGTCTTACGGATTATTCGGTCGGCAAACACCCCCTTCTGGGCGTCTCAAGTTAAATGTGGATGCAGCAGTTGGCCAACATTATGCAGCAGGTGGAGTGATTTTGCGTGATCACGATGGTGGTTGTATTCAGGCCCTTTCTTTTCATCTTCCTTACAGTACACCGTTATATGCAGAGATTCAGGCTACTCTTTTTGGCCTGATTTATTTTCTACCCTTATACCGTTCGCTTATGGTGGAATCAGATTGTGCTCAAATGATAACATGTCTCTGTAAGCCTCGGCAGCCAACAGGAAATTATCATCTTCGGCAACTTCACAATTTGGTTAGTCAGCATCGGCTGGTACTGCTTCATACGTACCGGGAGAATAATATGCCGGCTCATTATCTTGCCCAACATGCAATGATGCATCCTACAACGGGGTTGTATAACAGTCATACCCTTCCTTCCATGGTCAAGGCATCCGTGGCACTGGATCTCACATCGGCGCACTTACGCACAATCTAATGGCTTGCTGTTTTTTCGCATCTTCTGCCCGTGTCCTAACAATCACGGGCAGACCCGGTACGCATACTGCTCATCTCATACACTACTGCTGCATAATTCTTTTGATGATACATATTAATGTTGTCTCAATTCCCATGATCAATGGCTGTTGTCATAACTGTGAGCTCCATTTGGCGTGCGCTTGCAACACTAGCAAACATGCAGTCTTCCACACGGATTGGCGCCGTCCCCTCTTTTCTACCTGCACTACATTTGGTGCGGGCAGGCATGGTTCGTTTTCTTTTCTTTTGCTTTTGCATATCAGGTCGCGATTTCACATTCTTTCTACACTGATGAAGCAAATTTACTTGCCCCATGTATATCGGTCGACAATATGTTTCTCCACTTCACTTGGAGCTGAGAGGAGTCTGTGGTATAGTTTTTTTGATGTCACTGCTTCCCGGGTCTCCCATATGGATTAGCTCTCCTCCAATAACCCTGCCTGCACATCGGATGGTGCAGGCAGGTTGGGTATGTGTTCCTTATACTGGATTGGTTCCTCTGCTTTCTCCTGTATTCTCTATATATTTCACACATGCTTTTACTTGCCTATTGCATGGATGATCAACACGATTTGGATGGCATGGATGATCAACCCAATTTGTATGCCTTACCACTTACACGCGGATGATATCCGGACTGAGCATCACAATGGCACGCAACTATGGCAGCATTACAACATAGTCCAACTCAAGATGGCTCTCCTTTCAACACCAGTGGCATACATCATCTTCGGGCAGCATCACATACAAACTCTTTGTATACTGTCTTGTACAACTTAGGTATCAATGACAGTCGTATAAATATGCACGCTTTTTTCCTTCGCCAAGGTTTTATCCACAAGGGTGGTTTTTCTTGGCAAGGTTTTAATGCGATATATCGTATACGACTGGAGATATCTCATCATTGGCTTTTTGATCCATTTATTCGCGTATTCTGACATTTGTACAATGGTTTTCCTCCGCCAAAAGTGAGGCTTTCTCTTAATAAAAGATCTTTTCTAAAAAAAATATTTTTTTTTTGGAAAAAATATATATTTTATTAAATAGCCTCACTTATGGCGGAGGAGAAAGCCTTATTACAACAATGTGTATGAAGTCATCATATGAAAACAAGTAATAGAGATACATGTGAATAGTGAAAGTGCAACAATATATGATATGTCGCATTAAAACCTTGCCATGTAAAACCACCCTTGTGGATAAAACCATGGCGAAGGAAAAAGCGTGCATATTTATATTGTTGCAAAACTGACACTGTACAATCCCACTTAAAGCGTATAATGAAATATGAAATACTGCAAAAGACGCTAGAGGCAGGAGGCTGATACTCCAAAATATGAAGCTAGTGTTCCCCATTGTTTGATGTGCGAAATGTTGGGAGCGTGAAGTCAGTCAGGATTATTCCTCGAACGTATGATGGTAATGACATCAGTGAGGTGTGGGATGTAAGATTTGTGGCCCGTGATCCTTCTTGAGACAAGAAATGCGCTGCCTGATTTATCTCCCGGGGAGCATAATATATATTAAGCGATGATGCTGCAAAGAATGCCCGAAGACGTGCAAGATCTGGAGCCAACGGAGTCGTAGTGTGGATGAGTGAAAGCAACTGCTGACAATCTACCTCAACGTCAACATTACCGTATCTAGGGAGATAGTATAGGAGAGAAAGTAAAACTGCTTGCGCCTCCACTCGAACCGGATAATCATGTCGTAAGGGAAAAGAGATTGCATGTATAAGAGAGCCTTGTGCATCACGTAAGACTGCGCCACCACCTGCTGTTGTATGACCAACAGAAGCATCCGTATTTAACTTCAACCTTCCTGCTGGCGGCGGGCACCATCGAACAATCCGAAGCCTAGACGAGCGAAGAGGTGGTGATAGCCCAGCACTGATTAATCTTGGGATATTTGACACAATTTGTGTACCAGTTTGAGACTTAGCCCACAAAAACATATCGAGCCGTATACTCTTGAGAAGCATTCTTTGCGACCAAGACCCCTCACCAAACACTATCTCTGCATACATCTTCCAGATATTCCATTTAAGAACACCAATGTAAATGCGCTGCATATGTCCAAGAAATCCCCCTGAAGATTCCAACCATACCGATACAAGAAAGCTGCGCCATCCAGTAGCTTGATACGCACATATATCAAGAAGATCATTAAAGTAAGAGCGAACAGGACTTATCTGAGAGCAGTGGAAAAATAAGTGATCGCAAGTGGCTGACTCCACTCGGCAGAAAGGGCATAGGCTGGGGAGTACTTGAATGAATCGAGCGAGAATATCTGGTAACGGCAGTGCTTTATGCAGAAGCTTCCAAAGGAAAACTTGGATCATCGGATGTTGACGTGGCATCCAGACGATTTGATTAGACAGGCGCTGTGTAGCCATTGTTCGAAATGAATCATACGCATGTCGCATAAGAAATTGGCCCGTGGAAGTAGGCCAAACTGGCACACCATCAGACCATTGGACTAGCGATTGACATTGTAAATTACACACAATACACACACACACACATTTTTTTTAGCCGAAAAAGAAGTTTTATTATCATAAAGCCTCACTTATGGCGGAGGAATACCATAGTACAAAAATTTGAAGTTGCCAAAGACATAGTGGAAATAAAGAAACAAATGATATCCAACCTCCAATCATATATGATATGTCGCATTAAAACCTTGCCAAGTAAAACCACCCTTGTGGATAAAACCTTGGCTAAGGAAAAAGCGTGCATATTTATATGATTGGAAAGAATGGAAAATGTGTTACATAACATGAGATATCGATGTAAGTAGCATATGTCCGTATTCAGTGGAGGAGATGATGACGTGAAGCATTGTTGATAGATCCGAAAGAAGACCGGCTGCAGAGCTAGATTTGTCCCATTTTGCGATCGTAGCAATCCTCCGAAGCAGATATCAAATGAGTGGCTCTCAGAACAGACCCAACGAGAGTCCATGCAAAGCAAAGAAAATAAGCAGATTAATAACCAGGAAGAAACCAACGCATATAAGGAGCATGCTATTTTAACGGAGAAATTACCAGCGTTGCCTGCATCGAAAGACACAGGCAACGACAGAGTAGCAGCAAAAACCAGCAAAAGCAAGATATGGGAATCAGAAAATACCCACGTTGCCTGTGTCATGCAGTGACACAGACAACTAAAGCAGCTAGATTGCAAAATGTATGCCATGATGAACTATGACCGCAGATAAGGTGTAGTGGAATCTGTAAGTAGAGCTGCCTTTATAGTTTTTGGTAATACTCGCAAATCCCGAAAGGATTGAAAACCAACTGAGAGTTGTCCATGTCGTGCCAATAGATGAGCCACTGCATTAACTTGTCGAGGACAGTGAGAGATGGTTCCACCAACCAATCCAAGCAATTTTGAAATCCAAGAATTTGGCTGCTGCTGGACATAATCCACCACTGCACTTGAATCCACATTCAGATCTATATTTACATGTTGCTGTAGAAAATATAGCAAAGCCAATGTTGCAGCTTGTAACTCCACCTGAAATGGTGTTGTGACTAGCAAATAAAAGGATATGGCCCCTTTTAGATTCCCGTTGTGGTCTCGGAGAACCGCTCCACCAGCTGCCTTATACGAACCGAGAGCTGCATCAACATTCAATTTTAAACGACCTGCAGGGGGTGCGAGCCAGCGAACTATCCTGCATCTACGTTGTTGCAGTGGCAGAGATAAAGAGAGCGTCACTAAAGATGGATGCACCTCTGCATGTTTTGTGCCAGACTGAGCAGCGGACCAACAATATATGTCTCTACAAATCCACTCTTGCAGTACATGTAACGACCAGTTACCATTCCCATACACAATGGAGGTATATATGCGCCATATATTCCATAAGATTATACCTGGAGCAACAATCCGCAGACATCCTTTCAACGTAGTAGCTCGTGTAGAGGTCCACCATGCCATCAGATTTGATCGCAATTTCATAACAGAAACCATAGGTCCATCAAGTATAGCCGCATAATGGGACCAAAGTGAATGTATTGGCAGACATTGCAAGAAAAGATGTTCTACATCCGCAGAGGAGGTCAAGCAAAATGGACAACAAGTGGGCCCTTGTATCATGAATCGTCTTAAATTATCCTGTAAAGAGAGAGCTCCATGATATAGTTTCCACAAAAATAGTTTGACTGTCGGTATCTGTAAACGGTGCCAAATAAATGTATGAGAGAACAATTTGGCCCTAGCTGGCCGGAGTACTGCATATGCCGATTTGAGTGTAAAAATGCCAGCATTACTCGGACGCCATAGATAGTTGCCCGGACCCCCATCAACATGCTGTCTGCAATGATCATGCACCCCACAAACTCTTTTCCATCCCGGCGAATCCGTTAGTCTTGGAGGGAAACCCAACCGGCCTCCATATTTAGAATGCATGAACAAAGCCCACAAAGATGTATCCAAATTATAAGACCACCACAACTTCGCTGAATAAGCTTGTGATAAATAGTCAAGATGTCTTAAACCCAAACCACCATCTTCACATGGCTGATACAATGTCTCCCATTTAACCCAGTGATGCTTTGATCCTGCATCTTGTATTCCCCAAAAAAAATTGCACAACCGTCTTCTTATAGCTGTCTTGATACTCTTTGGGAGAGACAGTACGGAAAGCGTATGATTAGGTAGTGATGCAAGGACATGTTTAATCAATACCAGCCGCCCTGCCACAGATAGAAGCTTATTCTGCCAAGAATTAAGTCTGGCATCCATCCGAGCTAATAGGTCCAAACAATGCATAGGTCTTGTATGACCACGAAACAAAAGAACACCTAAATACTTTATTGGTAGGCGAGCAGAGGACATGCCTAACGCCTGTGATATCGCGTTAATGTACCGTGGCTCAGCAGAATCTGATACAATAAAATGACTCTTACTGAAATTTACTCTCTGCCCGGATGCCTTTTGATATAAGTCTAGAAATCGCCGAAAGCAGTGCAACGAAGGTGAAGACCCATTCAGAAAAAGAAGCAAGTTATCTGCATATGCTAAATGCGTTATCAATGGTCGTGCTCTACCAAATGAAAATGGCTTTATTGAGCCATCATGTACCAAGCGGTTTAATCCTCTTGAGAAAGCCTCAGATGCTAATATGAATAAAATGGGAGATAATGGATCCCCTTGTTTTACTCCCCGAGTGGGTTGGAAAAAACCACAGGGCTTGCCATTGATGATGATGGACATATATGTACTACACAAGTGATTGAGAACTAGCCGAATAAAATGAGTATGGAAACCCATACAACCTAGTAACCGTTGTAAGAAATCCCAACTTACACGATCAAAAGCCTTCATCATATCCAATTTGATCATGACATTGCCACCACGTACCTTTTTGTTGAGATTCTGCGTTAATTCTTGTGCAAGAAGAATATGTACAGAAATATCTATGCCTTTCATAAAACCGGCTTGTTCTACTGAGATAATGTCCTGTAGAAACAATCCAAGCCTAGTAGTGAGTATTCGCGTACCAACCTTAGCCATAAAATTTAAGAGACTGATAGGACGAAAATCAGCAAAAGTATGTGGAGATTCTTTTTTCGGGATTAGCGTAAGAAGTGTACTGGCCATTGTGCGTGGTATATGCATCCCTAAGAAGAATTCCTGTACTGCTTTATGAACATCTAAAGAAACAACGTCCCAACAGTGTCTAAAAAAATGGCCATTATAACCGTCCGGCCCTGCTGCACTGTGAGGATCCAATGCCCATACCGCCTTCTTAGTCTCCTCCATAGTAGGCATTGCAATAAGGGAGTCATTCATTTATGTTGTAACCACCGGGGAGACATAATCTAGCAATCTGTCAACTTCCTCAATGTCCTCTACCATAAATAGTTTTGAGTAGTATGAAATAGCTTCTTCTTCAATTGCAGTAGCTGTAGTTAAATGCTCCCCCACAGAAGAATATATAGATGTAATAGACTGCCTTCTCCACCTATCTTTAACCAGATTATGATAGTACTTTGTGTTTGCATCTCCGCTACGTATCCACTTTACTCTTGCCTTTTGCTCCCAATACCGTAATTCTAAGCATGAACCTTTATTAAATTTAGCTTGAGCTAAATGTAATTCTGCACGTAATTCCGGCATCGGATTGGAGAGATATTGTGCATCTAGTCTGTTTACTTTCATCTCCGCCTCATGCAGTGCGTCAAAAACATTCCCGAAGACATGCTTATTCCAATGCTGCAGATCTTTCTTCAACTTCTGAAGTTGATTATACAGCCCCCTCATGCCTCCAGTCATTGGATATTCGCCCCATTTATCTTGAACAAAAGAGAGGAAGTGCTGATGTTCAGTCCAAACATTCAGAAAGCGAAATGATTTTGGTGATTGCGGTGTCACAGCCGCATAATGTAACAATAGTGGAGAATGATCAGACGTTGCTCTAGGTAAATGCTTAATTTTAAGAGTAGTGAAAGCATCATAGATCGTCTGGGTACAAAAAACTCGATCTAGGCGGCGTTTAACCATACCTAATCCTCTGCCACTAGCCCATGTATATGAAGGTCCCTCATAGGGGAGATCAATTAACTCACAATAGCGAACACACTCCCCAAATTCTTCTAGCGATGGCAAGCTTGGTAATGAAGCGCCTATATGTTCAGCAGCAGACAAATAAGTATTGAAATCTCCACCTACAATCCACATTGGGTTTGCATCTGCTTTTATCTCATGCAACTCCACCCAAAGCCTACGACGATCTGTAATAGTGTGCATCCCATACACAGGACTTAAAGAAAAAGTGCTCTGCATTGCATGTACTGAAAACTGTAAATGTGAAGCTTGCTCCCCATGATCCACTTGCAATAATCGTAAGGATGTATTTTGCCAAAAAATCCAAACTTTATCACGGCAAGTCGATATAGAACCTGTGAAAGACAAACGTAGCTGATACCGTACCAATAAATCTACTGCTTGCTTCGGCTCAATTATTACCAAAAATTCAAGTCGATGCTGCCGAATTAATCTTTTAAGACGAACGAATGACGTTCGCAACCCCCTGACATTCCAAAATAGGCCTTTCATAGAGATGGATTGGAAGTGAAGCTTGAGGAGGATCTAGATGTTGAACGCATAATTCGAGTCGTAGGTGGTGGATTGGGCATCTCAGCTTTAGTTCTTCGTGGCTTACGTGGATGAACAATGGTATCAGTTGAGGGATTGTGTTCATCCTGTTCTTCCTCATGTAAAAGCAATCGTCTTGATAGCTGCTCGTCATTCTGTTTTAATTCCTGAATCTCAACAGCTTTTACTGTCGTATCCACAATGGATGGAACAGTCTCTACCGCAATGTCATCAACCATGATGGACTTCAATCGCTGTTCCTTTTGTGCATCCATTAACTCTGTATCCGAGACATTTGTGACCAATGGACCGTCCATAGGGACCTCCAAATTATCATGTGATGAGCCTACTATTGCGATATTTTGAGCGTGTGAAATGTTCTCAATGTCCCTATGAAGAACATCTGAAGGCAACTGAGGCTCTACTAATATATCATTCGTGCTCAAAGGGTCCTTGTCCTGTAGATTAGCTGCGGTAACAGGATCTAGCGGGGGATCCTGCTGATCCATTGTTTCTTGTGGTTGACCAGTGTGTGAGGGGTATTTTTTAGGAGTCCAACGTGTATTACCCTTTGTTGATTTTTTGGGCTGTGTAATCTCTGTGTTCTTATACTGCATAATCTCAGTTGGAACGTCATCAACATGATGCTTAGGACAATGTTTGGCCTCATGCCCTAATATTCGACAATCAGTGCAAAAAAGAGGAACATCCTCATATTCAATGGATGGATAATATTCATGCGATCCCGCTTGTATATGTACTTTTGATGGCAATGCTTTGGATATATCAACCTCCACACACAGTCTTAGGACGGAAGGTCGCAGGCCTTGTAATGTTGCTGAATCCATTCGTAGAGGCTCTCCAATCATGTGTGCAATATCCCATAATGATGCTTTATTATGAAGGAATAATGCTGCTTTATTGTCGACGTCATTGCGGCTCTGCCGCCGCCGTTGACTTCCAGTTCCACAATCATCCCTTTCTTGTCTTGATTTCGATCCTACCTTCACTTTCGCACTTTTTAATACCTAAAGCAGTCATCTTTCTGACCATCTCCAATGTCTTCGACGCCACTGCCTTCCTTCGCTGCAGTGGTGGCAGGCAAAAGCTCTTCTCAACGTATCAATATATCGCCAAAGACAGTATCGCGTTATAAGGGCATTCCAATGATTTCATTTCTTGACTCGGAAATTGATGCCTTTGCTGCTCCGTTTAGGCATTCATTGGTCGGCACTTTCTGGAACGGCCGACCTCCATTAAAGGTGATCCGTGAGGTATTTGAAAAGATTGGGTTTCATCACGATTTGCGCATCACGCTTATAGATCAAACGCATATCCTCCTGAATTTTCGCAATGAAGCAGATTATTTACTATGTTTTTATCGCCGTTCCTGGCACATATCCGGTTGTCACATGCGAATTACGAAATGGACTGTTGATTTTGATCCTGCTGTTGATGTCCCTATAGTCCCGGTTTGGATTGCATTTCCAGGCTTACCGATTCATCTTCATCATCGGGAATCACTGTTCGAAATCGTTCGCACGATAGGCACGCCGATCAAGCTTGATGTTGCAACGGCGGATGGGTTACGGCCGTCGGTTGCACGTGTATGTGTAGAAGTGGATATCTCTCAAGACTTGCCTCAAAAAATATATTTGCAGGCAAAAAATCGAATGATCTTACAATCTGTGGTTTATGAAGATTTGCCTCAATTTTGTACCTCATGCAGAAGACTTGGCCATGCAGTTTCGGATTGTCATCCGCCAGAGAAGGCCCGGGTACCTCCTCCACCGCCGCCTCCACCACCCCGTCCTCGGACACAACGCTGGACGCCTGTTAAACGCAAAGAAGTCAACCCACCCACAACAGATCCACCTTCTCACGCTTCTGTGAATATGCAGCCACAACCGTCAGACGCTCCAGTGCGTGATGGTCCAGTTGGAGACCCACCATCGCAGATAATTGATGATCCACCCCTCGTTGATGACTTGACAGCACCTCAGGATGTTTCGGAAGATTGTGACCTTGGTCACTGTTCTGACAATGAGTTGCCAGAACACGATCAGCAGGCGGAGGTAACCAATGTCCCAGAAGATGTGGTCAGGCGTATGGAGTTGATTCCCATATCACCGGACGACGATGTTTTATTATCTCGACTGCAGGATTCCACTGAGAATGCAGATTTTATTCCAGTTGTTCCTCGTCGTAAGCGTCGTGCAAGAAAAGATCTTCCACCTTTACCACCCTCCACGATCTTAACTCGTAGTGCGTCTCATGCAATTTAGGGAAGTGATATAACTCTTTCTCAATGAATATTTTAATCTGGAATATACGAGGCATGCGTGCCTCCTTGCCTAGATTGCATAACTTGATACGTGAACATCATTTAAATTTAGTGGCTGTGATTGAACCGAAGCACTCACCATCTCACATAGTTCGTTTTGCTATGGATCTTGGCTTTTCAAATCATTTCTCTTCTCAATCAGAACGTATTTGGTTATTTTGGCGTGACACAGATTATCATTTGGTTGGTTCACGGGATCAAAATCAAGTAGTTCACTTCACACTCTTTTTTCGCCATCTTCAACAGCAATTTGTATTTTCGGTGGTTTATGGCAATCATACTATCTCTCTGCGTCGCTCCTTATGGCACTCAATATCCACTTTTTCAGAATCGAATAATATGCCATGGCTTGTTGGAGGCGATTTTAACACTTTTCGTTCTCTAGACGATCATGCAGGCCGTTCTCAACCGTCAATCTCATCCATGCAAGATTTTAATGATTGTATCGAATCATGCTCTCTAATGTCTCCACAGTATCATGGGTCGCGATACACTTGGACTGATGGTAGAGGACTTGGCCGACTCCGTCGCAGGCTAGACTGGTTGTTCTTTAACTCCTCTTTTCAAGATGTTTTCGATGACACACGCCTTTCGCATCTTCCACGAGTCTCTTCAGATCATACACCGTTATTATTTACATGCCGGTTGGGTAATCCAATGGGACGCCGATCGTTCTGGTTTTTAGACTCCTGGTTACTCCATCCTGATTTTCATACTTATATGAGAAATGCATGGACATCTTATCCGACAACTGGAGGTATGTATGGCTTTTATAATAAGTTGTTTCGACTGAGTCGCTCAATAATATACCATCCCTTGTTACAGCGGATGACAACTTGATGCTTACAAAGGTGCCTACTGAAGAGGAAGTCAAGACATCCGTATGGCATTTAGACCCCCATAGCGCAGCAGGCCCGGATGGATTTAACGGTAACTTTTATCGTTCTTGTTGGTCGATTATTCACTCTGATGTGGTTAAGGCAGTGCAGGAGTTTTTTCTTGGTATCCCTCAGCCTACTGTCATGGCTAGTGCTCTAATCACATTGATCCCTACAAAACCATCGCCTGATACATTTAGTGATTTTCGGCCCATCTGTCTCACTAATTTTTTGAGCAAGGTCTGCACAAGAATCATTGCTACTAGACTTAATAATTTACTCCCAACAATAATTTCGCCAGAGCAAACTGGATTTCTTCCGGGCTCCGATATTTCAACACAAGTTCTCATGGCCAGGGAGATGATACATATGTTGGATAAAGGTGGACCTCAGCTATGCTTGAAACTAGATATGATGAAGGCTTTTGACAGAGTAAGCTGGGAATATATAGAGAGGTTACTTCAGACTTTCGGATTCTCAGAGTTTTTCATTCGACTCATTTTGAATCATCTGCGTGCTACAACATTATCAGTTTTAGTTAATGGCCAGCCTTCAGCTTCTTTTCGACCATATAGGGGTGTTAAACAAGGGGATCCTTTATCCCCTCTGCTTTTTATTATTTCATCTGAAGGTTTTAGCAGAGGATTAAAAGCATTAGTAGCATCGAGTGTGCTACAGCCTTTCCGTCTTGGGAGGGTTCCTTTTACTATCACTCACTTAGCCTATGCAGATGATCTCTTGGTGTTCTTACGAGGAACTCAGCGTAATCTTCGACGGTTTCACTCATTCTTAACGCAGTATGAAAATGCCTCTGGTCAAAAGATAAATTTTTAGAAAAGTAGCTTTATATCATCGGCTGCGATTACCTCGCAACAGCGTCGTGACTATGAGTCTATCTCAGGAATGCGAGGTTTGCACCTTCCATTTCGCTATCTTGGGTCTTATTTGCATAAGGGCATCAACCGGGCGAGATATTGTATTTCATTATTACAGCACATAGACGATCGACTCCAAGGTTGGCACTCTAAATTATTATCTTCTGCCGGCCGACTTGTTTTGTTGCGTTCAGTGGTATCTTCCCTGCCTTTACATATTCTCGCAGCAGGAGGCCTGCCTAAATCGGTAATTAACATAATACATCATAAGATGGCCACCTTTTATTGGGGGCGTAGGCATCATTGGGTATCATGGGTATTACAACGCCCCGAGAGGAGGGCGGATTGGGACTTCGTAATCTCTGCGTGTTACAGAAAGCATATCATTGTCGTATTTGGTGGTCATATCAACGCCAGACTACCCTTTGGAGTAAATACATGTATGGCAAATATGGTAAACGCGGGGATTATCTGCCTAGATTACCTGATTCACCCGTGTGGAAACTCATTTGCAGGATTCATCCTACCTGTATTGCGCAAACTGCTGGTCAGGCAGAACATCTTACATGGACTCCAATGTTGACAGGAGAGTTCTCTCTACGTAGTGCATATGATATATGTCGATCTCCCAGTCCAACACTCCTTTCTGCAAAATTTATTTGGTTCAAGCATCATTCGCCTACCACTCAGATATTTCTATGGCGCATATTTCATTCGGCGTTACCGTTTGAAGACTATGCTTGTAAGTTTTTCGCAGCATGTCCTACCCAATGCCCATTTTGTAAGCAAGAGTCAGCTTCGGTAGTTCATATATTTTTAAGCTGTTTGGGCATACGATCGATATGGAGGTATTTTGCCAGCGAGTTACACTGTCCTCTCCCAACATCCTTGGGACTCCGTCAATATTTACTTTCTTGGTGGTATCTCTCAACCTTTTCGTCTTTCCATGGTGTGTTACGCATTATTATCCCAGCAATCATCACTTATAATGTGTGGCGTGCTTATGCATCTCTGGTATACGGTGTACCATCCACTTTCTCGGTTTCATCCTTAAGGTTCGCCATACAGTACGATATCACGATGTGGTGTAAATCAATAGGTGGATCTAAATTGTTGACTGGTCTGCGTCAGTCCTTTCATTGGCTTCCCCCGCTTCAGAGCCCAGGTACAATTCTAGTGCGCTGGAGGTTACCACCATCTGGTCGGTTCAAATTAAATACAGATGCTGTGGTTGGAAGACACTATAGTGCAGGTGGTGCTATATTACGAGACCATGCTGGTATATGTGTGGGAGCAATTTCTTTTCGATTACCGCCATGTTCTCCTATTCACGCAGAGATACAGGCTGCGGTTTTTGGTTTATTGTACTTTCTGCCTCTATATCGATCGATTATTTTGGAATCGGATTGTGCGTTGCTCATCTCACGGTTGTCACACCCTCAATTGGTTCATGGAAACTATTGCCTCCGGTTGCTGCGCACGTTAGTGCGTCTGCATCATCTGGACTACCATCACATTTATCGTGAAGCAAACATGGCGGCACACTATCTGGCGCAGAATGCTATGTTACACCCATGCACTCAAGTCTACAACTCTCGCTCTCTTCCGCCATTAGTGCGTAGTTCTGTCTCCTTGGATCTTTCTTCAGTGCATTTGCGGGTTCCTTGAGATATATAAGTCTTCCATATGGATTGGCACACACTGCTTTTTCCTGCCTGCACCTTTCAGGGTTCAGGCAGGTTGGGGCATTGGATCCATAAGACTAAAGTGTATGCCTCTTATTCATCGCCATTTGGGTGGTTCGCTACATCGGCGTTCAACTTGCTGGGATTATGGATATATCATCTTCAGGTCCTCCAAAGGGATTGGCAACCTCTCACTATCTCTGCCTGTCCTCTAGTCGGGGCAGGCGGACCTGGTATGATATACACTCGTTCTGTCACAAACCATCCTCTATGTTTTGCCTGTCGGCATTACTCAGCGTGTTCAATCTTTACTGCATGGAATGACATACTACTATTCTTTGCTGGCTGCGGTGACGATACCTATCATTATGCGGAGACGAGGGACTCCGCTATCCAAGCGCAAATTCCTCTACTGTTGCATGTCTTCCAAAAGGATTGGCATCGATTCACTACTTCTGTCGGTACCTTATTGGGTGCTGGCAGACCTGGTATGATCCTCATTCCATTTACCTTCACATTTTCAACAAGTCTTCTGTATTGCTCTTACTCAGTCATACACTTATGTTGTGCATGGACGGGATCCCGTTTCTCCTTGGCATCCAATGTCATCAACGGCGGTGCTACTTTCGACGGAACGAGGGCACACCAACTGTGGATCACATCATGGCTTACTTTAATTTTGCAATTTGTGATGTCGTTTCGGATTGTACATTCTTTTATTTTACCCGGTAGCGCCTATCAATATTCCATCTATATAAATATGTACGCTTTTCCCTTCGTCAAGGTTTTATCCACAATGGTGGTTTTTCTTGGCAAGGTTTTAATGCGGCATATCATATATATTTGGATGTTGGTAATCACATACGGCTACTATCATCATAGTTTCTGTTTTGTAATAAGGTTTTCCTCCGCCAGAAGTGAGGGATAATGCTAATAAAATTTTCCTTTTGAGAATATATATATATATATATATATATATATATATATATATATATATATATATATATATAGATATATATATATATGCCTAGATCCGTACATATACATATAGTTTTGTACACCGATATGTATACCCGCCTCTTATTCATAATCTGTCCATATCTTAGATCTTGTTGTTGCACCTTAAAATCTACACATAGATGACCCTCTTTGGGATAAATATAGGCTTAGGTCTTTGAAATTCATGATGTATCAATGAGATACCCGGAGTCGCATACTCTTCTATACAATCTTTTAAGTAGACTTTTCATCGCATTGTGACCCCTCAAGCTATTTGTTACATGGCAGTCCTCCCTTTATACTACACACGCACGCATTTTTTTTTTTTTAGACCCAAAGTCTTGCAACTTCTACTAGCAAACCCTTCGGCTGTGAATGGGTACAGTTCACCAATATAATGGATACACGACACAAGCTGAGAAGCAATATTAACGTTATATTGACCTGATCGTTGTCTTTCTTAAGGTACACAAGTTTTACTGAATATATTTGATTTCTCAGAGTGAAGGAAAAGAAGAACCAAGAATTGATGAGTGATTTCTTCCCAAGTTGCGGCCTCGAAGACACTCCAGCCCCATAACTTGTGAGTGATCCACAAAAAGGTTAACCTTTGGACCATACTGTTTAACGAACCACTCGGAGGTCCTTGGATTTGATGCTTCAAACATTGTTTTCTGAAGTCCCAGACGACCGACCTTGGCGATTATATCTGCTCTAAGAGAATCAGCCTGTCGGCAAACATCATCAGCGTCTATCATTATCATGTCTGCCCCAGCTTCCAAGCACCTTTCAGCCCTTCTTATCAAAAGATCCACATCCTCAATAAATTCGGGGTTTTTATGTGCAGGTGGCATGTAAGCCCCAAATGCTCTATCTCTGTCAACAGGCACATCGGACTTCTCAAACTTTACTGAAAATTGTGGCTTAGCTTTGAGACCACTGCTTTTAATCAAACGCATATATCTTAAGAGGGTATCTTCAGAAACTCCAAGTGATCCAGCATTGAGCTCAATTGTGTCAAATCCCAACTGTTTACACTCTTCAATATATTCTTTGAAACCAGATGGCCCTCTGCGAAGCAAATATTCAGCCCAGTCACCTGTGCTAACATATACATTATGATCATGGGCCAATCTAGTGACTCCTTTGATGTAGTCCTTGGGTAACAGACTCTTAGAGCCACCTGTGAATTTTAAACCATCTATAAATTGCCCCATGGAATCAAAGATGTCCTCCGGGAGGTTTTGAGAGAAAAGGGAGTGATGAGGACCCATCATTTCTGTAACGCCATATATTCTTGGCTTCTCAGGGCGATCCTCATCCTCATAGAAATTTTTCCATCCGCCAACCGGCATTTTTTCAGTCACCACCTTATCGCTGACACACAATTACGCAATGGAAGTGGAATAAGGTGAGTCCGAAGAATTAGACTCCGGAGACCACTACACACGCACACATATTCTTATATATATGTGTGTGTGTATATATATATCACAATGCTCACACAAACGTGTCATGTGACCAATCCTCCGCCAAGTTAACCCGTTAGACCTTAAGAATTTCTCTAATTAAGGCTAAAGTTCCCTTGGCCTTACCTAAAAATGGTACCCAACGGCCATATTGGGGATGGATGAAGAGAGTTCTTACTTTATTAAGAGCTTAATTAGGTCCTTCTTCTGGAGTTTGTAAAAGGAACCTTATCCTTAGAACCCTTTAGCCGAAAGCATTAGTGGGTATGTAATTCAATTGAATCTTACCCATGCCCCCATTTCCTTTTCTTTATATACTAGGTACGTGTTCATAGATTAACATAGGTTTTTCCCTCATGCACATTTCCTATGGACCATATTCCATTAAACCCCTTATCATTGGTTGGTCCATCCCGTGGTATATATATGTGTATCCGGATGTATGTCCGTACCTTATGTATGTGGCGCCCAACTTCTCATTTAAAGTTGCCAAGAAAATACTTCTTTTATTAGTCCTCAATTCTTAGGTCAACAACTTAACACTCATATGTACATTTCTAATTAGCCCTCTTGCTTCATGTTTTACGCTTTGGGGGGTATGCCAATTCTCTTAAATCTTAAACAATCAGAGATAAAGCCGATGATATCTTCCTTTCGAGGTCTCATTCTCTTGCCTTGCTTCACCCTAACCCTAGCTGCCGTACTAATTTTAGGCGGGGTACAACAATTATATAGGTAAATTGATTATGTAGAGCCATATTAAGTTGTGATTATGTAAAACGCAAGTTTCGAGGACGAAACTTTTTGTAAAGAGGGTAGATTGTTACGCCCTTGAATTTTTTTTTTAAAAAATTTATTTGTTAAAATATAAAAAAATTACAACAGCAGTTATTAGGGGGAAAATAACCCCCAACCTAAAATCTCGCCTGTAATGCCCAAATCACTCCCCCACTTTCCCAGTCAGCCTTATCCCCTTAAGAAATAAAAAAAATGTTTTAGTCTTTCCATTAAATTCCCTCCATATTCTGTCTTCAACGGAAAAAAAGGCAAGGAGAAGATTTAACCCCACAAAGCCCTCTGCCGCACAACACTGGCGAAAAAGAAAAATTGTCTCAAACCCCCAACTGCCGAGGCCGTTGCTTGGAGGAAAAAAAGATAATTGTTTGCAACCCAACTTGAATTCATTCACAGTATAATATAGAGGATTACAGGTAAGTAACCCTACTATATTTGCTATGTTTTTACAAAAATTATATAATTATACTTTCGGTTATCATTTTGGAGCATGCATTCGTATTTGTGTTTGGATAAATGATTATGTATTAGTATGTGTTCAAATGCGTGTGTACTGCGTGCATATGAATATAAGCGATGTTGATGTAATATATATGCATGTAGAAGATATATTATAATTACGGAAACATACATGCATGCTTGAATGTACATAATTTGTGTATGTGGTGACATGAAATGACACAAGTGGGTAAACTCAATTTTTCTCAAATCTCGGTAGTAATGTGAGTTCAGTAGCCGGTGTGGTACGTAGTTAAATTTTGATGATATTTCATCATATATATATATATATATGTATATATATATATATGTATGTATATATATATATATGTATATATATATATGTATATATGTATATATATATGTATATATATATATGTCATAGGCATGAATTGATTGTATGTATGTAGAAATGGTACAAATTGATTATTTTAAATATATACTCAAATTGGCAGAAATTATTTTGTAATCGGTGTGGTATTCCTTTGGTTTAAAATTTGATACCTTGCATTATAAATTGAAGTACCGTGAATGCATGTTAATGCTAAAAAAATATATATGAAATGGATATACACACTGCTGTGAGTAAGTGGTATGTGTATTTTGAAAATTTGAAAGGGTTGTTTTGTCTAAAGATGTGCAAATTGGTGCTTCATATTTTATAGTATACATATCTATATTTATATACTGTTTTGCAATCAATTAATATTATAAGTAGAATTTCAGTAAATGTTTGAAGTAAAATTTTAGTGAATAAGAATATTGTTTTCAGCAGGAAGAGGTGCATGTGGGAATTTATTATATTACAACACTTCCATATACAAATAAATGTTACATGGGTTTCAGTAATCTTTTTTTGTTAAAATAAAAATTTTAAAAATTGGTTTTAATATATAATTGGAAATATAAAGAGTCTTATTTCGGTGAATATACATAATTGCTTATGAAAATTGATTTTGTGGGCAGGATTTTAACTTTAATTAATATTTTCGGTTGGGTTTTTGGTATTTTGGTAATTTTGGAGATGCGTGTATGTATATGCATGTATACGCATATGTATGAGCGTGTGCATATATGTGTTTATACGTACATGTGAGTGGTGGTTATTAGGACATTATCGTAATCTGATATGTGATCGTAATTGTTATTTGTGTAATCGTATTGGATGTGATTAGAAATTGATGGCGTTTGACTTGATCGAAATTGATTGTTTGGAAAATATTTGAAACTTCATGCATTTGAAATCGTATTTGGAAAAAAACCGTGTCGATATTTGAAAATCGTTTTGAAATCGTGCATTGCATATTTTGGAAAAATTCACCCTTACATGAGAAATATATCGCTAAGCTAGATTGATTCCGAACAAACGGGCCGTCCGAGCATATTGACTATTTTGGTATATAGAGCGCTCGGGCACATTTGACCGCCAAGCAGGCCGTCCGAGCATATTGGCTATTTTGGTATATTGAGCGCTCGGACATATTTGACCGTCAATTAAACCGTCCAGACACATTTGACTATTTTGATAGGCCGCCTGTGACACATTTGACCAATTGGGGGATGAATTTGTAAGTCTTGCGATATAAGTCAATTGTAAGGAAAGTGACATGACCTTTGCATTGAAAATCGATTAGATATTTGGATATTGATATTTGGACATTTGGTACTTGGACCGGTTTGAAACCGGATATCATATTTGGATTTGGACATTTGATCGAATCATTTTTTAATCAAACATCGCATTTAGTTTTGGAACTTGGAAACTTAGGAACTTTGTTATCGAACGTTGCATCGCATCGATTTGGAAATTGCATCATTGGTTTTGACTTGTACTAACCTTTGATTGACAATCGTTTGGTTGGACTTGGTTATTGGTCTATTCGTTGACTTTGTTGCTTGATTGTTATATGGGCATGATAGTTAATTTATTTGCGAATGAGAAGCATGCTATTTTATTATATTGTTATCTATTTGATTATACTTACTTCTCCGTGCATGATCCCATGGTAAGTATAGTGAGGTTACTTGTTGGGCGACTTGTCGCTCATACCACCCTACCCCAATTTTTTTCCAGATGATCATGAGTTCGAGTGGGCTTACGTAGAGGACAACTTGGACGGAGAGATAGTTGATCGTGGCTACTGATGATATCGAGGAGTTAGAGACATTTGGATTTTCAGTTTGAGACAGTTGAGATTTAGTATTTATTCATTTTAATTATTCCGATATTGTAATAGTTTTGGCCTAGACCTTTGATATTCATTCATGATATTGATGATTTCGAGGATTTATTTCGACTTCTGCTGATGTGTATTTGTATCGATTTCAACGCATTGTATTTTCCTTTGTGAAATACGGCGGGTGAGTCGTTCCGAGTACTAGGGCTCGTGACGGGTCGCTATAGAATTGGAGACCTCCCAGTTCATGTCCCTGCCTTTAAACACTGGACCAACAGCACCTTCTGGTTAGAGAAGGGGGCAGCTTTCTTATATACAAACAAAAACAGCACTTTTCCACCAGAATTTTATTCCGGTGGAAAAAAAACTTTTTACCAAATTTTTTTTCAATCATGAACAGATTAACAAAAATGATTCGATTAGACCTTCTCTGATACCACTTGCTGGCTTTATTTAATAAATCTCCAAATAACGACCATTTAATCAAATTACTGGACAAAGTAACAAAAAGGCGGAATTTTACCTTGCTCCATTTTTGATGTTGATCTGTCCACCACGTATGCTCCCGCTGCTTGATCAATCTGGCGTGATCTAAGGATTCACGACCTCCCACCAATTGTTGATGCACCTATTGAACGGATTCAACAATTCACTACTTTACCCGATGGAGAGGCTGGACAGTGTGAGCTTTATATAAAAAATATTGGCACACCCTCCCTTACACCCTCTGTGGCTGACGGTTTGTGTATGTCTGTATGAGGAGGTGAAACCTCCTCCTTTATGCAAAGGGATAATAGGGAGAATCCTGATGGGGATAGAATTCAGAGTTGTGTCTGAAACCAAAACCTCTTCCTTTATAGATGAGAGTTTTTCTCATCTCAAACACCTGAGGATATACTTGATGTTATCGAGTGATCTTTATCCACTATTAAATATTATGTAACAACATTTATCTACTAGCTAACGTGGGTTGTTTCTGAAGGATATGCTACTTAGTCTGATTGTACATGTTCTTTTCTTCTCTTGGTTATTGCACACTTTTGGTTCCAACCACATTGATTTGGGTATTTTTTTCTAAAGCAATGTCCCAACCCAAGTACCAACTAAGCTATGCTCGATCTGCGTGTTTTTTCAGTTCATGTATAGGGCATAAATGGGGCCTGATCACTCCGTGCATTTGCGTGGACGTACTCCACTAGTATCGACACCGTTTTACATTAAAGTTAATAAAACGAACATAAGTAACACATCTTTATGAATAAATAGACAACTTCATAAATAATTTTGTACATTCAGCTGTGGAATTTATCTTCAGCAGTTTGTGAGTTCAGAACTTTTTTGGTCCATTTTCTGTATTTCTCTTTTTTCCACTTCCATGTTCCAAGTACAAAAAAGGGATAGGAAAATAAAATAAATCAAAAAACTTTTTTTTTCATATTAGATAGAAAGATGGGATAAGAAAATAGGACATGAAATTTCAACCATAGTTTGAATGAGAATACCAGTTTTTTCTTGTAAGTGTATTTCCTCAGTTCTGTTGGCGGAATGATTCGGCTCCTACAAGCGAAAGCAAATCCTTACCATGATATGTAGATCAAAAAGTTGATGCGTTTGAAGGTATCAACTCTAACTGGATCTATTCATTTGATGTGTTTAAAGATACCAACTCTAACTTGATCTATTTATTTGATGAGTTTCTGTTATTAGAAAAGAACCCGCTGGTCTGTTAGTTATATTCAGATTCACTTGTAAGTCTATAGAATTCAAATATTTCAGGTTCACGAATCATATGTTTTACAATTTTATTATTGATTAAATTAGTTTTTCTAGGTTTAGGGTCAATTATAGGTTAATATGAACACGAAGTGTGATGTCGCAAGTCGTTTTTGAATTCTGAATCGAACCTATAAAGGTTAAAGTCAAACAAGTAAGAAACCTACACATGTGAAAAATGAAAACAGATTTGTGTCATTTGAGATTGCCAGTCTTGTACTTCAGATCAATAACTCATTATTTGTCGTTTATTATGTGTATACATATAGAGTCGGGGTTTTGTTGAAGCGAACTCTCTATCTTTTGAGATGGAGGTATTGTTTGCCTGCCTCTCACCCTCTCAAGAACCTAGCAATAATTTTTGATGTTGTTGGAGGTATGTCTTGTTGCTGTACTTCAGAGCAATAACATATTTTTGTTTTTCTTTTTGTTCACCACAAAAAAAAGGCATATAGCGACAGACAAAAATCGTCGCCATTTCGTTGCTACAGGCATATAGCGACAAAATCACGACGAAAACAGTAGGTCGTAATACGGCTTGTCGCAAAGCGATTCTTCACCCGCAATAACATATTTTTGTTTTTCTTTTTGTTCACCACAAAAAAAAAAAGGCATATAGCGACAGACAAAAATCGTCGCCATTTCGTCGCTACAGGCATATAGGGATGAAATCGCGACGAAAACAGTAGGTCGTAATACGGCTTGTCGCAAAGCGATTCTCGTCGGTGAAGCGTCGCTATATTGGGACGGAAAAAACCTCGTCGGTGTTTCGTCGCAAAATCTATCAGGTCTGCGACCTGTTATTGCCGTCGTTTTTTCGTCGGTGTATTTTTTTCGTCGCTATTTTATAATTTTTTATTTTTTTATTTCCGTTTTGCGACATCTTATTTCGTCGCAGATTTTCGTCGGTATATCTTTTGTCGTCGCTATTTTTAAATTTTTGATTTTTTTATTTCCGGTCTGCGACATTTCGGTTTCGTCGCAGGTTCGTCGCTATTTTTTAATTTAATATTAAATATTAAATATTTTTAATTTATTAATAATATCAATATATTACTAATTAAATAATTTTTTATTATTTAATTTTTATAATATATTTTATTTTGTATATTAAATCATTTGTACGAATATTATACAGAAATACAGTACTTGCGTATTGAAGTTCGTATAATTAAACAAAACAAACGAAATAGAATCCGTATAAATGTCAGATAAAATATAAAAGTACAAAGAATATGTCAATACAATAAATGAAATAAACTGTACGAAAAATCAAAAAATGAAATACTATGCAGAGGAAGATGGAGGGGGATCATGCGGAGAAGAGTGACCATCAGGAGGGCGAGGCTGAGGCTGCGAGGAGCTGGAAATGAAATAGATGATGAGATGCGATAGCTGCGAGATTTGCTGGTTCGTCGCCTGCTGCACCTGCATCGTCTGCTACTGCGCATGCTCAACCGCCTGCTGAAGCGCCTGCTGAACCGACTGCTGCAGCGCCTGCTGGGTCTGAGTCAGCTGCGACTGCAGTGCCTGTACACTCTCCTCATGCTGCGCCCTGATGGTCTCCATCACACGCTGCAGCGCCGCATGATCTGATTTCAGGCGTGAAATATCCTCTGGCGTCGCAGAAGGCGCGGAGGGGCTGGCCTCAAAGCAAGCACCTGGATGCAGAACTTCGGGAAAGAATCGCGGCGCTGCTGATCCAACACCGTACACCTCCCTCTTCTTCTTATTCTGAGGGCCGATGGTCCGAACCGCATCCCAATAAGCACGGTTCTTGTCGGCCTCTTCTCCCCTATGTGCGAGTAATCTGTTGTACTCGTCCTGAAATGAGAATAAGAATTGTTAGGGTTTAGAAATAAAACAAACTAAGGAAAAAACAAATGATATCGTAGTCTACTTACACTGATGTCGCGGGCCTTCGTCTTGATCCAGTCCTCCGTCCCGTCGGAGACTTTCTTCCGATGCGTCTTGTAGAAGAGATCGTAGGAGGCTGGCCACTCCCCCGTCTCCTCGTGCTGAAAGAATGAAATAAAATATGTTAGTGAAATCCAGAATTTTAAAAATTTCGGTATGACCTATTCGTTTATCAGAGGTATCCCGGCCTTAAAGGCCTCTCCCAAGTCAAATCAAAAATAAAAAGAAAAAGGCAAATGAATACATATACTACTTAAATTAACCATATACGAATACCAGAAAAACAACAGCGCAACATAAGAAATCAATGAATATAAATAATCCACTAAAGTCAATGAATGTAAATAATCCACTTAAGTCAATGAATCTAAATAATCCAATGAAATCAATGAATCTAAATAATCCAATATTAAAATGCTTACCACAGAACGCATCGTGGTGGCGTGGGAAACCGAACCACCTGAGTGTGTGGCAGGTGTCGGGCCCTGTAGATTGCCGCTGCACCGGTTCACCGCGTTCCGGGCGCTGCGGGCTTGGGTAGCAGGGTCCGTCCACCCTTCTATCCACCCCGCCCAGGTGGCCTCGGATACGTAGGCAGGCCTGGCAGAAGTGGGGTCACCCTCCCACTTGGTCTTGTGCGAGTTGACGAAGTCCCTGTAGCGTTTGGCGGCCCTCTGTCGCCAGGCCTGCTCCACGTCGTGGGCGATGTCGGCTGGCCAGCTGTACACCTTCTGCAATTATTATACGGAGGAAAAATAAAAATGTGGTTAGAAAAGTAATGATCGATTACGCATCAAAAAGTGAAATTCATCAAATTTGAATACCTGAAACTCATCCCAGTAGAACCTACGTGTCTGCAGGGTGACACGGGACCAGGCATATCCAGCTGGGTCCTGCCTCAGGTGGAAGGACCGAGTGATGCAACCGGAAATCTGGCCCGAGTCTGGTGCAAACCTGAAAGAGGTGAAGTTGTTAGGAAAAAATAACGCGTGAAATATATCTGAAAACGTGTTAAATAAATTAATCATTACTTACGTATGGGTATCATGTGACCAAGGGAGGGCACGACGCCCTGGTATGATACCCTCGTCCGATGCCGCATCAGACGCCGGATGAGGTGCTGAACCGGTGGGTGTGGGTGGCGTCGTATATCTGGGGTGTGCGGACCTATCGGCAGACCCTAAAAGGTCTGCGTCCGCAGCCAGAGCGGCGGTCGAAACCGAACCAAGCAGCTCATGCTGAGAAAGGAACATATTAAACTCTCCTGAGAGGGCCTGTGTAGCTGGTGGGTAGGTGGATCGAGTCGGTAAACCCTCACTAGCCATCAGATCTGCAAGGGTGAAAAATTTAAAAGGCACATTCAACAAGTTTAGGGTTGGTTGGCCAGACAAATAAGATATCCAAAAAATGACAAGTGTTTACATACATTTAATGCAAGATATTAATAATTTTGAAAATTTCGGCATGACCTATTCATTTATTGGAGGTTTTCCGGCCTTAATGGCCTCTCCAAAGACAAATCCAAATCCAACAACATGACATGATTAACCAAACTACATAATCAAACTTCATCATCAAATTACACTTCAGAGTATACATCACTTGAACTTGATACTTAGCATAAATATGCATCACCTCTAAACAAATTACACTTCAAAATATACATCACCTCTACATCCTTATGATACATAACTTGTAACATGAATTATACATAAAAATAGTAAATTAAAGAGACACTTCAAATTACCGCCATAGCCACCCCCGCACCGCCAACAACCACTCCCGCCCTACTGCCCACCCCGCTCCGTTCACCACTCCAACCACCCCAACCCCCCCCAACCTGCACCATCCAGCCGAACCCGCCCCACCCGGACCCCACCCACAGCCACCCAGCCCCACCCACAGCCACCCCGCCCCACCTGGCCCCACGCACAGCCACCCAGCCCCACTTGTTGGACCGTGCACCTGCAATAAACACCACTAGAGGGGGGTGAATAGTGGTTAGCGGAAATTACACTACAACCCTTTGTTAAAATCCCCTTTGAAAACAGAATCTGAAACCACCTCAGATTCAGAACCCGTTTTTCGAAAATTCACAAATAATTGCACACAACTTTCCAGAATGTAACTTCAATGAGTTAACAAGACTCTATCCAAAAATCAGACAAAAATAAGATCGTTTGACCCTTCAAATAAATAAAAAGCTTCAGATGGTCAATCTGGACAGAATTGGACAGAATGTTGCTGATTTTGCAAAACGTGTTTCTCTTTGAATACTCAACCAAAAAGGTTGATCTTTATATCAAAACATTCCTTAGGATGTGTAGATGAAGTTTCAAAAAGGCCCTGACCTTAACCAACTCTTGAAAAATACAGAATTTAAGTTTTCTCAAAACTGGTCAGATTGCAGCCAGATTGGAGCAGTTATCTTGCAAAGACTGAAAGACTAACTTTCCCTTGCTCAAATCAAGTGATTCTTGTTGCAAATGAAATCTAACAGTCTGAAGTATAACTCCACCAAAAATCACGAATTTTGAAAATGTTTAGCTATTTTTTCAAATTGTGAGAAGTGGTGTGAAAACTGCAGTCAAAAACGGGCAGAAAATAGAAATAAAGAAACAAGAGAAGAACGCCGAGATCTTATCCTGGTTCAGTCAATGTGACCTACTCCAGTCCCAAGGAACACCTTTCCTTGGATTTCACTATGGTATGAACCAAATTACAGCAAGAACCAAGCTTGATCCTTGGGTTAAACACCAACCCTATTCAAGACTTGGATGAACACCTTTATGCAACTCTTGGTTGCAACACCTCTATCACCTATTGATGTAGCCTTATAGATTTGGCTAATCAATCTTACAAATAAGACACAAGAAGGTGTGTATAGTGTAGCTGGACAACAACTAGAAATGGAACACCTTAGCTACACAAAGTATGAACGAAAATATGAGAAGAGAATAGCAAGACAACAATCTTCAATTTTTGCTTTCAAGTGTGTGTCTTCTCTTCTTCACCTTGCCTTCTATTTATAGAGTGAATTGATGGCATATTCCCTCCAACTTTTAGACCATGTGATGGCTGAGAATTTTGAATTAAAACACCTCCATAATCATCTCCAACAACCTTGCCTCCATTAACTTCAAATTTGAAATTTCAAGTTGGCAACTTTTGCCAACTAGCTTGCTTTTGGTTTGTCTTCTTGTCTCCAACTCATAAAATGAGAAAAACATCATCTCCACCTGTATAATCACGTTTTGGAGGCTGTGTATATGTATACCAACTCAGATTTTTGAGGAGAAATCAACAAATAATAGTTGACAAGGTTATGTCAACATATAATATCAAAATTGACATTTCTTCTTGACATATTGTGACGAATCTTGCACCAAGGACACCTTGTAATCTCTGAAAGATGATGATTAAGAACCTCCAATAACATATATATAAGAGTCTTCAAGAGAAAATAGAACGTGACATCGAATACCGTCACATATCCCGCCACCGTCGATAAAATCATCAAATGAGAGAATAAAATAGAAAACCACCAAATAATCTTCAAGAATATATTAAATGAACTCCAGAATAAATATAATAAGATACTCAAGAGATTCCTTGAGTAAAAATACCGAGACTGTCTTTGGGGGTAAAATGACCAAAATGCCCCTAGTGAGATAAAACTCCAGAAATGACCCTGATGGTCAGAAATAATTACAATACCACCTTTGTCATGATAACCAAGATAATAATATGCACTTGAAATATTTTTCACCATATGATGTTCCTACAAAACTTAAAATACCAATTTTGCCCTTTTTGGTAAGTTGTAGAAACTTCCAAGGCACGTTAGTCTCAAGACAATAATAATCACCAAAAACACATAATAAGCACATAATGAGCATGTATAAATCATGTACAAATGAAAACAACCATTTTATCACATTTTAGAAAATTATTTCTAAAAACTCTAGATATCGATCGATCGAAGTGCCTCAGCTTCATAGATCGATGTCTCACATAAAGGTTCAGGTTTTGTCTCTGACCTACATCGATCGATCGAAGTGAGAGTTCGATATACATCGATCGATTGATGTGTCTTAGGTTTAGAGATCGATGTCTCACAGAAAGGTCTTAAACTTATCTGCCTTACATAGATCGATCGATGTGAACTTGTTCAGCTTTTAATCACATATAACACCATGTGTGACATTTTTAAGTATTCATCACTTAAAATCATGACTTTGAAAATTATCCAAACATATTTCTCAACATTCTCCCCCCTTTTGGATGATTTTCAAAATAACCTAACATGATTTTAATGTCACAACTTATAACTAAAAGTTTAACCAAATGTTTAACCAAATATTTTCAACTTTGTTTTCAACGTTTAAATAGTATGCTGCTCCCCCTCAACTCATACTCTCCCCCTTAAGCTATGCTCCAAAATTTATACCAATAAAAACTTAGCATATGATTCATCATGACTTACCAACTAAAACATGACTTACCAACTAAAATCATGTTCTTATTCTATCTCCCCCTTTATTTTGCAAATCATGCAAAAGATAGAACTATACAATGGTATCGTAAGTCATCATTCCTAATTTAGCTCGTAAGTTTTCAAAAGTGGCTTGATTAAGGGGTTTGGTGAAGATATCAGCGATTTGATGATCAGTTCTTATATGGTTTATCACTATGTCCTCATTTTGAACATGATCGCGAAGAAAGTGGTATCGCACCTCAATGTGTTTGGCCTTAGAATGAAGTACCGGATTCCGGGAAAGATTGATTGCACTTGTGCTATCGCAGAAAATTGGAATCTTATTCATTTTAATGCCAAAATCACTAAGTTGCTGTTTAAGCCAAAGTATTTGGGTAGTACACAAACTCAAAGCAATATACTCGGCTTCAGTGGTAGAAAGAGCTACACTAGCTTGCTTTTTAGAAAACCAAGAGATCAAATTGGTTCCTATAAATTGACATGTACCGCTAGTGGATTTTCTATCTAACCTGCAACCACCATAATCAGCATCACTATATGCGTGTAATTCCAACTTAGCGTTTCTATCATACCACAATCCTAAGTGAGGTGTATGCTTAAGATATCTAAAGATCTTTTTCACTGCATTGTAATGTGATACCTTAGGACAAGATTGAAACCTAGCACACATACACACACTAAACATAATATCAGGTCTTGATGCAGTTAAGTATAACAATGAGTCAATCATAGACCTATAAAGTGTGTCATCAAAAGGTTTACCGTTTTCATCCTTATCAAGTTTGGTACCAACACTCATAGGGGTAGTTGTAGGTTTCAACTCTTCAAAGCCAAACTTCTTAATCATATCATTGACATACTTAAGTTGGCTAATGTGAATTCCTTGAGGGGTTTGTTTGATTTGAAGTCCTAAGAAATAATTCAACTCTCCTACCATTGACATTTCAAACTTTGACTTCATACATTCTTCGAAGTCTTTTACTAAAGTAGGGTTGGTTGAACCAAAGATTATATCATCTACGTATATTTGAACTATTAACAAAGCATTACCTTTTCTTCTTAGGAATAATGTGTTGTCGATAGTCCCCTTTTGATAATTATTTGCAATAAGAAAGTTTGCAGATCTATCATACCAAGCTCTTGGAGCTTGTTTTAAACCATATAGAGCTTTCTTAAGCTTATAAACATGGTTCGGATTCTTTGGATCTTCGAATCCAGGAGGTTGTTTTACAAACACTTCTTCTTGGATGTATCCATTCAAGAACGCACTCTTGACATCCATTTGGAAGAGCTTAATTTTGCTTATACTTGCAATCGCAAGTAATAATCTAATTGCTTCTAGTCGTGCAACGGGTGCAAATGTTTCTTCATAATCTATTCCTTCTTGTTGATTATAACCTTGTGCGACTAGTCTAGCCTTATTCCTTGTAATATTTCCTTGTTCATCCATTTTATTCCTAAAAACCCATTTAGTTCCTATGATAGACTTGTCTTGAGGTTTAGGTACTAAGTCCCACACGTTGTTCCTTGTGAATTGATTTAATTCCTCATGCATAGCATCTATCCATGATATGTCACCTAAGGCTTCCTTTACGTTCTTAGGTTCTAATTGTGAGATTAAGCTATGTCCTTCAAGTTGACTTATATTTCTACGTGTTCTAACCCCAACACTTGGATCACCAATGATTAGCTCTTTGGGGTGTTTATGTTTATCTTCTATAAGCCACCAATTCCTAAGTTGACTAGGTTCACCTTCTTCTAGTTCAAATGTTTCATTCGTGTGAACATTTTCATATACAATTGGAACATCCTGTAAGTTAGATAGATTATCTTCCAATTGTAAAATTTCTTGATTTATTTCACCTAAAGGTTCATGCACATCTGGTCAGGGGAAGTTGGTTCTAGATGATCATGAACAGGCTCAAGTAATATATCATCATCATCAAACATATTTTCAACATTATTTTCTTGTTTATGTTGATGTTTATCACTAACTTCAAAGCATGCATTTTCATTGAATTTCACATGTATGGATTCAATTATTTTTCTAGATGCAGGATTATAACACCTATATGCTCTTGAGTTAGTTGAATACCCAACAAATATGCATTCAATAGACTTTTGTTCAAATTTATCTAGATTATCCTTAGTGTTCAGCACAAAACATTTACATCCAAATACTTTAAGATAATCTATCTTAGGTTGTCTATTGTTTAGCAATTCATAAGGCGTTTTATTTAATTTCTTTCTAATAGTGAGCCTATTTATAATATAGCATGCACAACTAACAGCTTCAGCCCATAAATATTTAGGTAATTTATTTTCACACAGCATTGTCCTAGCAACTTCTTGAATTGTTCTATTTTTACGTTCAACAACTCCATTAAGTTGTGGTGTTCTAGGTGGTGAGAATTCATGTTTTATTCCATATAGTTCGCAAAATTTTATTACGTCTTTGTTTTTAAATTCACCACCTCTATCGCTTCTAATTCTTTTAACATTTTCTTCATAAATGTTTTCAAGTTGCTTAATAAGAGTTTTGATTGCTAATGGAGCATCGTCTTTGTGTGTTAAGAACAATGTCCATGTGTAGCGTGAGTAATCATCTACTATGACACATACATAGTAGTGTCCACCTAGACTTCTTGTCCTACTTGGACCAAATAAGTCTAAGTGAAGCAATTCTAGTACATGACTAGTACTCACTTCATGTTTCGGTTTTAAGGTTTCTTTAATGTGTTTTCCCTTAATACATGTTTCACACATTTGAAAATTATCTAAGTCTAACTTAGGCATTCCTCTAATTAAATTCTTCTTAGATAATTTCTTAATAGTTGAAATTCCTATATGGCATAATCTTCTATGCCATAAATTTACATCTAAGTCATGTGATATTAGACACTTAACCTTAGCATCTAACATGTTATCTAAGGTAAGAGTATAAATATTTCCATCTCTATTTCCTTTTAAGACCGTTTCTCCTTTTTCATTTATTATATCACAAGAATTGGGAAGAAAGGAGACATTATAACCACAATCTATAAGTTGAGAAATACTAAGTAAATTATAAGATAGATTGCTTACTAATAACACATTTCGTATTTGAAATGTGTTAGGGTCCCCAATTGTTCCTTTTCCAACAACTTGTCCTTTGTTGTTGTCACCGAATGTTACTTTTCCTCCATCCTTGATGTGTTCCAATTCGATGAATAGTTTGGGGTTCCCCGTCATATGCCTCGAACATCCACTATCTAAAAACCATTTGGTTTTTAGATTCTTTGACTTTGCCTCCTTCTTGCATTCCTTGCGTTTATCCTACAATGGAGACAAAGTTTTAGGTACCCTTTATTTGGGTCCTTGAATGTTAGGGGCACTATTCTTGTTTAGATATCCCTTAGGTATCCAAACTTGAATATACCTTCTAGGCACATTTTTAGCATTGTTATAATTTGGAAAATAAGAAGAATTAGCATATACATGATTATTCCACATAAGTGAAGATTCATTGTTATACATGTTGTGCCATGGTTGATAATCATTATAGGATGGCCGAGATTTATGATGGGTATAAGGCATGTGAATTTGTTTCTTATATGGCGCTATATAAGTGTGTTTGTAGGCATTTCTATAAGACTTATAAGAGTGTTGCCTATACTTAGGTTCATAATAAGTTGTATGCATTTTATTCGGTCTAGTTGCATTTGTATACATGTAGGCATAATTTATATGTTGTCTAGATGCAAAGTTTGGCCTAGATGTATGTTTATGCGTGTGTGCTTTTATGGGTGTATGTTGCATTTTTGCCTTGATATAAGTAGACGAAGGTGTAGAAGCAGGGAAAGTTGATTTTGTTGTATTATATGGTAACTTTGTACTAGATGAAACAAACTTAGTCTTTTTATTTACTTTTTCATTTTCTTCTTTATAGCCTAAGCCGGTTTTATCATTACCATACTTTTGTGATGAGATAAGTGTATCTAACATATTTGCACCCGATTTAAATTGTTCTAACATTTTTTCTAAGTTAAGTTTAGACGACTTAAGTTGTGTTATTTCATGTTCACAACTTTCTATCTTAGATTTTAACATCTTATTTTCCATTTTTATCTTATGTTCATCTTTCCTATATGATTCAATTTTATTCTCTAAAGAATCAAGAGTATTAGTAGACTCTTGTTTAAGAGATTCTAGTTGATCGGAAAATTCCAAGTTGGACGTCTTCAACTTGTCATTTTCTTCAACTAGTTTCTTCTTTTCTTTAGAGAGCTTCTTACAGTGAGCATGCATTCTTAGGAAATCTTCATACATTTCATCAAGTGTCATGTCACTATCAGAATCACTACCAGAAGAAGAACATACCTCGTTGGATACGAAGCAGACTTGAGCTTCCTCAGTTTCGGATTCTGAGTCGGATGAGTCGCTCCATGTTCTCACCTTCATTGCTCGTTTCCCTTTTCTTGCCTTAGACTCCTTTGTCTTTGTCGTTTGAGCCTCCTTGTCTTTGGCTTGTTTATTATTGTTGTTGTTATTATTATTTTTCTTCGTGGGACAGTCGTATAAAATATGTCCTTTTTGACCGCATTCATAACACTTTAATTCTTTATTATTCCATTTGTTTATGTTATTCTTCCTAGGTTGAGAAGAAGAAGAAGAAGAATTACGTTGTCTATTCCTATTTGGACGTTTGAAAAATTTTCTTAGTTTTCTAGCTATCAATATCAACTCATCGTCTAATTCAGTATCACTATTACTATCATCGTTACTAGCATGTGTTTCGGTTGTTTTGAAAGCTATTGACTTACCGGATGACTTAGACGATTCAGACTTTCGTCGGTTTAATTTAACCTCATAAACTTTAAGAGACCCGATCAATTCATCCATCTTAGTGATTGACTTTGTCTCCTCGATTGCAGTCACCTTTGGATCCCATTCAGCAGGGAGGCTTCGTAACACCTTTTGAACCTTTTCACTGTTCGAAAATGACTTTCCTAAAGCTTCAAGGGCATTGAAAATATTAGTAATCCTCAAATCCATAGATGTTATGGATTCGTTTGGCAACATTTTGAAAGTCTCTAATTCAGTCATAAGCATGTTTATTTTTGACTCTTTAACACCACTAGTACCTTCATGCTTTAATACAAGTGATTTTCACATGTCGTGTGCGCTTGTGCAATTTGACACATATCCTGCTTCAGAAGTTGTAAGTCCATTCAAAAGTAATTGCATAGCTTTAGCATTCATAGACATTTTCTTTTTATCATCTGATGACCATTCACTTTTACATTTTTCAACCTCTTGAGTTACTTCACTAACTTGTGTAACTTTCGTCGGAATGTACGGCCCATCTTCAACTATAGACCATAAATCGATGTCTATAGCCATTAAGAATAGCCTCATTCTTAGTTTCCAATGAACAAAATTATTGTCATCAAAAAGAGGAGAGCGTTGGGTAGACATACCTTCCATTTCACCTTTGTGAGAAACAATAGCCATAGTATGTACCTTGGATTTGAGACAAGTAGTATATAATGAATCGTTGTTTCTTGGCCTTGTATGGTGTTGAATCTTGCTTCTTTTGAGTGGTGTTGGTCTGGCTCTGATACCAAATGTTGGACCGTGCACCTGCAATAAACACCACTAGAGGGGGGGTGAATAGTGGTTAGCGGAAATTACACTACAACCCTTTGTTAAAATCCCCTTTGAAAACAGAATCTGAAACCACCTCAGATTCAGAACCCGTTTTTCAAAAATTCACAAATAATTGTACACAACTCCAAAAATTATGAAACTTTTCAGAATGTAACTTCAATGAGTTAACAAGACTCTATCCAAAAATCAGACAAAAATAAGATCGTTTGACCCTTCAAATAAATAAAAAGATTTAGATGGTCAATCTGGACAGAATTGGATAGAATGTTGCTGATTTTGCAAAACGTGTTTCTCTTTGAATACTCAACCAAAAAGGTTGATCTTTATATCAAAACACTCCTTAGGATGTGTAGATGAAGTTTCAAAAAGGCCCTGACCTTAACCGACTCTTGAAAAATACAGAATTTAAGTTTTCTCAAAACTGGTCAGATTGCAGCCAGATTGGAGCAGTTATCTTGCAAAGACTGAAAGACTAACTTTCCCTTGCTCAAATCAAGTGATTCTTGTTGCAAATGAAAGCTAACAGTCTGAAGTATAACTCCACCAAAAATCACGAATTTTGAAAATGTTTAGCTATTTTTTCAAATTGTGAGAAGTGGTGTGAAAACTGCAGTCAAAAACGGGCAGAAAATAGAAATAAAGAAACAAGAGAAGAACACCGAGATCTTATCCTGGTTCGGTCAATGTGACCTACTCCAGTCCCAAGGAACACCTTTCCTTGGATTTCACTATGGTATGAACCAAATTACAGCAAGAACCAAGCTTGATCCTTGGGTTAAACACCAACCCTATTCAAGACTTGGATGAACACCTTTATGCAACTCTTGGTTGCAACACCTCTATCACCTATTGATGTAGCCTTATAGATTTGGCTAATCAATCTTACAAATAAGACACAAGAAGGTGTGTATAGTGTAGCTGGACAACAACTAGAAATGGAACACCTTAGCTACACAAAGTATGAACGAAAATATGAGAAGAGAATAGCACGACAACAATCTTCAATTTTTGCTTTCAAGTGTGTGTCTTCTCTTCTTCACCTTGCCTTCTATTTATAGAGTGAATTGATGGCATATTCCCTCCAACTTTTAGACCATGTGATGGCTGAGAATTTTGAATTAAAACACCTCCATAATCATCTCCAACAACCTTGCCTCCATTAACTTCAAATTTGAAATTTCAAGTTGGCAACTTTTGCCAACTAGCTTGCTTTTGGTTTGTCTTCTTGTCTCCAACTCATAAAATGAGAAAAACATCATCTCCACCTGTATAATCACGTTTTGGAGGCTGTGTACATGTATACCAACTCAGATTTTTGAGGAGAAATCAACAAATAATAGTTGACAAGGTTATATCAACATATAATATCAAAATTCACATTTCTTCTTGACATATTGTGATGAATCTTGCACCAAGGACACCTTGTAATCTCTGAAAGATGATGATTAAGAACCTCCAATAACATATATATAAGAGTCTTCAATACCGTCACATATCCCGCCACCGTCGATAAAATCATCAAATGAGAGAATAAAATAGAAAACCACCAAATAATCTTCAAGAATATATTAAATGAACTCCAGAATAAATATAATAAGATACTCAAGAGATTCCTTGAGTAAAAATACCGAGACTGTCTTTGGGGGTAAAATGACCAAAATGCCCCTAGTGAGATAAAACTCCAGAAATGACCCCGATGGTCAGAAATAATCACAATACCACCTTTGTCATGATAACCAAGATAATAATATGCACTTGAAATATTTTTCACCATATGATGTTCCTACAAAACTTAAAATACCAATTTTGCCCTTTTTGGTAAGTTGTAGAAACTTCCAAGCCACGTTAGTCTCAAGACAATAATAATCACCAAAAACACATAATAAGCACATAATGAGCATGTATAAATCATGTACAAATGAAAACAACCATTTTATCACATTTTAGAAAATTATTTCTAAAAACTCTAGATATCGATCGATCGAAGTGCCTCAGCTTCATAGATCGATGTCTCACATAAAGGTTCAGGTTTTGTCTCTGACCTACATCGATCGATCGAAGTAAGAGTTCAATATACATCGATCGATTGATGTGTCTTAGGTTTAGAGATCGATGTCTCACAGAAAGGTCTTAAACTTATCTGCCTTACATAGATCGATCGATGTGAACTTGTTCAGCTTTTAATCACATATAACACCATGTGTGACATTTTTAAGTATTCATCACTTAAAATCATGACTTTGAAAATTATCCAAACATATTTCTCAACATTCTCCCCCTTTTGGATGATTTTCAAAATAACCTAACATGATTTTAATGTCACAACTTATAACTAAAAGTTTAACCAAATGTTTAACCAAATGTTTTCAACTTCGTTTTCAACGTTTAAATAGTATGCTGCTCCCCCTCAACTCATACTCTCCCCCTTAACCTATGCTCCAAAATTTATACCAATAAAAACTTAGCATATGATTCATCATGACTTACCAACTAAAACATGACTTACCAACTAAAATCATGTTCTTATTCTATCTCCCCCTTTATTTTGCAAATCATGCAAAAGATAGAACTATACAATGGTATCGTAAGTCATCATTCCTAATTTAGCTCGTAAGTTTTCAAAAGTGGCTTGATTAAGGGGTTTGGTGAAGATGTCAGCGATTTGATGATCAGTTCTTATATGGTTTATCACTATGTCCTCATTTTGAACATGATCGCGAAGAAAGTGGTATCGCACCTCAATGTGTTTGGCCTTAGAATGAAGTACCGGATTCCGGGAAAGATTGATTGCACTTGTGCTATCGCAGAAAATTGGAATCTTATTCATTTTAATGCCAAAATCACTAAGTTGCTGTTTAAGCCAAAGTATTTGGGTAGTACACAAACTCAAAGCAATATACTCGGCTTCAGTGGTAGAAAGAGCTACACTAGCTTGCTTTTTAGAAAACCAAGAGATCAAATTGGTTCCTATAAATTGACATGTACCGCTAGTGGATTTTCTATCTAACCTGCAACCACCATAATCAGCATCACTATATGCGTGTAACTCCAACTTAGCGTTTCTATCATACCACAATCCTAAGTGAGGTGTATGCTTAAGATATCTAAAGATCTTTTTCACTGCATTGTAATGTGATACCTTAGGACAAGATTGAAACCTAGCACACATACACACACTAAACATAATATCAGGTCTTGATGCAGTTAAGTATAACAATGAGCCAATCATAGACCTATAAAGTGTGTCATCAAAAGGTTTACCGTTTTCATCCTTATCAAGTTTGGTACTAACACTCATAGGGGTAGTTGTAGGTTTCAACTCTTCAAAGCCAAACTTCTTAATCATATCATTGACATACTTAAGTTGACTAATGTGAATTCCTTGAGGGGTTTGTTTGATTTGAAGTCCTAAGAAATAATTCAACTCTCCTACCATTGACATTTCAAACTCTGACTTCATACATTCTTCGAAGTCTTTTACTAAAGTAGGGTTGGTTGAACCAAAGATTATATCATCTACGTATATTTGAACTATTAACAAATCATTACCTTTTCTTCTTAGGAATAATGTGTTGTCGATGGTCCCCCTTTGATAATTATTTGCAATAAGAAAGTTTGCAAATCTATCATACCAAGCTCTTGGAGCTTGTTTTAAACCATATAGAGCTTTCTTAAGCTTATAAACATGGTTCGGATTCTTCGGATCTTCGAATCCAGGAGGTTGTTTTACAAACACTTCTTCTTGGATGTATCCATTCAAGAACGCACTCTTGACATCCATTTGGAAGAGCTTAATTTTGCTTATACTTGCAATCGCAAGTAATAATCTAATTGCTTCTAGTCGTGCAACGGGTGCAAATGTTTCTTCATAATCTATTCCTTCTTGTTGATTATAACCTTGTGCGACTAGTCTAGCCTTATTCCTTGTAATATTTCCTTGTTCATCCATTTTATTCCTAAAAACCCATTTAGTTCCTATGATAGACTTGTCTTGAGGTTTAGGTACTAAGTCCCACACGTTGTTCCTTGTGAATTGATTTAATTCCTCATGCATAGCATCTATCCATGATATGTCACCTAAGGCTTCCTTTACGTTCTTAGGTTCTAATTGTGAGATTAAGCTATGTCCTTCAAGTTGACTTATATTTCTACGTGTTCTAACCCCAACACTTGGATCACCAATGATTAGCTCTTTGGGGTGTTTATGTTTATCTTCTATAAGCCACCAATTCCTAAGTTGACTAGGTTCACCTTCTTCTAGTTCAAATGTTTCATTCGTGTGAACATTTTCATATACAATTGGAACATCCTGTAAGTTAGATAGATTATCTTCCAATTGTAAAATTTCTTGATTTATTTCACCTAAAGGTTCATGCACATCTGGTCAGGGGAAGTTGGTTCTAGATGATCATGAACAGGCTCAAGTAATATATCATCATCATCAAACATATTTTCAACATTATTTTCTTGTTTATGTTGATGTTTATCACTAACTTCAAAGCATGCATTTTCATTGAATTTCACATGTATGGATTCAATTATTTTTCTAGATGCAGGATTATAACACCTATATGCTCTTGAGTTAGTTGAATACCCAACAAATATGCATTCAATAGACTTTTGTTCAAATTTATCTAGATTATCCTTAGTGTTCAGCACAAAACATTTACATCCAAATACTTTAAGATAATCTATCTTAGGTTGTCTATTGTTTAGCAATTCATAAGGCGTTTTATTTAATTTCTTTCGAATAGTGAGCCTATTTATAATATAGCATGCACAACTAACAGCTTCAGCCCATAAATATTTAGGTAATTTATTTTCACACAGCATTGTCCTAGCAACTTCTTGAATTGTTCTATTTTTACGTTCAACAACTCCATTAAGTTGTGGTGTTCTAGGTGGTGAGAATTCATGTTTTATTCCATATAGTTCGCAAAATTTTATTACGTCTTTGTTTTTAAATTCACCACCTCTATCGCTTCTAATTCTTTTAACATTTTCTTCATAAATGTTTTCAAGTTGCTTAATAAGAGTTTTGATTGCTAATGGAGCATCGTCTTTGTGTGTTAAGAACAATGTCCATGTGTAGCGTGAGTAATCATCTACTATGACACACACATAGTAGTGTCCACCTAGACTTCTTGTCCTACTTGGACCAAATAAGTCTAAGTGAAGCAATTCTAGTACATGACTAGTACTCACTTCATGTTTCGGTTTTAAGGTTTCTTTAATGTGTTTTCCCTTAATACATGTTTCACACATTTGAAAATTATCTAAGTCTAACTTAGGCATTCCTCTAATTAAATTCTTCTTAGATAATTTCTTAATAGTTGAAATTCCTATATGGCCTAATCTTCTATGCCATAAATTTACATCTAAGTCATGTGATATTAGACACTTAACCTTAGCATCTAACATGTTATCTAAGGTAAGAGTACAAATATTTCCATCTCTATTTCCTTTTAAGACCGTTTCTCCTTTTTCATTTATTATATCACAAGAATTGGGAAGAAAGGAGACATTATAACCACAATCTATAAGTTGAGAAATACTAAGTAAATTATAAGATAGATTGCTTACTAATAACACATTTCGTATTTGAAATGTGTTAGGGTCCCCAATTGTTCCTTTTCCAACAACTTGTCCTTTGTTGTTGTCACCGAATGTTACTTTTCCTCCATCCTTGATGTGTTCCAATTCGATGAATAGTTTGGGGTTCCCCGTCATATGCCTCGAACATCCACTATCTAAAAACCATTTGGTTTTTAGATTCTTTGACTTTGCCTCCTTCTTGCATTCCTTGCGTTTATCCTACAATGGAGACAAAGTTTTAGGTACCCTTTATTTGGGTCCTTGAATGTTAGGGGCACTATTCTTGTTTAGATATCCCTTAGGTATCCAAACTTGAATATACCTTCTAGGCACATTTTTAGCATTGTTATAATTTGGAAAATAAGAAGAATTAGCATATACATGATTATTCCACATAAGTGAAGATTCATTGTTATACATGTTGTGCCATGGTTGATAATCATTATAGGATGGCCGAGATTTATGATGGGTATAAGGCATGTGAATTTGTTTCTTATATGGCGCTATATAAGTGTGTTTGTAGGCATTTCTATAAGACTTATAAGAGTGTTGCCTATACTTAGGTTCATAATAAGTTGTATGCATTTTATTCGGTCTAGTTGCATTCGTATACATGTAGGCATAATTTATATGTTGTCTAGATGCAAAGTTTGGCCTAGATGTATGTTTATGCGTGTGTGCTTTTATGGGTGTATGTTGCATTTTTGCCTTGATATAAGTAGACGAAGGTGTAGAAGCAGGCAAAGTTGATTTTGTTGTATTATATGGTAACTTTGTACTAGATGAAACAAACTTAGTCTTTTTATTTACTTTTTCATTTTCTTCTTTATAGCCTAAGCCGGTTTTATCATTACCATACTTTTGTGATGAGATAAGTGTATCTAACATATTTGCACCCGATTTAAATTGTTCTAACATTTTTTCTAAGTTAAGTTTAGACGACTTAAGTTGTGTTATTTCATGTTCACAACTTTCTATCTTAGATTTTAACATCTTATTTTCCATTTTTATCTTATGTTCATCTTTCCTATATGATTCAATTTTATTCTCTAAAGAATCAAGAGTATTAGTAGACTCTTGTTTAAGAGATTCTAGTTGATCGGAAAATTCCAAGTTGGACGTCTTCAACTTGTCATTTTCTTCAACTAGTTTCTTCTTTTCTTTAGAGAGCTTCTTACAGTGAGCATGCATTCTTAGGAAATCTTCATACATTTCATCAAGTGTCATGTCACTATCAGAATCACTATCAGAAGAAGTACGAAGCAGACTTGAGCTTCCTCAGTTTCGGATTCTGAGTCGGATGAGTCGCTCCATGTGCTCACCTTCATTGCTCGTTTCCCTTTTCTTGCCTTAGACTCCTTTGTCTTTGTCGTTTGAGCCTCCTTGTCTTTGGCTTGTTTATTATTGTTGTTGTTATTATTATTTTTCTTCGTGGGACAGTCGTATAAAATATGTCCTTTTTGACCGCATTCATAACACTTTAATTCTTTATTATTCCATTTGTTTATGTTATTCTTCCTAGGTTGAGAAGAAGAAGAAGAAGAATTACGTTGTCTATTCCTATTTGGACGTTTGAAAAATTTTCTTAGTTTTCTAGCTATCAATATCAACTCATCGTCTAATTCAGTATCACTATTACTATCATCGTTACTAGCATGTGTTTCGGTTGTTTTGAAAGCTATTGACTTACCGGATGACTTAGACGATTCAGACTTTCGTCGGTTTAATTTAACCTCATAAACTTTAAGAGACCCGATCAATTCATCCATCTTAGTGATTGACTTTGTCTCCTCGATTGCAGTCACCTTTGGATCCCATTCAGCAGGGAGGCTTCGTAACACCTTTTGAACCTTTTCACTGTTCGAAAATGACTTTCCTAAAGCTTCAAGGGCATTGAAAATATTAGTAATCCTCAAATCCATAGATGTTATGGATTCGTTTGGCAACATTTTGAAAGTCTCTAATTCAGTCATAAGCATGTTTATTTTTGACTATTTAACACCACTAGTACCTTCATGCTTTAATACAAGTGATTTCCACATGTCGTGTGCGCTTGTGCAATTTGACACATATCCTGCTTCAGAAGTTGTAAGTCCATTCAAAAGTAATTGCATAGCTTTAGCATTCATAGACATTTTCTTTTTATCATCTGATGACCATTCACTTTTACATTTTTCAACCTCTTGAGTTACTTCACTAACTTGTGTAACTTTCGTCGGAATGTACGGCCCATCTTCAACTATAGACCATAAATCGATGTCTATAGCCATTAAGAATAGCCTCATTCTTAGTTTCCAATGAACAAAATTATTGCCATCAAAAAGAGGAGAGCGTTGGGTAGACATACCTTCCATTTCACCTTTGTGAGAAACAATAGCCATAGTATGTACCTTGGATTTGAGACAAGTAGTATATAATGAATCGTTGTTTCTTGGCCTTGTATGGTGTTGAATCTTGCTTCTTTTGAGTGGTGTTGGTCTGGCTCTGATACCAAATGTTGGACCGTGCACCTGCAATAAACACCACTAGAGGGGGGGTGAATAGTGGTTAGCGGAAATTACACTACAACCCTTTGTTAAAATCCCCTTTGAAAACAGAATCTGAAACCACCTCAGATTCAGAACCCGTTTTTCAAAAATTCACAAATAATTGTACACAACTCCAAAAATTATGAAACCTTTCAGAATGTAACTTCAATGAGTTAACAAGACTCTATCCAAAAATCAGACAAAAATAAGATCGTTTGACCCTTCAAATAAATAAAAAGATTCAGATGGTCAATCTGGACAGAATTGGACAGAATGTTGCTGATTTTGCAAAACGTGTTTCTCTTTGAATACTCAACCAAAAAGGTTGATCTTTATATCAAAACACTCCTTAGGATGTGTAGATGAAGTTTCAAAAAGGCCCTGACCTTAACCAACTCTTGAAAAATACAGAATTTAAGTTTTCTCAAAACTGGTCAGATTGCAGCCAGATTGGAGCAGTTATCTTGCAAAGACTGAAAGACTAACTTTCCCTTGCTCAAATCAAGTGATTCTTGTTGCAAATGAAAGCTAACAGTCTGAAGTATAACTCCACCAAAAATCAAGAATTTTGAAAATGTTTAGCTATTTTTTCAAATTGTGAGAAGTGGTGTGAAAACTGCAGTCAAAAACGGGCAGAAAATAGAAATAAAGAAACAAGAGAAGAACACCGAGATCTTATCCTGGTTCGGTCAATGTGACCTACTCCAGTCCCAAGGAACACCTTTCCTTGGATTTCACTATGGTATGAACCAAATTACAGCAAGAACCAAGCTTGATCCTTGGGTTAAACACCAACCCTATTCAAGACTTGGATGAACACCTTTATGCAACTCTTGGTTGCAACACCTCTATCACCTATTGATGTAGCCTTATAGATTTGGCTAATCAATCTTACAAATAAGACACAAGAAGGTGTGTATAGTGTAGCTGGACAACAACTAGAAATGGAACACCTTAGCTACACAAAGTATGAACGAAAATATGAGAAGAGAATAGCAAGACAACAATCTTCAATTTTTGCTTTCAAGTGTGTGTCTTCTCTTCTTCACCTTGCCTTCTATTTATAGAGTGAATTGATGGCATATTCTCTCCAACTTTTAGACCATGTGATGGCTGAGAATTTTGAATTAAAACACCTCCATAATCATCTCCAACAACCTTGCCTCCATTAACTTCAAATTTGAAATTTCAAGTTGGCAACTTTTGCCAACTAGCTTGCTTTTGGTTTGTCTTCTTGTCTCCAACTCATAAAATGAGAAAAACATCATCTCCACCTGTATAATCACGTTTTGGAGGCTGTGTACATGTATACCAACTCAGATTTTTGAGGAGAAATCAACAAATAATAGTTGACAAGGTTATGTCAACATATAATATCAAAATTCACATTTCTTCTTGACATATTGTGATGAATCTTGCACCAAGGACACCTTGTAATCTCTGAAAGATGATGATTAAGAACCTCCAATAATATATATAAGAGTCTTCAAGAGAAAATAGAACGTGACATCGAATACCGTCACATATCCCGCCACCGTCGATAAAATCATCAAATGAGAGAATAAAATAGAAAACCACCAAATAATCTTCAAGAATATATTAAATGAACTCCAGAATAAATATAATAAGATACTCAAGAGATTCCTTGAGTAAAAATACCGAGACTGTCTTTGGGGGTAAAATGACCAAAATGCCCCTAGTGAGATAAAACTCCAGAAATGACCCCGATGGTCAGAAATAATCACAATACCACCTTTGTCATGATAACCAAGATAATAATATGCACTTGAAATATTTTTCACCATATGATGTTCCTACAAAACTTAAAATACCAATTTTGCCCTTTTTGGTAAGTTGTAGAAACTTCCAAGCCACGTTAGTCTCAAGACAATAATAATCACCAAAAACACATAATAAGCACATAATGAGCATGTATAAATCATGTACAAATGAAAACAACCATTTTATCACATTTTAGAAAATTATTTCTAAAAACTCTAGATATCGATCGATCGAAGTGCCTCAGCTTCATAGATCGATGTCTCACATAAAGGTTCAGGTTTTGTCTCTGACCTACATCGATCGATCGAAGTAAGAGTTCAATATACATCGATCGATTGATGTGTCTTAGGTTTAGAGATCGATGTCTCACAGAAAGGTCTTAAACTTATCTGCCTTACATAGATCGATCGATGTGAACTTGTTCAGCTTTTAATCACATATAACACCATGTGTGACATTTTTAAGTATTCATCACTTAAAATCATGACTTTGAAAATTATCCAAACATATTTCTCAACACCACTCAGCCCCACAGCCACCCATCCCCTCCGCCATCCCCTCCAACACCCAGGCTACACCACTGCCCCTCCGCCATTCCCTCCGCCATCCCCTCCACCATCCCCTCCAACACCCAGGCTACACCACTGCCCCTCTGCCATCCCCTCCGCCATCCCCTCCAACACCCAGCCCCACACCGCCCCACCCAGCCCGAATCCCTCCACCCCAGCACAATCTCTCCTCCCAAATTGCTCTCAAGTGTATAACAACAACGAAAACAAGCGGCACAATCCACAATTTCTTGATGAAAAACAGAATAGATCTTATAAAAACAAATAAAATAATAAAAACAAATAAAATACCTCCTAAATGGCCTCTGTTGTATTCGCCGGAGAAGATGGGGGGAGGAGGCGACGGGAGTTCGTTGAAAATTTGGGGAAGGGGGAAGGAGGGAAACGCAGAAATGGGGAAGAAGAAGGGGGATTTCAGCTTATCTTTGAAATTTTGCGACGAAATAGCGACGAACTTTCGTCGCTATTACTGTGTCGTCGCTATTGCCTGTGTCGTCGTTATTTCAAATTTGCGACGACACCTTTCGTCGGTAACTCGTCGGTGCCATCAGTATTGAAAAAAAAATAATACAAAGTATAAAGTACTTACAGACACACATTATGTATATACATGTGTATAAGTACATCAACACATACACACTTTCATATAAGAATGAGCAAAAAAAATTTTGACTGACGTCAATCTTCATTGTCATCCGCATCCTCATACGCATCTTCATTTTCATCTTCATCTACATGCTCGTCGTCCTCTTCATCCTCGTATTCGTCTTCGCCTACATAAGAACATCACGTAATAAATAAGAGTACCTCTCAAACGGATACATCCATCTGTACTGAACAGGACCACCAACACATGCCTCGTATGGTAGATGAACTGGCAGGTGTTCCATTGAATCAAAGAAGGCCGGAGAGAATACAGTTTCCAGCTTGCATATGATCACTGGGATTTCGCCCTCTAGCCTTGACATATCATCCGCCCTGAGTCTTGTGGATATAAGACATCTGAAGAACAGACTCATCTCGGTAAGTGCTTCTCATACATTGGTTGGAAGCAGCTCGCGCAATGCAATGGGCATCAAGCGTTGCATGAACACGTGACAGTCGTGGCTCTTCATCCCGTGCAAACCGCGTTTATTCACGTCGATGTTCTTTGACAGGTTCTCAATGTGCATGACATCCAGGTTGTGTCGGATCATATTGCTCTTCCAATACGGAAGCTCCCAGAATATGCTTCTCTTCTTCCACCCGATACAGTCATGGGCCACGTATGCGTTGTGGCTGTTGTCCGGATCATCAGCGACCCCCACGAATCCACAACTGTCTATTTCCCCGCTGTGCTCCACCCCGACAACATAGAATAAGCCGGGAAGTCGCTGATGGTCCACATCAGCGCAGCGCGTAGCTGGAAGTTTTGTTTGGTCGATACATCGAACGTCTCCACGCCAAACTCCCATAACCACTTCAGCTCATGTATCAATGGCTGCAGGTATAGGTCGATCTTCTGTTTCAGATTCCTAGGCCCCAGTGCGATCACAGTCAAGAACATGTACGGCTTCTTCATGCACATCCAAGGTGGTAGATTGTACGGCGTCACGATTACAGGCCACGACGAATACTGCTCTCCCGACTGTCCGAACGGGTTGAACCCGTCGGTACATAACCCCAACCTAATGTTCCTCCACGAATATACGCGGCTGTTCATCCGGCTCCTATGCACGTTCGTACCCGATATGCATCTGTAAGTATTGCTCTCTCGTAAATACGCCGGTAGCTGCGTCTTGCACCATCTGCGCGTATGGTTTCTGAGATCCCTCGCCTATTTCATCGACATCAACCTGACCGGGTCCCCCTTCGACGTGAACAGTTGCAGATGTAGACGCCCCCTCATATTCGCCGTGGCAGTACCATGTATGGTAATTGTGCACGAAACCTTTTTTCAATAAGTGAACCCTCACGTCACCCGGATCCATATATTTACGGTTCTTGCATTTCTTGCACGGACATCTAATCTGCGTTCCACTTTCATTACTCGTCGCAAAATCCACAAATTCTTCGAGACCTTCAACAAATCTAAAACTCCACTCCCCGTTGTTTACTCTCTCGTACATCCACTTTCTATCGCTCCTCCTCGGATCCATTTTCTCGCTATACCGTCAAAATAACAGCAGCTATCTTTTCTCAGTGTGGAAAACCACAAAATCCCACACAATAAGATATCCCCCTTCTATATTTTCGTTGAAAAGTGATGATATATGTGTTTGAAATGAGAGAAGAATGGGAGAAGAGTGGAAGAAGAAAGATGGTTTTATGGTTCTCGGCCTGCAATATTACCGAGTCTTAGTGACACTATAGCGACAACCGCGACGACCAAGAAACACAAATCCCGGAAACAAACAAACACAAATACCGACGACTTAGCGACGCTCAGCGACGACCAAGAAACACAAATCCCGGAAACAAACAAACACAAATACCGACGAAATAGCGACGCTCAGCGACGAAACACGTCGTATGGTGTGCTTTTTTAATGTCTGCATTCATTGCTTACCGACGAGTTACCGACGAAATAGCGACGCACGACGTATCTTCACACCATACGATGTGTTTCGTTGCTGTGGGCGTCGCTAATGCATCGCTACACAATCCCAACGGCATTCTCCGCACATTGCCCGAGTGTTCTTACCGACGCTTTACCGACGACATATCGATACAACACACTAATCGATGGGTTCGTTCTGCGTCGCTAAGGCGTCGCTATGCGGCGGTGTCCGCACAGTGCCCGACTGTTACAACTTACAATGCATTTACGTCGCTACGTCGTCGCTATGTCGTCGCTGAATTCCCCTATATAAACAGGATGTACCGTGACCCCCACTACATAGAAAACAACTTCTCTTTTATAATCATATAAAAAGACCCAAATATGGTTCGTACTAAAGCTCAAGCGCGACGTGGTAGTGGTCATTCATACCCTAGACGGCCTATTCAACAACCCGCACCTGCAGCGGTTCCTCCACCACAAGAATCACCCCCACAGGCTGAGTCCTCTGAACCCACTCTTTTTGGCGATCCCCGTATAGAAATACAAGAGCTGTGGAAAACAGTGGATGACCTGAGGGCGCATATTATGTACCAGGATGAGCGTCTCCAGTACCTTGACACAAGGTAGATGCGGATCAAATCCAAAGCTGCACAGCTGAGACGCCTCCTGAAGGCGTGCGCGGAGAGTGTTGCTACTCTCTGTTCGGATGACGAACAGTGAATGGCTCCTCTCCGCTATTCATTTAGATTGTTTTTTCATTATTGTCCTTATATATTTTTTAATTTATAATTCTATATTAATGAATTTTTTTTCTAATCATCGCTTTCGTTTTCTTAATTTAAACAAGTGTTTAATCTCTTACGAATCTTGACGACGCTAAAATACAAACGAAATGTGGTTCAGAAAAATTTGAGATGACTAATTCACCGACTAAACAGCAACTATAAACCGACGAAACTTAATACAACGACGAGAACCTACTAACCATACCGACGAAACTTAATACAACGACGAAAACTTAATACAACGACGAGAACCTACTAACCATACCGACGAAACTTAATACAACGACGAGAACCTATTAAGCGCGAATTTATTATTGCAGTTTGAAATTAGCGACGCTTTACTAATGAACTACCGACGCACGACGTCTCTTCACACCATTCGACGCTTTTCGTCGCTGAGGCGTCGCTAAGGCGTCGCTATTCTGCAGTGTCCGCATAGTTCCCGATGGTTACAACGTACGATGAGTTTACGTCGCTAAGTCGTTGCTAATGCGTCGCTAATGCAAACGAAGCGTCACACCCGCACATATTCCCATCTTGATTAACGGTCAAAAAATTCGTCGCATGTTCGTCGCTATGTCGTCGCTAAATTTACCTATTTATAACCCCACATCCTTACATTACACACATACAAAGTTATAAAACTTCAAAGTAACATCCTTACATTACACACATACAAAGTTATAAAACTTCAAAGTATGTCGCGTCGTTATATAAGAACCCCAAGGCGTGGAGGAGCAAACATTGCACCTCCACAACGGCCTCCTCCTCAACCACAACCATCGGTTGAGCGGGAGGGTTCAATATCTGTGCATGACCCAATGCCTCCAGAGGATCCTCAAGAACAAATGCCGAAACCGGATATCGACTACCGTATGCTTATAGCAAACATGCAGCAGTAGTCGAGGCAACTGCACAGCATGAACAGAAGGCTGCGCAAGTTGAAATTCAGATATTACAAGCTGAAGCGCCTCCTCAAAGAGTTCGCAGAGAATGTGGCGGCCACTCTTTCTTCCAATGACGAAGAGTGAACGGCCCCTCTCCGCCTCTCTTTTAGATTTCTTTTTTTAATTTTTCGTCTTCATAATATAAATATTTATTACTAAATGAATAAAATTTTTTCCCAATCACCGCTTTCTTTTTTCTTAATTCATACACGTATTTAATCCTCGACGAATCTACGACGACACAGCGACGAATCGGAATACGAACGAAAAGTAAAACAAAAACATTTGCGACATGCGGGTTTCATCGACAAAAAACCGACGATACACAACGCCGAGAACCTAATAACCGACGAATTTATTTCCTTGTTTATCCATGTTCTGGAATTTTAGCGACACAATAGCGACGTTATAGCGACGAAACGCAACAATATAAATAGCGACGAACAAAACACACAGAGTAGCGACGAACCACCGACAAAACACCGACGAAATTGTAACGAAAGGATTAACCTGACTACTTTTTTGTTAGAGACAATGCATTTCATCGTAGTTTCGTCGCAATTAACGACGAAATTGTGTTTATCGCAATTTCGTCGCAAATTACCGACGAAACACCGACACACCTTGTTTCGTCGGTGACTTTTTTGTCGCAAATCAAAATTTTTTTGTGGTGGTTCATTAATTAAGCTACGTAGCAATAGTAGTAAAAACGGAAATATGAAATATAAGTAACTTTACAGTATCTAATATGCCAAATATATACAGCGATAAGATGGGTAACATATGTACATTTTTTATTTGGTACACATTTATAACAATTCAGTAAAATTTACACACAGAGGATGCATATTTAAGAATCGGATAAAGTTGAAACAGGTGTTAACCTTATCGAAGTTTATAAGATTTTATAATTAACTTTAAGTAAGCATGATAACTTAAACGTTTGTATAGATATGAATGGGAAGGATTTTGGTTACAAATGTAACATATTTGTTTGGAAGAAATATATACTTTAACGAAAGGTTGACATCTAGCATGCTGATGTCACTTGAGATAGAGAAAAATCTCAAAGCCTTTTAGATACCGAACCTGTCACACTGCAAAATCATCATTGCACTTTAACAGAGGTGTGCATAAAAACAGGCAAGGGGAAATCATCTAATTGTTAGGAATCTCAAAAGGCGATCGAAAAGGAAAATATCTGGGTTTGCCTTATATGTCAGGTCGGTCTAAGAAAGAAATCTTTGCCTTCATCCGAGATAAGGTGTGGAAAAAGATGAGTGGATGGAAAGAGAAGCTCCTCTCTCCGGCGGGCAAAGAAATTCTCATAAAATCTGTTATACAAGCAATTCCAACCTATGTAAAGCAATGTTTCGAATTGCCGAAGAATCTCATAAAGGATGTGGAGGCTCAGCTTCGGAAGTTCTACTGGAGTTCCCAGGGAAACGATAAGAAGGTTTGTTGGAAGGCCTGGACTGACTGCTGCGCTCCAAAATCAGCGGGTGGACTTGGTTTTAGAGACCTCGGAGGTTTTAACTATGCCATGTTGGCAAAACAGGTTTGGAGACTTCTGAAAAACCCTGGCCCGATGTTGGAAAGCATTCTAAAAGCCAAGTATTATAGCTCCTCTGATTTGCTACACTGTGAAGGTAATACAAAATCATCATATCTCTGGCGTAGCTTACTTAAAGGGCGTCAGCTGCTTGTAAAGGGGCTCAGATGACAGATTGCACAAGGAGATAATATCTTTGTATATGACGACCCTGGATGCCTTCTCCTCCCAATTTTAAACCAATTCCCACTGAGAAAAGTCTCCATCCACGGTCACGGGTGGCTGACCTCATTTCTCAGCAAACCGGAGAATGGAATGAACGCTTACTAAGGGAGCACTTTTATGATTTTGAATGCGAAAAGATATTGAGCCTACCTATAATTCGGAATGGACATGAAGATCGTTTGATATGGCATTTTCACTCTAAAGGAGTATACAGTCAAAACAGGGTATTATTGTGCTTTGGGAAGCAATAGAGGCACCCTGGACCCGCCATACTCGTCTAGCTCTGGTTCTATGATGCAAACAACTTTCAAAAGGATCTGGAAAGCCCCCATCCAGCCGAGAATTATGCATTTTGCCTGGAGGATGCTTCATAACACCCTCCCGACAGGTGAAAACTTGCAGAAACGTGGATTAGCTGTCTCTTCGTGTGAACTCTGCGGTGCGGCAAACGAAACAATGGAGCATCTTTTTCATCATTGCATTATTCCCAAAGCCGTTGCAAAACTAAGGAGTGAAGTAACGCGTTAGTTCTCGGTTGATTCAGCTAGCCTAGTGGAGCTGCTATGCATGATTGCCGAAGCTGAAGGTGTAAATGCACTAGCAAAATTTGTCTGTCTTTTGTGGTTTATCTGAAAAGCGAGGTGTTCATATATCTTTGAACAGAAGAACTTTAGACCCTCATATCTGGTTGCTTGTGCAGAAAGTGTAGCAATGGAATACATTACTTCTGTCTCTAAAGCAGGTTTCCGATGCGTTGAACCAAGTTTAGATGTTAAATGGCATCCACCCGATAGAGGTTTCATTAAAGTCAATGTTGACGCATCTATAAATGCTAGTAAGGTAGCTATGGGAGCCGTCTTTCGACCAGAGAACGGTTTATTACTAAGAGCTTTCTCAAAACCTCTCAAGAGAACTTCTGAGTCGGAGAATGCTGAATTGCAAGCTATATTGGAAGGCCTAAAACAATCTTTCATTTATGGCTTCTCCTCAGTTATTATGGAATCTGACTGCAGGTTTGCTTTCCAGCGACTCACATCTGGTGAGGAGGACCTATCGGTGAATGGTCTTTTAGTAGAGACTATTCTATCGGTGACCCAATGCTTCAATAGCATTGTATTCACTCATATGAAACGAGAAGGGAATATTGCAGCTCATCTTCTTGCTCGTCTTGGCTTAGCACATATAGGTTTTATTGATTGGTTTGAAAATTTGCCTCATGATGTAACAGAAGCTCTGTCGAATGACCTGTTATGAATAAAAATGTTTCTTTTGAGATCAAAAAAATGTTACGTGATTTCAAAATATATGATTTAAATGTTACATGCCATGCGTGCATGATAAATATATCTTATATGTTTTATATATATATCAACATTGTACTAATGTGCCGTGAAGCGTTAAAACTTAAATCATATGGCGAACATTTGTTGTGTTTACACTATTTTCATGTGACATGTTAAATGAACTAAACTAGTTCATTAAATGAAGTGCTTAATGAGATGAACTGAACTACTTAATTAAATGAAGTGCTTAAGGAGATATTTGAAAATGCCTATTCTTCAACAAATCTCAACATAGAAAGTTTTTCTCTACACTACATATGCATATACTGCATATATATATATATATATATATATATCTGTGTGTGTATATATATGTATATATATATTTCTCAACACATTAAGCTATATTCTTCTATCCCGGCATTTTGTCGACACGTCATCAACGTACATCAACGTAAAGCAATCATACACACATCATCGTTTGAGTATATACATATCCAAGATATTCCACGTCATATATTCCATTTCATCAATCTTCCAAAAATTTATCAACAAGTCAAAAGTTCGAAAACCAAAAATCGCCACATCAAATGACTACCGAACCATCACCAACACGTCATATACTTACCATACAAAGATAGTCAGTCAATATACATTCCAAGCACATCAAAATTTCGTGCACTACATGGAAAATTCAATACTAAAGTCATACCATAATTATATATATCAATTATCCATTATTTTCCTTATTTTCTTGATAATTCAAATTCAAAATTGTTACACCCCATGGCCGAATTTCCTACATCATTTGGAGTTGAGATTATGCATTTTCTTATGTATACTATATGGTGTACATCACATTTTACATGTCTAAAGGATTCATGATCAATTGGAGAAAAACTCGTGCAATCAGCAGAATTTGAAAATTCATATTTCTACAACATATTAAAGGGGGACGTTTTCTTACATGTCTGACATGTACCTAGACATGTTTTACACATTCAAGATCTATCTTGGAGTATTCTAGAAGAAAAGATTCAATGGTGATTGAGGTTTACCACGTTTATGAAGACACTACATTATTACTCTTTCAAAATTCAAAAATTATTTTCAACACATGTGTGCTGAGGCGGGCGGCTGTTTTGTGCTTATTTGGAGACTAGGTGGAGCTTATCTTACATTATGATTGGTGGAGAATGGCCTACAAAGGAATTCAAATATTTATAGAGATCAAAATAAACAAGGTAATGTTTAAAAAATTCAAAGAAGTTTCAGCACACTTGGCCGATTTTGTGGAGGTGTTTCAAGGCTCAAAATCATTCTAAAAATGAGAAGACGTCACACTTATGCTTGACTGGCAATCAAGACATTCAAAATTCAAATTGTTTTCAGTTTTTTGGTGATTATCCATGTCATATATTATGTGCCAAGGTGGCTTAATGAAGATCCAATCATAGAGTGACAACAAGGCGAAGACACATTACTTGTCCAATCATATCTCGTCAAATAAACAAAGGTATGTCACAAGACTTTGCAAGACATCTTCTGAGGGCATTCATGACATTTCTTCGAGACGTCTTTTAGCCCTAGGGGCGTGCGACACCTTCCAAAAGGGAGGAGGATGATAAAACACAAGACAAGACACACATTGTGCAACCTATCGAATGAAAAGCAAGAATTCTCTTCATCTCTTATCTTCTTCTCTTGCACAAAGCCTTAAGCCTATCAAACATACATTTCATATTCTATATAGGCTTCATATAGACTATCCACATACGTTCCATACTTGTAAAAGGTTGATCAAGGTGTGATCAAACATTCATTAGTGAGGTGGTGGTGATTTTGTTGATTGCTGTTGTGATTTGTTGAAAAGGGTTGGACATTAAAAGAGTTGGTGTATAACTCCAACCACTCTTGCTCTAAGGTGACTTTGGTGATTAGTGAATACCGAATAAGGTGTCTTCGAAGACTGGAGTAGGTCACATTGACCGAACTAGTATAAAAATCTGTGTATTCTTACTTTTCTGCACTTTTGCTTTCAGTTCTATTTTTGCAACGTTTTGAAAACAACTGAGAAAAATAGCAAACAATTTTCAAAAATCACCGAATTTTACAGAGACAAAGATAAAGTCTTAGGTTTAATTTAAGAAAGGTTTCATCGAATTTGGATAAATATAAGTCACCAAACGTTCAAAGTTCTGAGACTAGTACAATCTAATTTTCAGATTGACAAAGGTTGAGAACATCAACGTGGTTGATATACTTGCCAAAGAAATTTTGAAAAAGTGTTCCAAACCATTAATCTAGACATCTTAAGGGATATCTCATAAAAAGTTTAGATCATTTGGAGTTGTCATTGATTAGGAATTAATTTTTCATTATGGGGGAACGTTTTTCACAGATTGACAGAGTCCAATAAAAAATGTTTTTTCAGGGCTTTAGACTTTGAATTTTGATCTCAAATTTTTATGAAATATAGATAACATCTTAAAGTGAAGTGTCACAAAATTTCACGAATTTTGGAGGTCCAAAACCTATTTATTCAATTAATAAAAACGGGGTCTGAAAACAGAATATGTTTTCAAAAGTGAGTATTGGTCACTAAATATTTTTGAAAACCAAATTTTTTTGCACTCATTATTCAACCCTCCCTTCTAGTGGTGCTATACAGGTCCGACAAGTGGTATCAGAGCAAGGTTCACTCAGAACAAGAAGATCTAATAATCTCTATGAGATGACATCTACTAGCCACAAAACTGAACAAGAAGATATGTCAAGCCAAAGGCCTCTAATAAAATTAAGTAATTTAATATCACTAAATCTCCTTATCCATCATTAACTTCCATCCTACAAATTTAATATATGTTATAATTTGTTATAATAAATCGTCTCTGTTTTAAATAAAAATCAATTTTGTCCAACTCGTGCCTCCGTCATGATACACCGCACATGGCCAGGGTTTCAACCTTTTTGTTGACCCCTTGCTTCTTGCTTTTGATCTTTCTTTTTTCCATCTATTTTATTTTTTTATCAGAAAGAAAATCTACCAGCTGCTACAAGCATGTTTCTAGCCTGGTGGATCATAAGACACACTAAGTTTGACATCTATTATGTTATGAGTTTTGTATATCAATTTATGCACAGTCCTACTAATGAACATCTTCAAGCTACTTTGAGAATCCTCATTTTACCTTAACAATGCAACAGGACAAGGTTTATGTTTCAAGAAGAATATAGACCGAAGTATTAGAGTGTTTGCAGATGCTAACTATGTTGGATCCAAGGTTGATATGAGATCAACAACTGTGCATGAAACCTATTAGTGGAGAAATCTAGTTACTTGGCAGAGCAAGAAGCAACTAGTTATGAAGGAGCAGTGCAGAAGCAGAATTAAGGATGCTTGCTTTAGGCATATGTGAAGTTATCTGGATCAAAAGAGTACTTGAAGATCTCGATGTAAAGACACTATTACCTATCAAATATTTTGTGATAGTATATCAGCTATAAGTATGTTCGAGAACCCAGTTCAGCACGAACAAGTTAAAACATGTTTAAGTCGACAAACATTTCATCCGAGAGAAAATTGAAGTAAATGAGTTCATCCTGAAACATATCTCCACCAAAGATCAAATTTGACCTCTTAACGAACCCAATATCAACAAATGTTTTCCAGTACTTAGTGTCCAAGCTTGGTTGTATAAATATATACAACTAAGCTTGAGACATAGTGAAGAAATATAAGCCCAGCCGAGCTTAGCCGAGCTGTGCTGAGCTGATTATAGAAGTAGTTGTGCTGGAGAAGTAAGAAAGTCAAGTTGCCGATGTGAAGATGTGCTGAGTAGATGAGGAAATATTGCCGTGCCAAGGTGATCAAGGAAAAGAGGATGAAGAGGAGCACATAACTATGAATAGCCGAGGTAAAAAAGAGCAGTGAAGATGAGCAAGAATAAAGGTTTGCAGAACAGAAGTGACGAGGTGAAGGCACAACGAATTAGGTAGCAAAGCTGAAGCCGAGTTGCAACGCTTAGTCACTTACTTGTAAATATTGTAGCTTAGGATCCTGACTGTACATATGTCTGAGCATACCACATAAGTAATCATTACCTTTGTAGTTGTTATAAATCAAATCAAGTTACTGTAGAAGAACAAAAATTACTGTATGATAGAAAATAAAGTTGTTACTATCGAGATTGAAAGAATTGGAAATTCATTCAAGTTAGTTGAAAAAATACAATTGTTTCTCCTTGTATATGAGTTTATTTTTCCTGCTAATGGCTTTGTTCATTGCATACAATAGCTACTGTTCTTCTACGGTAATTTGACTATACTACTAACGGTTATAAGGTAACTTCTAGTTATCTGATCTCGAACATATTTACAGTAAAAAGACCTAAGTTACAATATTTACAAGACTAAGTGTTGCAGCTCGGGCTTAGTTGTTGCTTGACTTGTGCTTCACCTCGTCACCTTGGCTCATCACATCTTTATTCTAGCTCTGCTTTGCTGTCCTTTTTCACCTCATATAGTCTTAGTTCTATGCTTCACTTCACCTCAGCTCTTTTGCTTTCATTAAATCAGCACAGCTTTACTTTGTCTATTCTTTACTTAGCTCATACATTCCTATATTCAGGTCAACTCAGCCGAGCCACTTGTCTTATTTTCCAGCACGACCATTTCATTTTTCAGGTTAGTGCACCTCGGCTGGTCTTGTTTCTACACTTCTTCTCAAGCTTAGTTGTATATATTTATACAACCAAACTTGGATATTAAGTAATGGAAACTTTTGCTGAAACTTGCTTCGTTAGGATGTCGGCAATTTGATCTTTGGTGGAGATGTGTCTAAGCCGACCTCATTTCCTTCTAACTTTTTGCGGATGAAATGTCTGTCTATTTCCACGTGCTTTGATTTATCTTTCTGAACTGGGTTCTCAGCCATACTTATTGCAGAGACACTATCACAAAAGACTTTGATGGGTAATCCTGCCTCTATATGGAGATCTTCAAGCAATCTTCTGATCCAAATGCCTTCCCAGGTTCCTAGTGCAAGTGCCCTTAACTATACTTCTCCACTGCTTCTTGACATGACTAGTTATTTCTTGCTCCACTAAGTAACTAAGTTCCCTTATAAGAAGGTTTCATAGCCAGTTGTTGATCTCATGCCAACCTTGGATCCAGCCTAGTCTACATCCATAAACACCTTAACACTTTGGTCTGCACTCTTCTTGAAACACAGTCCTTGTCTTAGTGCATTCTTAAGATATCTAAAAATTCTTAAAGCAGCTTGGAGATGTTTGTTAGTATGAATGTGCATAAATTGAGATATAAAGCTTACCGCGTAACAAATTTCAGGTCTAGTGTGTGATAGGTAGATTAATTTTCCAACTAGTTTTTGATAACTAAACTTATTAGTCTGGGTAGTTTCCCACTGATCTATAGGCTTATCTCCGGGTTCTATAGGGGTGTTTGCTGGTTTGCATCCGAGCAGACCAGTTTTTTCAGAAGGTTTAGTATATATATTTCCTCTGGATATAAACATTCCTTCTTTGTTCATGGTGATCTCCATTCCTAAGAAATATCTTAGTTTATCTAGATCCTTCATTTCAAATTTCTTAGATAGTTGAGTCTTAACACTATCTATCTCATGTGTATCATTCCTGTTATTATGATATCATCTACATACACTATTAGAACAATTAGCTCTCCCTTAGGTGAAATTTTGGTGAATAGTGTATGGTCACTATGACTTTGGGTAAATTTTAGGTCTATCACATATTTAGTGAATGTTTTAAACCAGGCACTTGGAGATTGTTTTAGCCCATATAAGAAATTTATTAACTTACAGACTTTATCTTTATTGTTCTCATTACTGAACCCGGTGGTATACTCATATAAACTTCTGCAACTAAGTCTCCATTATGAATGTATTTTTACATTAAGTAGATATAATTCCCAGTCAAGGTTAAGAGCTATAGAGAAAATGAGCTAATAAAATTTAGTTTAGCTACTGAGGCAAATGTTTACAAATAATAAATGACATATGTTTGTGTGAATCCTTTTGCCACTAATCTTGCTTTATATTTGTTCACGGTTCCAACATTATTGTATTTACTATGAATATCCATCTACGCCCTACTGGTTTTATATAGCAGCCGAGCTGGAAATTAGCTTCCACATTTGATTTTTTACTAAGTCATTCATTTCTTCGTTCATAGTGTTTCTTCATTCAAGCCATAGTGATTCTTCTATATTTTTAGGTATGATTTTATTATCAAGTGGGCATATAAATGGTATAAAGTTTGGATTCAACTTATTATAGGATATGAATTCTTCTATAGGGTATTTGGTACAAATGGGAGTCTTAGTGAATTCCCTCTTTCCTTTCCTTAATGTTATTGGTCTGTCATCTGTTTGGGTTTCAGTTTCATATTCAGTTTAAGTTTCTTCTAGAGAACCCTCATTTTCTTTATTGAGTTGGGTTTTTTCAGGTGTATCAGGTCGGCTACCATATATCAGGACTTCCCGATCATTGGATTTCATAGGAAAATTAGTTATGGGTTGTGAATTGGTAGTGCCGACCTGAGGCATCGAGTTGCCGATTGCCGAGCTGCGGTGCATAGAAGGGGTGAGCTACTGAGCTCGGTTGGTCTAGCAATAATGAGCTAGACTGAGTTTTGTCTATGATGTCTATTATTTTCCCATATTCGCTTTGTCTTAATTCTTCTATTTCTCCTAAGGATTTGTAAAATACATGTTTTTATCAAATATAACATTGAGTATTACAAACATTCTTTTATTAACTGATCAGTAACACTTGTATCCATTTTGTGACCTAGAGTATCATAAGAAAATGCACTTAACTGATCTTGGATCAAACTTTCCTTTTTGACTGGGCTGAATGTGTACATACACTACACATCCAAAGAGTTTGAATGGAAACTCTGAGAGTAGTTTAGTTTATGGAAAGTGTCTAAGGAGTATTTCACTGGGAGTTCAAAGGACAGAGTTTTGGACGGCGTCCTATTTATTAAGTATGTGGCTGTCTGTGGGGCTTTTAACTAGTAATATTTAGGTATATTCATTGCGAACATGATAGTTCTAGTTACCTCAAGCAAGTGTCTATTCTTTTTTTCGGCAGCACCATTTTGTTGTAAAGTATATGTACAAGGGGTCTGATGATATACATCATTTCTATGCATAAAGGTTTGTATTTCATTGTCTAAATATTCTGCCCCATTGTGTGATTTCATAGTTTTAATTGTGCAGCCAAACTGATTCTTGATGAGTGTAAAGTACCTCCTAAATATTTGACCGAACTCGTTTTACTTTTAGGGAGGTAAACCCAAGTGACCTTAGGTAATCATCTACAAAGGTCAAGACCATCTTGCACCATTGATATTAGCTACTCTAGATGGTCCCCATATATCTGAATAAATAAGATTAAATGGTGCAGATGATTCGTATGTTTTAGCTAGGTAGCTCTACTTAGTGTGTTTAGCTAATTGACAGGTTTCACATGTAATACTTTTAAGATCGATAGAGCTGAAAAATTTGGCATTAATCTTTTGAGATATACAAAATTGGGATGGCCCAGTCTGTTATGCCACACTAAAATATCCCCTATACAAGAATTTCTAAGTTGCAAAATACTTGCAGTCTAATCATTTGGCAACTCGGTTGTGCTAACTAGGGCTCTGTTTTCTGACTTCAGTAGAAATAGATCGGCTATATTCCTAGCACTGCCAATCATCCCCTTCAACAGTCTGTGGATGAGAAGCAGGCTATGCAATTATTATCCCTAGTGAGTTTACCCACAGATAACAGGTTGAAGCTTAAGCTAGGGATGTGAAGGACATCTTTTAGAATTATTTTATTATTAATTATTGCAGAGTCTTTTCTAATGACTTCTAAGGAAGTTCCACTAGCAATCTTAACTTTCTTAGGTACTGGAAACAGAGAATAAGAGTTCAAAAGGTTACCATTGCTTGTCATATGGTCAGTCGTCCCAGATTCTATGATCCATGAACTGCTGGAGCTTGGCTGGACATAGCCTGCCATTGTAGCTTGGATAGATTCAGCTCAGCCACATTGTCTGCTCAGCAATTCGATCAGAGTTGTGATCTGACCTTTTGTAGGAATCTCAGCTTCAACTAACTATGTTGAGCCAAGCTGTATTGTGCTTTGCTGAGCTGCGGTGAGCTTCATTGTGTTGCCGACCCGATGTGCAACACTTTGTCCAGCAGCAACAAGTTTTGAATATGGTCTCCAAGGGGCATTGCTAGACTTAAGTGGAGGTTTTCCTTTACGTACTAGCTTTTCTTGCAGCTTTCAGCAGTCATCTACTGTATGACATTCCTTTTTTACAGTACTTGCACACTCTACTTCCGACAGAAATAAAGTGTATTTTAACAGCCAGTCCAGAGACTTCCACTGGTTGTTCAATATGCAGTTCTGAGGTTCCATATTTGGAGCACCTCACTTCATGACCTTCTTACGGCTTTCTTCAAACTTGATCTCGGGAAGGTAGCTTTCAAGGTCAGAAGCGGTTTTATGCTCAGAATTCGACTACGAGCACTGTCGAATTCTTGATTTAATCCAGTAAGGAAGCAAAATACCCGCTTCCGTTTGGTTATTTCTTTATATAGGCATGCATCAGTGATACACGACCACTGATGTGTTTCAAAGAAGTCAATCTGCTGCCATGCATTGGTCAGTAGAGTATACTATTTGTGCACCGTCAGATTTCCTTGTTTAAGCTCATGAAGATGAGCTTCGATCTCATAGACCTCGGAGATGTTGTCTTGCTTTGAATACATCTCCTTGACTGCAGTATAGATTTTTGCCGCAGTGTTGTACATTATGCAGTCATCAAAAATGTCGCATTGCATAGAACGTATCAACCACGACATTATCATGCTGGTTTCCGACTTCCACAGCCTGTAGTTTACATTATTTTCAGATGGAACAATGACTGTTCCATATTGGTATTCCTTCTTGCCCTGGTCAACATTGAACATTTCCACTTCTCGAGACCATCAGAGGTTGTTATCTCCATTTAGGTTGCGACTGGTGATAACAATGGGGGAATCATCAGAGATTTGAGGATTACAGACCACTCTTTATGCCTGATCCGAAGTGGATGCGGCCTCCGTATATTCAGTTGAGTTGAAGGGTGTAGCCATTTAAGAATTTCAAGATTTGCAGAAAGAAATAGTAGGTAGTTAAAAGAATCAGATTAGCTCTGATACCATGTCGAGATTGAAAGAATTGGAAATTCATTCAAGTTAGTTGAAAAACTACAAGTGTTTCTCCTTTTATAGGACTTTATTTTGCCTGCTAACTGCTTTATTCGTTGCCTACAGTAGTTCATGTTTTCTATAGTAACTTGACTAGAGTGCTAACGGTCACAAGTTAACGTATAGTTACCTAGTCAGCTCGGACATATGTACATCAAAAGTCCTAAGTTACAATATTTACAATACTAATTGTAGCGCCCTGACCCGGACTGCGGAATCCGAACCGGTGCACCCGTCGTAGCTTACAGAGAAGACTACAAGACGTCTCATCTCTCGAATACACATCATCACTGACGTAAGAGAAACAAGTGCGGAAACATGTATCTAATAAATTTCCACCATCAATTCAATACATCAAATGATAATAACATCTCTAAGGATAGTCACAGTAATAACGAACTAATCCTCAAGTGTATGAAAGAACTTAATTAAATAACAACTGTGTCATCTAGCTCCCAACATGTCTCGATATATCCCATTCAGCCCACTCGCCATCGTCTTCTATGAATATCATGTCGTAGCTAGGCTCATCTGCAATCACAAAGGTAGTACCCTTAGCGAAAGACGCTAGCAAGTAACCCGCTTATAAGACATACGAGATCAACACATGGCAAGACATGAGTAATAAATAATTCAAGGGATTTGTGGGGCACATGTCTTGTAAAACTTCCAAATAGATAAACGAATCACGTAATAGCAAGTACATCAAATTGAACGCAATTAACAAATCAATAACAATCAAATACCACGCACATCCATACCACAACGACTCTCGTGATGCATGTCAAAATATGCACTACACTACACAATCACAAATGCATGGACCATTTCTTTTCAAATCAGTGCAATGCACGTCACAATGTCCGGTCTTGTAACTCGTTACCCTGTAACGCACCCCGGCTTATATTTCCATCCCGGTTAACGTTACAGGCTCGTTATGCTCTGTGATGCACCTCGGCTTATATTTCCATCCCGATTAACATCACAGACTCGTAATACTCTGCAATGCACCTCGGCTTATCTTTCCATCCCGATTAACATTGCAGAGGACTTTATACCCTGTAACGCACCCCAGCTTATATTTCCATCCCGGTTAACGTTACAGTCATTTGTGTCCTGTAATGCACCTCGGCTTAAATTTCTATCCCGATTAACATTACAGGTCACCTTCGCAAATCAGTGCCGAAGCACAGCTCTTTTTCAAAACAATATGCAATGCAAGTGCCATGATGCAAGACTCCTCGTTTCAATCACATTTCTCGTTCTCGTATGCAATTCACATTCACATGCGCCAGTATAAGCAACACCCAAGATACTAACTTACACATCAAACTTAGGCTTCAACAGACTCGTCAGTACTTAGTCCCGATTCTAAAGTTCACAACTAATGCGAGTATCCCTCTCCTTCCTTCATTGAACTCTAAAACACCTCGTACGTTCATCTCCTAACCATCCTAAGTCATCCTCATTGAAATCCGATTCGAAAACCCCTTCGAACTCACCAAGTTGATTCACCATCCTAAGTCATGTTCCCAAGACTTAGACTACCTCTAATCAGGTCTTAAGGAGTCTCTAAGGTTACCCAAAGATTCCCCGAGCTTCCCTCTTTCTTCCTCTATTTTCTCACAAAATTGATGGACTTCATTCCCTCACATCGATTGATCGATGTGACTTCATACCCTCACATCGACCGATCGAAGTCCATCAGAGGACATCAATCTCTCAGCTCTTTATTACTTCGATCGATCGATGTCCGTCAGTGGACATCAATCTCTCACCCTCATCTACTTCGATCGATCGATGTCCGTCAGTGGACATCGACCTCTCAACTTCTCCCCATATCGATCGATCGATGTCCGTCAGTGGACATCGATCTCTCAGCTCACCTATACATCGATCGATCGATGTCCTTCAGAGGACATCGATCTCTGACATCGATCGATCGATGTCAGCGTTTCCTCCAAGTTTCATCTGCGAATTTCTGCAGAACCATCAACCAACTTGATCCCAATTTCATCCCATTTCATTCAAGCCTAATCCTGCTATCATTCATGCTTAAACTAAAGATTCAAACGCTATGCACATCGCAACCAAGATCCAAGCCTAGCACGCCCTTTCTCCAACCTCATCAATCCCAAAAATCCCACCTTTTTTCCCTCAAATCTACGCAGCAATGAAATCACCACAAGAAGGGGTTCACGGGGTAGGGATTTGCAGGGTCTCACATAATCAACAACCACAACGAATTCTTTTTCATATACATCGGCCCAAATCTCGAAACCAAAACATATAGATCATATACAAATAATCACAAAACGAAACTACTGCATGGTGATCCAATTTGATATCAAAATAGGCCGTTTTCTTTCACAAATCGTAGGAACTTATAAGAAAGTTACTTGCCTTTGATTACTCGATGGAGAATCGAAGAACGAATAAGGTCTGGAGTGATTTTTGGAGGGATTCTTCCCTAGGGTTGCGCGGCTCTCTCTCAAATCGCCTAAGGGGAAACAGTTTGCGTCGTCTGGTGCGTGGAGAGAAAAGAACTGACGTTGTCAGTTTAATAGGGATTTAGGGTAAGATTTGATGTTTCTAAATTATATCTTTTATCTTATTTATCTTAAAGGATAAACCTTAATTATTTAATTCTAAAATTAAATACCATTTAATTCTAATATTCAATCCTTCATTAATTTCTAATTAATCCTCTTACTTAATGCCTCATTTATTCCCGTTGACTATCATTAAACTCCGTTTAATTCCTTCTTCGCCTTTTAATTATCCTACGGAGGGTGCGAGGCATAACACTAATTGTTACAGCTCGACCTTAGCGTTGCTGTCTGACTTGTGCTTCACCTCGTCACCTCAGCTCAGCACATCTTTATTGTAGCTCTGCGTTTGCTATCCTTCTTCACCTCAGCTAGTCTTAGTTCTATGCTTCACTTCACCTAAGCTCTTCTGACTTCATCATTTCAGCACAACTTTACTTTGTCCATCTTTTCCTCAGCTCATCCATTCCTATATTCTGGTCAGCTAAGCTCGACTGACTTACTTTGGACACTTGTCTTATTTCCCAGCATGACCATTATATTGTTCAGGTCGGCGTATCTCGGATGGGCTTGTTTTTATACTTAGAAGCAATGTAAATTCCTACAAAAAGATAAACACCTTGTAAATTTAAAATTAACTTAAATGAATTTCATATTCTTTCAATCTCGACAATAGCTACATACAAAAAGGTGCATAAGAAGATACAACTCCGAATTACTGTGGACGGGAGATCGCGCTAGACTATTGTCGTCTGCATATCAACAAATCCACCTCTGGTGCCACCACAACATGGACAAGTGAAACAAGAAACGAAATACCGTTTTGCAATCAGGAGAATCACGTGAGAATACAATTTCAAAATATTTACCAGATAATCAAATCAAAAAACCAATGAAAAGATCTAAAATAAATAATTATGTTTCTTTAAATAATCAAATAAATGACAAAATTTCTTGTTGGAACGTCAACAGCTGCATCAGTTCACTTGCTATTTAAAGCAAGCAAATGTAAGCAATACACATGCGTTGTGCTTTGCCAGTGTTTTCCGTTTCATTTCGTCTTTTTGGTACACAAATTTGTCCTCATTCAGGAAAAAGAGCTATATAGCTTAAATTTTTCTCCAATTTGAAGCAAATCGAAAATGGGGAAAATGGTACTTGCTTTTGTATTTCTTTGCATTCTCACTTTAACAAGTGGTTATAATGTTCCTTCAATTTATATATTTGGAGACTCTATTTTTGATGCTGGAAATAATCACTTCAACAAATTTTGTGCTGCACAAGCTGATTTTCCACCTTATGGATCCACTTTCTTTCGCCACCCGACGGGGAGATTCACTAATGGAAGAACAGTCGCTGATTTTCTCTGTAAGTATTTTTACAGTCTCATCTGAAACAGTTTTATTATCGAATAAGGTATCTTATATATGATGGAAGAGGACCGGCTTTTGAGCAATTGGTAAGATTGCTGTATTATGACATTGAAATCACGGTTCGAAATGCGTAAACAGCCTCTTGCACAAACTGTAAGGTAAAACATCAAATCGCGAAGCGATTTGGCCCATCCCCAGACCATGCATAAACGCGGAAGCATGATGCACCGAAAACGCCTTTTACAGTATATGAAATTCAGCATAAGAGGCGGAGGATAGACTTAGAAGATATCTTATGTATGATGAATGCAATCTCTGTGTATTTCCAACACATGAGTATGATTACGTACATCCGACCCTCTTATACCCTGCTATAGACGTAAGCCTCTAAGGCAATGAGTAATGTTTATTGTTGTGATGTATGATGAAAGAATTTCAGTTTGATGTCATATTTTATGTGCGACATCAAGCTGTATATATTTTCTTAATATTAGAGAAAGTTGAAGTTAAACTTTGTGATTAACGGCCGGAATTTGATCAATTTAATTTGCAGCTGAGTTTGTACGCCTTCCTCTACAAAAGCCATTCTTGCAGGCGCAGCTGGAGATTACAAATGGTGCTCAAAAAAATTATCCACCAAATGGTATCAACTTCGCAAGTGCTGGGAGTGGAGTTCTCAACACCACAAATCAAGATTTGGTAAGACATGTGGATGATGTTCGATAAAAATCATTTCAAGAATTTAAATCGGACACCCTAATAAATTTGAAGTACCAGCTTCCATAGGTTAGCAATTAATCATGTATCAAACTATTTAACCATATGTACGCAGCCTTATCTTACACTTTATGCGATAGGCTGTTTCTACGGTTCAAACCCGTGAACTTAAAGTCACAAAGAAGCAAACTTATCAGTTGCTCCAAGACACTCTTTGAATAGTTTTAGATAAATAACACTAAATTCATACGTGTCATATGTATCATCAAATCTCTCGTTTTTATGATTCAACGCAGAATGTTACGGCCTTGGAAATTCAGCTGCAACAATTCAAATCCCTCATAGAACAAAAGCAAATAGACAAGAATGTGGTGAAGAAATCCCTTTTCTTTTTCGAATCGGGCTCAAATGACATTTTCAATTACTTCTTACCGTTCAATACAGCAACTCTTTCCCCAGATGCATATGTTGAAGAAATGCTGAGAAGAGTTGATGATTTTGTTCAAAAAATTCACGAGCTTGGAGCGCGACGAATCGGGATATTTTCGCTCGGCCCGGTTGGCTGTGTTCCGGCTCGAGTCAATTTGCCTGGTGCTCCGGTCAATAGATGCTTTGGAAAGATGAATAAAATGGTGAAAAATTATAACCAGGGGCTGGAAAATGTAGTCAAGGAAATCCCTAAAAGGTACCCTGGCGCAGTTGGTGTCTTTGGAGCTGTTTATAAAACGATCCAGCTTTTTAAAGCCAATCCACAAAAATTTGGTAATTTTCTTTGCACATTTCTTCACTTCTTTTCTTGCTCTATACATGTGTGTCTACATATTAATTCACTTTGTTCTTTTGTTTATTTTTTTTAAAAAATAATATATACCATTGTTTTTATATTACCAATTTTGAATAAGTATATTTTTAAACAAGCTTGATTGGTACTTAGCTTTCAACAGTGTGAAATATAATAACTACACCCTCGTTACCTTGTGGGATGTAAGAATGTCGAATTCATAAAGAAGAAACAGTAGTATAAATTTTTTTGTTAAACGTACTCTCTTCATCTCAAAAATATTGACAAGATCGAAATTTTAAGTTATTATAATTTATATTATATTAAAAAGTCAACTATGATAATATTTTTTAAATAGAAAGTATTAAGAACTTCAGGCTATTTTGTTCCTGATGCATCTAGTTGCAGGACCTGCAAGGCACCACTAGAAGGGGGTTGAATAGTGAGTGCGGAAAATTTGGTTTTTAAAATATTTTTGATCCAAAAACCCAACTTCTGAAAACAGTTTCTGTTTTCAGGACCTGCTTTGCAACGTTTGAAAAACAAGGTAACATGCCTTCAAAAATTCTGAAATTTGGAGAGATTTTAGTCTCAGATGTTTTGAGTATCTCCTAAAAATTTCAGATTAAAATTCAACCTTTAACCCTTCGAAAAATCGTTTGTGGTCAGATTGCGCAAATCTTCCAGAAACGGTAGTCTGGCTTGAAATATTTATTCCTATTAAACCGTGGCTCCAAATGGTCTGAAAATTTAATGACAAATCTCTTACTATGTGTATTTAATTAGGTTGAAACAGTTTTGAAAAATTCCTTTAGGAAGTTAGTCAAATACGTTCAAAGTCTCAACCTTTGCAAGTCTGAAAATCAGACTGCACTAGTCTCAGAACTATTGACGTTTGAATGACTTATCCAAAAGGGTTGAAACTTGCGCCAAATGAAACTTAAAATGTGTGTCTATCTTTCTGGAAAGTTTCGTGATTTTTGAAATTTGTTTGATATTTTTAAGATCGCAATGAAAATGATGCACAGTGATAGAAACTGAAAGTAAAATGCTGAAAGTAATAACACCGAGAATTTTATACTGGTTCGGTTAACACACCTACTCCAGTCTTCGAGGACACCTTCCTTGGTTATCACTAATCACAAAATAATATCTTACCACACAGGGTTGATGGAGTTACACACCAACTCCAACCCTTTACAATCGATACAAATAATCACACCTTTCACGAACATCATCACCGAACGAATGAAGGATTGATCACAGCTTGATCAACCTTTTACAACAATGAGCGTGTATGGTGGTCTATACAAAGCCTATTCAATATATTTGAATGTAAGAACAATAGGCTTGAGAGAGAAGAAGAAAGAAAGGTAGAAGAAGAAAGTGGAAGACACTTTTTGCACTTGAGAGAATATGAGAATTGTCTTGTCTTGGTTTGCTCTCCTCTTCTTTTTAATTCAAGATTGGAGCCCCCTTAGGGCATCTCTTCACCTTGGAAATTCTCTTTTAAGTCCTTGGAAGAATGCCTTGTGTAGATATGACACCATCTTACTCACTTGACACAACATGATTGGATGGATGACTTGGCTTGGCTTACTTGGCACTTCATGATTGGTCAAACCTTGTCACCATTTAGTGTGCTGTAAAAATCTGAGATTAACTTGAAAAACATGTGCCAAAAAAATTCAAAACACTACCAAATAATCACCATTCAATCCCTTCAATTTTGGGATGCAAATTAAGGACAAAGGAATAGTAAATTCGGCTGCTATTCACATGTGCTGAAAATTTTCAGCATGTGTTGCATTTTTGAAATCTTTCCTTGTGTGTTGCCCTCTTTAAAGTCACCCTATCATGTGTGACTTATTTTCCACCAATTAAAGTGCCAAATAAGCTCCATCTAGGCTCCAATAAAGCTGAAAATGGTGTGTGAAATTCCTGCACATGTGCTGAATTTTCTTTTGGTAAACTTTGTCAAATAATGCACAATATTTACACATATATGGTAAATTATAATCAGCCCTAATTTGAATTTTCTAGAACACTTTAATATGTATTGAATATGTAAAAAGTGTCTAGATACATGTTACGTGTCATGTCAAAAATGTTCCATGTGTTATGTTCGTAGAAAACCGAATTTTCGACTTTTGTCGATTACGCGATTTTTCTCTGATTAAATTCAAACTTTTTGCACATGTTATATATATCAAGCCACACATAATATACATAAAATAACTTGAATATTCAGCTCTAATGGCTGATTAAAAGTGGCACCCCATGAGACAAAAATATTGAATTTGAAATCTCCACAATTTGACCTTAATTGGGGGTGATTTGTGTGTGCCAAACATGGAATGATTTTATGGCTGAATATAACATGTAAGCCACAAAATTTGTGGCCATTTTTGAAGTGTAGGGGCTGGCCATCTATATATGGCAAGTATGTGACACGTTAACGAAGTTTCGGTAGTAACCCGATACGACAATTTTTGGTTTAGAGCCTTGTAACGTGTTGTAATAATTTTGTCATCACCATGACTTATATCATATGATATAAGACCTGAATATACTCATAAATATGATGTAAGTATGGTGGTGTGACGTTGACGTACGTTCGTAAAATATATAACGTGTCGGTAGTACGTTAGAATATATGTGTATAGTGCCTTTTAAAAAAAATCTGTATATATATATATATATATATATATATATATATACATATATATATTGAAAACGTGTGATTAAGGGAGGAAGGAGACTTTCTATTTTCATGTTTGTTGCTTTCATGCCTTCTCCAAATATTTCTTCATTTGATAAACTAGTTAGTTCATTTAACTAAGTACTTCACTTAATGAACTAGTTTAGTTCATTAATAGTGGCACTTGAAAATAGTTCAAACACAACAAATGTTTACCATTTGATGTAAGCTTTAAAGCTTCATGGTTTGTTAGTACGGCAACATTATACATAAAGTATATAAGGCAGGCTTGTTGCAAAAATGTGTCAAGTCAAAAATGTGTCATGCATTTCTTTAGCACACGTTATTTAAATCATGCATTTTGTGAATCACTCAAACCCCTTTTTCTCAACACTAATAATGAAATGGGGAGAACAAAATAACCATGTTAAGACAAGGCAAGAACATAATCATTAGAGATGAATTTCCTTTCATAATATAACACTAGTTAACCTTTAACATTGCAATAACAACAACATTTATATCCGGTATATCTCAACAACAGCAAAAGCTATCGTTAAGATCTAGATAGGGTGAGAGACATGAAAACAATATCTCCATCCCAAGGGATAGAGAGTTTGCTTCTAATGAGACCTTTGGCTCTATATGTACCTGCATAAATGATACAATAACAGAAATATGACGTGCTAGTATACTAGTGATGATATTTAGTTAACAAAAACAGAAAACTTCTGATATTAAAATAGTCATAATCTTGTGTATGAACAAATAATGTAAGATAAAACCAACAATAAAAAAGTACAAAGTCCACCTAAAGTCTATAGAGCATCTAAGCCCATATGTATACTATAAAGCGTCCCTATATCATGTCTAAACCTCCTTAACCTTAATCTTCTGTCTCCATGAACTCATATCATTGACCATGTCATCTGAGAGGTGCAAATCTAGTAGGTCATGCTTAATCCGCTCATTCCAAATCAATTTAGGCCTACCTTTACTCCTCTTCCTCTCGATAGTGAGGCTTTCAACTGCTATGACAGATGTCATTGTCTATCTCCTCTTGGCATGCACAAATCATCTCAGTCTCCCTCCTTTATCTTATCGTTATACTAGTTGTCCCAAATATTTTTTTAAATACCTCATTTCTTATGTGGTCTAGTCTTGTATGCCCATACATCCACCTCAGCATCCTCATCTCTGTCACTTTCATCTTCTGTGACTGTGCTCTCTTGATGACCATGCAGTCTGTTGATATAACATTGCTGGGCGTACTGGCACCCTATAAAATTTTTCTTTTAATTTAGTTAGAAAATTATTTTCATACAACACCCCTAAAGCTGTCCTCCACCTACACCAGCTTGCTTGAAGTCGGCATTTTTAACATAACAAAGAATTGTTAATTGGTAGCATGGAAATATTGGGGAGTGTTCTTCGGTTGAAATAGTGGTTGCGAAGTGCTTATTTTGGAAAAAAATATTAATGTACTGTAGGTTGGGAAGTGTTATTCCTAGTCATTACTTTGTTTGTTAAAAAAATAAATTATACCATCTTTAAAGCGCGACGCTTTAAATTAAAATTATCAATGTAACATGATTGGATAATACTTACATTGTGGACATTATAATTCATAGTCAAGGTAACTTTCCCCCTTAATTTTTAAAATAGTTCATGCCCAAAATTTTACCCCCTGTTTATTGGAGGCAGAAACCTGTCCCCTTCAATGTAGGCTGTGTAGTATGAGACAAAATTCTATTAGGCAGGACCTTTTGACCTGTTCGGAGTCTTTACAAAATCGGTTAAGATCATAGGAGGTAAAAATATAGGCAAAATATGAGGTCTCCAATCACATGTTGCCACGTGTACAATCTACTTTTTAAAAAAACAAAAAAAATTAAACTTTTGTCCTTTTTTGTACACGTGTCAGCGTGTGATTGGAGACCTCATATTTTACCTACATTTTACCCTCCTCTGATCTGACCCCTTACAAAATAGGGTGCCAACGGAAAGTTTTCAGGGGCCACAACTCTTCCATTAAATATGCTTACACTGAAATGACAAAAGAGAGAAAGAAAATAAAGTTATATGTTTAAATGAAAGACAGACTAGTCACTTTCTAAGTAGAATATCAAACAACAACTACTACGCAGTATATCTTAACAGTATCAAAAGCTATTGCTAGGGTATGAAAAAAATGAAAATCAGATAAATGACGCATCTATCTCAAGAGATAGAGATCTTGGTTCCAGTGAGACCCGTCTCTATATGTACCTACGTGGAATATCAAAGATGGATTAATATTATGACTCTTTCTTTTGTTTTTCTTTTTTCTCCTTTCTAATTATATATATATATATATATTTCTTTATATATATATATATATATATATATATATATATATATATATATGCATGTATGTAAACAAAATAAAAACTTCCTAGAGGCTCAAGAATGACTCTTTCCATCATGACATTGCGCCCATAAATTGCTTTATTAGGAGGAACTTAGTTATAATCGAGCAATTAATGGACATTCTAAGTTACTTTACTATCAAAAAAAAATTCTTTTTAAACACGCACTTGATAGAGATTCAAAGCATACTTCTTACAAAAAAAAAAAAGAACAATAATTATATCTAGATTCAATTCCAATCCTACAGGCTACAATATAAAGAAATTTGAAATTTGTTTAGTACAGTATATGAAATTCACTAATTCAGCATAAGAGGCAGAGGATAGAGTTAGAAGTTACACATATTTTACTTCCCCGCCCAAGTTCATGCTCAACAGAAGAATTTTTTTCTGAATATATTAGATTATTTAATACTAATTTAATTTTGAACTAACTTATGTCTTAAAATTATAGAGTTGCAATAGATTTGACCTAAATATTTCTGAAAAAGTATGCTTTTCCATTTACAATGGAGCAAAGGACAAACTCTTTTTTGATTTTGAAATATGATGGAATAATGCAAAATGATTCATTAAATTGGATGCGCTTCTTATAGTATGAAGTAGCAGTTAATCGATAAATCTTGACGCAATTTTCATTATGGGTTATCGGAAAACAACCTCTGTGTGTTTCTAATATATGTGTATGGTTGCATATATCTGACCTCCTATATCCTGCTATAGACGCGAGCTTCTAAGGCAATGGGGTAATGTTGTTATTTCTGTTGTATTTCTGAAAAGCATGCAAAAGAGTAAACATTTAAATTGACAATTTTCTTGTGTAATTTATCAGGATTTGATGATGTAACTAATGCATGCTGTGGCTTTGGATCTCTTGGGGGAGAATTGCAATGTGGAAAGGAAGGCTATACTATTTGTCCGAAGCCAAATGCACACTTATTTTTCGATTATTTTCATCCATCCGAACACGCTTACAAGCTTATATCCAATGCTTTGTGGGCTGGAGGCCGTAATAGTATTCGCCCTATGAATTTGAAGACACTGGCAAATATTACCCTTGAAATCAGTGGTTGAATTTCAGAATAGGTGGAGGCTTTAAGTTGTAATAATTTGTCGAAGAATGTAATGTGGCCTTATCTTCTTATCTTTTTTTAATGTCAGTTTATTCTGATTCGGGAATAATTTTATGTCATCTTAGTAGCTACTTATTTTTCAGGAGACTATAGATAAACAATGGTGAGCACCTGTATGATTTTGTTTGAAAAAAATAGACTCATCTACTATTTATCGATATCTTATTCGGTTAAATTTAACAAGTTAGTCTTGAATAATTATAAAATTTGGCTTTCGGTAATGTGTTGCTTAGCTATCTATCTATCTTACTATGGTATTACCCTACTCCCATGTTTTATGAGAAGCAATGACAAGCCTTCATTTTTTCCAACTATTTTCTCCTTTCTTATTTCCTTTTCCTTTTTCTTTTCTTTTTTCTCTTTCTTTCTGACAAACTTTTATCCTAGTCTTCAAATTCAAGCAAAACTATGCGTACTTTTTTTTTTTAAAAAAAAAATCTAAGACATTTTCTTTTTCGTATTCTTTAGACAAAAAATGGCCAACATATTAATAAATTGAATGCACGAAACATTTACTAATTCACTAGACACAAATTTACATATGTTATTTTCCAGTGTTTTGTTCTAAATCTTCAAAAAAAAAAAAAAGAGTACTTTTTTCTTTGGTTTTCTCTTTCTATCCAAATTGCTTATGATTTGATGATTATGTGCTAATTTCAGTAGTTAATGTTCTTCATCTAAAAAATGTGATGATTTTGTGCCCATTGTTTATGTGATTTTTTGGATTTTTGTGTTTAATTGATGTATGAGGTTGCTTTCTTGAGTCCCCGCCTCCCCCTCTCGATTATGGGTTGTAAGGCAATCGTTGTTTTTTCCCCTCTTTTCTTCTGGGACAGTGATTGATGCTTATTTTCGCGCTATTATGGATTTCTTATACTTCACTTTTTGTACATATTGTAGTTGATTGGTAAACATAGTATTTGAAAAAAAAAAGCGACATTGAATAAAGTAGGGATATTACAATTGAAAGATGTTTTTATTTGATAATATTCTGGTGAAATTGATACAACCACGTTCGACATTTTAGGATTTAGAAAAGACTAAGTCCTATATTTCTTTCGATGTGATATGACTGTAGCGCCCCGCTCCCGAGCCCTAGCCTCGGGAACAGTGCACCCGCCGTATTTCGCTAAGGAGAATACAAAGCGTTGAATCAATCTCTTACTTGTCAGAAATGACGTAGAAATTTTTTTCGCGGAAACGTAAAGCATAACTTAAATTAAACTCGAATAATTGTTATTACATCACTAAATAAAAAGAAGTCTGACAATGGAACAATAAAGAAGCCTGTGAAAATCCCCAAAGATAACTAAGAACAGTCAGCTGCAGAGTCCCATCGTATCCTAGATGTAGCTATCAACCAGCCCACTCTACTATGTCCTTCCCGTCCTCAACGAAGATGCGCTCGTAGTCCTCATCCGGCTCACCTGGGAAGTAGGGGTGAGTGACAAAAATCACCCAGTAGATGCCCGCCTCAAACAAATACAAAACGTACATACCGAAATGATATAGCCACATAGCACATAGATATGATATAACACATAGCACATAAATATAAGATAACATGCATAAGATAAAGTAAATGCGGTAAGTAAAGCACTCCACATAAAAATGCGCAAGTGCGTGATGCATGCTCAATCAACGTGTCACACGCAACGAGAATCATGTCATGCAATATGCCCCTAGACCTATATGCAATGCATGCCCCGGGGTCCTAAATCCAGCGTCGTGGTCTCTAGCCACCACTTGCCGTTTGGACACCCACGCCCTATAGACACAGTATGTCTCATGATCCCGGTGCCCTATAGACACGGTAAGTCATCCCGATACCTACGCCCTATAGACGCAGTATACCTCATGCAATGCACGTGCTATGAATGCAACAGCAAAAGTCGCCTGGGTCCGTACGCCCATCCTCACCAACTTCGGCACTCAATATTTAGTCGCCTGGGGCCCGTACGCCCATCCTCACCATCTCCGGCACTCAATATTTAGTTTAGTAAATTTTAAGAACATTGAAAAGTTGTTATTTAGCATCCCCTTATTTTTTCTTAGCTTTTATTAATTTTGTAGAATTTTCTACTAATTTTCCCTTATTTAATTCCATTTATTGCTAATTATTTTTAATTACTTACATTTATCAAAATTCAGAAATTAAGTGGAAATAATTTAATTTTAACCTTTTATATTTTCTGTAATTTATTTAGAATATTCTGATGAATAAATATATTTTTCTGGAATTTTAAACTAATTTTAATTAATTATTTATCATTTATTCATTTCAGAAATTAATTTTCAGATTTTTTTTTATTTTTCCGGTTTGGGCCGGCCTGCTACCTGGTCCGGTCCGCTGGCCATCCGGTCCGGTCCGGCTGCCAGGCCGGTCCAACAGCATTTTCCTTTTTTTTATTTTTTATATTAAATTATATTTCCTTCTAACCTTCATAAAATCTTCGTTTTAACTCCGATTGACCTCAAACCAGTTGCATTGGACTCGTTATAACGAGACGCAACTTTTGGGAGTGGACACGTCAGCACGTGTCCGAACCGCCGTCAGGGGCCGCGCGTGGGTCCCACGCGCCACCCCATGAAATGCGTCCGTCAGACCCGTTTTTTGACTTCCAACCAAATCCCAACCTATTCCGGGCTAGATGAACCTATTCTAAGGCCAAAACACAACTTTTAAGAGTCTCCTAATATGAAAATTTTCCACTTTTCAATTTCTTTCAAGGTTATTTTTGGTTCAATCAAATCCTACCACCCAAGTTCAAACACATACAAGCACATTGTAGCAATAAAACAATTACCTCATGCTTTTTCGAATATAAACAAATACAAATCTACATCTAATACAAATAAAAGCAATGAATCACATAAAAAATACCATCAAAGCATGCATGGATTGTACCCATTTGAGGGGGGAAGAGGCACCTACCTGATTGACACTAAAACGAACAATTTAGACGGATTGAAACTCGGATTTGGAGACCGCGTTAGTCTTCTTCTTCTCTCTTTTTTTTTCTTTTTTCTCTCTTTTCCTCCCTCTCCCTCACAGCCGTTCTTCTCCCCCTTTTTTTTGAAGTATGCGTTGTTTTTAGATATGGGGGTTGGGGGATTTTATTTTGATTAGGGGAGAGATTTTAGGTATTTTGATGGAATAATTTATGGAGATAAGATAGTGTAGTTATCTTGAATATTTTAGATTAGGTAATTTCCCTTTTTTTTCTTTTATCTTTATCCTCCTATTATTATTATTTTATTTATTTCTTTATTTATTTTTTTTCACGGCTGTAACATCCTACCCACCTTATAAAAAGTTTCGTCCTCGAAACTTGACGTACCTTATTCGAAGAGCTATGGATAATTCTCTCCCATCTGCTCCTCGAGTTTCCAAGTCGCTTCGCGCTCCGTATGGTTAGTCCACTGAACTTTGACATAAGAAATGACTCGGTGTCTCAACACCTGGTCCTTGCGATCTACAATTTTGATAGGAGTCTCCTCATATGTAGTGTCCGGTCGGATCCTCAACGGCGGCGCTCTAAAATATGGCTGGGATCCAGAACATATCTCCTTGATTGAGACACGTGGAATACGCCGTGTACCTGAGCCAATACAGAGGGTAACGCTAGTCGGTAAGCTAAGGTACCAACCCTTTCGAGTACCTCATACGGTCAAATGTAGCGAGGCTCAATTTACCCTTCAAACCGAATCGTGAAACTCCTTTCATCGGCGACACTCTCAAGTAAACCTTCTCGCACACAGAGAACTTTAGGGGCGTCACTTCGAATCAGCCCTACTCTTGCTTCTAACTTGAGCAACCTTGAGTCTATCAGGAATCATCTTTACCTTCTCCTTAGTTTGCTCAACTAGTTCGAGTCCGGTAATAACACGCTCATAGATTTCATCCCAATGAACGGGGGACCTGCACTTACGTCCATAAAGCGCCTCATAGGATGTTATGTCTATAGCGCTGTGGTGATTGTTGTTGTAGGAGAATTCAATTAGCTTGATCATAACATCCTGTTCACTTGGAGTCCACTGCGCACGCTCTCAACATGTCTTCTAGAGTCTGAATAGTCCTCTTAGACTGTCCATCGGTCTATGGATGAAAAGCAGTGCTCAATCGTAGCTCCGTCTCCAACCTTCTCTAGCAAGCTGAACCGAATCTGAAAGTGAACCTCAGGTCACGGTCTAAAACGATACTGACAGGGACTCCATGAAGACTGACAATATCATCGATGTATAGCGTCACCAATCTCTCCAAGGTCATGTCACTCGGTACAGGTAGAAAGTGAGCAGACTTCATGAATTGATCAACAATCACCCAGATCATGTCGTTGTCGTTTCTTGTTTTAGGGTGCCCTACAACAAAATCTATCGTCATATGCTCCCATTTCTATTCTGGTATCTCCAACGACAACATCAAACCTCCCGGCCTCTAATGCTCTGCCTTAACCTGCTGACAAAAGAGGCATCTCTCAATGGACTCAGCAATGTGTCTCTTCATCCCACTCTACTAATAGTGATTCTTTAGATCATTATATATCTTCGTAGCACCTGGATGAATCGACAACTTCGAATTGTGCGCTTCTTTTAATAGCTCTTTCCTTAGGTCCTCAACATTAGGCACACACAACCTTCCTTGGTACCAGATACTGCCATCGTCATGAATCTGGAAGCCCTCAATCAGACTGGTCAACATCCTCTCTCGGATATCTCTGAGCGTCACATCCTTCTTCTGGGCCTCCTTAATCCGCTCAATCAGAGATGGTGTAATAACCAAGGCCACCAGAACATTAGCAGTGGAATCAAAAATGTCAATATCAAATTCTGCCATCTCTTTCTCCAATGGTGTCTGTCTAGCGTGATTAGACTTTCTACTCAAGGCATCTGCAACTCGGTTTGCCTTCCCGGATGATAACTAATGGTCAGGTCATAATCCTACAATAGCTTAAGCCATCTCCTCTGACGCATATTCAACTACTTCTGTGTGAATAGATACTTCAAGCTCTTATGATCGATAAAGACTTAGCGCTTCACACCGTATAAGTAATGGCACCAAATCTTTAACGCAAACATCACCGCTGCTAACTCCAGATCATGGGTCGAGTAATTTGCTCATATTGCTTCAACTGTCTCGAAGCATATGCGATAACCCTATCTCCCTGCATTAACACGCATCCTAACCCATTCTTCGAGGCGTCGCTGTAGATGACAAATCCTTTAGCGCCTGAGGGCTGTGCCAATACAGGTGCGGTCGTCAACCTTCGCTTCAACTCTGCAAAGCTTACCTCACACTCGGAGGTCCATACAAACTTAGTCTTTTTTTTTCTGAGTCAATCGACTCAGGGGTGCTGCAATCCTCGTAAATCCCTCCATGAATTTGCGATGATAGCCGACATGGCCAGGAAAAACTACGTACCTCAGTGACATTAGTAAGTTGGAGCCATTCTGTATCTATCTTCTTTGGGTCAACAGAAATGCACTCCTTAGAAATCACGCGGCTTAAGAAAGTCACATTCTCTAACCAAAACTCGCACTCGCTGAACTTTGCATACAACTTTTTCTTCCTAAGAGTCTCCAATACCTCCTGCCAGTGTGCAATATGTGTCTCCACATCAGGTGAATACACCAAGATGTTGTCGATGAACACTACCACACGATGGTCATACTGCTTCCTGAATACTGTGTTTATCAAGTCCATGAAGGCCGCAAGTGCATTCGTCAGTCCAAAAGGCATCACAAGAAACTCGTAGTGCCCATATCGAGTGCGGAACGCAGTCTTTGCTATGTTTTCTACCTTAATCCTCAACTGATGGTAGCCTGATCGGAGGTCAATCTTCGAGAACACTCTGGCACCCTTCAACTGATCAAATGGATCGTCGATCATCGGTAGTGGGTATTTATTCTTTATCGTGATCTTATTTAGCTCACGATAGTCGATATATAACCTTGTACTGTCATCCTTCTTTTTCACGAACAACACTGGTGCTCCTCAGGGAGAAACACTAGTCCTGATAAACTTCATGTCCAGCAACTCCCGCAACTGCTCCTTAAGCTCTTTTAACTCTGCTGATGCCATCCTGTATGGTGCCTTCGAGATCGGCTCAACTCCGGGTATGAGGTCGATCTCGAACTCTACTTCCCTACTTGGTGATAAACCTGACAGCTCGTCAATGAAGACATCCTTAAAATTTCGTACCACTGGAATATCCTCAATCGATGGAGTCTCAGCACTGGCATTTAGAACATACACAAGAAAACCCCCGGCTCCTTTCTTCAATGCCCGAGAGGCCTGTGCTGCAGTCATGTAGATTTTTTTTTCTGGATGACTTTTTCAATTTGACATCCCCCTGGAAGATAGTCTCTCGTTTATCCGGTGTCTGCATACGGACCTGTCTCTTATGGCAGTCGATAGTAGCACTATATCTTGCCATGAAATCCATGCCCAGAATGATGTCGAAATCATGCATCTGGATCGGGATCAGGGTTGCGGAGAACTCAAGCTCATTAATCTCCAAGTGACATTTCTTGTACTGATAGTGGGATACAAACACCTGGTCACTTGCAGCTTGAACATGATAAAGGATCTCAAGATGTTCTGATAGAATACTCATGTTCTTGGCGGATCTCCTGGCAACAAGCAAGTGGCTGGCACCATTATCAAATAGGACGTAGGCTGGGACTTTGCTAATTAACATCTCACCTATAACTACGTCCCCGACCTCCTCTACCTCAATGTCCGTCATAACACGCACACGAGCGTTGGTCCGCCCCTTTACCTTCTATTGCATCTGACTTGATGATGGAGGGAGTGCTTGTGCTGGTGTAAGGCACTCTGGAATAGAGTGCTTCTGGTATTCCTCCTTAAACTGAGTCCATGTCAGCGGTGGAGTCAGCCTACATGTCACACACTGCTACCATTGCTCGGTATCACACTCTAAGAATGGTACAACCACATCAACCTTTAGGCCATCCGGAACCTGCATCAACCTCAACTGCTTATACACATTCTTGAGCCAGATCTCTGCTCCTCTGGTCGTGTTGTACCCCTGAACATAGGTATCTGACAGTTCTGCATCTTCTGGTAGAAAAATCGAAGCCCCCTGGGGTGGTGCTGCTGCTGTAGGTGAGACATCTGTATCTGCTGTTGGGCCATCAATGTAGTCAGCGTGGCCAGGGTATCTGCAAGGACCTGAGGAATGGTCCCCTGACCCTGATGATCATCGCCATCGTGTCCTCCGTTTCCAGCTGGCGGCTCGCGTCGTGAAGGCATTATCCGGAATTTGAGTTCATGAAACGAATACAGATTTGTCGATAATAAGTTGAAAGGTGGAACGCGGATAAATAGATAATCAGACAAGAAAAGCTCACCATCGACACACACCTCCCATAACCCGATCATAACTTAGGTCTAAAATCATCTCTTAAGTCTACTTCGTTTATTAGGGCTAAAATCGTCATTTTACAAAAGATCGTAACTTATGTCTAGTGATCTAGTTAATCCTGCATTTTCGAGGCGGATCTGAAGCCTCGGCTCTGATACCACCTGTAGCGCCCCGCTCCCGAGCCCTAGCCTCGGGAACAGTGCACCCGCCATATCTCGCTAAGGAGAATACAAAGCGTTGAATCAATCTCTTACTTGTCAGAAATGACGTAGAAATTTTTTTCGCAGAAACGTAAATCATAACTTAAATTAAACTCGAATAATTGTTATTACATCACTAAATAAAAAGAAGTCTGACAATGAAACAATAAAGAAGCCTATGAAAATCCCCAAAGATAACTAAGAACAGTCAGCTGCAGAGTCCCATCGTATCCTAGATGTAGCTATCAACCAGCCCACTCTACTATGTCCTTCCCGTCCTCAACGAAGATGCGCTCGTAGTCCTCATCCGGCTCACCTGGGAAGTAGGGGTGAGTGACAAAAATCACCCAGTAGATGCCCGCCTCAAATAAATACAAAACGTACATACCGAAATGATATAGCCACATAGCACATAGATATGATATAACACATAGCACATAAATATAAGATAACATGCATAAGATAAAGTAAATGCGGTAAGTAAAGCACTCCACATAAAAATGCGCAAGTACGTGATGCATGCTCAATCAATGTGTCACACGCAACGAGAATCATGTCATGCAATATGCCCCTAGACCTATATGCAATGCATGCCCCGGGGTCCTAAATCCAGCGTCGTGGTCTCTAGCCACCACTTGCCGTTTGGACACCCACGCCATATAGACACAGTATGTCTCACGACCTCGGTGCCCTATAGACACGGTAAGTCATCCCGATACCTACGCCCTATAGACGCAGTATACCTCATGCAATGCACGTGCCATGAATGCAACACCAAAAGTCGCCTGGGCCCGTACGCCCATCCTCACCAACTCCGGCACTCAATATTTAGTCGCCTGGGGCCCGTACGCCCATCCTCACCATCTCCGGCACTCAATATTTAGTTTAGTAAATTTTAAGAACATTGAAAAGTTGTTATTTAGCATCCCCTCATTTTTCCTTAGCTTTTATTAATTTTGTAGAATTTTCTACTAATTTTCCCTTATTTAATTCCATTTATTGCTAATTATTTTTAATTACTTACATTTATCAAAATTCAGAAATTAAGTGGAAATAATTTAATTTTAACCTTTTATATTTTCTGTAATTTATTTAGAATATTCTGATAAATAAATATATTTTTCTGGAATTTTAAACTAATTTTAATTAATTATTTATCATTTATTCATTTCAGAAATTAATTTTCAGATTTTTTTTATTTTTCCGGTTTGGGCCGGCCTGCTACCTGGTCCGGTCCGCTGGCCATCCGGTCCGGTCCGGCTGCCAGGCCGGTCCAACAGCATTTTCTTTTTTTTATTTTTTATATTAAATTATATTTCCTTCTAACCTTCATAAAATCTTCGTTTTAACTCCGATTGACCTCAAACCAGTTGCGTTGGACTCGTTATAACGAGACGCAACTTTTGGGAGTGGACACGTCAGCACGTGTCCGGACCGCCGTCAGGGGCCGCGCGTGGGTCCCACGCGCCACCCCCTGAAACGCGTCCGTCAGACCCGTTTTTCGACTTCCAACCAAATCCCAACCTATTCTGGGCTAGATGAACCTATTCTAAGGCCAAAACACAACTTTTAAGAGTCTCCTAATATGAAAATTTTCCACTTTTCAATTTCTTTCAAGGTTATTTTTGGTTCAATCAAATCTTACCACCCAAGTTCAAACACATACAAGCACATTGTAGCAATAAAACAATTACCTCATGCTTTTTCGAATATAAACAAATACAAATCTACATCTAATACAAATAAAAGCAATGAATCACATAAACAAATACCATCAAAGCATGCATGGATTGTACCCATTTGAGGAGGGAAGAAGGACCTACCTGATTGACACTAAAACGAACAATTTAGACGGATTGGAACTCGGATTTGGAGACCGCGTTAGTCTTCTTCTTCTCTCTTTTTTTTTTCTTTTTTTTCTCTCTTTTCCTCCCTCTCCCTCACAGCCGTTCTTCTCCCCTTTTTTTGAAGTATGCGTTGCTTTTAGATATGGGGGTTGGGGGATTTTATTTTGATTAGGGGAGAGATTTTAGGTATTTTGATGGAATAATTTATGGAGATAAGATAGTGTAGTTATCTTGAATATTTTAGATTAGGTAATTTCCCTTTCTTTTCTTTTATCTTTATCCTCCCATTATTATTATTATTTTATTTATTTCTTTATTTATTTTTTTTTTCACGGCTGTAACATCTACGACAAATACAAATTAATCGGGTATATCTTTGTGTACAATAAAGAAAAATTCACAATCTTTAGCCTCATTTTTCAAGATTGATTGTATTTATTTTTGTCTTATGAGAATCCTAACTAAACTTATTAAGTAGAATGTTATTGTGTAATAGTGAAATGGACTTTTTTATTTCTTTTTTGCTGTTTAATCATAAGTTACTATTTTCTTAATCTTGCTTTCATTCCTTTTTTCTAATAAACATATATTTCATCTTTGATCACTTTCATAGTTTAATGATGTTTCTTATTTTGTATATTATAATTTTTGTAGCGCCTCACCCGAAACTAGGGTATCGGCACGGTGCACCCGCCGTACTCTGCTACGAGAAGTACAAGGCGTCGATACTATACATTTGCATGTCGATATGAATCTTAAATCGAGATAGTGGAAGCAAAATAAAGATAAACATACGACATGCATGGCAATACAAATCGTCATAAGTGCGTACAAATCATAATGTACAATGTTTCAAAATAATCTAAGTACATCATGATCAAAATGCCCAACATACATAACTCCGGCCTACATCTCAGCTCACGGGTACTCTAGCCGGGGTCCTTTCTCAATGAACAGGGCATCAGGGTCCCTGTTCTCTACAATGTGATAAGGCAAGTATGAGCCATAACACTAATCGCCCAGCAAGTAATCCGTCTAGATACGTCATACGGATCATGCATGGGAGACGGTGTAATGAAATAACGATACGTAATTAAAGAACATAACATTTCATGTCTCCAACTTTAAGAGATAAAGTGAATAACATAAAGGTAAATAAATGACATGTAACACATATATCTCTATCAAGTAAACATTCTATACTATCAACTTCCTAGAAAACGCCACGATCATGTATATCCACACTTAGAATCTCAATCAATGTCTAAGATGTCATCGTACATAGCATTATCATCTAGGTGCATCAAGTCCCTATGCAAGACATGTAAATGCGATACTCTTATGATGCAGTGTCTTCAAAACAGTATCATAAAATAAACTGTAGATCATGTAACATTATTCATTTTTCTGTAATATGTCAAAACATAACATTTTCATAAACATGACCTTTTTCATATGATAGCTATGACCCTTTACCTTGTATACCAATGATGTCGTCATAGAAATGGAATAATCCCCCATATAGAAATATGTACAAATATGAATCCCGATGAATCCACATGTTGTTACATTATACGTACATATTACTGACGCTAACTTAATATGCCAGAGATTCCTTGCCCTCGACAAGGTGTTACACTCGGGCCTGTAAATACTATATGCCCATGACATTAACCCCCTTGGATTCGATATCATGTGGCGTTCTAATCATCCCATAAGATCAACCACCTCGGTTCTGATATCACGACGGCGCACCAAATAAACATATACATATTGTAAACATGTCATAGGATATCTGTTTATACGATATAATTCTACGTGCAATGGTGAACTTTTAAAATATTCCATGAGATGAACATAGATGCAATTTCCTACTTGGATATTCCACAATATTCACACTCTAAAACCTTCCGATATCATCAAGTTATAAAACCCAACATATATATACCTAATTCATGCCTCAAATCATGAGAACACACCCTCTTTTATATACCCCCAACCTCTCGGCCAACATACCCAAAAACAGCCCACTTTTCTTTTATTTTATTCATCAATATTTCCTTAAAATACACATATTACACTTAGCTAAAATGGCCAAAAACCCTAATTTCATATTCATTTACACATATTTCCATATGTCATAAGAATATACATAAAGTAATCATATTTTCTATTATAATTTATTTTATACATATATATTTATATCCATACATATTTCCAAAGCTATTTATTTCACACACTTTATGTGTATAGGCCGAATATATATGTGTGTGTGCAACAATGACCATTTGGCTGAATACACACACACACACACACAATTACATTTTCTTTTGTTTTATAACACATTTCTTTATCCTATATTTTTATTTTATGATCATTTCTTGTCATGACAAAAATATTTATATTTATAAAGTTTATTCTTTTCCTGCCTTTTTACCATTATGGCTGAATGTTTATATATGTGTACATATCACATAAACCTTTGTGTTTTTCACCACTTTTACTTATATCTTGGTTTGAACATTTCTATTACTTATATACATATTATTTTTTATCAACGTAAGTCTCATAAAATCATCATAAAACACATAAACATGACAAGTGATTGAAACCATGAAAATAAAGTAAGTAGGCTAATAAACCTACCTATGGCCGTGTGTATATGTGTATATATATGAAATGATAACATTTATGACCAAGTATGTTAGTCATGCTTATGATCCATACATAAACATACTAAACAAGATCATAAAACATAAGCGCACACCTAAACTAAATAAAGTCCATGATTATGTTATCGCCGTTAACTTATTAGCTAATAAAATAACCCACTGTTGTTGTAGGATTATATAGAGAGTGCATATCTTAACTACATTAAGTTCATAATTAAGTCACAACTATTAATTCATTAATTAATATAATGTAGATGTACATATATACACACATATACATACACACCATTAAGTTACAAATTCTACTAAAAAGAAAACAAAATAAAAAGATTGTTAATATATGAAAATTCTAGAACCTATTGTAATTCCTATTCTACCCCTCCAAATTTCCCCCAAAACTGTCCCCCTCTCCTAAAGACACTCCAAGATATTTTTCTTACAACAAGAATGCAAGGCAAGTCATCTCAAGTACACCACTTAGCAACATGCAGTGGCTAGTTTTCTTAAAAAAAGCTTCCTTTCTTACATGCTTGAAAGAAAGCTTCCAAAAGGCATCATCATTACTTTGCTTTATGTCATAACATGTTCATCCTCTCAAGCAAGCCACATGCACCATCTCTTCCTTGGCCTAGGCATTTTTTTAAAGGAGGGAGGGAAGGAAGAACCATTTTTGCACCAAGTGTTTTCCACCACATCCTTCTTCCAAAAAGCCTTCAAGACTGTTACACCCCGTGTCTTTTAAGCGCAACTTTCAATACTTAGAGGTTAACCTTGAATGCAATTTAATTAATTATGTAAGATTATAAAACTTAGTCACCTAAAACATAGGAGAATAAGAAAGAAGGGTTCAAAAATAGAGTTAAAGGTAATTCATAGAAATTACTTG
>AP025067.1:22287205-22311482 GCA_036186865.1 Eustoma russellianum
AAAGGCCCCTACTAGAAGTTGAGGGAGTTACAAAAGTTGGTATAACCTGCCCATCTCAGCCATATTGGACGGTTATACCACAAAAGAAGAAGGAAAAATTCTGAGAAAAAGAGAGAGAAGAGAAAAGGAGAGGAAGAAGAAGAAGAAAGGAAAGAGAAGGAAGGAAAAGGCCATTCTAGGTTCAATTCTCATCAAAGTTCTGCAGTAAATCCGTAAGCTTAACTAGAAACAAAGGCAAGTAATCTTTCTATACGCTTTATGTAAATTTTGTACCTTTGGCCCTATGTTCTTACAAAGAGAAAATATGAATCACACATTAGTATTCTTGTCATGTTTATCATACATGCTTTGTTATATGTAAGTCTTGTTGCTAATTGTGTAAAGACTTGTTCTTTGGGCCATATTTCTGAAATAGTTGTGCAGTATTTGTTGTTAGTCAACCATGCCCATGAGAGTATATATGTTGATGTGTTTCTTGTCTTGCTCTACTCTTGTGTTGATTGTATACACTTAGATGTTGAGAGTAAGTGCAGGAAATTGAGGGATGAGTGATGACATTGTTGTAGTCTTGTTGGTTGGGTATTGTTGATGATAACTCTTGAAGGTGGTGAATGATTGAAGATTTAGAGTGGATCTTGTTAGACATTCACTAAGCATCAATTCATGATTAGATGTATGTTAAGTATGATGAACCTAGTTGCTAAGATGGATCTTTAAGTGTTGAATCTGGAAGGGTTGAAGGAGAAAGGAGTTGGGTGGAAGTTACTGCAGAAAAACTGCAGTTTGGCATCGTCAGAACACTTCGAACGCCTACATGAGGCGCTTCATGTAGCGTTCCAAGTGTCCTGGAACTTTCCCGTACAGAAAAAGTGCAGTTTAGAACCGTCCGAACACTTCGAACACCTACTTGAAGCGCTTCATGTCACATTAGGCGCTTCATGTAGGCGTTCAATGTTTACGGAACATCCCCGAACACTTCGAACACCTAGTATAGGCGCTTGAAGTCACTATAGGCGCTTCATGTAGCGTTCCAACTGTACTGGAAGTCTTTTTGACCCTTTAAGCGCCCTATGTAAGTGTAGTAACTTTATACACTTCTTTTGAACATAAAATGCAAGGGTATTTGAGGTATATTGAGGTGTAGATGGTAAGTTTGATTAAGTAAGCATAAGATTAAATTCTAGTGAATAAGTGAGACAAATGGACTTGGTAAAACACGTTTAGGGAGTGTTTGAGGTGCAAGACCATATCCTTGATAGACAAGATGTATGTGTGTGTGTGCTACATGTTGATATGAAGCTATCTGTGCATCCTGCATCATGACATGGGCACTTGCATTTGATTTGAGATATGTTTTGCAAAAGAACAAGAAAGGTAAAGTTGCGAAAGACAAAATGGCTGCTGGTTGATCACAGGGTATAAAAGTCACGTCTGCGAAAGCAGGGTATAAAGAGCGTGATCTGTGAATCAACAGCAGGGTATAAAGTATGTTATGGGGCCGTGGACCTATCAGCACGGAAAATGAAGTATTTTATGGGGCCGTGGACCTATCAGCACGGATATATGATATATGTAATGGGGCCGTGGACCTTTCAGCACGGATATATGATATATGTAATGGGGCCGTGGACCTTTCAGCACGGGGTATAAAGTTATGATGGCTGTGGACTGATCACCCACAGGGTATAAAGTTCTGCTACGCGAAGAATATGATATGTAAAGTGATGAAATGTTTGTGAAATGACATGCATGACATGTTTATGAAAGAAGGCATATGCATGGGTGTTGTGTGTGATTTTAAAGAAGTACATGCATCATGATACACGAAGCATAAGACTTGACATGCAAGAAACGTGGTTAGTCTATGACTTGCTTATGTGATTCGTTGTTTTAATACATGTTGGTTCTCGTAGCTGTGTTCACATATGTGCTTTATCTGTTTTGAGTAATTCTTATTAAGATGCTATTTGTTAACCCGAGCACCTTATTTTTGGGCAATGTTTTATACACTGGTGACTCGACGTGTGTGATTCCGTAGGGTGTATAGACGGGTTACTTGCTGGCGAAGTTTTCGCTAAGAACAATCATTCTGTCTCCTTTTCAGGTGAGCCTGATTATGAGTTGATATTTATCGAAGACGACGGCGAGTGGGCTCAGTGGGATGATGGACAAGGGAATAGATAGATGCTGGACTATTTTGTTTGAGTTTGAAACTCATTGTTATTATGTTGTTCTAAAACTTATGTCGGCTAGATGATCAAACAGTTTTATTTCCGCTGCAGTTTTCTGGTTGTAATATTGACAACGAAGGTTTAGATTTTATGACGTTTCCGCGGTTTTAACTTACATTATGAAGGAATGTATGCTTGATCTGCTTGACGCTTCGTAGTTCTCATAGTAGGCTACGGCGGGTGCACTGGTTCCGATAATGGTATCGGGCTGGGGCGCTACAGGTGGTATCAGAGCCTAGGCTTTAGATCTATCTCGGAAACTTAGGTTCATGATTTTTAGACACTTAAGCTATGATTCTCCCTTAAGGTTGATCCTTAGTTATAAGTACTAATCTCTTAGTGGTTAAGTATGATATGGGTTGGGTGTGTGCGAGCGCGTCTTATTATCTAACTTTGTATTAATAGTTGTACTACACACCTTACCGAGTAGCACGCGTTCGAGCTTTCAGTAATCTTTGTATTTATTGAATACTAATGAAATGTTAACCTTTCAGCGAAATATGCCTCCAAGAAGAGATAACACAGGCAACTCTGGCAATGGACAGGAGAACCAGCCACCACAAGTGGTTTTACCCCAAGTACTCACCGATGCGCTGACGGTCATTGCACAAGGGTATGTGCAGCAGCATCAGCCTCCGCCTCCACCACCGCCGCAACATAACATCAGGTTCTTTTATGGAGAGATGAGGAAGATGAGGGTGCCGGAGTTCGGTGGATGTACGGATCCTGAAGAGGCTCAGCATTGGTTGGCTGAGGTTGAGAAATGTTTCCGGCTGGTGCAAGTTCCGAATGAGATAAAAGTTGAGGTAGCCACACCCCTTCTAAGTGGCAAGGCTGGCGAATGGTGGGAAGGAATGGTGTTAAGAATGACTCCACCGATCTCGTGGACTCAGTTCTGTGATGTGTTCCTTAAGTACTATGTACCGGAGACTGCAATATTGGACAAGATAAGAGCATTTGACAGACTGGAGCAAGGAAGGATGACGGTGTCGGAGTATGCAGATCGTTTTCATGCCTTAGGTAAGTTTGCCCCTGCGATTATGTCTGATAATCGTCTTAAGATGACAAAGTTTGAGAGGGGTTTGGATTCGAGGATACAATCGGCGATAGTGAATGCAGGGATGAAAACTATGAGGATATGCTAGATGCGTGTTACCGTGTTGAAAGTGATTTTCGCCGAGTGGCGGCGAGAGCAGCTAGTGCTGGAGGGTCTGATAGAGGCAAGAGACCAGGGAGGATGTGAGAGTGGGTGGAAGACCCGGACGTTGGGTCAAGATTCCGAAAGAGAGGGCCAGTTGGGAATTTTCAGAGACTGCCACCCCAGAATCAAGTAGCTCAGCAGGCTATAGGAGTTTGTCCACATTGCGGCAGGGAACCATGTTGGAGAGTGTAGGAAAGTAGTCGGAGCATGTTTCCGATGTGGCCAAGTGGGTCACTTGATTAGAGACTGTCCGGAGATGAAGAAGAATAACCCTGGAGAGGCGGCTCAGCAGCCGAGAGTGAAGCCTCGAGCAAATGCCCGTGTACATCTAATGACGGACACAGATGTGCAGGAGGCTACCGATGTAGTAGCAGGTATCCTCTAAACTAAGTTTGAATTCATATTGAGTTAAGTGTCTATGTGCGTAACTTTTGTGTGCAAAACTTTATGTGGCTTTAGGTGCGGTTTTAGTAAATAAGATGCCTGCCAATGTACTTTTCGATAGCGGCGCAAGCCATTCCTTTGTAGCGAAGAGATTCACTAAGCACTTGGGTAGTTTGCCTGAATGGTTAGAGACTCCGTATCGCGTACAAGCGGCCGGAGATCAGATTATGGTTTCATACCAGCTGTATCGAGATTGCGAATTGGAGTTTGAAGGACAAGCATTCTCTGCCACACTGATCCCTATCCAGATGTATGACTTCGATGTTATATTAGGAATGGACTGGTTGGCTAAGAATCACGCCAATATTGATTGTCGGTTGAAGCAAGTGACAATCAAGAATGATAAGATGGAGGAGGTAATATTTCAGGGAGATGCAGAACGAAAGAAAGTCCCCAAGAAAGTATATGTGTCTGTCGCACAAGCACGCAAAGCATTGAGGAAGGGTGCTGAGGGATTCTTAGTGTATGCCATGGATGTTACTCAGGAGGTGTCGTCGATGGAGAAAATTCGAGTGGTCAATGAATTTCCTGACGTGTTTCTGGAAGATTTACCAGGAGTGCCACCTCCGAGAGAAGTTGAGTTTGAGATTAACTTGATCCCCGGTACTGAACCTATTTCTAAAGCTCCTTATAGAATGGCTCCGGCGGAATTGAGAGAGTTGAAGGAACAATTGCAAGAGTTATTGGACAAGAAGTTTATCCGACCTAGTGTGTCGCCTTGGGGAGCACCTGTGTTGTTTGTAAAGAAGAAAGATGGTAGCATGAGGCTGTGTATCGATTATAGAGAGTTGAATAAAGTTACCATCAAGAATAAGTATCCCCTTCCACGAATTGAGGACTTGTTTGACCAACTCAAGGGCGCTAAAATCTTCTCTAAGATTGACCTCCGAATCAGGATATCATCAATTACGAGTGAAGGCCGAGGACATCGCAAAGACAGCTTTCCGCACAAGGTATGGTCACTATGAATTTTTAGTGATGCCATTTGGATTGACAAATGCCCCTGCGGCTTTTATGGATCTTATGAATACCGTCTTTCGAGAACAGTTGGATAAGTTTGTAGTGGTATTCATAGATGATATTCTTGTGTACTCTCCTGACGAGCAAACTCACACTGAGCATTTGAGAACCGTACTAGGCATTTTGAGGCAGAAACAACTTTATGCAAAGTTTAGCAAGTGTGAGTTTTGGTTAAGAAGTGTGGCTTTCTTGGGTCATGTGATATCAGAAGAGGGGATTGCTGTTGACCCGAAGAAGGTGGAAGCCATAACTGAATGGCCTAGACCTACCAATGTCACCGAAGTGCGAAGTTTCTTGGGTCTAGCAGGTTATTACAGAAAATTTGTTGAGGGATTCTCGAGAATTGCCGTACCTCTAGTCGCCTTACTCAAAAGAAGTCCAAGTTTGAGTGGACGGCGGAATGCGAGCAAAGTTTCACGGAGCTTAAGAAGAGATTAACGACAGCTCCAGTATTGGCTCAACCCTCTGGAACGGATGGATTTGTGATTTATAATGATGCGTCAAAGAACGGGTTAGGTACGTAAATTATAGTATAAGGTTATGATCTTATATATCCCTAAAGTTTAGACTAACACCTTGTTTGTAGGTTGTGTTTTAATGCAAAACGAACGAGTCATCGCGTATGCCTCAAGACAGCTAAAGCCTTATGAACAAAACTATCCCACACATGATCTTGAACTTGCCGCGGTTGTGTTCGCCTTGAAGATTTGGCGGCATTATTTGTATGGAGAGAAGTGCGCGGTATTCACGGATCATAAGAGTCTAAAGTATTTGTTCTCACAGAAGGAATTGAATATGAGGCAGCGGAGGTGGTTGGAGTTGCTAAAAGACTACGACCTAACTATTCATTATCACCCGGGAAAGGCTAACAAGGTAGCCGACGCCTTAAGTAGGAAGTCCAGCCATGCACGACAATCACCACTGGAAAGAGAGATGGAGGAGTTTGGTTTAGATTTGATTGAATCCACGGTGAATGTTTTGACAGCCTTGACTATCACCCCAAGTTTGATTGATCGGATAAAGGAGGCACAGAAGAGAGATAAGGCTTTAAGTGAGATAATGGAAAGGGTGAAACATAGTCCTAGTTGAAGGATTTCGGACTAAGGATGATGGGAGCTTATGGTTTAGGGAAAGATTATGCGTGCCGGATGTTGACGAACTTAGGAAAGAAGTTTTGCAAGAAGCTCATAATTCAAGGTTATCGATACACCCCGGTAGCACCAAGATGTATAGAGATCTCAAGCGATACTATTGGTGGTCCGGGATGAAAAGACATATTTGCGGAATTCATAGAGAGGTGTTTAGTGTGTCAACAAGTCAAAGCGGAACACCAGCGGCCCGGTGGATTGTTGATGCCGTTGGGAAATTCCGGAATGGAAATGGGAACATGTCACAATGGATTTTGTAGCCGGATTACCAAAGACAAGAAGTGGATGTGATATGATTGGGTTATCGTGGACCGTTTAACAAAGTCTGCCCATTTCCTACCCGTTTCAAGTGAGACACCTCTCGACAAACTAGTGAATGTGTATATGGAGAACATAGTGAGCTTACATGGTGTTCCGGTAAGTATAGTATCCGACCGAGACTCACGGTTCACATCTAAGTTTTGGACAGCATTTCAAGAAGCCATGGGTACAGAATTAAGGTTGAGTACGGCATATCATCCCCAAACTGATGGACAGTCCGAGCGGACAATTCAAACCTTGGAAGATATGCTAAGAGCTTGCGTGCTGGATTTCAAAGGGAGTTGGGATGGAATGGTAAAGCTGATGGAGTTTTCTTATAACAATAGTTACCACAGCGCAATTGATATGGCTCCTTTTGAGGCTTTGTATGGAAGGAAATGTAGGTCTCCGATTTATTGGGACGAAGTGGGCGTGAGGACCATCACTGGGCCTGAGCTATTAGAGAAAACATTAGAGAAGGTGAAAGTCATCCGGGAAAAGACTCAAGACGGCTCAGGACCGCAGCAAAAGTTGGGCAGATTCCAAACGACGACCATTGGACTTTGATGTGGGTGAAAAAGTTTATTTGAAGGTATCACCTACGAAGGGCGTCATGAGGTTTGGAGTAAAAGGCAAGCTAAGCCCTCGTTTTATTGGTCCTTATGAAATACTTGAGAAGGTAGGAGCCTTGGCATATAGGTTGGCATTACCCCCCGGTGTTGGCACAAGTTCACAATGTATTCCACGTGTCACAATTAAGAAAGTACGTGGCGGATCCAAGTCATGTACTTGAAGCTCAACCTTTTGGAACTCAAGGACGATGTTACATATGAGGAAGTACCCGTGAAAATTGTGGACCGAAAGGATCAAGTGTTGAGGAAGCGAGTGATCCGTATGTAAAGGTTCAATGGAGCAATCACACGGAACGTGAAGCCACTTGGGAGCTTGAAGAACAAATGCGGGAGAAAGTATCCTCAGCTCTTTGACTAAGGTACGTAAGTTTCGAGGACGAAACTTTTGTAAGGGGGGTGGAATGTTACACCCCGTGTCTTTTAAGCGCAACTTTCAATACTTAGAGGTTAACCTTGAATGCAATTAATTAATTATGTAAGATTATAAAACTTAGTCACCTAAACATAGGAAGAATAAGAAAGAAGGGTTCAAATAGAGTTAAGGTAATTCATAGAAATTACTTGAAAGGCCCCTACTAGAAGTTGAGGGAGTTACAAAAGTTGGTATAACCTGCCCATCTCAGCCATATTGGACGGTGTATACCACAAAAGAAGAAGGAAAAATTCTGAGAAAAAGAGAGAGAAGAGAAAAGGAGAGGAAGAAGAAGAAGAAAGGAAGAGAAGGAAGGAAAAGGCCATTCTAGGTTCAATTCTCATCAAAGTTCTGCAGTAAATCCGTAAGCTTAACTAGAAACCAAAGGCAAGTTAATCTTTCTATACGCTTTATGTAATTTTGTACCTTTGGCCCTATGTTCTTACAAAGAGAAAATATGAATCACACATTAGTATTCTTGTCATGTTTATCATACATGCTTTGTTATATGTAAGTCTTGTTGCTAATTGTTGTAAAGACTTGTTCTTTGGGCCATATTTCTGAAATAGTTGTGCAGTATTTGTTGTTAGTCAACCATGCCCATGAGAGTATATATGTTGATGTGTTTCTTGTCTTGCTCTACTCTTGTGTTGATTGTATACACTTAGATGTTGAGAGTAAGTGCAGGAAATTGAGGGATGAGTGATGACATTGTTGTAGTCTTGTTGGTGGGTATTGTTGATGATAACTCTTGAAGGTGGTGAATGATTGAAGATTTAGAGTGGATTGTTAGACATTCACTAAGCATCAATTCATGATTAGATGTATGTTAAGTATGATGAATCTAGTTGTTAAGATGGATCTTTAAGTGTTGAATCTGGAAGGGTTGAAGAAGAAAGGAGTTGGGTGGAAGTTACTGCAGAAAAACTGCAGTTTGGCATCGTCAGAACACTTCGAACGCCTACATGAGTCACGCTTCATGTAGCGTTCCATGTGTCCTGGAGCTTTCCCGTACAGAAAAACTGCAATTTAGAACCGTCAGAACACTTCGAACCTACATGAGGCGCTTCATGTCACATTAGGCGCTTCATGTGGTGTTCAATGTGTCCTGAATCATCCCCGAACACTTCGAACGCCTAGTAGAGGCGCTTCATGTCACATTAGGCGCTTCAAGTGTGCGTTCCAAGTACTGGAAGTCTTTTTGACCCTTTAGCGCCCTATGTAAGTGTAGTAACTTTATACACTTCTTTTGAACATAAAATGCAAGGGTATTTGAGGTATATTTGAGGTGTAGATGGTAAGTTTGATTAAGTAAGCATAAGATTGAATTCTAGTGAATAAGTGAGACAAATGGACTTGGTAAAACACGTTTAGGGAGTGTTTGAGGTGCAAGACCATATCCTTGATAGACAAGATGTATGTGTGTGTGTGCTACATGTTGATATGAAGCTATCTGTGCATCCTGCATCATGACATGGGCACTTGCATTTGATTTGAGATATGTTTTGCAAAAGAACAAGAAAGGTAAAGTTTGCGAAAGACAAAATGGCTGCTGGTTGATCACAGGGTATAAAAGTCACGTCTGCGAAAGCAGGGTATAAAGAGCGTGATCTGTGAATCAACAGCAGGGTATAAAGTATGTTATGGGGCCGTGGACCTATCAGCACGGAAAATGAAGTATTTTATGGGGCCGTGGACCTATCAGCACGGATATATGATATATGTAATGGGGCCGTGGACCTTTCAGCACGGATATATGATATATGTAATGGGGCCGTGGACCTTTCAGCACGGGGTATAAAGTTATGATGGCTGTGGACTGATCACCCACAGGGTATAAAGTTCTGCTACGCGAAGAATATGATATGTAAAGTGATGAAATGTTTGTGAAATGACATGCATGACATGTTTATGAAAGAAGGCATATGCATGGGTGTTGTGTGTGATTTTAAAGAAGTACATGCATCATGATACACGAAGCATAAGACTTGACATGCAAGAAACGTGGTTAGTCTATGACTTGCTTATGTGATTCGTTGTTTTAATACATGTTGGTTCTCGTAACTGTTCACATATGTGCTTTATCTGTTTTGAGTAATTCTTATTAAGATGCTATTGTTAACCCGAGCACCTTATTTTTGGGCAATGTTTTATACACTGGTGACTCGACGTGTGTGATTCCGTAGGGTGTATAGACGGGTTACTTGCTGGCGAAGTTTTCGCTAAGAACAATCATTCTGTCTCCTTTTCAGGTGAGCCTGATTATGAGTTGATATTTATCGAAGACGACGGCGAGTGGGCTCAATGGGATGATGGACAAGGGAATAGATAGATGTGGACTATTTTGTTTGAGTTTGAAACTCATTGTTATTATGTTGTTCTAAAACTTATGTCGGCTAGATGAACAAACAGTTTTATTTCCGCTGCAGTTTTCTGGTTGTAATATTGACAACGAAGGTTTAGATTTTATGACGTTTCCGCTGGTTTTAACTTACATTATGAAGGATGTATGCTTGATCTGCTTGACGCTTCGTAGTTCTCATAGTAGGCTACGGCGGGTGCACTGGTTCCGATAACGGTATCGGGCTGGGGCGCTACAGCAGAGAAATTGATCCAAACGACGCCAAACTCTCCCAGTCCTCGACCATCACACCATATAAAAGGGGATCCTTGCTAATTAATAAATTGAAGAGAGCAATTAGAAATGCAGTCATTGAAATCCTACAAAGTACGAAGGGGAGGAGTAGAACGGCCCTTATGTTCTTCAAGCGACAGAAAAGTATTAAAATCACCCCCAGAAGCCATGGCAAATCAATCGATGCCTGAACAGAAGAAATATATGCCCAAAAAGGACGACGTGATGCAACGAAATAAAGGTCGTAGATAAAAGTGCACCAGAAGGAATCACCTATATGCAACCAACAAAAAAACATTGAATGATTTTGCATGCCTGGACGTTCCCCTTCCAAAAGAAATACATCTCTCCAAAAAAATCCAAATATGCTCCTAACAAACATACAATGGTTGAGAGAATCCAAATTCAAGACGATAATAAACCAAAGACGATGCCTTAGATTTAGGTTCAATAATAACCAATATGTGCAAATGATATCGACGAACTAAAGAAAGAATACTACCGAGGTACGTATACCTCTAACGTTCCATATCATAATCTTCATTAGGATGATAAACAGTCAAAAGAGTTAGAGAGTTCTGTCCTTGAGCATGTATACAGAGGAGAAACTGGCTCTAGATTCCGGTGGTGACGCCGGAGCAATCGCGGTGGGACATGAAGATTTCCATCGCTGCTTGTCTCAGGAGGCATCGCAGAACGATCTGTTTGTTATATGCCAGCTAGTTGGCACGTCCCATCAGAGATTGCATCTTGAACAATGTCATTGAGGACAATGGCAACAATATCCTTTGAAGATACTGCATCTGTTAAATTTTGACCAGGATTAATATCCACTTCACTGTCCGAAACAGAAACCTGCTCAGGATTAACAGGTAAGTCATTCAAATTGATGTCATCAACTCCCTGTAAACGGGAAATATCTTGTGCATATGAGATCACAAAATATGGAGTCAAATCTAGAGAAAATAACACTGAAGAAGTTGATGACACCGGCAAATCCAGAACATGCGGTGTATGATCAGGCTGCAGTTTCTTTGGAGTCCATCGCTGCCCCGCGCCGTTTTTGACTGCGGATGATTCAACTCTTTTGTATTGAGTGGTTTTGAACCTTGTGCTGTGTGTTATGTTCCACAAGTTGCTGTCTTATGTCCCAAATGATAGCAGGAAGTGCAATATAAGGGAAGATCTTCATAAATTACCTGTTGTGAAAGCACCCGATTGGAAGCCTTAATAAAAACACGTGTGGGAAGCTCTTGCGATATGTCAATCTCAACACATAGTTGAGCAATCGATGGCCGAAGTGCCTCAAATGTAGCATTGTCCAATTTCATTAGGTACCCAGCATACGGCCGATCTGAAGCAAAGCTGATCGTTGATGAAAGTGGACTGGCAGCCCTGGCAACGATACTCATACCGGCATTATTTGGACATCAACTGAGGGATCATAAGTGGGCATCCATTTCGTAACTCGCATATACTTCCCTGTGATCCTTAGGACAGAGGTATTGTTTGCCTACCACTTACCCTCCCTAGACCCTAGCGATAGCTTTTTCTGTCGTTGGGATATACAAGGTACGGATGATGATGATGATGATATACTTCCCTGCGATAGTCCAACTTTGACATGCAAAGCATCACAGATAATCTTGCTCCTGTGTGAAATGTAAGATAGCGTGAGAGGAATCCAAAAGACCAACCCAGACTGTGCATGTAAATCTGATCCTATCTATGATGGAACGGATGACTGCTATTGGCGGTCTGCTGTACCAAAATGTGTCTACCAATGAAAACTTGTATGGCTCAGCTAGAGAAGCGATCTCTTCATCCGTAAATGTTATCATTGGATTGCACTTACATTTATGAATAGATTTCCATGCAATGGAGGGTGTAGTCGATGCATGAAAAAGAGACGCGAAGGATCGTTTTGCAGTCGACCCCGTAGGGTTCTTCAATGGTGGCTGAATCTCTTCTCCATTGCGGCAGAAAAAAAAGATTGTAAAAATGAAATCATTAGAATCAAGAAAGGAAGAAAGGAAATTGATGTAAGGCAGAGAGCAGAGAAGCAGAAGCAGGCGGCGGCAGCCGCCGGAATTTGCCATCTTCAGAGAAAATCGCCGCCATTCTTTGTTTATACATATATATGTGTGTGTGTGTGTATGAGGTCATTCAATGTTCTTTCAGATACATAATTTCAGCTGGATGGTGCCCTCTTCTCCGACGCCCATGGCGGCGGCGGCAAAACCTTTGCTGTCGCCGTCACTTCTCCTACTCCAACCATCAAAATCTCGCCAAAAACAATCTCCAAGCACAAAGGTATTCAGATGATCACGTTTTAAGATGAGGAGATAGAAGCTTTGGCCGCTCCATACCGGCTCTTTCTTGTGGGTACGTTTTGGTACAACCGGCCGCCACTGAAGGTGATTAGGGATGTTTTTGAAAGGATCGGCTTTAGGTCGGATGTTGGATCACACTGCTTGATCAGTCACATATCCTGCTAAATTTCATGCATGAACCGGATTACATTCTGTGTTTTTATCGTTGGACATGGAAAATCACCGGTTGCCATATGTGAGTGACAAAGTGGACAGTGGACTTTGATCCGACTGCTGATGCTTCGATAGTCCCAATATGGTTTGCTTTCCTAGGGTTACCTCTTCATTATCATCATCAGACTGTGCTATTTGAATTATCTCGTCTCGTTGGAACACCGATCCAACTGGACATTGTTATCACCGTTGGATTACGACCCTCTGTGGCACGAGTATGTGTGGAAGTTGACGTCTCACAAGAACTCACCAAGAAATTTTATCTTCAAGGTAAAAACAAATTGATTTTACAGCAGATTGTAAATGAGGATTTGCCTTCTTTTTGTACTGTTTGTCACAAGCTTGGACATGCGGTTGGTGCATGCAATGACCAGCCACCACTTCATACTGAGAAACCCTCAAAACCTGCAACTCGTTGAACACCAAAAAGAGGCTAAAGCTTTGGACACAATTCAAGATCCGTCTCCCGGAACGTTGCTCACATGGCCTCATACGTCGATTACAGATAGTCGCACATACACTGCCTCCGGTGACCGACATATCAGCATCACAACCAGATCAACAAACTCTTCACGATCCTGTAATTTCGGAGAAACAAGAACTCTCTTTATTGCATACAGATAAAGAGGATGTTTTACTTCATTAAAAGTCTTTAGATGACCCTGAAGAATGTCATAGTTCTGATTCTGAGGTGAATCCTCTGACAACTGCAGCCACATCAGATGACATTCACGCACGTGCAGATTTTCGTCAACAGCGTCCACTCTATTTGGTAAACGCTTTGCATCGAAGCCCTCTACTTCTGATGATGAAAGCCTGCTAAGATCTCTAGAGGAACCTTCTATACAAGACTAGATGGGTTTCTACACGCTCCATCTAGACGGCGCCGATGAATGCGTAAAGAGCTTTCTCCGCGTCCACCTTCCAATATGATAACACAAAGTGCGACTTGTGGTGGTTAGTTTCCTGAACTTTCTCTATCAACCTCTCAACGAATGCCATCACCTGGATGTTGGAGGGCTACGGACTTTATTATCCACACTTTTAACTATGCTGCATAATCATCACGTCGATATACTGGTACTTATTGAGCCTAAGCAACAAATTGCTAGAATCACATATTTTCATCTACAATTCTGTTTTAGTCATTTTCACAAGACTTGTGAAGGAAATATTTGGGTATTTTGGCAGACTGCGTCTTTACAATTTCATGATGTAGATCATAGTACACAAGCGTCTACTTTTTGGTTACATGGCGTCAACTGCAGCACTCATTTCATTGGACAGTTGTATATGGTCGACATACTATTGCGGAACGCAAGTTACTTTGGGACACTTTGACATCAACTTTTCAGAATTTACTCGCCTATGGGTTATTGTTGGGGACTTTAATACTTTCTTGCGTCTTAGTGAACATCGAGGTCGCACTACACCAACACTTCAGTCCTTGGCCGATTTTAATACGTGTCTTCACCATTGCCAACTGCAAGAAATTCCTACACTGGGATCTTCATTTACGTTGGCAAAGGACAGTATTTTGAACCATGTTTTGCGTCAATTGGATCACATGGTATGTAATACATCTTTCAATGATCTATTTGCAGATGTGACGGTAAAACATCTTCCCCGAATTTCCTCTGATCACTCTCCTTTACAATTACGTTGCAAGTTGATGTTGGACAAACCATCTGTCCCATTTCGATTTCTTAATGCTTGGACCCTGCATGATGATTTCTATAAATTTGTTGAGGCAACCTGGGTTCAATACCCTATGGTCTGAGGCATGCGAGGATTATATGCTAAACTCCGATTATTGAAGCATGAACTTAGACATTGGAACAAGGAAATTTTTGGCAACATCTTTAGCAGGGCAGCTGAGGCGGAGAAAGAATTTACTCGTATGGAGGCTGCTTATGATCAAAACCCATGCCGAGAATAGGGAGGCCTATTCTCTTGCTCAAGCACAGTTGTTGCATGCAAATAATGAACAAGTCTCTTTCTGAGAGCAAAAATCCAGAATTCGTTAGGTTGAAAAAGGGGAGGCGAATACTACATATTTTCATGCAATGGTTAAGGACAGGTATCGGCGTCAACGTATTCGCCAGTTGAAGGATTCAGCCGGGAATATCCTTGAGGAAACGGACGATCTTGGTAATGCTGTTGTAGATTATTTTACATAGTTATTCACAAATAAGGCAGTGGAGGATATAGATGCCATTCTTCAATACATTCCAACACTGGTGACACCTGCTAACAATGACAGGTTGTTGGGCATCCCTGACATGAATGAGATTAAGGACACAGTGTGGAGTTTAAATCCCAACAATGCAGCAGGCCCCAATGGTTATAATGGTTACTTCTTCAGAACATGTTGGGATATCCTCAAGCAGGATGTTATGTGTGCAGTCTAGGAATTTTTCTCGGTATACCACCGCCAAAGGCCATGCTTTCGTCTGTGATTACATTGTTTCCTAAAAAACAACCGAATACCTATGCAGACTTTTGTCCTATTTGTCTCTCCATTTCATCAGTAAAGTCACAACTCGGATGCTAGCCACCCGATTGTCTGCATTGCTACATTCTATTATCTTTGCAGAGCAATTTGGCTTTCTTAAAGGCCACGACATCAGTGAGCATGTATTAATGGCTAATGAAATGGTCCATCTCATTGACAAAAAAATGCATGGTGCGAATGTGATGATAAAGTTAGATATGGATAAGACCTTTGGTCGTGTCAATTGGTGCTACTTAGAAAACATTCTGCGGAAATTTGGCTTTCATGATTGCTTCATTACTCTTATTGTGAGGAATATGCAATTTTCAAAGTTATCAGTTGTTGTGAATGGTAAAAGTTATGGTTTCCTTTCACCAACACGTGGGGTGAAGCAAGGTGACCCACTTCTCCACTATTATTCATACTTCGATCTGAAGGCTTCAGTAGGGGCCTTAATCATCTCTTTACACCCAGCACACTTATTGGTTTTAATGCGTGTCGAGTTTCATTGGTTTTAATGCGTGTCGAGCTTCAGGGATCTCCTACTTAGCATATGCAGATGATTTACTTGTATTCATAAATGGCTCTATGCACAACTTGCGTCTCTTTCAGTTTTTCATCCGTACTCATCAAGATGCATCCGGTCAATTGGTTACTACTCGAAAAGTCAATTTGTTGTCAGCTCTTATGTTTCTCGACCGACATTGACTGCCATGAGGGCTGTTCTAAATATGCATGCCTCATCTTTGGCTATTAAATATTTGAGTTCCTATTTATATAGAGGGGTTAATAGTGCAACATATTGCCAATCACTTTTACAACATTTTGATACAAAACTAACAGGTTGGAAACGTCATCTACTCACACAGGAGGATGGATTGTTTTGCTTAAATAAGTCCTTACATCACTCCCCCTGCATTTAATGGCAGCTTCTTGTTTACCAAAGAGTGTCATAAACTCCATCCATAAGAAGATGGCACAATTCATCTCGGGTAATCATTATCATTGGGTCTCTTGGCAAGCAATTTCGAGTCTAGAGTATGAGGGAGGTCTGGCCATTCGTAATCTTTATTACATATAGCTTGCATATGATTCTAAAATCTGGTGGAATTTTATACGCATTCTAGACTTTGGGCACGCTATATGCAACAAAGATACGGAAATAGATTGGACTTCATTCCTCGCATATATGATTCTCCAGGTTGGAAGCAAATATGCTCAGTTCATTCGTTATGCTCCAATCACACTATACACGATGCTACTATTAACTAGATCATCGCTCCATTTCGGCAATTCACATTAAAGAATGCATATGCAGACATACATCCTGCCCACCTCTCTCTTTATTCTCACAAATTTATTTGGTGGAAGATGCTTCCCAAATGGGCAAGTGTTTTTATGTGGAAAATTTTTCATCATGCGCTTCATTTAGAAGATAATTTGAGTCTCTTTACACAAGTTTGGCCCACAATTTGTCTGTTTTGCAAGACTGCTTCGGCCATAGTTGATCATCTTTTTCTACAATGCTCATTTGTATGTGATGTCTGGACATATTTTCCCTCTATTTTGATGGTCCTCTTCCACGTTTTCTATCACTACGATTGCATCTCTTACAGTGGTGGCTATCCTCGACAACATGTTCTCTCCTGGGTCACTATCGGATAACATCTTTGCTATGCTGGACAGTTTGGTAATTATATACCCACGCATTTTCTGGTTCTTCATACGTCTCAATCCAATGCTTATATGCGAGGGTCCGCCAAACGTGTTGTGTCTGGGCCTCCACATTATCAGGCACCAAGTTAGCAGCAAATTACTCCATCTCATTTAACTCGGTTTATCACCATTACTACGAGTCCCAAAGGCTAGATTGTTGAAGTGGCAACTACCTCCCACAGGTAAATTAAAGTTGAATGTGGATGCGTCAATCGGTTTCGGATGGGGCAATACTTCGAGATCATTCTGGCAACACGGTGGGAGCTATTGCTTTTCTTCTATAATGCCTTCCACCTTTACAAGCAGAGGTGCAGGCAATATTATACAGTCTCATTTACTTTGGACGGTTTCACTAGCATATACTAGTGGAAACAGATTGTTTAAATGTATAAAATTTGGGAGATTCATTAGTCTCCAGATTATCAGAATACAAGTGGTTGGAGACATTTCTACAAATAACAGAAAGCACATTGCATTATGTGCCTCGAGAGATCAATATGGTAGCACATCATTCATCGCAGCATGACAAATTTATTTCTAAAACTGTCACATTTACATCACTTTCATATCTCCCACATAATGCCCGAGGATACTACATTACGGATTTACCACACATATGATGCACACTTCAGATTGAGTATAAGGCAACTTTGGTATGACACTCCTTCTTTGGTTCTTTATTTTTCAATGTCCATATCATGTGTAGCGCCCCGCTCCCGAACCCTAGCATCGGGAACAGTGCACCTGCCGTATCTCACTAAGGAGGATACAAAGCGTCGAATTAATTTCCAACATGTCCGAAGAGACGTAGAAATTTTTCGCGGAAACGTAATACCATAACATTAATTCACATGAATAAAAGTTAATCCTCCATGGAAACAATAAATATATCACTACAATAAGGTCAACACGCTAGCGTCTAGAGCCTATCACACTAAACAAGGTAATGACTGATGAAATCTCAATAAAATAATAACCAATGACCGCACGGTCTCCTCATGTCCTAGATGCGGCCGTCGTCCACCCACTCCACTGTGTCAGCCCCGTCCTCAACAAAGACATAATCGAATGCTTTCTCTTTCTCACCTGGTGGGGGGGGGAAGTAGGGGTGAGTGACTGGGAAATCACTCAGTAGGCACCTGCCTCCAAGTAGTACAAGACGAGCATCCAAAAATGATATAACACATAGCACGTAAAACATGATATCACATAAGCATATGAATGCGGAAAAGTAATTCACTCCAGATAAAAATGCGCAACAACGTGATGCATGTCCTACTATGCATGTCACATGCAACAAAGTCATGTCACACAAGATGCCGATATCTCCACCGTGCAATGCATGAACCCGGGTCCTACTGAGTGGCTGCACGTCGTACACCTCACAGTCACCATACTGAGTGTGCGTGGCCGCGCCTCCGCACACCATCCTGAGTGTCGTGGCCCCGCCACCGTACACCATCCTGAGTGTCGTGGCCCCGCCACCGTACACCATCCTGAGCGCCCGTGACCCGCACATCACGACACGCCATCATGCAATGCACGTGCCATGAATGCACACAACACAATCGTCTGAGGTCCCGGGCCCATCCTCACCATCCTCTGACGCTCAATTTCAGGCTCATTTAATATCCGCGCAATGATTTAATGTTGTTTGAGGTTAAAATTATTATTCCATGGCTTATAAACATTTATTGTGCATTTTTTATATTTTCTCTCTTTTTCTTAATTTATTTCTATTTATTACCTAATTATCCACATTAAATAAATTATCATAATTACTGAAATTTAGTGAAAATAATTTAATTTCAGCATTTTATAATTTCTGGAATTTATATATAATTTTCTGATATTTATTTATATTTTTCGTATAACTATTACTATTTTTAATTAATGAAATACCAATTATAATAATTTCAGAAAATATTTCCCATTAGAGGAAAAACTTATTGGGCTAGTCCCTTCCCCATTTCCGGCCTTGGGCCATTTCCCCTCTGATCCGGTCCCAGATCCGGCCCGCGTTTAATCCCCTCTTTTTTTTATTCAAATGCGTTAATGGGCTGGCCGACCACTGGCCCGGACCGCTGGCCAGCCGGCCCGGTCCGCGAAGCCTACCATCCCTTTTTTTTTATATAGAACCTGTTTGGGCCAGGACTGCTGCAAATGCAGCCAGCCCGTTAAGGCACCCTGTCCAGCAAATAGGGCCTTCGGCCCTTTAGGTGTTTTAGCCCTTTTTTTTTTAAACCGTAAATACCAGCGCCTGCAAGCCAACGGCGCGTGTAGCCACGCGCGGCCGCTTCCGGCGGCGCGTGTGGCGCACCGGCGGTTCCCGGCGACCGTTTTTCGACCCCGATCTATATTTTCGCCTATTTCCGGTCTATGGGAACCTATTCTAAGGCCAAATCAACAACTTAGAACCCTAAACTGTGTTATTTAGATTATCAAATTTTTCCATAAAATCAAAACCAAAGCACGCAATATCATCAAACGCATTCCACAGACTTCAAGATCTCATGCTTTTCATAGATAATTAACATGGCATAGATTGCATCAATTAAAACAACGAAAACACATAATATATCACCAGAGCATGCTTGAATTTGTACCAATTGGAGGGGGAAAAGGGAACCTACCTGATTTGTAGACAACCTTCGCAATTGAGATAACACAGTTGGCTTCTCTTCCTTTTTCCTTCTCCTTCCTCTCCCTTCTCTCCTTTCTCCTACCACCGCCCACTGCCCCAGCGATTGCCCTCTTCTCTTTTTTTTTATTCTTTTCCTTTTGCTATTTTCTTCACGCAGATCCCCCCTTCCCTTTTTTATTTAATACTTTAAATGAGCAAAATCGGGGGGGCGGTTATCCCCCCCATTTAAACCACGTTTTTGATTTTTTTTTTGAATTTTGTTTATCATTATCTTAATCTTATTACTATTGTAACCGCCGCTTCTCATAATTATCTTAAGTTAATTTAAATCTTTTACTCCTACTTTATATTACTATCTACCCATATATTTACGTAACCATTTTATATATTTACAAAGTCGCACATACATAATTAACACGCTACAACAAACTAAATTCCGAAATGTTGTTATACCCATCGACTACTTAGTATTAATTTTAATATATAGCAATTAGTTCAAAAATTTCGGGTTAACATCCTACCCACCTTACAAAGAGTTTCGTCCTTGAAACTTGACGTACGTTAATTGAAGAGGGGCGGCTATCTCTCTCGTACCTGCTCCTTGAGCTCCCAGGTCGCCTCATTTTTCTTATGGTTACTCTATCACACCTTGGCTTACGGAATGATTCTTCTTCAGCTCCTGATCCTTACGGTCTATGATTTGAACATGAGTCTCTTCATATGGCGCGTCCGGTCTAATACTTAAAGATGGCGTGATCAATACATGACCAGGGTTTGAAACGTACCTCCTTAGCTGAGTAGCATGGAATACACTATACATTTGGTCCAGCGTCGGAGGTAACGCCAAGCGGTAAGCTAACGAACCGATCTTTTCGGGTATCTCATAAGGCCCGATGTACCGCGGCCTCGGCTTACCGTTCAGACCAAAACGTGCCCCACCTTTTATAGGTGACACCTTCAAATAACCCTTGTCTCTGACAGCAACTCCAAGGGATGGCTCTTCGAATTTTTCCAACTCTTGCTTCTGTCTTGGGCAACCTTAAGTCTTTCTCGAATCACTTTATCTTCTAATTGGTCTGCTCAACCAGTTTTGGACCAGTAATAGTATGCTCTCCAACTTCGTCCCAATGGGCAGGGGACCTACACCTCCGCCCATAGAGCGTCTCGAATGGTGCTATGCCGGTGGCGTCATGGTAGTCGTTGTTGTAGGCAGACTTGATCAACTTGATCATACCATCCTAGTTTCTTCTGAAGTCCAGTGCGCAAGCCTTCAACATGCCCTCTGGAGTTTGCATCATCCTCTCTGACTGCTCATCGGGTTGCTGATGGAATGCAATGCTCAACGTAGTTCCGTCTACTATATACAACATATACAAGTTTTAACATGTGTCGTCGTTTTAATTGTTAAATTGTTAAACATGTTTGGTATAGATATATATTGTATGTTGTGTATCCTTATGTCATACGCATGTATGACTTGTATATCATATGCAGCTCATGAATCCACAATCGTTACCTGCAGTCTGTCACGTGTATTATGTTTATATTGTTTGCTAGTTGAGTTTTAAGGAGTACCACATTATGCGTGTTCATTTTAGTCTTGGTTTATCGTGATCTCATTTGTACATATGTTAGTCGTTAATATTTATTTACTTGTTTATTTATTTATCACTATTGTTTCCTTGTAGGTACTCTATATTTTCGTACTAGCTTGTCTTATTGTTGTATAATTGTCTTTATATATATCATTCCGAAAAAAAATACATAATTGCATCGGTCTTTTTTTTTTTGTAGTCGAGATATATATATTTATTTAGATGTTCAAGTACATTATATATATGCGTTTATATATATATACACATATTACTGTTTGTTCCTTTTTATATGTCATGTTATTAAGTGATTTACACTTTAATCTATTTCTATGTTGTCATGCAATGCTGTGTCGTTCCTAACTCGTAATTAACATGCTTACTTCAATTGTATATGTTAATGATCTGTTTTAGAAAAAAAACTTGTAGATATTTGCCTATATCGTAACTCATGTCTTGTATGAAAATATTTGTGCTTATTGTATTCTTTGAAATTGTGTCGTTTCTTGTTGTTATATATTACGATGTTTATCACTGGTTTGGGTGCATTAATTATATTGTGGTGTCATTCAAATAGCTGTGTATATACTTGTGCTATTTACTTAGCATCGTTTAGTTACTTCTGTTTCGTGTATCTATTTGTATGTTTCCTTAAATCGACTTATTTATGTTATATTATTAATGTTGTAACAAATTGTGTTTGTCTATATGTCTCCTTACTGTTGTAAGAGACTAGTTTTTTTTTGTAGGGGCCATTTAACACGTGTACTCCTGTCTTATTGTATATCTTTTGTACGTTTCTACTTCTACGTTATTATCTTATCCCACATTGGTATCTTATATGTATTGTGAGCTTTTTATCTATTGTTTTGTAGTTCCATATTGGTCACTTTGTATGTATAGGTATATCTGTATATAAACATTTATTATTTGTCTTTCGCACTTTGTGGTGTTTATTGTTCATGTTGTACTTGAGTTAGTAAATTTTATTAAGCATGGAGGGGTGTATGTGTTGATGGGGCAAGCTGTTAGTTTTTGCAGCTGTGACTACAGTTTGGCTATTAACAACTTAAGTTATTTGGTTTATATGATACGGTAGGTTATGTATTTGTTTGCGTAGTGCCTGAGCGGGGTGTGCATTATTTTGTGTTTGTGCACCTGATGGTGATGTGGTATATATATATATATATGTTTGTATATGTATAATTTGTTGAATTATGTTATTGTATATCCATAATTCATTATGTTATGTGATAAATTTTTTTTTTTTTTGCTCAGCAAAGCTTTGTTGATATCTTTGTTGATATCAACTGTCCACTCGAACTTTGCCTTCTTATGCTTCCGTCTGCTTAGGGGCGTAAGTATCAACGAAAATCCTCGAACGAATTCCATGTAGCAGCTGGCCAAACCAAGAAACTCCCACCTTGGTCGGTCAGTGCTACTCAGCGATATCCTTCATCTTCTTCGAATCCAACTAAGGTTCATTCTTCTGAACTTACGTGATTGAGAAAGCCACGCTTCCGTTGCGCAACTCTGATCATTTATCTATGCCTAACGTCCTCTGTACTGACGATGAGTCATTGATACCTGGTCGGCGACGGTGGAACTTGCTATGACGTCGCCAGTCTCCATGACGTCCGCATCGGTCGTCATGTGGATCTGGATACTGATCCTTGCTCCCCTTTATGCTCCTCCTCATTTTGTTATGATGGCGGCGCCGGCTTTGCTCACTGCCTACTCTCATAAAACGTCCCGGTTGTAGCACTCATACCAGCTAAATTTTCCCTTGCTCTTACCCGAGTGTGGCGTCCATAATGAGCACATGGTGGCGGCGGTGACGGCCGTACTTTTGACACAGGCGACCCTGTGATTGTTAGCGGTCACGTCGCATATTTCTGTCTCCTCTGGTGACGGGTCCTTCTAAAGGCTGTAATTCGGACGTCCTGCATTTCGATGTAATAGAATCTCAGGTCCGGTGGCAGTAGCGGCGAAAACCGCTGGTTCAACTGTTACTGCCGCTATTGCGCCCAGGTGGTGGCCATGGTGTCAACCAGTGCCTGGGGAATGACCCCGTGATTCTAGTGGTCGTTACCATAACCACCGTTGCCTCCTTTGCCAGTTTTTTTTTTACGACTCGACAGTATTTCCTTGGATTTCGCGCGAACCTTGACGAGAATTTAGATTGACGGAAATAATAGACGGATTTGGTCATTTACGGTGCTCAGGCGAAAAGTTCAGGGGTACAATGGTAATTAAATGAAGAAAGCTCACCAACGGCACACACCTCCCTTAACCCGATCATAACTTAGGTCTACTTCATTTATTAGGGGTATAATCGTAATTCCTAGGTAAAGATCATAGCTTAAGTCTAAGTGATCTAGTTAATCCTGCGTTTCCGAGGCGGACCTGAAGCCTCGGCTCTGATACCATCTGTAGCGCCCGCTCCCGAACCCTAGCATCGGGAACAGTGCACCCGCCGTATCTCACTAAGGAGGATACAAAGCGTCGAATTAATTTCCAACATGTCCGAAGAGGCGTAGAAATTTTTCGCAGAAACGTAATACCATAACATTAATTCACATGAATAAAAGTTAATCCTCCATGGAAACAATAAATATATCACTACAATAAGGTCAACACGCTAGCGTCTAGAGCCTATCACACTAAACAAGGTAATGACTGATGAAATCTCAATAAAATAATAACCAATGACCGCACGGTCTCCTCATGTCCTAGATGCGGCCGTCGTCCACCCACTCCACTGTGTCAGCCCCGTCCTCAACAAAGACATAATCGAATGCTTTCTCTTGCTCACCTGGTGGGGGGGGGGAAGTAGGGGTGAGTGACTGGGAAATCACTCAGTAGGCACCTGCCTCCAAGTAGTACAAGACGAGCATCCAAAAATGATAAACACATAGCACGTAAAACATGATATCACATAAGCATATGAATGCGGAAAAGTAATTCACTCCAGATAAAAATGCACAACAACGTGATGCATGTCCTACTATGCATGTCACACGCAACAAAGTCATGTCACACAAATGCCGATATCTCCACCGTGCAATGCATGAACCCGGGTCCTACTGAGTGGCTGCAGGTCGTACACCTCACAGTCACCATACTGAGTGTGCGTGGCCGCGCCTCCGCACACCATCCTGATGTCGTGGCCCCGCCACCGTACACCATCCTGAGTGTCGTGGCCCCGCCACCGTACACCATCCTGAGCGCCCGTGACCCGCAGTCACGACCCGCCATCATG
>AP025067.1:22311582-22436367 GCA_036186865.1 Eustoma russellianum
TTTATGATATGTCATAAAAATTTCAGCCAATTCTAAGCAAGTTTGCTCGTTCAAATAAGCAAGATAAGTAAAGTGTGCAATTCTGGCAGTTTCAGGCAGAATGTTTGCTGAACTTCAAACAATGATATCTCAAAATCTACTCGTGCTATTTTGATGATCTTATGTCAAATTAAACCTTAAGATGTCTAGTTTAATTTGATATAAGGCTCACTCCAAGATTCAAAGGATAGCCTGTTCAAATTGAACAAGTTTTGCACACTGGTCAAAGTTGTTCACAGAATGTAGCAACAATTTTGTGAAGACGATTTGAATATGCTACACACCTAGAATTTAGTGATTCTTGCGGCTAATGAAAGCTAACACATTGAAGTATAACATATCCAAAATTCATGCAATTCTAAGAACGTTTGCTTGTTCAATTGCGTGCCAAGTTAGTGTAAATCTCAGCCAGAAAACAGTAAGTGCAGGAAATAAGTAGAGAACACAAGGAATTATCCTGGTTCGGTCAATGTGACCTACTCCAGTCCCAAGAGACACCTTCTCTTGGATTTCACTAAACACCAAACACCAAGTCACCTTACAAAGCCAAAGGAAGAAGCTTTTCACCAACTTCTTCAAGGCTCACCAAAAACTATGTATCAGCACCTTTGCACCTTTTCACCTTTTGCTCACCTCTAAGGAGTAAGCTTTATACACCAGCTTCTCCTTCACAAATATGTCGTATAAAGGTGTTGAAAATGACAAGAATTGAAGAACTATACAATCATAAAGCTTTCAACAAATGTGTTCTTCAATATAGAAGAGAAGAAGAAAATAATGGAGACAAAGAGCTAATGTCTTGCTTTGCTTTCTTTGCTTTCGTTTGGATACGCTCTTGTGATGCTCTTTACTCTTCACCTTTGCTGCTATTTATAGCCAAAAGATCAGCTCAAAAGCTCCTCCATATAGCCGTTGAAATGAGATAGAATGGAGATAAAATCAGCACCTTTTAGCTACCATTTGACTTTCAAGATAAATCTGAATTTCTTGCTACTTTGAAATAGTCTTCCACCTGAATATTTATCTCATTATGAACGTTGGAGATGAGGTGGAAATAGCTCCATTTGAACGTTGGAAAATCAGCTCCAATAAGCAATGTACATGTGTAAATATCTTGCCATGTGTGTAGCTGATTTGGCATAAGTTTTTGATCAGATTTTTTGCTCCTCATTTGAATGCCAAAATGACGTTGAACAGCCCCTTGAAGATAGGTAGAATAGTTCAAAGATAAAGATAGAATTCAACCAAAACCTTGAGTTTGAACTAGTCTTCAACATAGCCGTTGCCTTGCTTCCTTGGTTGAGATATTTTTCTCCAACTTTGAACAAAAATGACGTTGGAATGTAGCTAGAAGATAGAGATAATTCAGCTTGACTTGGTCTTCAACTTTCAAACCTATGTAGCCGTTTGTATCATTCCACAATATAAGCAAGAATAGCCGTTTTGTATATAGAGATTTTTGCTCCAATCTTTGAACAAAATATAGCCGTTTGCTTTGAGAGAATTTTGCTCCATATTTCAACTAAGATAGCCGTTAACATCATCTCCAAAATCAAGCAAGAATAGTCAAGAATAATTATCTTAAAATCAGCACCAAAATAGGATTAATAACTTCCTTGACTTGTTCAAATCTGAATTGAACATAACATATGCGCCCAAATCCGTATATAACCAATAATATATAGTCTTCAACATGTAGCATAGAATACCATATGAAGAATGCCAAGAATTCCAAGAAAACCATAGATGATGATAACCATAACATAAGAATTCCAATAGATAGATGCTGCCCGTTTCCATAAAAATAGGGCACGTACCATATGTGACATAAACACTATAAACATCATATAAGCAATATATAGTATGTTGGAAGATCCGTTGGCAAGTGAAATGACCAGAATACCCTTCAGCACAAAAATAGGAACTTTGTCCTAGGATGAACCTAGACATGGTGCTGCTCCAGATTCATTCGTTGCCATGATGTGACATGACTTATAAATGTGTCAAATGATCATATAAGTCAGTTGGAAGAAGACCAAATAAGAATGAGAAGTCCAAATGGTGAAATTACCAAAATAGCCCTTATATAGGTCAATAAGCTTCCCACCGGGTCAACTCAGTTTTTATCCGCGTCAAGCATGCTCTTCCTCAGCCAATTAGATTCTAAATTGAATAAGGATCAAGTGGGCTTTTGAATGACTCAATTTGGAGTTCATTTGCCCAAGATATGAACCAAAACCTGCAATAGAACACTAAACCGAACAATTTGCCTTATATTGTAAGTCATGTGACTTCAAGGCTTGGTTAGTTCATATAATAAACATGTATTGGCATATATATCTTCTAAGATCAGTTTGAACATGTCTTGATTAAGATATGTGATTGAATTGGCCAAGTTCAATCTCATGATCTTACTCAAACTTGTTCAATCTTGATTCAATCAAACAATTTCACATTAGCTCATAAGTTCATAAGTTCATGCCTTGCCAAAACAATTTCTCATTTAAACGTTACACATACATGCTCACATATGCATTTTCCAATCATTCAAACATGATATATCTATTTGCAATCATCACAACAATTACACATATGCACACATATACATTTTGCACAACAATTACACATATGCTCACATATACATTTTGCAATCACTCAAACATAATATATCACAACAATCTCCCCCTTTTGATGATTTGCAAAATTACCCCACATATGTGTATATTAAGCATTTAAATCAAGTGTGCATCTAAATCAAGTGTAATCTGTGTAATCAAGTAAGCATCTAAATCAAGTGTAATCTGTGTAATCAAGTAAGCATCTAAATCAAGTGTAATCTGCTCCCCCTTAATGTGCTATCTCCCCCTTAACATGATATCTCACATCTTCTTATATCTTCCCCTTAACATGATATATATACACATTTATACACATTTATTTCTCCCCCTTAATTTTGTAAATTATGCAAAAGACAGTGTAGTAGTCAGGTGTAAGCAATTAATCCAAGTCTTGCACGTAAAGTCTCAAAGATAGCTTGATTAAGGGGTTTAGTGAATATGTCAGCTACTTGTTGATCAGTTCTAACGTGTTCAATGTGTATATGTCCAAGATTAACATGATCACGGAGAAAATGATAACGTACTTCTATATTTTGCCTTAGAGTGTAGTACAGGGTTTTTAGACAAATTTATAGCACTTGTACTATCACAATAGATGGGGATATTATTTACTTGTATTTCAAAGTCTGAAAGTTGTTGTTTAATCCATAAGAGTTGAGTACAACATAGACTTAAAGCCATATATCTGCTTCAGTAGTAGAAAGTGCAACACTAGATTGTTTCTTTGAAAACCAAGATATTAGTGAGTTTCCTAGAAATTGACATGTTCCACTAGTGCTCTTTCTATCTACTCTACATCCACCATAATCTGCATCTGAATATGCATGTAGACTTAGACTAGATTGTCTATCATACCATAAGCCTAATGTTGGTGTATGTTGAAGATATCTAAATATTCTTTTTACAGCTTTAAAGTGTGACAACTTAGGCATACTTTGAAATCTCGCACACATACATACTGCAAACATAATATCAGGTCTACTAGCAGTTAGATATAGCAATGAACCAATCATAGACCTATATAGTTTTTCATCAAATGCGACACCATTTTCATCTTTGTCTAATTTTGTTGAAGTACACATTGGTGTTGGAGATGGTTTCAAGTTTTCAAAGTTGAATTTCTTCATCATATCTCTTATGTATTTGGCTTGATTGATATGTATACCACTTGATGTTTGTTTTATTTGCAAGCCTAAGAAATAGTTTAATTCACCAACCATAGACATTTCAAACTCAGACTTCATACAATCTTCAAAGTCTTTTACTAAGTTAGGATTAGTTGAACCAAAGATTATGTCATCTACATATATTTGTATTACAAGCAGATCTTTGTCTTTCTTTTTCAAGAATAAGGTACTATCTATGGTTCCTCTTTGAAAGTTGTTACTTAGTAAAAAGTTGGCAAATCTTTCATACCATGCACGGGGGGCTTGTTTCAAACCATATAAGGCTTTCTTAAGTTTATATACATGATTAGGGTTCATTGGATCTTCAAAGCCTGGTGGTTGTTTAACAAAAACTTCTTCTTGGATATAGCCATTTAAGAATGCACTCTTAACATCCATTTGGAATAGTTTGATGTTATTATAACATGCAAAAGCTAATAAGAGGCGTATGGATTCTAATCTTGCTACGGGGGCAAATGTCTCATCGTAATCAATACCCTCTTCTTGATATCCTTGAGCTACAAGTCTTGCCTTATTTCTTACTACAACTCCTTGTTCATTCATTTTGTTCCTAAACACCCATTTAGTTCCAATGATTGATTTATCCTCGGGTTTAGGTACTAAATCCCACACATTGTTTCTTTCAAATTGGTTTAACTCTTCATGCATTGCATCTATCCAATATGTATCGTTTAAGGCATCATTCACATTCTTAGGTTCAATTTGGGATATAAGTGCATGCCATTGATCATATTCATTAGGATCTATTTGCCTACGTGTTCTAACCCCTTGATTTACATCTCCTATAATAAGCTCTTGAGGATGTTTTTGTTTATCTCTTATTTGCCACCAATTACTTGGTTGTGCATCTTCAATAGGTTCATGATGTTCAATAGGTTGGGTAGGCACATTATGTTCTTGTGTAGGGGGAGTTTGAACTTCATGCATTTCAAGAGTTTGATTTGGTGTTTCAATTTGATCATGTGTAGGTGGTAGGATAAGTTCATCTTCATCATGAAGTATTTGATCATTTGGTACATAGATTTCATGTTGATTACTTGTTTGGAGATATGCATTTTCATTGAACTTCACATGTATAGATTCAACTATCTTTCTTGTTTGTGCATTATAACATCTATATGCTTTAGAGTTCATTGAATATCCCACAAATATATGTTCATCAGACTTAGGATCAAACTTATCTAAGTTATCTTTTGTGTTCAATACAAAGCATTTACAACCAAAGACTTTTAGATAGTTTACTTTTGGGAGTCGTCCATTTAAGATTTCATATGGTGTTTTGTTCAGTTTCTTTCTTATTGATAGTCTGTTGATCATATAACTTGAAGTGTTTACTGCTTCAGCCCATAAGAATTTAGGTACTTTGTTTTCTACCATCATTGTTCTTGCTACTTCTTGAATAGTCCTATTCTTTCTTTCAACTACACCATTAAGTTGAGGAGTTCTTGGTGGGGAGAATTCATGTTTTATACCCTTTTCATTACAGAATTTGATTAATTCACTATTTTAAACTCACCACCTCTATCACTCCTTATCTTAATAACATGTGTTTCATGTTCATTTTCAAGTTGTCTAACTAGATTAGTTATAGATGATGCACTTTCATCTTTTGAAGCAAGAAACAATGTCCAAGTATATCTTGAGAAATCATCAACTATTACACATACATAATAACTTCCACCTAAGCTTCTTGTTCTACATGGACCAAATAAGTCTATATGCAAGAGTTCTAGTATTCTGATGTTGTGAACTCAGTTTTAGGCTTAAGGGATTCTCTAACATGTTTGCCTTTGATACAAGATTCACATAGTTGAAAATCATCCAAGTTAAGTTTAGGCAATCCTTTAACAAGACTTTTAGCGTGTAGTTTTTCTAAGGTTGATATACCAATGTGTCCTAAACGTCTATGCCAAAGATTGGGATCAGATTCATGTGAAACAAGACATTTTGTGTTACTACTTAGCATATCATCCATGTTAAGCACATATATGTTTCCTTCACGTTTTCCTTTTAACACAACTTGATTGTTTTTATCCATTATCTTACAAGAGGTGGAGGGAGGAGAAGAGAACATTCAAGTTGTTGTCACATATTGAGAAACACTTAAGAGCTCAAAGGTTAAGTTACTTACAAGTAGGACGTTTTTGATCTCAAACTTGTTTGGATCCCAACCTTGCCTTTGCCAATTATTTGGCCTTGGTTGTTGTCTCCAAAGTAACCTTGCCACCTTTTGCAACGTTTTTAAGAGTGCTAAACAAATTTTCATTGCCAGTCATATGTCTTGAGCAACCACTATCAACTATCCATTTGGTTTTGTTCTTTTCTTCTTCTTTGTTGTTTACCAGCAACTTGTCTTTCTTTGATGTTATGTACCTACAAATGTAAATAACAACTTAGGTACCCTTTGATTTTGGGTCCTTTCAAGGTTAGACAAGTTAAGTTCATGTTAGTGTACCTTTAGGTACCCAAACTTGAACAACCTTTCTTGGTTTTGAAATGTTAAAATCATGTTGCATATAATGAACAAATAGTGGATTTTGATACATAGAATATGATTGAAAAGGGGCTGCACGTTTATGACTAGTTGGATAAGCATGATAAGTTCTATATGCATTTGAATGTTGCCATGTATATGAGTTATATCTTGACCGTGTATAAGCATTGAATTTAGGCCGTATAGCAAGATGTTGTGTGTGTCTAGGCCGTGTGTTGTACATTGATTTAGGCCTAGAGAATGTCATGTTCTTCACATAAGCATGTTGTTGCATATAAGGCATAACTTGAGCAGATTTCATACTTCTATGTTTAGGCATTCTTGTATACATGTAAGCATGGTTTCTAGGTGTTTACCTTCCTATATGTTGATGCATTTTGCAATCTTTGTGATGAAGGTGTGTGGGCAGAATAGGTTCATTTCTAGATGCATTTGGCCTATATTTCATGTTGGTTGAAGATGATACAAACGTTGTTTCCTTAGGTGTGTGTTCAGCTTCTTCAACATATCCAAGACCTTGTTTGTCATTTCCATGCTTTTGAGATGCAATAAGAGTGTCTAACATGTTGGAACCATTCTTAAATTGTTCTAAAGATTTGTTCAAGTCTAGGTTGCATGCTTTTGATGATTCAAATTCAGTTTGTATTTCATGTAATTTAGACTTTAAAACATTGTAATCAACACATTGCACATTGCACATTTTCATGTTTGTTCTTAAGTTCCTTAATCTGATTTTGCAATGAAACAATAGTGTTAGATGATTCAAGTTGAAGAACTTCTAGTTGAGAAGTTAGATTCAAGTTAGACGTCTCCAACTTGTTCTTCTCCTCAACTATTCTTTTCTTCTCCTTGGATAACTTCTTATATCTATATGCAACTTTTCTAATTCATCCAACAATTCATCTTGAGTAAAATCACATTCGGAATCAGAATCAAATGTTACCTCATTTGTAGACTTTGAAGCCAAACATGTTTGTGCAACTTCAGGTTCCTCCTCAGATTCAGATGAAGATGTGTCATCCCAAGTGCTTGAACTTACCTTGAGAGCTTTCTTCCTCCTTTGCATAGGTTCTACTCTAGTTTTTGTCCTTGTTTTCATCCATGTCACGGTTTTTGTTCTTGTTTGGACAATCATATGAGATGTGTCCTTGTTTGCCACATTCATAACACTTAAGTTCTTTATCATACCATTTGCCATCTTGTTTGTTAGATTTCACATTGATAGGGCGGCTGATTTTGCTTGTCTTTTAGTTGGTCTTTGTGTGGACATGCCTTCTAATTCTTGTTGTAGATACCAAATATGAAGAGTATAAGACAACCAGAAAATTTCCAGCAACTTTGCCACTTGAAGTATAAACGGTTTTCAGCTCAAATAAGAATATGGTGCTCAACCTCGCTCTGATACCACTTGTTGGACCTGTATAGCACCACTAGGGGGGGGTGAATAGTGGATTAGCGGAAATTGCACTATGATTACCTTCAAAAACTTGTTTGAAGACCCCTTTGCCTCTTTAGTCTCAGATTCTGAAAATTCCAGAAACAGTTCACTGTTTTGCACGTTTTGGTTGAACCACTTATACACCTGTGAATGCTCTCAAACTTGGCAGAGATCAAGTTTAGTATGTTTATGATATGTCATAAAAATTTCAGCCAATTCTAAGCAAGTTTGCTCGTTCAAATAAGCAAGATAAGTAAAGTGTGCAATTCTGGCAGTTTCAGGCAGAATGTTTGCTGAACTTCAAACAATGATATCTCAAAATCTACTCGTGCTATTTTGATGATTCTTATGTCAAATTAAACCTTAAGATGTCTAGTTTAATTTGATATAAGGCTCACTCCAAGATTCAAAGGATAGCCTGTTCAAATTGAACAAGTTTTGCACACTGGTCAAAGTTGTTCACAGAATGTAGCAACAATTTTGTGAAGATAATTTGAATATGCTACACACCTTAGAATTTAGTGATTCTTGCGGCTAATGAAAGCTAACACATTGAAGTATAATATATCCAAAATTCATGCAATTCTAAGGATGTTTGCTTGTTCAATTGTGCGTGCCAAGTTAGTGTAAATCTCAGCCAGAAAACAGTAAGTGCAGGAAATAAGTAGAGAACACAAGGAATTATCCTGGTTCGGTCAATGTGACCTACTCCAGTCCCAAGAGACACCTTCTCTTGGATTTCACTAAACACCAAACACCAATGTCACCTTACAAAGTCAAAGGAAGAAGCTTTTCACCAACTTCTTCAAGAGACTTCACCAAAACACCTAGTTTGTATCACCTTTGCACCTTTGCACCTTTTCACCTTTTGCTCACCTCTAAGGAGTAAGCTTTATACACCAGCTTCTCCTTCACAAATATGTCGTATAAAGGTGTTGAAAATGACAAGAATTGAAGAACTATACAATCATAAAGCTTTCAACAAATGTGTTCTTCAATATAGAAGAGAAGAAGAAAATAATGGAGACAAAGAGCTAATGTCTTGCTTTGCTTTCTTTGCTTTCGTTTGGATACGCTCTTGTGATGCTCTTTACTCTTCACCTTTGCTGCTTTATAGCCAAAAGATCAGCTCAAAAGCTCCTCCATATAGCCGTTGAAATGAGATAGAATGGAGATAAAATCAGCACCTTTTTAGCTACCATTTGACTTTCAAGATAAATCTGAATTTCTTGCTACTTTGAAATAGTCTTCCACCTGAATATTTATCTCATTATGAACGTTGGAGATGAGGGGAAATAGCTCCATTTGAACGTTGGAAAATCAGCTCCAATAAGCAATGTACATGTGTAAATATCTTGCCATGTGTGTAGCTGATTTGGCATAAGTTTTTGATCAGATTTTTTGCTCCTCATTTGAATGCCAAAATGACGTTGAACAGCCCCTTGAAGATAGGTAGAATAGTTCAAAGATAAAGATAGAATTCAACCAAAACCTTGAGTTTGAACTAGTCTTCAACATAGCCGTTGCCTTGCTTCCTTGGTTGAGATATTTTTCTCCAACTTTGAACAAAAATGACGTTGGAATGTAGCTAGAAGATAGAGATAATTCAGCTTGACTTGGTCTTCAACTTTCAAACCTATGTAGCCGTTTGTATCATTCCACAATATAAGCAAGAATAGCCGTTTTGTATATAGAGATTTTTGCTCCAATCTTTGAACAAAATATAGCCGTTGCTTTGAGAGAATTTTGCTCCATATTTCAACTAAGATAGCCGTTAACATCATCTCCAAAATCAAGCAAGAATAGTCAAGAATAATTATCTTAAAATCAGCACCAAAATAGGATTTAATACAACTTTCCTTGACTTGTTCAAATCTGAATATTTGAACATAACATATGCGCCCAAATCCGTATATAACCATATAATATATAGTCTTCAACATGTAGCATAGAATACCATATGAAGAATGCCAAGAATTCCAAGAAAACCATAGATGATGATAACCATAACATAAGAATTCCAATAGATAGCATGCTGCCCGTTTCCATAAAAATAGGGCACGTACCATATGTGACATAAACACATATAAACATCATATAAGCAATATATAGTATGTTGGAAGATCCGTTGGCAAGTGAAATGACCAGAATACCCTTCAGCACAAAAATAGGAACTTTGTCCTAGGATGAACCTAGACATGGTGCTGCTCCAGATTCATTCGTTGCCATGATGTGACATGACTTATAAATGTGTCAAATGATCATATAAGTCAGTTGGAAGAAGACCAAATAAGAATGAGAAGTCCAAATGGTGAAATTACCAAAATAGCCCTTATATAGGTCAATAAGCTTCCCACCGGGTCAACTCAGTTTTTATCCGCGTCAAGCATGCTCTTCCTCAGCCAATTAGATTCTAAATTGAATAAGGATCAAGTGGGCTTTTGAATGACTCAATTTGGAGTTCATTTGCCCAAGATATGAACCAAAACCTGCAATAGAACACTAAACCGAACAATTTGCCTTATATTGTAAGTCATGTGACTTCAAGGCTTGGTTAGTTCATATAATAAACATGTATTGGCATATATATCTTCTAAGATCAGTTTGAACATGTCTTGATTAAGATATGTGATTGAATTGGCCAAGTTCAATCTCATGATCTTACTCAAACTTGTTCAATCTTGATTCAATCAAACAATTTCACATTAGCTCATAAGTTCATAAGTTCATGCCTTGCCAAAACAATTTCTCATTTAAACGTTACACATACATGCTCACATATGCATTTTCCAATCATTCAAACATGATATATCTATTTGCAATCATCACAACAATTACACATATGCAACATATACATTTTGCACAACAATTACACATATGCTCACATATACATTTTGCAATCACTCAAACATAATATATCACAACACAAATTTTCAGATTTTGAACAAGTCAAGGCAAGTTGAATTACATCCTATTTTGGTGCTGATTTCAAGTGACTATTCTTGCTTATATTGTGTGATGTTTTCAACGGCTATTTTGGTTCAAAGTTGGAGCAAAAATCTCTCAACCAAGAAAGATGCAAACGGCTATATGTTTAAAAGATGAAGACCAATTCAAACTCAAAGGATTGGCTGATTTCTATCTATCTTTGAACTATTCTCCAATGCCTTGATTGTAGCCATTCCAACGTCCATGTGACATTCAAAGTGAGGAGCCATTCCAACGTTTATTTGGTATTCAAAATGAGGAGATAAAGTTGTTCAAAACACATGCCAATTCAGCTGCATACATGGCAAGTTATTTACACATGGATATTGATGATTGGAGCTGTTTTTAAACGGTCAAATGGAGTCTTTTTCCATCTCATTCCAACGGCTTTAAGAGGATAAATTCAGGTGGAAGATCATTTCAAAGTAGCAAAAATTCAGATTTGTTTTGAAAGTCAAATGGATAGCTAAAAAGGTGCTGAATTTTCTCATTCTTCAACCATGGCAACGGCTACTTTGAGGAGCCTTTAGGCTGTCCTCTTGGCTATAAATAGCTCCCAAAGGTGAAGAGTAAATGTAACCAACGAAAAAGAGCAAGAAAGCAAGCAAGACAATTAGCTCTTCATCTTTCTTCTCTTCTACTCTTCTATATTGAAGAACACATTTGTAGCAAGCTTTATGATTGTATAGTTCTTCATTTCATGTCATTTCAACACCTTTCAAACGACATATTGTAAGGGAGAAGCTGGTGTATAAAGCTTACTCCTTAGAGGTGAGCAAAAGGTGCAAAGGTGCAAAGGTGAAACAAACTAGGTGCTGTTTGTTTGGTGAAGCTTCTTGAAGAAGTTGGTGAAAAGCTTCTTCCTTTGGCTTTGTAAGGTGACTTTGGTGTTTGGTGTTTAGTGAAATCCAAGAGAAGGTGTCTCTTGGGACTGGAGTAGGTCACATTGACCGAACCAGGATAATTCCTTGTGTTCTTTACTTATTTCCTGCACTTACTGTTTTCTGGCTGAGAATTACACTAACTTAGCACGCGTAATTGAACAAGCAAACAGTCTTAGAATTGCATGAATTTTGGATATTATACTTCAATGTGTTAGCTTTCAGTAGCCGCAAGAATCACTAAATTCTAAGGAGTTTAGCCCATTCAAATCGTCTTTACAAAATTGTTGCTACATTCTGTGAACAATTCTGACCAGTGTGCAAAACTTGTTCAATTTGAATAGGTTATCCTGCGAATCTTGAAGTGAGCCTTATATCAAATTAAACTAGACATCTTAAGGTTTAATTTGACATAAGATTCATCAAAATAGCACGGGTAGATTTTGAGATATCATCGTTTGAAGTTAAGCTAACATTCTGCCTGAAACTGCCAGAATTGCACACTTTACTTATCTTGCTTATTTGAACGTGCTAACTTGCTTGGAATTGATTGAAATTTTTATGACATACTATAAACATCCTAAACTTGATCTCTGCCAAGTTTGAGAGCTTGCACAGGTGTATAAGTGGTTCAAACAAAGCACTCAAAACGGTGAACTTGTTGTGATATATTATGTTTGAGTGATTGCAAAATGTATATGTGAGCATATGTGTAATTGTTGTGCAAATGTATATGTGTGCATATGTGTAATTGTTGTGATGATTGCAAATAGATATATCATGTTTGAATGATTGGAAGATGCATATGTGAGCATGTATGTGTAACGTTTAAATGTGAAATTGTTTTGGCAAGGCATGAACTTATAAACTTATGAGTTAAATGTGAAATTGCTTGAATGAATCAAGATTGAACAAGTTTGATTAAGATCATGAGATTAAACTTGGCCAATTCAATCACATGTCTAAATCAATACATGTTCAAACTGATCTTAGATGATATATATGCCAATACATGTTAATTATATGAACTAACCAAGCCTTGAAGTCACATGACTTACAATATAAGGCAAATTGTTCGGTTTAGTGTTCTATTGCAGGTTTTGGTTCATATCTTGGGCAAATGAACTCCAAATTGAGTCATTCAAAAGCCCACTTGATCCTTATTCAATTTAGAATCTAATTGGCTGAGGAAGAGCATGCTTGACACGGATAAAAACTGAGTTGACCCGGTGGGAAGCTTATTGACCTATATAAGGGCTATTTTGGTAATTTCACCATTTGGACTTCTCATTCTTATTTGATCTTCTTCCAACTGACTTATATGATCATTTGACACATTTATAAGTCATGTCACATCATGGCAACGAATGAATCTGGAGCAGCACCATGTCTAGGTTCATCCTAGGACAAAGTTCCTATTTTTGTGCTGAGGGGTATTCTGGTCATTTCACTTGCCAATGGATCTTCCAACATGTTATATATTGCTTATATGATGGTTATATGTGTTTATGTCACATATGGTACGTGCCCTATTTTTATGGAAACGGGCAGCATGCTATCTATTGGAATTCTTATGTTATGGTTATCATCATCTATGGTTTTCTTGGAATTCTTGGTATTCTTCATATGGTTTTTTATGCTACATGTTGAAGACTATATTATATATTTGTGCACACGGCTGTTGGCACAAAATATGTTCAAATTTTCAGATTATTGAACAAGTCAAGGCAAGGTGTATTAAACCCTATTTTGGTGCTGATTATTCTTGGCTATTCTTGTGATGATGTCAACGGCCATATTGGTTAAAATGTGGAGGAAAAATCTCTTGATTCAAACGGCTATTTTGTTCAAAAAGATGGAGCAAAAATCTCTCAACTAAAGCTTGGCTCAAACGGCTACATATGTTCAAAATGATTGAAGACCAAGTCAAGTTCAAAGGCTTAGCTGAATTTTCTCTATCTTTTATCTACATACCAACGGCTATGTGATTCAAAATTGAAGACTTATTCTCAAAAAACTTGGCTGATTTCTATCTATATTTGACCTATTATCCAATGCCTATCTTCAAGGCCCTTTCAACGTCACTTATCATTCAAATGAGGAGCCATTCCAACGTTCATGAAGTGTTCAAAATGAGGAGAAAAATTCTGTTCAAAACATATGACAAATCAGCCGCATACATGGCAAGGTTTTTGCACATGTATATTGCTTATTGGAGCTGATTTTACACGTTCAAATGAAGCCTATTTCCACCTCATCTCCAACGGCCATAAGGGGATAAATATTCAGATTGGAAGACCATGTCAAAGCATTCAAAAATCAGCTTTATCTTAAAAGTCAAATGGTAGCTAAAAAGGTGCTGAATTTTCTCCTTATCTCAAGTCATTCCAACGTCTCTTTTGAGGAGCCTTTAGGCTGTCCTCTTGGCTATAAATAGCTCCCAAAGGTGAAGAGTAAAGGGCATCAAAAAGAGCACACCAACGAAAGCAAAGAAAGCAAGCAAGACAATTAGCTCTTTGTCTCATTCTTTTCTCTTCTCTTCTATATTGAAGAACACATTTGTAGCAAGCTTTATGATTGTATAGTTCTTCAATTCTTGTCATTTCAACACCTTTCAAACGATATTGTAAGGAGAAGCTGGTGTATAAAGCTTACTCCTTAGAGGTGAGCAAAAGGTGAAAAGGTGCAAAGGTGCAAAGGTGAACAAACTAGGTGTTTTGGTGAAGTCTCTTGAAGAAGTTGGTGAAAAGCTTCTTCCTTTGGCTTTGTAAGGTGACTTTGGTGTTTGGTGTTTAGTGAAATCCAAGAGAAGGTGTCTCTTGGGACTGGAGTAGGTCACATTGACCGAACCAGGATAATTCCTTGTGTTCTTACTTATTTCCTGCACTTACTGTTTTCTGCTGAATTACACTAACTTGGCACGCATAATTGAACAAGCAAACGTCTTAGAATTGCATGAATTTTGGATATGTTATACTTCAATGTGTTAGCTTTCATTAGCCGCAAGAATCACTAAATTCTAAGGGTTTAGCATATTCAAATCGTCTTCACAAAATTGTTGCTACATTCTGTGAACAATTCTGACCAGTGTGCAAAACTTGTGCAATTTGAACAGGCTATCCTTGAATCTTGGAGTGAGCCTTATATCAAATTAAACTAGACATCTTAAGGTTTAATTTGACATAAGATTCATCAAAATAGCACGGGTAGATTTTGAGATATCACGTTTGAAGTTAAGCAAACATTCTGCCTGAAACTGCCAGAATTGCACACTTTACTTTCTTGCTTATTTGAACGTGCTAACTTGCTTAGAATTGCTGAAATTTTTATGACATATATAAACATACTAAACTTGATCTCTGCCAAGTTTGAGAGCTTCACAGGTGTATAAGTGGTTCAACCAAAACGTCAAAACAGTGAACTGTTTCTGGAATTTTCAGAATCTGAGGCTAAAGAGGCAAAGGGGTCTTCAAACAAGTTTTTGAAGGTATAGTGTAATTTCCGCTAATCCACTATTCACCCCCCCCTCTAGTGGTGCTATACAGGTCCAACAAGTGGTATCAGAGCAAGGTTGAGCACCATATTCTTATTTGAGCTGAAAACAGTCCAAGTTGCAAAGTTGCTGGAAATTTTCTGGTTGTCTTATATTCTTCATATTTGGTATCTACAACAAGGTGACACTTTCTTTCCTTCTTATAAGTGTTTTAAACGTTTTCTCACACACTAAGAAGCATGTCTAAGTCACACATGAAAATAGAATTAGAAGGCATGTCCACACAAAGACCACCTCTTTTTGATGGAGAAAACTTTAGTCATTGGAAACTTAGGATGAAATTGTTCTTAATGGCTATTGACATAGACTTGTGGTCTATCATTGAAGATGGACCTTATGTGCCTACTAAGCATGTTATAATTGAGGCTTATCACAAGTAGTTGAGAAATATAGAAAAGATTGGAGTGATGAAGATAAAAAGAAAATGAGTCTTAATGCTAAAGCAATGCAATTATTGTTGAATGGTTTAAGTAGGAGTGAATCTGCCTATGTCTCTTCTTGTTAAGTGCAAAGGATATGTGGAAATGTCTTGAAATGAAGCATGAAGGAACTAATCAAGTAAAGGAATCAAAGATTAACATGTTAATGACTACACTTGAATCATTTCATTTACTGCCTAATGAATCAATTGTTGATATGGATTTAAGGCTTACAAACTTATACAACTCACTTGAATCCCTTGGTAAAACGTTTTTGATGAAAGAAAAAGTGCAAAAAGTTTTGAGAAGTTTGCCAAGTGAATGGGATGCCAAAGTTAGTGCCATTGAAGAAAGCAAAGATCTTTCTCAAATAAAACTTGATGAATTGATAGGCTCTTTGAAAGTTTATGAAAACAAGTTGAATATAAGAAAGGCTGAAACTAGTAACAAGTCTAAATCACTTGCATTTGTAACAAATGAACCCGAATCATCTAATCAAGCCGAGTATGAAAGTGATGATGAAAGTGATGAAGAAGACATAATGTTGTTAGCAAGTTGTTCAAGAAAAGGCCAACTAAACCAACTAAAAGACAAGCAAAATCAGCCGCCCCTATCAATGTGAAATCTAACAAACAAGATGGTAAATGGTATGATAAAGAACTTAAGTGTTATGAATGTGGCAAACAAGGACACATCTCATATGATTGTCCAAACAAGAACAAAAACCGTGACATGGATGAAAGACAAGGACAAAAACTAGAGTAGAACCTATGCAAAGGAGGAAGAAAGCTCTCAAGGTAAGTTCAAGCACTTGGGATGACACATCTTCATCCGAATCCGAGGAGGAACCTGAAGTTGCACAAACATGTTTGGCTTCAAAGTCTACAAATGAGGTAACATTCGATTCTGATTCTGAATGTGATTTTACTCAAGATGAATTGTTGGATGAATTAGAAAAGTTGCATGATAGATATAAGAAGCTATCCAAGGAGAAGAAAAGAATAGTTGAGGAGAAGAACAAGTTGGAGACGTCTAACTTGAATCTAACTTCTCAACTAGAAGTTCTTCAACTTGAATCATCTAACACTATTAGTTCAATGCAAAATCAGATTAAGGAACTTAAGAACAAACATGAAAATGTGCAATGTGTGCAATGTGTTGATTCAACGTTTTAAAGTCTAAATTACATGAAATACAAACTGAATTTGAATCATTAAAAGCATGCAACCTAGACTTGAACAAATCTTTAGAACAATTTAAGAATGGTTCCAACATGTTAGACACTCTTATTGCATCTCAAAAGCATGGAAATGACAAACAAGGTCTTGGATATGTTGAAGAAGCTGAATACACACCTAAGGAAACAACATTTGTATCATCTTCAACCAACATGAAATATAGGCCAAATGCATCTAGAAATGAACCTATTCTGCCCACACCACCTTCATCACAAAGATTGCAAAATGCATCAACATATAGGAAGGTAAATACACCTAGAAACCATGCTTACATGTATACAAGAATGCCTAAACAAAGTAGTATGAAATCTGCTCAAGTTATGCCTTATATGCAACAACATGCTTATGTGAAGAACATGACATACTCTAGGCCTAAATCAGTTTACAACACACGGCCTAGACACACAAACATCTTGCTTATACACGGCCTAAATTCAATGCTTATACACGGCCAAGATATAACTCATATACATGGCAACATTCAAATGCATATAGAACTTACAATGCTTATCCAACTAGTCATAAATGTGCAGCCCCTTTTCAATCATATTCTATGTATCAAAATCCACTATTTGTTCATTATATGCAACATGATTTTAACATTTCAAAACCAAGAAAGGTTGTTCAAGTTTGGGTACCTAAAGGTACACTAACATGAACTTAACTTGTCTAACCTTGAAAGGACCCAAAATCAAAGGGTACCTAAGTTGTTATTTACATTTGTAGGTACATAACATCAAAGAAAGACAAGTTGCTGGTTATAACAACAAAGAAGATGAAAAGAACAAAACCAATTGGATAGTTGATAGTGGTTGCTCAAGACATATGACGGGCAACAAAAATTTGTTTAGCACACTTAAAACGTTGCAAAAGGTGGCAAAGTTACCTTTGGAGACAACAACCAAGGCCAAATAATTGGCAAAGGCAAGGTTGGTGATCCAAACAAGTTTGAGATCAAAAACGTCCTACTTGTAAGTAACTTAACCTTTGAGCTTTAAGTGTTTCTCAACTATGTGACAACAACTTGAATGTTCTCTTCTCCACCTCTTGTAAGATAATGGATAAAAACAATCAAGTTGTGTTAAAAGGAAAACGTGAAGGAAACATATATGTGCTTAACATGGATGATATGCTAAGTAGTAACACAAAATGTCTTGTTTCACATGAATCTGATCCCAATCTTTGGCATAGACGTTTAGGACACATTGGTATATCAACCTTAGAAAAACTACACGCTAAAAGTCTTGTTAAAGGATTGCCTAAACTTAACTTGATGATTTTCAACTATGTGAATCTTGTATCAAAGGCAAACATGTTAGAGAATCCTTAAGCCTAAAACCGAGTTCACAACATCAAGAATACTAGAACTCTTGCATATAGACTTATTTGGTCCATGTAGAACAAGAAGCTTAGGTGGAAGTTATTATGTATGTGTAATAGTTGATGATTTCTCAAGATATACTTGGACATTGTTTCTTGCTTCAAAAGATGAAAGTGCATCATCTATAGCTAATCTAATTAGACAACTTGAAAATGAACATGAATCACATGTTATTAAGATAAGGAGTGATAGAGGTGGTGAGTTTAAAAATAGTGAATTAATCAAATTCTGTAATGAAAAGGGTATAAAACATGAATTCTCCCCACCAAGAACTCCTCAACTTAATGGTGTAGTTGAAAGAAAGAATAGGACTATTCAAGAAGTAGCAAGAACAATGATGGTAGAAAACAAAGTACCTAAATTCTTATGGGCTGAAGCAGTAAACACTTCAAGTTATATGATCAACAGACTATCAATAAGAAAGAAATTGAACAAAACACCATATGAAATCTTAAATGGACGACTCCCAAAAGTAAACTATCTAAAAGTCTTTGGTTGTAAATGCTTTGTATTGAACACAAAAGATAACTTAGATAAGTTTGATCCTAAGTCTGATGAACATATATTTGTGGGATATTCAATGAACTCTAAAGCATATAGATGTTATAATGCACAAACAAGAAAGATAGTTGAATCTATACATGTGAAGTTCAATGAAAATGCATATCTCCAAACAAGTAATCAACATGAAATCTATGTACCAAATGATCAAATACTTCATGATGAAGATGAACTTATCCTACCACCTACAAATGATCAAATTGAAACACCAAATCAAACTCTTGAAATGCATGAAGTTCAAACTCCCCCTACACAAGAACATAATGAAGAAAATGTGCCTAACCAACCTATTGAACATCATGAACCTATTGAAGATGCACAACCAAGTAATTGGTGGCAAATAAGAGATAAACAAAAGCATCCTCAAGAACTTATCATAGGAGATGTAAATCAAGGGGTTAGAACACGTAGGCAAATAGATCCTAATGAATATGATCAATGGCATGCACTTATATCCCAAATTGAACCTAAGAATGTGAATGATGCCTTAAACGATGCATATTGGATAGATGCAATGCATGAAGAGTTAAACCAATTTGAAAGAAACAATGTGTGGGATTTAGTACCTAAACCCGAGGATAAATCAATCATTGGAACTAAATGGGTGTTTAGGAACAAAATGAATGAACAAGGGGTTGTAGTAAGAAAAAGCAAGACTTGTAGCTCAAGGATATAATCAAGAAGAGGGTATTGATTACGATGAAACATTTGCCCCCGTAGCAAGATTAGAATCCATACGCCTCTTATTAGCTTTTGCATGTTATAATAACATCAAACTATTCCAAATGGATGTTAAGAGTGCATTCTTAAATGGCTATATCCAAGAAGAAGTTTTTGTTAAACAACCACCAGGCTTTGAAGATCCAAAGAACCCTAATCATGTATATAAACTTAAGAAAGCCTTATATGGTTTGAAACAAGCCCCCCGTGCATGGTATGAAAGATTTGCCAACTTTTTACTAAGTAACAACTTTCAAAGAGGAACCATAGATAGTACCTTATTCTTGAAAAAGAAAGACAAAGATTTGCTTGTAATACAAATATATGTAGATGACATAATCTTTGGTTCAACTAATCCTAACTTAGTAAAAGACTTTGAAGATTGTATGAAGTCTGAGTTTGAAATGTCCATGGTTGGTGAATTAAATTACTTCTTAGGCTTGCAAATAAAACAAACATCAATGGTATACATATCAATCAAGCCAAATACATAAGAGATATGATAAAGAAATTCAACTTTGAAAACATGAAACCATCACCAACACCAATGTGTACTTCAACAAAATTAGACAAAGATGAAAATGGTGTTGCATTTGATGAAAAACTATATAGGTCTATGTTGGTTCTTTGCTATATCTAACTGCTAGTAGACTGATATGTTTGCAGTATGTATGTGTGCAAGATTTCAAAGTATGCCTAAGTTGTCACACTTTAAAGCTGTAAAAAGAATATTTAGATATCTTCAACATACACCAACATTAGGCTTATGGTATGATAGACAATCTAGTCTAAGTCTACATGCATATTCAGATGCAGATTATGGTGGATGTAGAGTAGATAGAAAGAGCACTAGTGGAACATGTCAATTCCTAGGAAACTCACTAATATCTTGGTTTTCAAAGAAACAATCTAGTGTTGCACTTTCTACTACTGAAGCAGAATATATGGCTTTAAGTCTATGTTGCACTCAACTATTATGGATTAAACACAACTTTCAGACTTTGAAATACAAGTATAATATCCCCATCTATTGTGATAGTACAAGTGCTATAATTTGTCTAAAAACCCTGTACTACACTCTAAGGCAAAGCATATAGAAGTACGTTATCATTTTCTCCGTGATCATGTTAATCTTGGACATATACACATTGAACATGTTAGAACTGATCAACAAGTGCTGACATATTCACTAAACCCCTTAATCAAGCTATCTTGAGACTTTACGTGCAAGACTTGGATTAATTGCTTACACCTGAATAACAGTCTTTTGCATAATTTACAAAATTAAGGGGGAGAAATAAATGTGTATATAATGTGTATATATCATGTTAAGGGGAAGATATAAGAAGATGTGAGATCATGTTAAGGGGGAGATAGCACATTAAGGGGGAGCAGATTACACTTGATTTAGATGCTTACTTGATTACACAGATACACTTGATTTAGATGCTTACTTGATTACACAGATTACACTTGATTTAGATGCACACTGATTTAAATGCTTAATATACACATATGTGGGGTAATTTTGCAAATCATCAAAAGGGGAGATTGTTGTGATATATTATGTTTGAGTGATTGCAAAATGTATATGTGAGCATATGTGTAATTGTTGTGCAAAATGTATATGTGTGCATATGTGTAATTGTTGTGATGATTGCAAATAGATATATCATGTTTGAATGATTGGAAGATGCATATGTGAGCATGTATGTGTAACGTTTAAATGTGAAATTGTTTTGGCAAGGCATGAACTTATAAACTTATGAGTTAAATGTGAAATTGCTTGAATGAATCAAGATTGAACAAGTTTGATTAAGATCATGAGATTAAACTTGGCCAATTCATCACATGTCTAAATCAATACATGTTCAAACTGATCTTAGATGATATATATGCCAATACATGTTAATTATATGAACTAACCAAGCCTTGAAGTCACATGACTTACAATATAAGGCAAATTGTTCGTTTAGTGTTCTATTGCAGGTTTTGGTTCATATCTTGGGCAAATGAACTCCAAATTGAGTCATTCAAAAGCCCACTTGATCCTTATTCAATTTAGAATCTAATTGGCTGAGGAAGAGCATGCTTGACACGGATAAAAACTGAGTTGACCCGGTGGGAAGCTTATTGACCTATATAAGGGCTATTTTGGTAATTTCACCATTTGGACTTCTCATTCTTATTTGATCTTCTTCCAACTGACTTATATGATCATTTGACACATTTATAAGTCATTGTCACATCATGGCAACGAATGAATCTGGAGCAGCACCATGTCTAGGTTCATCCTAGGACAAAGTTCCTATTTTTGTGCTGAGGGGTATTCTGGTCATTTCACTTGCCAATGGATCTTCCAACATGTATATTGCTTATATGATGGTTATATGTGTTTATGTCACATATGGTACGTGCCCTATTTTTATGGAAACGGGCAGCATGCTATCTATTGGAATTCTTATGTTATGGTTATCATCATCTATGGTTTTCTTGGAATTCTTGGTATTCTTCATATGGTTTTTATGCTACATGTTGAAGACTATATATTATATATTGTGCACACGGCTGTTGGCACAAAATATGTTCAAATTTTCAGATTATTGAACAAGTCAAGGCAAGGTGTATTAAACCCTATTTTGGTGCTGATTATTCTTGGCTATTCTTGTGATGATGTCACGGCCATATTGGTTAAAATGTGGAGGAAAAATCTCTTGATTCAAACGGCTATTTTGTTCAAAAAGATGGAGCAAAAATCTCTCAACTAAAGCTTGGCTCAAACGGCTACATATGTTCAAAATGATTGAAGACCAAGTCAAGTTCAAAGGCTTAGCTGAATTTTCTCTATCTTTTATCTACATACCAACGGCTATGTGATTCAAAATTGAAGACTTATTCTCAAACAAACTTGGCTGATTTCTATCTATATTTGACCTATTATCCAATGCCTATCTTCAAGGCCCTTTCAACGTCACTTATCATTCAAATGAGGAGCCATTCCAACGTTCATGAAGTGTTCAAATGGAGAAAAATTCTGTTCAAAACATATGACAAATCAGCCGCATACATGGCAAGGTTTTTGCACATGTATATTGCTTATTGGAGCTGATTTTACACGTTCAAATGAAGCCTATTTCCACCTCATCTTCAACGGCCATAAGGGGATAAATATTCAGATTGGAAGACCATGTCAAAGCATTCAAAAATCAGATTTATCTTGAAATTAAAAGGCTGAAGTTTGGTAGCTAAAAAGGTGCTGATTTTATCCTTATCTCAAGTCATTCCAACGTCTCTTTTGAGGAGCCTTTAGGCTGTCCTCTTGGCTATAAATAGCTCCCAAAGGTGAAGAGTAAAGGGCATCAAAAAGAGCACACCAACGAAAAGCAAAAGAAAGCTAGCAAGACAATTTGCTCTTTGTCTTCATTCTTTTCTCCTTCTCTTCTATATTGAAGAACACATTTGTAGCAAGCTTATGATTGTATAGTTCTTCAATTCTTGTTATTTCAACACCTTTCAAACGTGATATTGTAAAGGGAGAAGCTGGTGTATAAAGCTTACTCCTTAGAGGTGAGCAAAAGGTGAAAAGGTGCAAAGGTGCAAAGGTGAAACAAACTAGGTGTTTTGGTGAAGTCTCTTGAAGAAGTTGGTGAAAAGCTTCCTTTGACTTTGTAAGGTGACATTGGTGTTTGGTGTTTAGTGAAATCCAAGAGAAGGTGTCTCTTGGGACTGGAGTAGGTCACATTGACCGAACCAGGATAATTCCTTGTGTCTCTACCTATTTCCTGCACTTACTGTTTTCTGGCTGAAAATTGCATCAACTTGGCACGCACAATTGAACGAGCAAACGTTCTTAGAATTGCATGAATTTTGGATATGTTATACTTCAATGTGTTAGCTTTCATTAGGCGCAAGAATCACTAAATTCTAAGGTGTGTAGCATATTCAAATCGTCTTCACAAAATTGTTGCTACATTCTGTGAACAATTTTGACCAGTGTGCAAAACTTGTGAAATTTGAACAGGCTATCCTTTGAATCTTGGAGTGAGCCTTATATCAAATTAAACTAGACATCCTAAGGTTTAATTTGACATAAGATTCATCAAAATAGCACGGGTAGATTTTGAGATATCAACGTTTGAAGTTAAGCAAACATTCTGCCTGGAACTGCCAGAATTGCACACTTTACTTATCTTGCTTATTGGAACGTGCTAACTTGCTTAGAATTGGCTGAAATTTTTATGACATATCATAAACATACTAAACTTGATCTCTGCCAAGTTTGAGAGCATTCACAGGTGTATAAGTGGTTCAACCAAAACGTGCAAAACAGTGAACTGTTTCTGGAATTTTCAGAACCTGAGACTAAAGAGGCAAAGGGGTCTTCAAACAAGTTTTTGAAGGTAATATAGTGTAATTTCCGCTAATCCACTATTCACCCCCCCCTCTAGTGGTGCTATACAGGTCCAACAATTGTGATGTTCTTTGCCATAGCCGAGGTTCAATCAAATCAGTTTGGAGTAGAAGACAAAGTCCTAGGAACGTTTTTCTAGCCTTCATTTGGCTCATCAACCGTCCACCTCAGCAGCAAGATCGTACACCACAAGCTCCCTCCCGAATCGATAAAGGCAAACAAAAGGTTGGTGAACAACCTCAAGGTAAATCTTCTAACTCTTCTAGCAGATCTTGGGACATTAAATGCTTTAGATGTTAGGGTTTAGGTCATATTGCATCTGAATGTCCTAATGTTAAACGTATCATGTACATAGAGGAGAGTGGAGAGCATTATTCTGATTCTGAGCATGAAGAGGAAGAGCATGTTGACGAGGGAGTAGAAGAGAATGAGGTTGAGGAATGCACTATTGAGGAAGAACTTGCATCTAGTGAGCTTTTAGTTGTTAAGAGATCACTTAACGCACAAACTAAAGTAGATGAGCATGAACAAGAAGGGAGAACATATTTCATACACATTGCATGATAAAAGGAAAAGTGTGCACCATGATTGTAGATGCAGGATCTTGTACTAATGTTGCTAGTGCAGAATTAGTTCGGAAACTTGACTTACCCATGACTAAACATCCGACCTTATAGTTTGACATGGCTTAATGACTGTGGTGAAATTAAAGTGAGTAAGCAAGTTTTGGTTTCATTGTCCATAGGTAATTATAAGGATGACACTTTGTGACGTTGCACCCATGCATGCTAGTCATATTCTCTTGGGACGACCATGGCAATTTGATAGGAGAGTCATTCATGATGGTTACCTTAATACATATTCATTTAAGATGGATAATAAGACGTATAGATTGCGTGCATTGCCCCCGCACAAAGTCTATGAGGATCAAAAACGCCTTGCGCAAAAGCGTTCAGATCCTACTGAAAGAGAGGCTGAAAAGAAGTTTCTTGAAAGCCTCAAGCAAGAAAAGACTTGGCTCGATTCCCGTAAGGGCTTGGCCAAGGAGGGGACAACAAAAGAGGGTTCGGCCAAGGCTGAATCTTCGGCGAAGAAAAACTTAATCAAGCAAGAAAAGAAGCATGCATTCTTTGCTAGTCATTCTGAGGTTTCACATGCTTTATATGATCGAAAGACTGTTTATATGATGCTTTACAAAGAATCATTGTTTTCTGTAAGTGACTTACCATCTACATTGCCTAGTGGAGTTGTATCTTTGCTTGAAGAGTTTTCAGATTTGTTTCCTGAGGAGGAACCTGCTGGATTGCCACCTTTGCGGGGATAGAGCACCAAATCGATTTCATACCCGGTGCTACATTGCCTAACAGACCAGCCTATAGGGCAAATCCCGAGGAGACAAAGGAGATCCAACGCCAAGTAGAGGAGCTACTAGCCAAGGGCAAGGTGAGGGAGAGCATGAGCCCATGTGCTGTACCAGTGATTGTCGTGCCCAAAAAGGATGGCTCATGGAGAATGTGCATTGATTGTCGCGCTATTAATAAAGATCACGGTAAAGTATCGGTACCCTATTCCTAGACTCGATGACATGTTAGACGAATTGCATGGAGCTAAATACTTTACTAAAATTGATTTGAAAAGTGGGGTACTTTCAAGTGCGCATCAAAGAGGGAGGATGAATGAAGACTGCATTAAGACTAAGTTTGGTTTGTATGAGTGGTTAGTAATGCCTTTTGGTTTAACTAATGCACCTAGTACATTCATGAGTTAATGAACGAAGTCTTACGTGCATTCATTGGGAAGTTTGTTGTTGTCCTATTCGATGAATTTTGATATATTCTAAGACATTGCATGAACATATAGGACACTTAAGAGCTGTGTTTGAGACTTTACAGAAGGAACAACTATATGCTAATTTTAAAAAGTGTTCCTTTGCTTGGACAAAGTGATATTCTTAGGATATGTTGTTAGTGAAAATGGCATTGAAATGGACCAAGAAAAGGTGAAGTCAATCCTTGAGTGGCCTAATCCCTAAAACAGTTGGTGAAGTTAGAAGTTTTCATGGCTTAGCCAGCTTTTATAGGCGGTTTGTTAAGGATTTTTCATCTATTGCTACCCCTTTAAATGAGATTGTAAAGAAAGATGTTGGATTTCATTGGGGGGAGGCACAACAATTGGCGTTTAATGAGCTTAAAAGAAGATTAACGACAGCACTATTCTTAAACTACCAAGCTTTGAAAAAACATTTGAGATTGAATGTGATGCTAGTGGTATAAGATTTGGAGCCGTGTTAACACAAGCTAAACGTCCCATTGCACTACTCCAGTGAGAAATTAAAGGTCCTCAATTGAATTATTCTACATATGATAAAGAGTTGTATGCATTGGTAAGATCTTTGCAAACTTGGCAGCATTACTTGCAACCTAAGGAATTTGTGATTCACACGGATCATGAATCTCTTAAGTATCTTAAAGGCCAAGGTAAGTTGAGTAAAAGACATGCTAAGTGGGTGGAATTCATTGAACAATTTCCTTATGTGATTAAATATAAGCAAGGAAAAGATAACGTAGTAGCTGATGCATTGTCTAGGAGATATTCCTTGATTACTACATTATCTTCTCGTTTGCTTGGATTTGAACTAATTAAGGAGTTATATGCTAGTGATCATGATTTTCATTCTATCTATGCAGCATGTGCTAAATCATCTTTTGGTAAGTTCTACATTCATGATGGATTCTTGTTTAAGGAAGGTAGTTGTGCATATCACAATCATCTTTGCGTGAATTGCTTGTTACGGAGGCACATGGAGGCGGCCTTATGGGTCACTTTGGTGTCTTTAAGACTTTTGAGGCATTGCGTGAGCATTTCTTTCTGGCCCCACATGCGTGCAGATGTAGAAAAGATTTGTGCTCATTGCATTACATGTAGCAAGCCAAGTCTAAGTTGCATCCACATGGTTTATATCATCCACTACCGTACCCCTTTCACCTTGAGTTGAGGTTAGTATGGATTTCGTTCTAGGACTGCCTAGATCAAAGAAGGGTAAGGATAGAATTTTTGTTGTTGTGGATCGTTTCTCTAAGATGGCTCACTTCATATCATGCAGAAAAGTTGATGATGCATCCCATGTTGCTGACTTGTTCTTTAAGGAAGTTGTTCGTTTGCATGGTATGCCTAGAACTATTGTTAGTGATAGGGATACAAAATTTTTGAGTCACTTTTGGCGTGTCCTTTGGGGTAAGTTGGGTACTACGCTCTTATTTTCTACTACTGCTCATCCACAGACTAACGGTCAAACCGAAGTAGTAAATAGGACGTTGTCTCAACTTTTACGTTCTCTAATTCAGAAGAACTTAAAGAATTGGAAGATTGTTTGCCACATATTGAGTTTGCATATAATAGGAGTGTGCATAGTGGTACTTTGTACTCTCATTTTGAATTGTTTATGGCTTCAATCCCCTTTCCCCACTTGATTTATTGCCTATACCTACAAATGAAAAATTAAACCTAGATGGTAAGGCAAAGGCTGAATTGGTGAAGAAGTTACATGCCAAAGTGAGATTACAAATTGAAAAGAAGAACAAGCAGTATGCTAAGCAAGCCAACAAAGGAAGGAAGAGAGTTGTCTTTGAGCCAGGCGACTTAGTATGGTTGCACTTGCGCAAAGAGCGGTTTCCTAATGAAAGGAAATCCAAATTGATGCCAAGAGGTGATGGTCCTTTCAAGGTGCTTGAGAGGATCAATGACAATGCCTACATCATTGACCTCCCGCAAGGTAAGTATGGTTCTGTCTCAAATACTTTTAATGTTTCTAATTATCCTCCTTTTAGTGATGCTTTAGATTCGAGGGTCGAATCCTTTTGAGGAGCGGGGGAATGATGAGGTACAGGTGCCAAGCGGCAACAAAGACGAGGCAAGTCGAGGACAAGAGACAAGAAGTATGACAAGAGTTTGAGCCAAGAGTTGATGCATTCTTGTTCAGAAACGTGCAAGACGAGCCTGTAAACAAAGAGTGTTGTTGGGTTCACTTACTTGAGCCCAATCTTTGAATTTTTATGTGTTGTAACATATATGAGTCGTTGTATTGTTTCTTTCATTCCTTGAGTCGTTTGCTTAAAGTTTCTTGTTTGTAAAGGTTGTTCTTTCGATCTTGCATGACCAACCTTGAGTCTTTTAGCTTGTTAGGCCTTTAGGGTTGTTTATTATGTTTCTATATTTATTATGATTATTTTAAGGACTTGTAAGGTTTGGAGAACGTTTGAAGACCAAAGGAGTTGAAGAGAAGCAAGCCTATTTCAGAATGTAATTTTCTGGCAGAACAATTTTTCGTAAAACAGGCGTATCTCTTCAACCACAAGGGCAAATCAAGTGATTCAAGATTCCTTGGAAACAAAAGACAAAGACCATAGCACATTCATGTTTTTGCACATTTCCAAGATCTGTCGTTATAATGGCCAAAAACAGCATTGAAGTTCATGTATTGTTTCCTGCCGTATTCTTGTGACACATGTTTAGTAACTTGACTTATCTCTTTAATGGATGGGCCAAATTCAGAGAACTTCATATGTTTATTTTCTACATTCAATGGGCTACAATTCTCTAAGAGGAGTCAAGGCCTAATTCGAGCTGCAAGTGATCCAAAAATAGGCCACAATTCATACAAGTTTTCAGGAGCCCGTACAAAAAGCATTCAAGACACCCAACTTGGAGGGCCAATCTAACTCGTCCCATATCCAAATGAGGTGATTCAAAAGCCCAAATTCAATTTTAAAAACGTGATATACAATTTCAAGAAGTGATAAAGACCAGAATCTGCTTCTAGAAGGGGTCAAACCGTTGCCAACAGATTACACATTTTTAGCCTTCTTTGTAGCCTTTTGACTAGCCTTTTCTTTAGCTTTGTAGACTAGACTTTTTTTGGTCTTCTTGGCCCTATTTAAAGGAGTCATTGACGTCCAAACAGAGTAAGAAAGTTGGAAAATTGATTCATAAGATTTCTTGGGCAAAATTTGCCTATTTTCTCTTCATAAACACTTGTGAGTTTTGTTTTTGATTCTTCTTAAGAACAAGTTGAGTGTTTTCTTGTTTCTTTGAAGATCAAAGTTAGAATCCAATCAAGGAGTGAGCAACCTTGTGGGGGATATCCAAAATCAAAGGTGTGGCCGTCCAAGAGGGTGCAAACTTGCTTGGGAAACGGGTAACTTTTGAAGGAGGAAGGCTCAAACAAAAACCTTGGTGAATCAACGGCTAGGAGGGAGTTAAACTCTTGCCTACAACCGTTAAGGATCCAAGTGTTAAAGGAGACGATCCGTACGAGGCGTGACAACCACGCATCATTCATCCTCTTCATGCCTATAAAGAAATGATTCAACACAATGTAACAGCTTCTTAGCCATACTCCTTGTTATGGGACCATTGTGGGGCAGTGAGGTGTCATCATCAGTGTTTGTATCCACAAGGTTAGGCTGTAGCTCATCATTCCCTCCCACTTGAGAAGGATTCGTCCTCGAATCTGAATCAATACTAAATGGAGAAAGGTCAGCAACATTAAAAGTTTTAGAGATAGGACCATACCTTTCTTCAGGAAGATCGAGAACATAGGCATTATCACCAAGCCGTTTCAACACTTTGAATGGTCCATCGCCTCTTGGCTTTAACTTTGAGTCCCTTTCCTTAGGGAATCTTTCTTTCCTCAAGTGTAACCAAACAAGATCACCAGGCTCAAATATAACAACTTTACAATTCATGTTGGCTCTATTGGCATACACTTTATTCTTAGCTTCAAGTTGTGACTTAACCTTTTCATGCAATTCTTTCACAAGTTTTGCTTTTCGTTCACCATCTAAACTAACCCGTTCATGAACAGGTATGGGAACAAGATCAAGCGGGGACAAAGGTTAAAGCCATAAACAACTTCAAAAGGAGAATGCAATGTTCCACTATGAACAACTCTATTATATGCAAACTCAATATAAGCTAAGCAGTCTTCCCAATTCTTTAAGTTCTTTTGAATGACAACACGTAACAGTTGAGACAAAGTTCTATTAACAACTTCAGCCATCGGTTTGTGGGTGAGCAGTTGTAGAAAATAACAATTTAGTACCAAGTCTACTCCACAAAACACGCCAGAAATGACTTAGAAACTTTGTATCTCTATCACTAACAATTGTTCGTGGCATGCATGCAATCTAACAATCTCCTTAAAGAACAAATCAGCAATATGAATAGCATCATCAACTTTCTTACATGCAATGAAATGTGCCATTTTGGAAAATCTATCAACAACAACAAAGATGTTATCTTTACCAGTTTTGGATCGAGGCAACCCCAATACAAAGTCCATAGAAAGATCAGTCCAAGGTGAGCTTGGAACAGATAAGGGAGTGTACAATCCATGTGGTTGTGTTCTAGATTTTGCTTGTTTGCAAGTAATACATTGGTCACATACCTTATCAACATGTGCTTTCATATGCGGCCAGAAGAAATGCTCCTTGAGTGTTTTCAAAGTTTTTAACGAGCCAAAATGACCCATTAAACCTCCTCCATGAGCTTCTTTTATCAACAACTCTCTTAATGAACACATTGGTACACATAACTTATGTTCTTTAAACAAATAACCATCATGCAAGTAATATTTAGCAAAAGGTGAATCAATGCATGCTTGATAGATAGAACTAAAGTCATGATCAGAATGATACATCTCTTTGATAGACTCAAAACCAAACATGTTACATGAAAGAGTAGTAATCAAAGTATAGCTACGAGATAATGCATCAGCAACAACATTTTCTTTTCCTTGCTTATACTTGATCACATAAGGGAATTGTTCAATGAATTCAACCCATTTGGCATGTCTTTTGTTCAATTTTCCTTGAGCTTTTAAATACTTAAGGCTTTCATGATCAGTATGAATCACAAATTCCTTAGGTTGCAGATAATGTTGCCAAATTTGTAAAGAACGGACAAGGGCATACAATTCTTTATCATAGGTTGAATAATTTATGGAAGCTCCTTTCAATTTCTCACTAAGGTAGGCAACAGGTTTGTTACCTTGATGCAATACAGCTCCAATGCCAACTCCACTGGCATCACATTCAACTTCAAACATTTCATCAAAGTTGGGCAATCTCAGGATAGGTGCAGAAGTTAGACGTTTCTTAAGTTCCTCAAAGGCTTGTTGTTGTGATTCTCCCCATTGAAAACTTACATCTTTCTTGACTAACTCATTCAAGGGTGCAGCTATGGTAGAGAAATCCTTCACAAAACGTCTGTAGAAGCTAGCTAATCCATTAAAACTCCTAACATCTCCAGCAGACTTAGGGGTTGGCCACTCAGTTATGGATTTAACTTTCTCTTGGTCCATTTCAATTCCTTCAGCACTAATCACAAATCCTAACAATGTAACCTTCTCCAGATAGAAAGAACACTTCTTGAAATTAGCATACAACTTTTCTTTCTGTAGGGTGACAAAAACAGCTCTAAGATGGATCAGATGTTCACTTAGGGTTTTGGAGTAGATAAGAATGTCATCAAAGTAAACTACTATAAATTTCCCTATGAATTTCCTTAAGACCTCATTCATAATCTCATGAAAGTACTAGGGGCGTTGGTTAAACCAAAGGGCATAACTAACCATTCGTACAATCCAAATTTAGTCTTAAAGGCAGTTTCCATTCATCACCTTCCCTAATTCTCACTTGGAAATAACCTTGTTTAAGATCTACTTTGCTAAAGCATTTAGACCCATGCAACATATCCAACATGTCATCCAACCTAGGGATAGGGTATCTATAATTAACAGTGATCTTATTGATGGCTCTACAATCAGTACACATTCTCCAAGTTCCATCTTTCTTAGAGACAATGATAACAGGAACAGCACAAGGACTCATACTCTCTCTTACTTTACCTTGGGTCAATAATTCCTCAACTTGTTTTTGGATTCCTTAGTTTCCTCTGGATTGGCTCTATAGGCAGGTCTGTTTGGCAGAACAGCTCCTGGAATGAAATCTATTTGATGCTCAATGCCTCTTAGAGGTGGTAAACCTGGGGGATCTCCTTCAGGGAACAAGCTAGAAAATTCTTGAAGTAAAGATGCAACTTCACTTGGTAAAGTAGATGGTATTTCAGATGAAGAGAAACAGATTTTCTTTGTAAAGCAAGATATAAACACTTTTGTTGAATTGATATCATGGAATACCTCGCTTTGAGATGCAAAGAAAGCACTTTTCTTTAGAGATGGTTCGGCAGAAACTTTGATTTCTTTCGGTTCAATTTTAAGATGTGAACTTTTCATTGGTTTTCCTTGATGAAAATCCTTTCCAATTCCTTTTCTTTGGATCATTATGGCTTTTTACATTCGTTGTTGATCCTCAAGACTTTGTGCGGGGGCAAGGCATTTAATTTGAACAGTTTATTGTTATGCCTAAAGGAATATCTATTCAGGTAACCATCTTATGTAACCTTGTTGTCAAATTACCACGGTCTACCTAATAAGATATGACTTGATTGCATAGGGGTTACATCACATAACACCTCAGCAGAATACCCATCAATTGATAAAGGAACTAGGACTTGCTTTGTTACTTTAACTTCACCACACTCATTAAGCCACGTAAGTCTATAAGGACGGGGGTGATTGTTTAAAGGTAACTCAAGTTTCCTAACAAATTCAAAACTTGCAACATTGGTACATGAACCGGAGTCAATGATTAAAGTGCAGACTTTCTTTTTAACCATACAGTGAATGTGGAATATGTTCTCTCTTTGTATTTCAGGTTCTTCAGTTTTAATTTGGGCACTTAGAGCTCGACGGACAACTAAGAACTCTTTTTGTTTCACACTCATTAATCTCTTCAATAATCTCTTCTTCTTCCTCATATGTTTGTTCAATTTCATTGTTTTCCTCACTCTCTTCCAATTCCTCCTCAGAATAATACTCATTAGACTCTTCAATAAACAAGATGCGTTTAGGGTTGGGACATTGATTAGCAAAATGACCTTTTCCTAAGCATTTAAAACATTGAATATCACGAGTCTTAACATTAGGCGTACCTTCCACCTTGGCTTTGACTTTATCAGTGATTGGAAGCTTTGGACGATTTTGGATGTTCTGGGTTGATTTTCTTTAGAATCCACGGCCTTGACCTTGTTGTGGACGGAAAGGCGTCCTGGGCTTGTGTTCTAGGAAAACTCAAAGGATTAGTCCGAAAAGAAGGGTTAGAAGTTTTTACCTTCAATTGTCTTTCCACTTCTCAGCAATGTAAACCATAGAAGCCAGATCAGAGTAACGTGTAAGTTCCACCTTAAATGCAATCTCTTTGTTCAAACAAGCTAGAAATCTAGCCATTATGGCTTCCTCAGCTTATTCTATGTTAGCCCTGGTAAGCAGATGTTCTAATTCTTTATAAAATTCATCAACAGATCTATTACATTGAAAAAGTTGTTGCAATTTCTGGAAAATGCTTCTTTCATAGGAAGGAGATATGAATCTCTCCTCATCTCTTGTTTCAGCTCGGACCAAGTAACAACAGGGGGCTGTCTTGTTCTTCTCCGGGTGTTCTTCAATTGCTCCCACCAGAGTAAAAGCATAATCTACAAATTCAAAAGTTGCATACCGCACTTTGGACCAATTCAGAATAGTTAGTGCAAGATACATATGATCTACTTTGTTTCCCATTGCAAATATGTTTCAGGATCACTTTTCCCTTGGAAGGGGGGGTATTGTCAGTTTAGTAGTAATGAACTCTTCTTCAAGATGTTCATCTTATCAGGCTGACGTTCATCATACCGTTCTTTCCGGATAGTGTTTCTTCATTGCACTCAGGGAGATAATCAAATCTCTCCTCAAAAGAAATGTTCCTACGACCACCATTACTACCTCGACCCTCGACTTCTACCTGTATGTGATGTGACTCTTCTAGGTTGAACATGAGACTCATTACCATAAGAGGTGCCTTCTTGAAAAGGTATACTAGGTTCCTTTTGATCTGAGGTTGGCTTTCTCTACGTTGTTTATCCTTTGTTTGTTATCCTCTATGTCACTTCTCATTAAACCAAACTGATTAACAAGGAAAGTGAGTGTTTGCTGTATATTCTCTAGGGTAAGAGGGACTGGGGATGGGACAGGAGTAGATGGGGACGGGGATGGTGCATTATCTTTCTGTTGGGGACCCATGATTCAGAAAACAATCTCAAAAGCCAATTAAAATATTGACAAGATGCAAATACTCTACTTTATGTTGACAATTGTTCAAAACAGCAATTTGGACTATTTCTCCTAAGGATTCAAGAAAAAATCACAGAAGTCAAAATTGTTGTTCTGGCTGAATGAAATCTACGGGGTTGTTTAAGACAATCCTCAATTTACTTACAGCATATGCAATTATCAATTGAAGTAAAGTGAAAGTAAAAGCACACAAACAAAGTGTCAGCAAGGGTTTGCTTTAGAACTTTCAATATTTCAAATCTACAACACTTTGGTTCTTTTGGGCACTTTCTGTCTTTTGAGCTTTGCACAGGAATTTCCCTTTTGCAATGTTCAATTTTGGGCTTTTCCTCACTTTTCTTTCTTGTGCAATTCTCTCTTGTCTTGCCTCTTACTTGTTGACAATATTGGCTTTTCTCTCGTGTATTTCTCAATCAAGCTTAATTTTCTTTCTTTGGGGGGGGGGGGGGTTTGCCTTGATTGTTGTGAGACTACTCCTCACTGCCTACATGAGTCATTGCTCACAGGCCTTCAATTGCACAAGGTTTGTTGTATTTGGAATTTGAAAGTTTCGTGTACACAACACGGCTAAAACACTATGTAGTGAGAATCAATTCACAATTACAACAAGTTCAAATTGAATATAGTGCAAGGTAAGTTCAGAAATTAATCTAAAACAACAATTGGATAGCTCTTTAACAGTGTGGGGCTTAAACAATTCCTAACTTCCAGGATGTATCTAAGTCCAACAAGTTGTTTGAAACAATTGAAATCAACAAAAAGATATAGCTATTAGCATTCACCAAGATTTCAAATGAGCTTTAAAGAGTTGTTCTAAACTTCACGATTTGGGCAATTGTCCTTTTTTTCTTTTTTCTGTTTTTGATGCAAATGATCTAACTAATCTTAAGATAGCTAAATGCAACTTAGTTGTTTCTAAATGCAATTTATAAGGGCCTGATTACTATAACACTAACGGAAATCAGTTTTGATGCAAACTAACTAACTTGTTTTGTTTTGTTTTTAAGTTATCTATTCTACTTGTTTTTGTTTTGGTTTTCGTTTGTATGATGCAATCATTTTCTAAGCTAGATGATACTAGATGCAAGTGTTTGTGTATTCATCACAACAAACGCGTATCAAATAGAGACTAGGCAGCATACATAGCTAACTAAAACTACCCTTTTTTGTTCTTAGTTTTCAGATTTGCTTATGCTTAAACTAAACAACCAACTACCCTTTTAACTACGTTGTAAACTAGTCTAACCCAAGCTAAATAAGGCAGCAACCTAAAACGTCTAAAACAGTTTTGCACAACAACTACTAAAACAGAATTTAATGACTTGATTACAAACTAAACTACCAACTAATCTATTTTGTGTTCAAAGTTTTCTGTTTTAAGGACTCAACTAAACTACCGTTTAAACTTCTAGATTAGGACCTAATGAACATTGTCTAAGCTAGATTGAACAAGAACAAGTTTCACACGGTTTTGATCTAAACTACACAAACAGATTCTAACAACACTTAAGTCTAGTCTAAGTCTTTTTTGTGGTATTTTCGGTTTTGCTACTTAAAACTAACTTACCACACTGTTGTAAAACTAACTAATTAACACTTTAAAACATAAAGTAACTATCTAAATTAACAGATTCTAAATGGACATAAAAACAGTCTACTACCACGGTTTTGGGCAGCATCATTCATATGCAAGTTTAAACAATGTAAACATGAATAGAAGACTAACCTCGCTCCTGATATCAATTGATGAGCCAAATAAAGGCTAGAAAAACGTTCCAAGACTTTGTCTTCTACTCCAAACTGATTTGAACCTCGGCTATGGCAAAGAACATCACAATGACACCCCTTGAACTGTAATCGTTGTTCTTGGCTCAATTTATACCAACACCTCTTCCTCTTTGGCATTCCAACACATCTAAAATCTCATTGAGACCCTAAGATGCTGTAAACCAAAAATGAAGTAAAATACTAACAAGTTCTAGGCTATGAACTTGAAGAAACCGTTTAAGTGGTTTTAACTTCAACTAGAAAGTTGAGAACTCCTTAAAGGAAAATCTGATTGAAATGTATTTGAATTTGTGTTGTTCTGTACATTCAGCTTCCTATGCTACTTATAAAAAACGAAAGTTACAAGGTACAAAGTTTAAAGTACAAAGTACAAGACTAGAAATAAGATGCTTGCTTTTGAACAATTTTTGGTTCCAAGAAGCTGGTTGCTTTGCCGTGTATTCCTTGCTAGTTTTCTGCCAAATTTTTGACTGGATAATACATTGAGCAGCTTGATTTGGATTGCCTTTGATTGGTTGTAAGTTAGGCTTTGAATTTTCAAACCAATTAGCCATAAACCAGCCGTCCTTCTTCAAAGAGTTTGATTGGATCATTTGTTGTGCAGCTTGCTTGCTTTTCTTCAACTTTGTTTTGATTGGTTTGAACATTTGCAAAGACTTCTTCCAATTGGTTCATGATTTGAGCAGCTTGTACATCCTTGTTTGCGTGGAGAAGAATTCAGATTTTGACATGGGTGCTTGTCACATCCTTGCTTGTAAGCTACTTGCTTATCACTTCCTTGCTTGAACAAAAAATTCAGGTTCTAATTGCATTTTCAAGCTAAGTACGTGTACCTGAAAGACAAGGCAATAATACAACACAAACTATCCTAAAATAAGGTTAACCAACCAACAATATTAAAAAGAACAACTAAAGATATGTACAACATGCTTTTGATACAACTAGATCAAAGCTTGTATCATATAAACCCAATGGACATCATCTGTTGCTTGGTTCATCCTCTTCATGCCTATAAAGAAATGATTCAACACAATGTAACAGCTTCTTAGCCATACTCCTTGTTATGGGACCTGTGCGGGGGCAGTGAGGGTGTCATCATCAGTGTTTGTATCCACAAGGTTAGGCTGTAGCTCATCACAAACACTCCTAGCACCTTTATAAGGTTGATGAATGAAGTTTTAAGGACCTTCATTGGGAAATTCGTTGTAGTATATTTTGATGACATCTTGATCTATTCCAAAACATTTGAGGACCATTTAGAGCACATACTAGCCGTTCTTGAGAAGCAGAAAGCCGAACAACTCTACGCCAATCTTAAGAAGTGTTCCTTTTGTTTAGAGAGAGTTGTCTTCTTAGGCTTTGTAATCACTGCTGATGGATATAGATGGATGAGGAAAAAGTGAGGTCGATTGTGGAATGGCCTACACCTAAGACTATTGGCGAAGTGTGTCGATTCCATGGCTTAGCAAGCTTCTATAGGAGGTTTGTTAAAGATTCTCTTCCATAGCCGCACCTTCGAATGAAATTGTTAAGAAAGATATGCCTTTTCAGTGGAAGGAGCAACAACAACAGGCATTTGAGGATCTTAAGCGAAGGCTAACCACTGCACACATTCTTAGGCTACCCAATTTTGATGAAACCTTTGAGATAGAGTGTGATGCTAGTGGCATGGGTATTGGAGCTGTATTGACCCAAGGAAAACAAACCGTAGCCTACTTTAGTGAGAAATTAAAGGGAGCCTTGTTGAATTACTCCACTTGCGACAAAGAGCTGTATGTCTTAGTTAGATCCCTCCAAACTTGGTAACACTACCTTTAGTCTAAGGAATTTGTGATTTACACTGACCATGAGAGTCTAAAATACCTTAAGGGTCGAGGGAAGCTTAACACAAGACATGCAAAGTGGGTAGATTCATAAAACAATCCCTTATATGATTAAATATAAGCAAGCTAAGGATAACATAGTCGCTAATGCCCTTTTTAGGAGGTACACCTTAGTGACTATCTTATCCTCATGTTTTCTAGGTTTTGAATCACCGAAGGAATTGTATGCTAATGGTCATGACTTTGGCAACATCTTTGATGCTTGTCAAAAGGGCACCTTTTAGGAAATTCTACATGCATGATGGATACCTCTTTAGTAACAAAAATGTATGTGTCCCAATCTGATGAGGATCCAAGGGGTTCCGATGAGGATCAAGGCCCCCATCAAGAGGTCAAAGGTCCTATGACAAGGAGGACAAGAGAACTTTGTCATCAAGTTGCCACCTTCTTGTACAAGCATGTTCAAGATGAACCTAGATTCCTTGGGTTCATTCATTGAACCTTCACCTTGAGTGTGTGTAAACGTGTGTGTGCTTTCTTTAGCTTGAAGTTTATCTTGTTTTCTTGTGATCTTTGTTTTATGTGTTTTCTTTGTAGGCAAATTAGGTACATGAAAAACCCAAATAAAATGGAGGCCCAAAAAGGAGCATTTAGGCGTGTGCACCCAAAAAGGAAACAAAAGGAATGTTGTCTTGAGGAGAATGTTTGTCTCCACAAGGACAAATTCAAATGTGGTCTAAGATGGAATTTATGTTCAAAATGAAGCTCAAAATATCCCAATCAACCAGCAAAAGGGGCGCCCAAATTTGAAGACAAGATGTAGACCAATTTGAAGTTAAACTTGAATTTAAATTCAACCATGGTTTAAATTCAAGTTTCAACCAATTTGAGGCTTACATTTCAAAAGGAATTCAGCTATCATCTCAGCCATTCCACACGCCAACTTGAAGGGTAATGAAGATGAGATCACAATTCAAAGTTGAATCCAAATTTGAATTCAAGTTCAAATCCAATTTGAATTCAAACTTCAACCAATTTGAATTCAACATCTCAGCCACTTGAAGGCCTTACCCACACGCCATATATTATGCAATCACACGCCAATTTGGAGATCAAAGAGATGGGATCACAATTCAAAGATTGAATCCAAGTTTGAAGTCAAATTCAATTCAATTTGAATCCAATCTTCAAACCAACCTTTGAATTCAATTTCAACCACTTCATCTACATCAAGATCAAGTCTCAAAACGCCAACTTCATCATCATACACGGCCAGATTCATTAAGGATAATGTCTTGCAAGATTTGAAGATTTTAGCTAGAATTTGTTTTAGCTTTGAATTCAAATAGTTTTCAATTTCAAACATTGTTAGCTAGCTTTATTTTGAATTAGTTCTAGACATTTTAAGGCTCAATCTCAGCCTATAAATAAAGCCTTTGGGGGCGCCTAGGGAGAACACCTTTTGATGAATAAAAATTCTTGATATTTCTTTCACTTTGTGTGAGACTTTGTTTTCTTGGTTTTGCATTAAAAACCTAAGTTAAGATCCTTCAAGGTGAGCATTTTGAAGGTGTTGCCATTGCTTAAAGGTGCCGTCCAGGAGGATCATTTTGGTTTGCCTGATCAACGACCATCTTGAAGTGTTGGTCTTTGCTCATTTTAATCCACACGTTTTTTATTCACTAAGGAAACAAGGGGAAGTCTTCTTCCTTGTGCCTAACCCTTTGTGAAGGACGTTTGGAAGGTGGAATTATAGGAGCCCACGAGTTGCACGCATCAAATTGGTATCAGAGCCCAGGTTACTCTATTCCACCATCTATCATTTCCTTTTTGTTTGAGTCTAGTCATTTCAATTTCAGTTGAGTCCTTCTTCCACCCCTCACTCTACACGCCATTGTCTTGCATTTCATACAAAAAAAAACAAAACATTGCTTTGAGTCCTTGCATGTTGCTGCATTTTGCTTTTCATCATTCAAGTGTCATTTCCTTTATTTCCTTTCACATCACAATCTGATTTTGAGTCGTTCAAACTTGAACACATTAGGGTTCGTTGCATTCTAGAGTACATTCAGCCTTCTTTTACTACAGCCATCAGCCTATAAAGCTACCTCGGTTTCAAATCATCTTGTTGCTACCGAAGCTTTTAGTTGTGATGATTGTATGCATCTTATGATTCGCATTGTGATTGATTTCATGCTTTAAGACAAGTGGTCATACATGTGTTTGCCTTCACGAACCATCTTCAAGAATAAAACCCTAATTTTAACCACACACCCCACGGCCCAACCAGCCCTACCCCCAACCAACCCTCAAAACTCACCAACCTGATCCCAAACAACCCTATTTACACCCCTAACAACAAGCCCTGATGAGCCCACGATGGGGTCAACGCAACATATTTTCAGTATCATTTATGGTCACATATTAGTTCTGTAAGACATGGCATATCACTGTTAACTCCGCACACACTAGTACTACTTCTTATGTCTTATAGTCTTAACTAACCCTTAGGACATGTCATATATGTTTGTGTATCTTGTGTTTGTTGCTTGGTGTCTTTGAAGATAGGTCAAAGAGAGCTTTACCTTGAAGAAGCATGTTGTACATATCTTTAGTTGTTCTTTTTAATATTGTTGGTTGGTTAACCTTGTTTTAGGATAGTTTGTGTTGTATTATTGCCTTGTCTTTCAGGTACACGTACTTAGCTTGAAAATACAATTGGAACCTAAATTTTTATCCAAGCAAGGAGGTGATAACCAAGTAGCTTACAAGCAAGGTGGTGACAAGCACCCATGTCAAATCTGATTTCTTCTCCACGCAAACAAGGAAGAAACAAGCTGCTCAAATCATTAACCAATAGGAAGAAGTCTTGCAAATCTTCAAACCAATCAAGAACAAGCAAGGAGACAAGTAAGCAAGCTGCATAAAGTTTGATCCAATCAAATCCTTTGAAGAAATCGGTTGAGTCAAGCTTAAATCCTTTGAAAATTCAAAGCCAACTTGCAACCAATCAAAAGGCCATTCCAAAGCAAGCTGCTCAATGTATTATCCAATCAAAACTTGGCTGAAAACAAGCATGGAATGCACGGCAAGCAACTAGCCTTCTTGGAACCGAAAGTTACTCAAACAAGTTACCAAGCAAGCATGTCATTTTTAGTCTACTACTTTGTACTTTAAACCTTGTACCTTTGTCATTTTCGTTTGTCATAAGTAAGGTAGGAATCAAAATGTAAAACACAACAATTTCAAACACATTTCAATCAGAGTTTCCTTTAAGGAGTTCTCAACTTTCTAGTTGAAGTTAAAACCACTTAACGGTTTCTTTCAAGTTCATAACCTAGAACTTGTTAAGTATTTACTTTTTTTGTTGGTTTATAGCATCTTAGGGTCTCAATGAGGTTTTTAGATGTGTTAGAATGCCAAAGAGGAAGAGGTGTTGGCATAAATTGAGCCAAGAACAAACGGTTACAGTTCAAGGGGTGTCATTGTGATGTTCTTTGCCATAGCTGAGGTTCAAATCAATTTGGAGTAGGAGACAAAGTCCTTGGAACGTTTATCTAGCCTTCGTTTGGCTCATCAATTGGTATCAGAGCTTTGGTTAGTCTTCTATTCATGTTTACATTGTTTAAACTAGCATATGCATGATGCTGCCCAAAACCGTTGTAAACTGTTTTGTTGTTCAATTAGATTCTGTTTGTGTAGGTAGTTAGTTTATGTTTTGAAGTGTTTATTAGATAGTTTACCAATAGTTTGGTAACTTAGTTTTTAGTAGCAAAAACCGAAACACCACAAAAGATCATAGACTAGACTTAAATGTGATAGAATCCCTTTGTGTAGTTTAGGTTAAAACCGTGTGTGTAACCTGATTGTTCTTATTCAATCTAGCTTAGATAATGTCATTAGGTCCTAATCTAGAAGTACAGGTAGTTTAGTGATACCTTAAAAAAAAATTGAACACCAAAAAATAGATTAGTTGATAGATTAGTTTGTAATCCAGTTGTTAAAATTCTGTTTTAGTAGTTGTGTGCAATCTGTTTACACGTTTTATTTGCTGCCTTATTTAGCTTAGTTAGAGTAGTTTACAACATAGTTTACAAGGTTTAGGTTGTTGTTTAGTTTAGCACAAGCAAATCCGAAAACTAAGAACAAAAAGGGTAGTTTTAGTTAGCTATGTTGATACACGTTGTTGTGTTGAATACATAAACACTTGCATCTATATCATCTAGCTTAGAAACTGATTGCATCATACAAACGAAAACCAAAACAAAACAAGTAGAATAGATAACTTAAAAACAAAACAACACAAGTTAGCTAGTTCGCATCAAAACTGATTTCCATTAGTTGTTAGAGTAATCAGCCCTTATAATTTGCATTTAGATACAACTAAGTTGCATTTAGCTATCTTAAGATTAGTTATATCATTTGCATCAAAACAGAAAAAAAAACCGAAACAATTTAGTTTAAACTTGATTAATCTTTGAATGCTATTTGTTTTAAAACTTGTTGAATTTGATTTCACCACCCCCGTTACACCTTAGTCATTGTTTGGTACCAAACTTGATTGAATCTTTTAATTGAAACATTATTAACTTGAGATTTATTAAAAGTGAAGTAAATTTGTAAGAAACAAGATTTGATTTCAAATTTTAACGTTGGCTTTACGTTTATCTTTACTTGGGATTGATTCAATTGTTTAAAGACTTTATTGGACTTAAGTTCTTACTTAGGATCACTTTGTCTATATTTATCCCTACACTGTTAAATTGCCGACCCTGTTATCATCTTGTCTTTACACTTCTTCAACTTGCATTGAACTTTCATCTATATTTGGTTGTTAAATTTGTGAAACAGTTTTCATATCATTAGTGTTCTTCCGTTGTTGTTCAAAGAACGTTTCACAAAAGCCACACCAAAACTTGTGCAAGTAAAACCAAAGAACAAGAAGCCGTGAGCAATGTCTCATAAAGGCAAGTGAGCAGTAGACTCACAAAACAGACAAAGCCAATCCAAAGGAAAATAATTAGGCTTGTTGTGAAAGAAACTGAGAGAAAAGTCATTTTTAACCGTCAAAAAGCAAGAGACAAGCCAACTTGCAACCAATCAAAAGGCCATTCCAAAGCAAGCTGCTCAATGTATTATCCAATCAAAACTTTGGCTGAAAACAAGCATGGAATGCCACGGCAAGCAATCAGCCTTCTTGGAACCGAAAGTTGCTCAAACAAGTTACCAAGCAAGCACGTCATTTTTAGTCTAGTACTTTGTACTTTAAACCTGTACCTTTGTCCATTTCGTTTGTTATAAGTAAGGTAGGAATCAGAATGTAAAACACAACATATTTCAAACACATTTCAATCAGATTTTCCTTTAGGAGTTCTCAACTTTCTAGTTGAAGTTAAAAACCACTTAACGGTTTTCTTTCAAGTTCATAACCTAGAACTTGTTAATATTTACTTCATTTTGGTTATAGCATCTTAGGGTCTCAATGAGGTTTTAGATGTGTTGGAATGCCAAAAGAGGAAGAGGTGTTGGCATAAATTAAGCCAAGAACAAACGGTTACAGTTCAAGGGGTGTCATTGTGAATGTTCTCTTTGCCATAGCTGAGGTTCAAATCAATTTGAGTAGGAGACAAAGTCTTGGAACGTTTATCTAGCCTTCGTTTGGCTCATCAAGCCCCAACCCATTTTACCAAACACAATCAGATTCTAAAGATCCCAAATCATTCAAATAAACCCTAACCTAGAATGTGAATTTTGTTCAAATTCTGTCTTAAACCAACCATAACCAAATTGACCACACCAATCATCAATTACCACCCCAAATAGTCCATTTACAACGCCCGTTTCAGTTCCCAAAACCCCATCCCGCAAATTCCCAAACGTTCAAAAAAAAAAACCCCAAATCAAAAACCCTAACCCTAACCCATTCGGCCTTACCCTACCCAATTTCCCTCACTTTCCAAGGTTATTTTTGTTGCAACGTCCACGTTACAATTTGCATTTTAAACACATTGCACTATTATGTCCAAAAACGCAAGTGCTAAGTGCAAAACGCGTGAAATTTCAATTCTGCCCTTAGTAAAAAAAAAGAGAGGAATCTGAACCTGCTCAATTGAAATAGCAAGGAAGAAAAAATAAAACACAAGAACAAGAGAAAAGAAAAAGGGCAAAACGTTTGTGCATTGCGTGAAAAATTTTTTTAGTGCGATTTGCAAACCTTGGATACCATAATTTCCTTTAACCCCACATTGCCGTCCCTATATACCTTATTTCTCCATCTCCTGACCTTCTTGAAACCAATCACACTTTTGGGTATGCTCGATTGTTGCATGACTTGACCTTTGTGGATAGTAAGTGCATAGAATCGAAAAATTAACTAAGATTGCCCACGGCAACCCTTAGTTCATCTTTGGTTCAGCCTTATACATCAATTTTGGTTGTTATTTTCTTTGAATCTTAAGTAGAAACTTCAAGTTTGTGTTCATTTCAATTGATTCTACTTTGATACTAATTGGTGCAACTTGAACGCAAAGAGGAAGAAACAAATGGAGAACATTGTGATTTGAAGAAGCCTTGGCAATACACTTCCTTATTGCTCACTTTGAGCCTTCTTAACTTCAGGTTCCAAGAACCAAAGTGGTAAGTGAGTGGAAAGAATCGAAAGCGGAGTGTTCATAGCCCATTTTTTACTAATCCCTTAACGTTTGCTTGTCTTTGTGTTAGTTTGCTTCTTTCTTTTTCCCTTTGTTTTTTTCGTTCAATTCCTTAGGTACAATGGAGAGCAGCAATCATTCCGCATCTAGCAAGTCAAAAGAGGCCGAAACTGTTGACAATACGCAACAACAAATGCTGGAGATGCTTAAGAAACTCATGCATGACAATGAGATAATCAAGCATCGCTTGGAAGACGTGGAGCGAAGCTACAAAACAAGTGATGGCCAAGGAACAAGCAGGGTCGTTCCCCTACCACAACCAAAGGCGCCATCCCCCAGAAGAAGTTGAGGATGACAACCTTAGACCACACACACACACACCGAAGCAAGAAGGTTTGCTCCTCCTACACAAGCAAGAAGGTACGCTCCAAGAAGGTACAATTATGATTACATTCCATTTGAGCATGATGATTATGACTTTGATGACCACCATCCCCGTGGTTACCAAAGACGCCAAAAATCCCCTTTCCCGCAAGATGATGATTTTCTTAAAACCAAAATAAATATTCCCACGATTTTATGGTAAAGTAATACGGAGGAATATTTAGAATGGGAAACGAAAGTGGATTTGATCTTTTCTTATACCAATTATAGTGAAGTGCAAAAAGTGAGGTATGCTTCTATTGACTTTTATGGTTATACACTTAATTGGTGGACGAATTTGTGTCGAAATAGAACTACGACGAGACAACCTCCAATTGCTACTTGGGAAGAAATGAAGTTTGAAATGAGAACAACGTTTATTCCAAACAATTATGAGAGTTCTATTTTCACGAGTTTGCACAACTTAGTCAAGGTTCCAAAAGTGTAGACGAGTACTATAAAGAGTTAGAAATTTTGTTGGAAAGGTCTAACTTGCAGGAACCTGAAGAGGCACCAAAGCTCGTTTCTTACATGGTTATAAACAGGGAGATTGGCGGCAAAGGGTTGATCTTCAACCTTATCTCGACCTCACCACCATGGTACAATATTGTTGTGATATATCATGTTTGAATGATTGCAAATGCATATGTGAGCATGTAGATTGTTGTGAAATATGGCAAAATGCATATGTGAGCATGTATGTGTGTATAAACGTTTAAAGTATATGTGTGCATGAGATTGAATTTATGAGCTAGAATTTATGAGCTAAATGTGAAATTGATTGAATGAATCAAGATTGAACAAGTTTGATTAAGATCATGAGATTGAACTTGGCCAATTCAATCACATGTCTAAATCAAGACATGTTCAAACTGATCTTAGATGATATATATGCCAATACATGTTAATTATATGACTAACCAAGCCTTGAAGTCACATGACTTACAATATAAGGCAAATTGCTCGGTTTAGTATCTATTGCAGGTTTTGGTTCATATCTTGGGCAAATGAACTCCAAATTGAGTGATTCAAAAGCCCACATGATCCTTATTCAATTTAGAATCTAATTGGCTGAGGAAAAGCATGCTTGACACGGATAAAAACTGACTGACACGGTGGTGAGCTTATTGATCTTTATAAGGGTTATTTTGGTAATTCACCATTTGGACTTCTCATTCTTATTTGGTCTTCTTCCAACGGATTATATGATCATATGACACTTTATAAGTCATGTCACATCATGGCAAAAATGAATCTGGAGCAGCACCATGTCTAGGTTCATCCTAGGACAAAATTCCTATTTTTGTGCTAAGGGGTATTCTGGTCTCTTCACTTGCCAATGGATCTTCTAATGTGTTATATGTTGTTTATATGATGTTTATATGTGTTTATGTCACATATAGTACATGTCCTATATTTATGGAAACGGGCAGCATGGGCAGCATGGTATCTCAATTGGAATTCTTGTGTTATGGTTATCACATCTATGGTTTTCTTGGAATTCTTGGCATTCTTCATATGGTATTCTATGCTACATGTTGAAGACATAAATGGCTATATATTATATGTGTGCACACGGTTATTGGCACAAATCATGTTCAAACCTTCAGCTTTTGAACAAGTCAAGGCAAGTTGAACCAAATCCTATTTTGGTGCTGATTTCAAATGATTATTCTTGTATATTTTGGAGCTGTTTTCAACGGCTATTTTGGCTCAAAAATGGAGCAACATTTCGTATGCTATATGGTCAAAATTCAGATTATGATGAGTGACAAAAAAGCAAGTCCTACAATGTAGCAAAGTTGAAGCAAAAATCTCTCAACCAAGAAAGATGCAACGGCTATATTGGAGACCAATTCAAACTCAAAGGCTTGGCTGATTTCTATCTATCTTTGAACTATTCTCCAATGCCTTGATTCTAGCCATTCCAACGTCCATTTAGTGTTCAAAATGAGGAGATAAAATTGTTCAAAACACATGCCAATTCAGCTGCATACATGGCAAGTTATTTACACATGGACATTGCTGATTGGAGCTGCCTTTTAAACGTTCAAATGAAGTCATTTTCCACCTCAGCTCCAACGTCTATAATGGGATAAAAGTTCAGTTGGAAGACCAATTCAAAGCATCAAAAGATCAACTTTATCTTGAAAGTCAAATGCTGAATTTGGATAGCTAGAAAAGTGCTGATTTTTTCTCCATTCTCAACCAGCTCCAACGTCTCTTAGAGGAGCCTTTAGGCTGTCCTCTTGGCTATAAATAGCTCCAAAGGTGAAGAGTAAAAGTGCACCAACGAAAACAACAAAAAGAGCAAGCAAGACAATCAGCTCACTCTCTCCATTCTTCTCTTCTACTCTTCTCTATTGAAGAACACGTTTGTAACAGCTTTATGATTGTATAGTTCTTCATTTCTTGTCATTTCAACACCTTTTAAACGACATATTGTAAGGGAGAAGCTGGTGTATAAAGCTTACTCCTTAGAGGTGAGCAAAAGGTGCAAAGGTGCAAAGGTGAAACAAACTAGTTGCTGTTTGTTTTGGTGAAGTCTCTTGAAGAAGTTGGTGAAAAGCTTCTTCCTTTGGCTTTGTAAGGTGACTTTGGTGTTTGGTGTTTAGTGAAATCCAAGAGAAGGTGTCTCTTGGGACTGGAGTAGGTCACATTGACCGAACCAGGATAATTCCTTGTGTTCTTTACTTATTTCCTGCACTTACTGTTTTCTGCCTGAGAATTACACTAACTTGGCACGCATAATTGAACAAGCAAACAGTCTTAGAATTGCATGAATTTTGGATATATTATACTTCAATGTGTTAGCTTTCATTAGCCGCAAGAATCACTAAATTCTAAGGAGTTTAGCATATTCAAATCGTCTTCACAAAATTGTTGCTACATTCTGTGAACAATTCTGACCAGTGTGCAAAACTTGTTCAATTTGAATAGGTTATCCTGCGAATCTTGAAGTGAGCCTTATATCAAATTAAACTAGACATCATAAGGTTTAATTTGACATAAGATTCATCAAAATAGCACGGGTAGATTTTGAGATATCATCGTTTGAAGTTAAGCTAACATTCTGCCTGAAACTGCCAGAATTGCACACTTTACTTATCTTGCTTATTTGAACGAGCAAACTTGCTTGGAATTGACTGAAATTTTTATGACATACTATAAACATTCTAAACTTGATCTCTGCCAAGTTTGAGAGCTTGCACAGGTGTATAAGTGGTTCAACCAAAGCGCTCAAAACAGTGAACTGTTTCTGGAAATTCCAGAATCTGAGGCTAAAGAGGCAAAGGGGTCTTCAAACAAGTTTTTGAAGGTAATTGTAGTGTAATTTCCGCTAACCCACTATTCACCCCCCCTCTAGTGGTGCTATACAGGTCCAACACATATGGCTGAAAAGATTGAAACGCAATTAAAGGTACGTAATTCCTCCACTTTCAATTCCAATTATCGTACTAATCAGTCTTCGTCAAGATTTTCCAGCAAGCCTTCAGGAACGGGAAGTTCACGGCCTACAGGAGGCCAAGCACGTGACCAAGGTGTGTCACAAGAATGGACAATCGTGTGCAATCCACACAAAGGAGAGATGAACGCACCCAACAAAGGGCTCCTACCGGAAATTCTTCTGATCCTCAAACAGGTTCCGAGACATTAAATGCTATAAATGTCAAGGACGTGGTCACATAGGAAAAGAGTGTCCAAATGCAAAACGAATCATGTTAATTGAAAAGACCAACGAATATGTGTCCGAGTCCGAGCATGAAAACGAGTCCGAGCATGATAATGAAATTGAACCTGAAGAGGATCTAGGCGCATTAGATGATTTTGACACTAAGGAGTTTCTTGTTGTGCGTAGAGCTTTAAATGCATATCCGAAATTAGATGATCACGAACAACATAGAGAAAACATTTTCCATATTCATTGCATGATAAATGGTAAAGTATGCACCATGATCATTGATTCCGGTTCTTGTGCGAATGTGGCTAGCATTGAATTAGTAAGAAAACTGAATTTGCCTATGACTAATCATCCGCATCCTTACAAACTTGCATGGCTAAATGACTGCGGTGAAGTTAGCGTAAGTAAACAAGTTTTGATTTCTCTTACCATTGGTAGTTACAAAGATGATGTTTTATGTGATGTCGCACCAATGCATGCTAGTCATATCTTACTTGGTAGGCCATGACAATTTGATCGACATGTGACATATGATGGTTATTTGAATCGTTATTCTTTCAAATTGAATGGCAAATTGTACAAACTGCATGCACTTCCACCACACAATGTCCACGAGGATCACCAACGCATGTCCAAGTCTAGAGCCGATCCTAAGGAAAAAGAAGCCGAGAGAAAATTCGTGGAGTGTATGAAAAGTGAGAACAAAAAACACGAGAGCAAAGGAAAAGAGGTAGTGCCCCTAAGTGTTAACTAGTCCAAAAAGAAGTGTGGGTATTTCGCAAAGAAAAGAGAGGTCACACGCGCACTTTATAACAACCAAACTGTCCTAATCATCATCCCAAAGTCGTGTCACCTTGCCCTTGAAGAACTCCCACCAAACTTACCTACCTCAGTTGCGTCCCTTATCCAAAAATATGAAGTTCTATTTCCCTCCGAACCACCATCCGGATTACCACCCATTAGAGGAATAGAACACCAAATCGACTTTGTCCCAGGAGCCGTGTTACCCAATCGCCCAGCCTATCGAGCCAACCCCGAAGAAACCAAAGAAATCCAAAGGCAAGTAGAGCAGCTCCTAGCGAGTGGACAAGTCCGAGAGAGCCAAAGCCCATCTGCCGTCCTAGTCATTTTAGTACCCCAAAAAGGATGGAACGTGGAGAATGTGTACCCATTGCCGAGCCATAAACAAAATCACCGTCAAGTATAGGTACCCCATACCTAGGCTAGACGATATGTTGGACATGTTGCACGGATCCAAATTCTTCACAAAAATCGACCTTAAGCAAGGGTACTTCCAGGTATGATGAGCCAAATGAAGGCTAGAAAAAACGTTTCCAAGACTTTGTCCTCTATTCCAAATTGATTTGAGCCTCAGCTATGGCAAAGAACATCACAATGACACCCCTTGAACTGTAAACCGTTTGTTCTTGGCTCAATTTATACCAACACCTCTTCCTCCTTGGCATTCCAACACATCTAAAACCTCATGAGACCCTAAGATGCTGTAAACCAAAAATGAAGTGAATACTAACAAGTTCTAGGCTATGAACTTGAAGTGAGCCTTATATCAAATTAAACTAGACATCATAAGGTTTAATTTGACATAAGATTCATCAAAATAGCACGGGTAGATTTTGAGATATCATCGTTTGAAGTTAAGCTAACATTCTGCCTGAAACTGCCAGAATTGCACACTTTACTTATCTTGCTTATTTGAACGTGCAAACTTGCTTGAAATTGACTGAAATTTTTATGACATACTATAAACATTCTAAACTTGATCTCTGCCAAGTTTGAGAGCTTGCACAGGTGTATAAGTGGTTCAACCAAAGCGCTCAAAACAGTGAACTGTTTCTGGAAATTCCAGAATCTGAGGCTAAAGAGGCAAAGGGGTCTTCAAACAAGTTTTTGAAGGTAATTGTAGTGTAATTTCCGCTAACCCACTATTCACCCCCCCCTCTAGTGGTGCTATACAGGTCCAACAATTGGTATCAGAGCAAGGTTGAGCACCATATTCTTATTTGAGCTGAAAACAGTTTACACTCCAAGTTGCAAAGTTGCTGGAAATTTTCTGGTTGTCTTATATTCTTCATATTTGGTATCTACAACAAGGTGACACTTTCTTTCCTTCTTATAAGTGTTTTAAACGTTTTCTCACACACTAAGAAGCATGTCTAAGTCACACATGAAAATAGAATTAGAAGGCATGTCCACACAAAGACCACCTCTTTTTGATGGAGAAAACTTTAGTCATTGGAAACTTAGGATGAAATTGTTCTTAATGGCTATTGATATAGACTTGTGGTCTATCATTGAAGATGGACCTTATGTGCCTACTAAGCATGTTATAATTGATGGCTTATCACAAGAAGTTGAGAATATAGAAAAGATTGGAGTGATGAAGATAAAAAGAAAATGAGTCTTAATGCTAAAGCAATGCAATTATTGTTGAATGGTTTAAGTAGGAGTGAATCTGCCTATGTCTCTTCATGTTTAAGTGCAAAGGATATGTGGAAATGTCTTGAAATGAAGCATGAAGGAACTAATCAAGTAAAGGAATCAAAGATTAACATGTTAATGACTACACTTGAAACATTTCATTTACTGCCTAATGAATCAATTGTTGATATGGATTTAAGGCTTACAAACTTATACAACTCACTTGAATCCCTTGGTAAAACGTTTTTGATGAAAGAAAAAGTGCAAAAAGTTTTGAGAAGTTTGCCAATTGAATGGGATGCCAAAGTTAGTGCCATTGAAGAAAGCAAAGATCTTTCTCAAATAAAACTTGATGAATTGATAGGCTCTTTAAAAGTTTATGAAAACAAGTTGAATATAAGAAAGGCTGAAACTAGTAACAAGTCTAAATCACTTGCATTTGTAACAAATGAACCCGAATCATCTAATCAAGCCGAGTATGAAAGTGATGATGAAAGTGATGAAGAAGACATAATGTTGTTAGCTAGGCGTTTAAGGAAGTTTTTAAGAAAAGACCAACTAAAAGACAAGCAAAATCAGCTGCCCCTATCAATGTGAAATCTAACAAACAAGATGGTAAATGGTATGATAAAGAACTTAAGTGTTATGAATGTGGCAAACAAGGACACATCTCATATGATTGTCCAAACAAGAACAAAAACCGTGACATGGATGAAAAGACAAGGACACAAACTAGAGTAGAACCTAAGCAAAGGAGGAAGAAAGCTCTTAAGGCAAGCACTTGGGATGACACATCTTCATCCGAATCCGAGGAGGAACCTGAAGTTGCACAAACATGTTTGGCTTCAAAGTCTACAAATGAGGGTAACATTCGATTCTGACTCTGAATGTGATTTTACTCAAGATGAATTGTTGGATGAATTAGAAAAGTTGCATGATAGATATAAGAAGCTATCCAAGGAGAAGAAAAGAATAGTTGAGGAGAAGAACAAGTTGGAGACGTCTAACTTGAATCTAACTTCTCAACTAGAAGTTCTTCAACTTGAATCATCTAACACTATTAGTTCAATGCAAAATCAGATTAAGGAACTTAAGAACAAGCATGAAAATGTGCAATGTGTGCAATGTGTTGATTACAACGTTTTAAAGTCTAAATTACATGAAATACAAACTGAATTTGAATCATTAAAAGCATGCAACCTAGACTTGAACAAATCTTTAGAACAATTTAAGAATGGTTCCAACATGTTAGACACTCTTATTGCATCTCAAAAGCATGGAAATGACAAACAAGGTCTTGGATATGTTAAAGAAGCTGAATACACACCTAAGGAAACAACATTTGTATCATCTTCAACCAACATGAAATATAGGCCAAATGCATTTAGAAATGAACCTATTCTGCCCACACCACCTTCATCACAAAGATTGCAAAATGCATCAACATATAGGAAGGCAAATACACCTAGAAAACCATGCTTACATGTATACAAGAATGCCTAAACAAAGTAGTATGCAATCTGCTCAAGTTATGCCTTATATGCAACAACATGCTTATGTGAAGAACATGACATACTCTCGGCCTAAATCAGTTTACAACACACGGCCTAGACACACACAACATCTTGCGTATACACGGCCTAAATTCAATGCTTATACACGGCCAAGATATAACTCATATACATGGCAACATTCAAATGCATATAGAACTTACAATGCTTATTCAACTAGACATAAATGTGCAGCCCCTTTTCCATCATATTCTATGTATCAAAATCCACTATTTGTTCATTATATGCAACATGATTTTAACATTTCAAAACCAAGAAAGGTTGTTCAAGTTTGGGTACCTAAAGGTACACTAACATGAACTTAACTTGTCTAACCTTGAAAGGACCCAAAATCAAAGGGTACCTAAGTTGTTATTTACATTTGTAGGTACATAACATCAAAGAAAGACAAGTTACTGGTTATAACAACAAAGAAGATGAAAAGAACAAAACCAATTGGATAGTTGATAGTGGTTGCTCAAGACATATGACGGGCAACAGAAATTTGTTTAGCACACTTAAGAACGTTGCAAAAGGTGGCAAAGTTACCTTTGGAGACAACAACCAAGGCCAAATAATTGGCAAAGGCAAGGTTGGTGATCCAAACAAGTTTGAGATCAAAAACGTTCTACTTGTAAGTAACTTAACCTTTGAGCTTTTAAGTGTTTCTCAACTATGTGACAACAACTTGAATGTTCTCTTCTCCTCCACTTCTTGTAAGATAATGGATAAAAACAATCAAGTTGTGTTAAAGGAAAACGTGAAGGAAACATATATGTGCTTAACATGGATGATATGCTAAGTAGTAACACAAAATGTCTTGTTTCACATGAATCTGATCCCAATCTTTGGCATAGACGTTTAGGACACATAGGTATATCAACCTTAGAAAAACTACACGCTAAAAGTCTTGTTAAAGGATTGCCTAAACTTAACTTGAATGATTTTCAACTATGTGAATCTTGTATCAAAGGCAAACATGTTAGAGAATCCCTTAAGCCTAAAACCGAGGTCACAACATCAAGAATACTAGAACTCTTGCATATAGACTTATTTGGTCCATGTAGAACAAGAAGCTTAGGTGGAAGTTATTATGTATGTGTAATAGTTGATGATTTCTCAAGATATACTTGGACATTGTTTCTTGCTTCAAAAGATGAAAGTGCATCATCTATAGCTAATCTAATTAGACAACTTGAAAATGAACATGAATCACATGTTATTAAGATAAGGAGTGATAGAGGTGGTGAGTTTAAAAATAGTGAATTAATCAAATTCTGTAATGAAAAGGGTATAAAACATGAATTCTCCCCACCAAGAACTCCTCAACTTAATGGTGTAGTTGAAAGAAAAAATAGGACTATTCAAGAAGTAGCAAGAACAATGATGGTAGAAAACAAAGTACCTAAATTCTTATGGGCTGAAGCAGTAAACACTTCAAGTTATATGATCAACAGACTATCAATAAGAAAGAAATTGAACAAAACACCATTTGAAATCTTAAATGGACGACTCCCAAAAGTAAACTATCTAAAAGTCTTTGGTTGTAAATGCTTTGTATTGAACACAAAAGATAACTTAGATAAGTTTGATCCTAAGTCTGATGAACATATATTTGTGGGATATTCAATGAACTCTAAAGCATATAGATGTTATAATGCACAAACAAGAAAGATAGTTGAATCTATACATGTGAAGTTCAATGAAAATGCATATCTCCAAACAAGTAATCAACATGAAATCTATGTACCAAATGATCAAATACTTCATGATGAAGATGAACTTATCCTACCACCTACAAATGATCAAATTGAAACACCAAATCAAACTCTTGAAATGCATGAAGTTCAAACTCCCCCTACACAAGAACATAATGAAGAAAATGTGCCTAACCAACCTATTGAACATCATGAACCTATTGAAGATGCACAACCAAGTAATTGGTGGCAAATAAGAGATAAACAAAAGCATCCTCAAGAAGAGGGTATTGATTACGATGAAACATTTGCCCCCGTAGCAAGATTAGAATCCATACGCCTCTTATTAGCTTTTGCATGTTATAATAACATCAAACTATTCCAAATGGATGTTAAGAGTGCATTCTTAAATGGCTATATCCAAGAAGAAATTTTTGTTAAACAACCACCAGGCTTTGAAGATCCAAAGAACCCTAATCATGTATATAAACTTAAGAAAGCCTTATATGGTTTGAAACAAGCCCCCCGTGCATGGTATGAAAGATTTGCCAACTTTTTACTAAGTAACAACTTTCAAAGAGGAACCATAGATAGTACCTTATTCTTGAAAAAGAAAGACAAAGATTTGCTTGTAATACAAATATATGTAGATGACATAATCTTTGGTTCAACTAATCCTAACTTAGTAAAAGACTTTGAAGATTGTATGAAGTCTGAGTTTGAAATGTCTATGGTTGGTGAATTAAACTATTTCTTAGGCTTGCAAATAAAACAAACATCAAGTGGTATACATATCAATCAAGCCAAATACATAAGAGATATGATAAAGAAATTCAACTTTGAAAACTTGAAACCATCTCCAACACCAATGTGTACTTCAACAAAATTAGACAAAGATGAAAATGGTGTTGCATTTGATGAAAAACTATATAGGTCTATGATTGGTTCATTGCTATATCTAACTGCTAGTAGACCTGATATTATGTTTGCAGTATGTATGTGTGCAAGATTTCAAAGTATGCCTAAGTTGTCACACTTTAAAGCTGTAAAAAGAATATTTAGATATCTTCAACATACACCAACATTAGGCTTATGGTATGATAGACAATCTAGTCTAAGTCTACATGCATATTCAGATGCAGATTATGGTGGATGTAGAGTAGATAGAAAGAGCACTAGTGGAACATGTCAATTCCTAGGAAACTCACTAATATCTTGGTTTTCAAAGAAACAATCTAGTGTTGCACTTTCTACTACTGAAGCAGAATATATGGCTTTAAGTCTATGTTGTACTCAACTATTATGGATTAAACAACAACTTTCAGACTTTGAAATACAAGTAAATAATATCCCCATCTATTGTGATAGTACAAGTGCTATAAATTTGTCTAAAAACCCTGTACTACACTCTAAGGCAAAGCATATAGAAGTACGTTATCATTCTCTCCGTGATCATGTTAATCTTGGACATATACACATTGAACATGTTAGAACTGATCAACAAGTAGCTGACATATTCACTAAACCCCTTAATCAAGCTATCTTTGAGAATTTACGTGCAAGACTTGGATTAATTGCTCACACCTGACTCCTACACCGTGCACATAGTTCAATCTTTTGCATAATTTACAAAATTAAGGGGGAGAGATATATGTATATCATGTTAAGGGGGAGATAACACGTTAAGGGGGAGCAGCTTAACTTGATTTAAAGAGAAGCTTACACTTGATTTAGATGCACACTTGATTTAGATGCTTAATATACACATATGTGGGGTAATTTTGCAAATCATCAAAAGGGGGAGATTGTTGTGATATATCATGTTTGAATGATTGCAAAATGCATATGTGAGCATGTAGATTGTTGTGAAATATTGCAAAATGCATATGTGAGCATGTATGTGTGTATAACGTTTAAAGTATATGTGTGCATGAGATTGAATTTATGAGCTAGAATTTATGAGCTAAATGTGAAATTGATTGAATGAATCAAGATTGAACAAGTTTGATTAAGATCATGAGATTGAACTTGGCCAATTCAATCACATGTCTAAATCAAGACATGTTCAAACTGATCTTAGATGATATATATGCCAATACATGTTAATTATATGATCTAACCAAGCCTTGAAGTCACATGACTTACAATATAAGGCAAATTGCTCGGTTTAGTATCCTATTGCAGGTTTTGGTTCATATCTTGGGCAAATGAACTCCAAATTGAGTGATTCAAAAGCCCACATGATCCTTATTCAATTTAGAATCTAATTGGCTGAGGAAAAGCATGCTTGACACGGATAAAAACTGACTTGACACGGTGGTGAAGCTTATTGATCTTTATAAGGGTTATTTTGGTAATTTCACCATTTGGACTTCTCATTCTTATTTGGTCTTCTTCCAACGGATTTATATGATCATATGACACATTTATAAGTCATGTCACATCATGGCAAAAATGAATCTGGAGCAGCACCATGTCTAGGTTCATCCTAGGACAAAATTCCTATTTTTGTGCTAAGGGGTATTCTGGTCTCTTCACTTGCCAATGGATCTTCTAATGTGTTATATGTTGTTTATATGATGTTTATATGTGTTTATGTCACATATAGTACATGTCCTATATTTATGGAAACGGGCAGCATGGGCAGCATGGTATCTCAATTGGAATTCTTGTGTTATGGTTATCACATCTATGGTTTTCTTGGAATTCTTGGCATTCTTCATATGGTATTCTATGCTACATGTTGAAGACATAAATGGCTATATATTATATGTGTGCACACGGTTATTGGCACAAATCATGTTCAAACCTTCAGCTTTTGAACAAGTCAAGGCAAGTTGAACCAAATCCTATTTTGGTGCTGATTTCAAATGATTATTCTTGTATATTTTGGAGCTGTTTTCAACGGCTATTTTGGCTCAAAAATGGAGCAACATTTCGTATGCTATATGGTCAAAATTCAGATTATGATGAGTGACAAAAAAGCAAGTCCTACAATGTAGCAAAGTTGAAGCAAAAATCTCTCAACCAAGAAAGATGCAACGGCTATATTGGAGACCAATTCAAACTCAAAGGCTTGGCTGATTTCTATCTATCTTTGAACTATTCTCCAATGCCTTGATTCTAGCCATTCCAACGTCCATTTAGTGTTCAAAATGAGGAGATAAAATTGTTCAAAACACATGCCAATTCAGCTGCATACATGGCAAGTTATTTACACATGGACATTGCTGATTGGAGCTGCCTTTTAAACGTTCAAATGAAGTCATTTTCCACCTCAGCTCCAACGTCTATAATGGGATAAAAGTTCAGTTGGAAGACCAATTCAAAGCATCAAAAGATCAACTTTATCTTGAAAGTCAAATGCTGAATTTGGATAGCTAGAAAAGTGCTGATTTTTCTCCATTCTCAACCAGCTCCAACGTCTCTTAGAGGAGCCTTTAGGCTGTCCTCTTGGCTATAAATAGCTCCAAAGGTGAAGAGTAAAAGTGCACCAACGAAAACAACAAAAAGAGCAAGCAAGACAATCAGCTCACTCTCTCCATTCTTCTCTTCTACTCTTCTCTATTGAAGAACACGTTTGTAACAGCTTTATGATTGTATAGTTCTTCATTTCTTGTCATTTCAACACCTTTTAAACGACATATTGTAAGGGAGAAGCTGGTGTATAAAGCTTACTCCTTAGAGGTGAGCAAAAGGTGCAAAGGTGCAAAGGTGAAACAAACTAGTTGCTGTTTGTTTTGGTGAAGTCTCTTGAAGAAGTTGGTGAAAAGCTTCTTCCTTTGGCTTTGTAAGGTGACTTTGGTGTTTGGTGTTTAGTGAAATCCAAGAGAAGGTGTCTCTTGGGACTGGAGTAGGTCACATTGACCGAACCAGGATAATTCCTTGTGTTCTTTACTTATTTCCTGCACTTACTGTTTTCTGCCTGAGAATTACACTAACTTGGCACGCATAATTGAACAAGCAAACAGTCTTAGAATTGCATGAATTTTGGATATATTATACTTCAATGTGTTAGCTTTCATTAGCCGCAAGAATCACTAAATTCTAAGGAGTTTAGCATATTCAAATCGTCTTCACAAAATTGTTGCTACATTCTGTGAACAATTCTGACCAGTGTGCAAAACTTGTTCAATTTGAATAGGTTATCCTGCGAATCTTGAAGTGAGCCTTATATCAAATTAAACTAGACATCATAAGGTTTAATTTGACATAAGATTCATCAAAATAGCACGGGTAGATTTTGAGATATCATCGTTTGAAGTTAAGCTAACATTCTGCCTGAAACTGCCAGAATTGCACACTTTACTTATCTTGCTTATTTGAACGAGCAAACTTGCTTGGAATTGACTGAAATTTTTATGACATACTATAAACATTCTAAACTTGATCTCTGCCAAGTTTGAGAGCTTGCACAGGTGTATAAGTGGTTCAACCAAAGCGCTCAAAACAGTGAACTGTTTCTGGAAATTCCAGAATCTGAGGCTAAAGAGGCAAAGGGGTCTTCAAACAAGTTTTTGAAGGTAATTGTAGTGTAATTTCCGCTAACCCACTATTCACCCCCCCTCTAGTGGTGCTATACAGGTCCAACACATATGGCTGAAAAGATTGAAACGCAATTAAAGGTACGTAATTCCTCCACTTTCAATTCCAATTATCGTACTAATCAGTCTTCGTCAAGATTTTCCAGCAAGCCTTCAGGAACGGGAAGTTCACGGCCTACAGGAGGCCAAGCACGTGACCAAGGTGTGTCACAAAGAATGGACAATCGTGTGCAATCCACACAAAGGAGAGATGAACGCACCCAACAAAGGGCTCCTACCGGAAATTCTTCTGATCCCTCAAACAGGTTCCGAGACATTAAATGCTATAAATGTCAAGGACGTGGTCACATAGGAAAAGAGTGTCCAAATGCAAAACGAATCATGTTAATTGAAAAGACCAACGAATATGTGTCCGAGTCCGAGCATGAAAACGAGTCCGAGCATGATAATGAAATTGAACCTGAAGAGGATCTAGGCGCATTAGATGATTTTGACACTAAGGAGTTTCTTGTTGTGCGTAGAGCTTTAAATGCATATCCGAAATTAGATGATCACGAACAACATAGAGAAAACATTTTCCATATTCATTGCATGATAAATGGTAAAGTATGCACCATGATCATTGATTCCGGTTCTTGTGCGAATGTGGCTAGCATTGAATTAGTAAGAAAACTGAATTTGCCTATGACTAATCATCCGCATCCTTACAAACTTGCATGGCTAAATGACTGCGGTGAAGTTAGCGTAAGTAAACAAGTTTTGATTTCTCTTACCATTGGTAGTTACAAAGATGATGTTTTATGTGATGTCGCACCAATGCATGCTAGTCATATCTTACTTGGTAGGCCATGACAATTTGATCGACATGTGACATATGATGGTTATTTGAATCGTTATTCTTTCAAATTGAATGGCAAATTGTACAAACTGCATGCACTTCCACCACACAATGTCCACGAGGATCACCAACGCATGTCCAAGTCTAGAGCCGATCCTAAGGAAAAAGAAGCCGAGAGAAAATTCGTGGAGTGTATGAAAAGTGAGAACAAAAAACACGAGAGCAAAGGAAAAGAGGTAGTGCCCCTAAGTGTTAACTAGTCCAAAAAGAAGTGTGGGTATTTCGCAAAGAAAAGAGAGGTCACACGCGCACTTTATAACAACCAAACTGTCCTAATCATCATCCCAAAGTCGTGTCACCTTGCCCTTGAAGAACTCCCACCAAACTTACCTACCTCAGTTGCGTCCCTTATCCAAAAATATGAAGTTCTATTTCCCTCCGAACCACCATCCGGATTACCACCCATTAGAGGAATAGAACACCAAATCGACTTTGTCCCAGGAGCCGTGTTACCCAATCGCCCAGCCTATCGAGCCAACCCCGAAGAAACCAAAGAAATCCAAAGGCAAGTAGAGCAGCTCCTAGCGAGTGGACAAGTCCGAGAGAGCCAAAGCCCATCTGCCGTCCTAGTCATTTTAGTACCCAAAAAGGATGGAACGTGGAGAATGTGTACCCATTGCCGAGCCATAAACAAAATCACCGTCAAGTATAGGTACCCCATACCTAGGCTAGACGATATGTTGGACATGTTGCACGGATCCAAATTCTTCACAAAAATCGACCTTAAGCAAGGGTACTTCCAGGTATGATGAGCCAAATGAAGGCTAGAAAAACGTTTCCAAGACTTTGTCCTCTATTCCAAATTGATTTGAGCCTCAGCTATGGCAAAGAACATCACAATGACACCCCTTGAACTGTAACCGTTTGTTCTTGGCTCAATTTATACCAACACCTCTTCCTCCTTGGCATTCCAACACATCTAAAACCTCATGAGACCCTAAGATGCTGTAAACCAAAAATGAAGTGAATACTAACAAGTTCTAGGCTATGAACTTGAAAGAAAACCGTTAGTGGTCTTAAACTTCAACTAGAATAAGTTGAGAACTCCTTAAAGGAAAATCTGTTTGAAATGTGTTTGAAATTGTGGTTTGTACATTCAGGTTCCTACCTTACTTATAACAAACGAAAATTATAAAGAGTACAAGTTTTAAAATACAAAGTACAAGACTAAAATGATATGCTTGCTTTTTGAACAACTTTTGTTCCAAGAATTCTGGTTGCTTTTGCCGTGTACTCCATGCTTTGTTTCCAACCTTTTTCTTGATCAATTTGATTGGATAATACTTGGAGCAGCTTGCTTGGATTTAGGCTTTGATTGGTTGCAAGTTTGGTGTTGAATTTTGAAAGGATTTTGCCTTGATCAGCCGTTTCTTCAAAAGGAGCTGATTGGATGAATTGTTGTGCAGCTTGCTGAATTGTCTCCTTGCTTGTTTTTGATTGGCTTGAATATTTGCAAGACTTCTTCCTATTGGTTTAAAGATTTGAGCGGCTTGTTTCTTCCTTGTTTGCGTGGAGAAGAAATCAGATTTTGACATGGGTGCTTGTCACCTCCTTGCTTGGACAAAAATTCAGGTTCCAATTGTATTTTCAAGCTAAGTACGTGTACCTGAAAGACAAGGCAATAATACAACACAAACTATCCTAAAACAAGGTTAACCAACCAACAATATTAAAAAGAACAACTAAAGATATGTACAACACGTTTTTGATACAACTAGATCAAAGCTTGTATCATATAAACCCAATGGACATCATCTCTGCTTGGTTCATCCTCTTCATGCCTGTAAAGAAATGATTCGACACAATGTAACAACTTCTTAGCCATACTCCTTGTTATGGGACCTGTGTGGGGCATTGAGGTGTCATCGTCAGTGTTTGTATCCACAAGGTTAGGCTGTAGCTCATCATTCCCTCCCACTTGAGAAGGATTCGTCCTCGAATCTGAATCAATACTAAACGGAGAAAGGTCAGCAACATTTAAAGTTTTAGAGAAAGGACCATACCTTTCTTCAGGGAGATCGAGAACATAGGCATTATCACCAAGCCGTTTCAACACTTTGAACGGTCCATCGCCTCTTGGCTTCAACTTTGAGTCCCTTTCCTTAGGGAATCTTTCTTTCCTTAACTGTAACCAAACAAGATCTCCAGGCTCAAATATAACAACTTTACGATTCCTATTGGCTCTATTGGCATACACTTTATTCTTAGCTTCAAGTTGTGACTTAACCTTTTCATGCAATTCTTTCACAAGTTTTGCTTTTCGTTCACCATCTAAACTAACACGTTCATGAACAGGTATGGGAACAAGATCAAGCGGGGACAAAGGGTTAAAGCCATAAACAACTTCAAAAGGAGAATGCAATGTTCCACTATGAACAACTCTATTGTATGCAAACTCAATATAAGCTAAGCAGTCTTCCCAATTCTTTAAATTCTTTTGAATGACAACACGTAACAGTTGAGACAAAGTTCTATTAACAACTCTATTGTGGGTGAGCAGTTGTAGAAAATAACAATTTAGTACCAAGTTTACTCCACAAAACACGCCAGAAATGACTTAGAAACTTTGTATCTCTATCACTAACAATTGTACGTGGCATGCCATGCAATCTAACAATCTCCTTAAAGAACAAATCAGCAATATGAATAGCATCATCAACTTTCTTACATGCAATGAAATGTGTCATTTTGGAAAATCTATCAACAACAACAAAGATGCTATCTTTACCAGTTTTGGATCGAGGCAATCCCAATACAAAGTCCATAGAAATATAAGTCCAAGGTGAGCTTGGAACAGATAAGGGAGTGTACAATCCATGTGGTTGTGTTCTAGATTTTGCTTGTTTGCAAGTAATACATTGGTCACATACCTTATCAATATGTGCTTTCATATGCGGCCAGAAGAAATGCTCCTTAAGTGTTTCCAAAGTTTTTAACGAGCCAAAATGACCCATTAAACCTCCTCCATGAGCTTCTTTTATCAACAACTCTCTTAATGAACACATTGGAACACATAACTTATGTTCTTTAAATAAATAACCATCATGCAAGTAATATTTAGCAAAAGGTGAATCAATGCATGCTTGATAGATAGAACTAAAGTCATGATTAGAATGATACGTCTCTTTGATAGACTCAAAACCAAACATGTTACATGAAAGAGTAGTAATCAAAGTATAGCGACGAGATATTGCATCAGCAACAATATTTTCTTTTCCTTGCTTATACTTGATCACATAAGGGAATTGTTCAATGAATTCAACCCATTTGGCATGTCTTTTGTTCAATTTTCCTTGACCTTTTAGATACTTAAGGCTTTCATGATCAGTATGAATCACAAATTCCTTAGGTTGCAGATAATGTTGCCAAGTTTGTAAAGAACGGACAAGGGCATACAATTCTTTATCATAGGTTGAATAATTTATGGAAGCTCCTTTCAATTTCTCACTAAAGTAGGCAACAGGTTTGTTACCTTGATGCAATACGGCTCCAATGCCAACTCCACTGGCATCACATTCAACTTCAAACATTTCATCAAAGTTAGGCAATCTCAGGATAGGTGCAGAAGTTAGACGTTTCTTAAGTTCCTCAAAGGCTTGTTGTTGTGATTCTCCCCATTCAAATCTTACATCTTTCTTGACTAACTCATTCAAGGGTGCAGCTATGGTAGAGAAATCCTTCACAAAACGTCTATAGAAGCTAGCTAATCCATGAAAACTCCTAATATCTCCAGCAGACTTAGGGGTTGGCCACTCAGTTATGGATTTAACTTTCTCTTGATCCATTTCAATTCCTTCAGCACTAATCACAAATCCTAAGAATGTAACCTTCTCCAGACAGAAAGAACACTTCTTGAAATTAGCATACAACTTTTCTTTCTGTAGGGTGACAAAAACAGCTCTAAGATGGATCAGATGTTCACTTAGGGTTTTGGAGTAGATAAGAATGTCATCAAAGTAAACTACTACAAATTTCCCTATGAATTTCCTTAAGACCTCATTCATTAACCTCATGAAAGTACTAGGGGCGTTGGTTAAACCAAAGGGCATAACTAACCATTTGTACAATCCAAATTTAGTCTTAAAGGCAATTTTCCATTCATCCTTCCCTAATTCTCACTTGGAAATAACCTTGTTTAAGATCTACTTTGCTAAAGCACCTAGACCCATACAACATATCCAACATGTCATCCAACCTAGGAATAGGGTATCTATACTTCACAGTGATCTTATTGATGGCTCTACAATCAGTACACATTCTCCAAGTTCCATCTTTCTTAGGGACAATGATAACAGGAACAGCACAAGGACTCATACTCTCTTTTACTTTACCTTGGGTCAATAGTTCCTCAACTTGCTTTTGGATTTCCTTAGTTTCCTCTGGATTGGCTCTATAGGCAGGTCTGTTTGGCAGAACAGCTCCTGGAACGAAACCTATTTGATGCTCAATGCCTCTTAGAGGTGGTAAACCTGGGGGATCTCCTTCAGGAAACAAGCTAGAAAATTCTTGAAGTAAAGATGCAACTTCACTTGGTAAAGTAGATGGTATTTCAGATGAAGAGAACAGAGTTTCTTTGTAAAGCAAGATATAAACAGTTTTCTTTGAATTGATAGCATGGAATACCTCACTTTGAGATGCAAAGAATGCGCTTTTCTTTAGAGATGGTTCGGCAGAAACTTTGATTTCTTTCGGTTCAATTTTAAGATGCGAACTTTTCAGTTGGTTTTCCTTGATGAAAATCCTTTCCAGTTCCTTTTCTTTTGGATCTTTATGGCTTTTTAACATTCGTTGTTGATCCTCAAAGACTTTGTGCGGGGGCAAGGCATTTAATTTGTACAATTTGTTGTTATGCCTAAAGGAATATCTATTCAGGTAACCATCATATGTAACCTTGTTGTCAAATTGCCACGGTCTACCTAATAAGATATGACTTGATTGCATAGGGGCTACATCACATAACACCTCAGCAAAATACCCACCAATTGATAAAGAAACTAGGACTTGCTTTGTTACTTTAACTTCACCACACTAATTAAGCCACGTAAGTCTATAAGGATGGGGGTGATTAATTAAAGGTAACTCAAGTTTCCTAACAAGTTCAAAACTTGCCACATTAGTACATGAACCGGAGTCAATGATTAAAGTGCAGACTTTCTTTTTAACCATACAATGAATGTGGAATATGTTCTCTCTTTGTATGTCAGGTTCTTCAGTTTTAATTTGGGCACTTAGAGCTCGACGGACAACTAAGAACTCTTTTGTTTCACACTCATTAGTCTCTTCACTAATCTCTTCTTCTTCCTCACATGTTTGTTCATTTTCATTGTTTTCCTCACTCTCTTCCAATTCTTCCTCAGAATAATACTCATTAGACTCTTCAATAAACATGATGCGTTTAGGTTTGGGACATTGATTAGCAAAATGACCTTTTCTAAGCATTTAAAACATTGAATATCACGAGTCTTAACATTAGGGTACCTTCCACCTTGGCTTTGCCTTTATCAGTGATTGGAAACTTTGGACGATTTTGGATGTTTTGGGTTGATTTTCCTTGGAATCCACGGCCTTGACCTTGTTGTGGACGGAAAGGCGTCCTGGGCTGTGTTCTAGGAAAACTCAAAGGATTAGTCCGAAAAGAAGGGTTAGAAGTCTTTACCTTCAATTGTCTTTCTACTTTCTCAGCAATGTGAACCATAGAAGCCAGATCAGAGTAAGGTGTAAGTTCCACCTTAAATGCAATCTCTTTGTTCAAACCAGCTAGAAATCTAGCCATTGTGGCTTCCTCAGCTTCTTCTATGTTAGCCCTGGTAAGCAGATGTTCTAATTCTTTATAAAATTCATCAACAGATCTATTACCTTGAGAAAGTTGTTGAAATTTCTGGAAAATGCTTCTTTCATAGGAAGGAGATATGAATCTCTTCCTCATCTCTTGTTTCAGCTCGGACCAAGTAACAACAGGGGGCTGTCTTGTTCTTCTCCGGGTGTTCTGCAATTGCTCCCACCAGAGTAAAGCATAATCTACAAATTCAAAAGTTGCATACCGCACTTTCGCCAATTCAGAAAAGTTAGTGCAAGAATACATATGTTCTACTTTTGTTTTCCATTGCAGATATGTTTCAGGATCACTTTTCCCTTGGAAGGAGGGTATTGTCAGTTTAGTAGTAATGAACTCTTCTTCAAGATGTTCATTTCTATCAGGTTGACGTTCATCATACCGTTCTTCCGGATAGTGTTCTTCATTGTACTCAGGGAGACTATCAAATCTTTCCTCAAAAGAAAGGTTCCTATGACCACCATTACTACCTCGACCTTTACTTCTACCTCTAAGTGATGTGACTTTTCTACGTTCAACATGAGACTCATTACCATAAGAGGTGCCTTCTTGAAAAGGTATACTAGGTTCCTTTTGATATGAGGTTGGCGTTTCTACATTGTTTATCCTTTGTTTGTTATCCTCTATGTCACTTCTCATTAAACCAAACTGATTAACAAGGAAAGTGAGTGTTTGCTGTATATTCTCTAGGGTAACAGGGACTGGGGATGGGACAGGAGTAGATGGGGACGGGGATGGTGCATTATCTTTCTGTTGGGGACCCATGATTCAAAAGACAATCTCAAAAACCAATTTAAAATATTGACAAGATGCAAATACTCTACTTTATGTCGACAATTGTTCAAAACAGCAATTTGGACTATTTCTCCTAAAGATTCAAGAAAATTCATAGAAGTCAAATTGTTGTTCTGGCTGAATGAAATCTACGGGGTTGTTTTAAGACAATCCCTCAATTTAATTTACAGCATACGCAATTATCAATTGAAGTAAAGTGAAAGTAAAAGCACACAAACAAAGTGTCAGCAAGGGTTTGCTTTAGAAACTTTCAATATCTCAAAACTACAACACTTTGGTTCTTTTGGGCACTTTCTTTCTTTTGAGCTTGGCATAAGTTCCCTTTTGCAAGGTTCACTTTGGGCGTTTCCTCACTAGTCTTTCTTGTGCAATTCTCTCTTGTCTTGCCTCTTACTTGTTGACAAATATTGGCTTTTCTCTCGTGTATTTCTCAATCAAGCTTAATGTTCTTTCTTTGGGGGGGGGGGGGGGTTTGATTGATTGTTGTGAGACTACTCCTCACGGCCTACATGAGACATTGCTCACGGCCTTTAATTGCACAAGGTTTGTTGTATTTGGAATTTGAAAGTTTCTCGTACACAACACGGCTAAACACTATGTAGTGAGAATTCTATTCACAATTTCAACAAGTTCAAATTGAATATAGTGCAAGGTAAGTTCAGAAATTGATCTAAAACAACAATTGGATAGCTCTTTAACAATGTGGGGCTTAAACAATTCCTAACTTCCAGGATGTATCTAAGTCCAACAAGTTGTTTGAAATAATTGAAATCAACAAAAAGATATAGCTATTAGCATTCACCAAGATTTCAAATGAGCTTTAAAAACTTGTTCTTAACTCACGGTTTTTTTTGGCAATTTTCTGTTTTTGATGCAAATGATCCAACTAATCTTAAGATAGCTAAATGCAACTTAGTTGTTTCTAAATGCAATTTATAAAGGCTGATTACTAACAACTAATGGAAATCAGTTTTGATGCAAACTAGCTAACTTGTTTTGTTTTGTTTTAAAGTTATCTATTCTACTTGTTTTTGTCTTGGTTTTTGTTTGTATGATGCATTCAGTTTCTAAGCTAGATGATACTAGATGCAAGTGTTTATATCCTACTTATCAAACGTATAACACTAGAAACTAGGCAGCACACTTAGTTAGCTAAAACTACTTGTTTTGTCTTTAGTTTTCGGATTTCTTGTGCTAAACTAAACAACCAACTAAACACTTAAACTATGTTGTAAACTAGTCTAACTAAGCTAAATAAGGCAGCACCACAACGTCTAAAACAGATTGCACACAACTACTAAAACAGAATTTTAACAACTTGATTACAAACTAAACTATCAACTAATCTATTTTTGTGTTCAAGTTTTCTGTTTTAAGGAATCACTAAACTACCGTTTACTTCTAGATTAGGACCTAATGAACATTGTCTAAGCTAGATTGAACTAAAACAACAAGTTTCACACACGGTTTTAATCAAAACTACATAAAGGGATTCTAACACACTTAAGTCTAGTCTAAGTTCTTTTTTTGTGGTGTTTCGGTTTTTGCTACTAAAAACTAAGTTACCGAACTATTGTAAACTATCTAATAAACACTTCAAAACATAAACTAACTACCTAAACTAACAGATTCTAAATGGATATAAGAACAAATAGTTTACTACACGGCAGCATCATTTTATGCAAGTTAAACAAGGTAAACATGAATAGAAGACTAACCAACGCTCTGATACCAATTGATGAGCCAAATGAAGGCTAGAAAAACGTTTCCAAGACTTTGTCCTCTATTCCAAATTGATTTGAACCTCAGCTATGGCAAAGAACATCACAATGACACCCCTTGAACTGTAACCGTTTGTTCTTGGCTCAATTTATACCAACACCTCTTCCTCCTTGGCATTTCAACACATCTAAAACCTCATTGAGACCCTAAGATGCTGTAAACCAAAAATGAAGTGAATACTAACAAGTTCTAGGCTATGAACTTGAAAGAAAACCGTTAGTGGTCTTAAACTTCAACTAGAATAAGTTGAGAACTCCTTAAAGGAAAATCTGTTTGAAATGTGTTTGAAATTGTGGTTTGTACATTCAGGTTCCTACCTTACTTATAACAAACGAAAATTATAAAGAGTACAAGTTTTAAAATACAAAGTACAAGACTAAAATGATATGCTTGCTTTTTGAACAACTTTTGTTCCAAGAATTCTGGTTGCTTTTGCAGTGTACTCCATGCTTTGTTTCCAACCTTTTTCTTGATCAATTTGATTGGATAATACTTGGAGCAGCTTGCTTGGATTTAGGCTTTGATTGGTTGCAAGTTTGGTGTTGAATTTTGAAAGGATTTTGCCTTGATCAGCCGTTTCTTCAAAAGGAGCTGATTGGATGAATTGTTGTGCAGCTTGCTGAATTGTCTCCTTGCTTGTTTTTGATTGGCTTGAATATTTGCAAGACTTCTTCCTATTAGTTTAAAGATTTGAGCGGCTTGTTTCTTCCTTGTTTGCGTGGAGAAGAAATCAGATTTTGACATGGGTGCTTGTCACCTCCTTGCTTGGACAAAAATTCAGGTTCCAATTGTATTTTCAAGCTAAGTACGTGTACCTGAAAGACAAGGCAATAATACAACACAAACTATCCTAAAATAAGGTTAACCAACCAACAATATTAAAAAGAACAACTAAAGATATGTACAACACGTTTTTGATACAACTAGATCAAAGCTTGTATCATATAAACCCAATGGACATCATCTCTGCTTGGTTCATCCTCTTCATGCCTGTAAAGAAATGATTCAACACAATGTAACAACTTCTTAGCCATACTCCTTGTTATGGGACCTGTGTGGGGCATTGAGGTGTCATCGTCAGTGTTTGTATCCACAAGGTTAGGCTGTAGCTCATCAAGGTACGCATTAGAGAAGGGGACGAATGGAAGACTGCATTCAAAACCAAGCTTGGGCTCTATGAGTGGTTAGTGATGCCATTCGGGCTCACCAACGCCCCTAGCACCTTATGTGGCTAATGAATGAAGTCTTACGAGCGTTCATAGGCTGATTTGTTGTTGTTTATTTCGATGATATCCTAATCTATTCCCAAACCATAGAAGATCATCTTTACCATATTCGAGCCGTTTTTGAAAAGCTTAAGCAAGAACAACTTTACGCCAACTTTAAGAAGTGCTCCTTTTGTTTATAACGCGTAGTTTTTTTAGGCTTTGTCATTTCGGCTGAGGGAGTAGAAATGGATGAGGAAAATGTTAGGTCAATTGTGGAGTGGCCTATACCTAAGACTGTAGGGGAAGTTCGTAGTTTTCATGGACTAGCAAGCTTTTATAGACGCTTTGTCAAAGATTTTTCGTCCATAGCTGCACCCCTAAACGAAATTGTAAAAAAAGATGTGCCTTTTAGGTGGGAAGAGCCACAACAACAGGCATTTGATGAGCTCAAGCGTAGGCTGACCACTTCACCCATACTTAGGCTACCAAATTTTGACGAGACCTTTGAGATCGAGTGTGATGCAAGTGGAGTGGGTATAGGCGCAGTTTTGACCCAAAGTAAGAAACCCATAGCCTACTTTAGTGAAAAGTTGAAAGGAGCAGCATTGAATTACTCTACCTATGATAAGGAACTTTATGCCCTTGTGAGATCCCTACAAACTTGGCAACACTATCTTCAACCTAAAGAGTTTGTGATCCACACTGACCACGAAAGCCTTAAGTACCTTAAAGGGCAGGGAAAGTTGAACAAAAGACATGCCAAATGGGTAGAGTTCATAGAACAATTCCCTTACGTGATTAAGTACAAACAAGGAAAGGATAATATAGTTGCTGATGCCCTCTCGAGGAGATACACGTTAGTGACTACATTATCTTCACGCTTCTTAGGATTCGAATCACTTAAGGACTTGTACCCCAATGACCATGACTTTGGCACCATTTTCGAGGCATGTAAAGAAGCACCATTTGGGAAATTTTACATACATGAGGGTTATCTTTTCAAAGAACAAAAATTGTGCGTTCCCCAATCATCCCTACGAGAAGCGTTGACTAGAGAAGCCCATGGGGGAGGTTTAATGGGTCATTTCGGAGTGTTCAAAACCCTTGAGACTCTTAAGGAACATTTCTATTGGCCCCACATGCGAGTAGACGTCGAGAGGTTGTGTGGTAGTTGCATCACTTACAAACAAGTCAAATCCAAGTCCCAACCACATGGCCTTTACACGCCTTTACCCGTCCCTGATGCCCCTTGGATTGACATTTCCATAGACTTTGTGCTAGGACTTCCTAGGTCTCGGGGAGGACGTGATAGCATTTATGTTGTGGTTGATCGATTTTCAAAAATGGCACATTTCATTGCATGTAGGAAAGTTGATGATGCCACGCATGTTGCTGATTTGTTCAAAGAAATTGTTAGATTGCATGGCATGCCACATACAATTGTAAGTGATAGAGATACGAAATTTTTGAGTCATTTTTGGCGTGTTTTGTGGGCTAAACTTGGTACACAATTGTTGTTTTCCACCACCGCACACCCATAAACTGATGGACAAACTGAAGTCGTTAATCGTACTCTTTCTCAACTTTTGCGTGCCATTTTGCAAAAACACATTAAACATTGGGAAGATTGTTTACCATATATCGAATTTGCATATAATAGGAGTGTCCATCACGGTACTTTGCATAGTCCATTTGAAATCGTGTATGGCTTTAATCCCTTGTCTCCCATCGATTTGATTCCTATTCCCGTGCATGAACGTTCTAGTCTTGATGGTAAACAAAAAGCGGAAAAAATAAAGAAACTGCATGAACAAGTTAAAACACAACTTGAAAAGAAAAACAAAGCTTATGCAAGACGAGCTAACAAACATCGGAAACGAGTTGTGTTTAAACCTGGAGATTTAGTATGGTTACATTTGCGCAAAGAAAGATTTCCCAATGAGAGAAAGTCAAAGCTGTTACCTAGAGGCGATGGACCTTTCAAAGTTTTGAAACGCATAGGTGACAATGTATACATCCTTGATCTTCCCGAAAGGTATGGTTCAATTTCGTCTACTTTTAATGTTGCTGACCTCACCCCTTTCACCGACGACCTTTTTGATTCGAGGACGAATCCTTTTGAGGAGGGGGGATTGATGAGGATCAAGGGTCCGATGAGGATCAAGGCCCCCATCAAGAGGTCAAAGGTCCTATGACAAGAAGGAGGACAAGAGAACTTTGTCATCAAGTTGCCACCTTCTTGTACAAGCATGTTCAAGATGAACCTAAGATTCCTTGGGTTTATTTCATTGAACCTTCACCTTGAGTGTGTGTAAACGTGTATGTGCTTTCTTTAGCTTGAAGTTTATCTTGTTTTCTTGTGATCTTTGTTTTATGTGTTTTCTTTGTAGGCAAATTAGGTACATGAAAAATGATGAGCTACAGCCTAACCTTGTGGATACAAACACTGATGATGACACCTCACTGTCCCGCACAGGTCCCATAACAAGGAGTATGGCTAAGAAGTTGTTACATTGTGTTGAATCATTTCTTTATAGGCATGAAGAGGATGAACCAAGCAAAGATGATGTCCATTGGGTTTATATGATACAAGCTTTGATCTAGTTGTATCAAAAGCATGTTGTACATATCTTTAGTTGTTCTTTTTAATATTGTTGGTTGGTTAACCTTGTTTTAGCATAGTTTGTGTTGTATTATTGCCTTGTCTTTCAGGTACACGTACTTAGCTTGAAAATGCAATTAGAACCTGAATTTTTGTCCAAGCAAGGAGGTGATAAGCAAGTAGCTTACAAGCAAGGAGGTGACAAGCACTCATGTCAAATTCAAGAATTGTTCTTCACGTTAAACATGGATGTATAAGCTGCTCAAAGCTTTAACCAATTGGAAGAAGTCTTGCAAATGTTCAAACCAATCAAAAACAAGTTGAAGACAAGCAAGCAAGCTGCACAACAAATGAACCAATCAGATCCTTGAAGTTTAAGGCATTATTCACGCAAGATTGCTTTGAAAATTCAAAGCCAAACTTACAACCAATCAAAGGCAATTCAAAGCAAGCTGCTCAAAGTATTATCCAATCAAAATTGAGGCTGAAAACAAGCATGGAAGCAACGGCAAACAAACCAGCTTTCTTGGAACCAAAATTGTTCAAAAGCAAGCATGTTCTTTTAGTCTTGTACTTTGTACTTTAAACTTTGTACCTTGTAATTTTCGTTTGTTATAAGTAGCATAGGAAGCTGAATGTACAAACACAACACAATTTCAAAAACATTTCAATCAAACTTTCCTTTAAGGAGTTCTCAACTTTTTTTAGTTGAAGTTTAAACCACTAACGGTTTCTTTCAAGTTCATAGCCTAGAACTTGTTAAGTATTTACTTCATTTTTGGTTTACAGCATCTTAGGGTCTCAATGAGGTTTTAGATGTGTTGGAATGCCAAAGAGGAAGAGGTGTTGGTATTAATTGAGCCAAGAACAAACGGTTACAGTTCAAGGGGTGTCATTGGGATGTTCTTTGCCATAGCCGAGGTTCAAATCAGTTTGGAGTAGAAGACAAAGTCCTTGGAACGTTTTTTCTAGCCTTCATTTGGCTCATCAATTGGTATCAGAGCGAGGTTAGTCTTCTATTCATGATTACATTGTTTAACTTGCATAAAATGATGCTGCCGTGTAGTAAACTGTTTGTTTTTATGTCCATTTAGAATCTGTTAGTTTAGGTAGCTAGTTTATGTTTTAAAGTGTTTATTAGTTAGTTTACAACAGTTTGGTAAGTTAGTTTTGTTGTGATATATCATGTTTGAATGATTGCAAAATGCATATGTGAGCATGTAGATTGTTGTGATATATTGCAAAATGCATATGTGAGCATGTATGTGTGTATAACGTTTAAAGTATATGTGAGCATGGGATTGAATTTATGAGCTAGAATTTATGAGCTAAATGTGAAATTGATTGAATGAATCAAGATTGAACAAGTTTGATTAAGATCATGAGATTGAACTTGGCCAATTCAATCACATGTCTAAATCAAGACATGTTCAAACTGATCTTAGATGATATATATGCCAATACATGTTAATTATATGATCTAACCAAGCCTTGAAGTCACATGACTTACAATATAAGGCAAATTGCTCGGTTTAGTATTCTATTGCAGGTTTTGGTTCATATCTTGAGCAAATGAACTCCAAATTGAGTCATTCAAAAGCCCACATGATCCTTATTCAATTTAGAATCTAATTGGCTGAGGAAAAGCATGCTTGACACGGATAAAAACTGAGTTGACACGGTGGTGAAGCTTATTGATCTTTATAAGGGTTATTTTGGTAATTTCACCATTTGGACTTCTCATTCTTATTTGGTCTTCTTCCAACTGATTTATATGATCATATGACACATTTATAAGTCATGTCACATCATGGCAAAAATGAATCTGGAGCAGCACCATGTCTAGGTTCATCCTAGGACAAAATTCCTATTTTTGTGCTAAGGGGTATTCTGGTCTCTTCACTTGCCAATGGATCTTCTAACGTGTTATATATTGTTTATATGATGTTTATATGTGTTTATGTCACATATGGTACGTGCCCTATATTTATGGAAATGGGCAGCATGGTATCTCAAATGGAATTCTTATGGTTATCACATATATGGTTTTCTTGGAATTCTTGGCATTCTTCATATGGTATTCTATGCTACATGTTGAAGACATAAATGGCTATATATTATATGTGTGCACACGGATATTGGCGCACAAATCATGTTCAAACTTTCAGCTTTTGAACAAGTCAAGGCAAGTTGAAACAAATCCTATTTTGGTGCTGATTTCAAATGACTATTCTTGAATATATTGTGAGCCTTTTTCAACGGCTATCTTGGCTCAAAAATGGAGCAAAATTTCGTATGCTATATGGTCAAGATTCAGGTTATAATGTGTGACAAAAACAAGTCCTACAATGTAGCAAATTTGAAGCAAAAGTCTCTCAACCAAAGCCATATGCAACGGCTATATGATTGAAGACCAAGTCAAGCTGATTTCTCTCTATCTTTGAACTATTCTCCAATGCCTATATTTTAGGCCATTCCAACGTCTATTTAATGTTCAAAATGAGGAGCCAAATTTGTTCAAAATACATGCCAATTCAGCTGCATACATGGCAAGTTATTTACACATGGACATTGCTGATTGGGAGCTGCCTTTTAAACGTTCAAATGAAGTCATTTTCCACCTCATTCCAACGTTTATAATGGGATAAGATGAAGGATAAAAGTTCAGTTGGAAGACCAATTCAAAGCATCAAAAGATCAACTTTATCTTGAAAGTCAAATGCTGAATTTGGATAGCTAGAAAAGTGCTGATTTTTCTCCATTCTCAACCAGCTCCAACGTCTACTTTGAGGAGCCTTTAGGCTGTCCTCTTGGCTATAAATAGCTCCAAAGGTGAAGAGTAAAAGAGCACCAACGAACAACAAGAAAAGCAAGCAAGACATTCAGCTCTTTGTCTCCATTCTTCTCTTCTATTCTTCTATATTGAAGAACACATTTGCAGCAAGCTTTATGATTGTATAGTTCTTCATTTCTTGTCATTTCAACACCTTTTAAACGACATATTGTAAGGGAGAAGCTGGTGTATAAAGCTTACTCCTTAGAGGTGAGCAAAAGGTGCAAAGGTGCAAAGGTGAAACAAACTAGTTGCTGTTTGTTTTGGTGAAGTCTCTTGAAGAAGTTGGTGAAAAGCTTCTTCCTTTGGCTTTGTAAGGTGACTTTGGTGTTTGGTGTTTAGTGAAATCCAAGAGAAGGTGTCTCTTGGGACTGGAGTAGGTCACATTGACCGAACCAGGATAATTCCTTGTGTTCTTTACTTATTTCCTGCACTTACTGTTTTCTGCCTGAGAATTACACTAACTTGGCACGCATAATTGAACAGGCAAACAGTCTTAGAATTGCATGAATTTTGGATATATTATACTTCAATGTGTTAGCTTTCATTAGCCGCAAGAATCACTAGATTCTAAGGAGTTTAGCCTATTCAAATCGTCTTCACAAAATTGTTGCTACATTCTGTGAACAATTCTGACCAGTGTGCAAAACTTGTTCAATTTGAATAGGTTATCCTGCGAATCTTGAAGTGAGCCTTATATCAAATTAAACTAGACATCATAAGGTTTAATTTGACATAAGATTCATCAAAATAGCACGGGTAGATTTTGAGATATCATCGTTTGAAGTTAAGCTAACATTCTGCCTGAAACTGCCAGAATTGCACACTTTACTTATCTTGCTTATTTGAACGTGCAAACTTGCTTGGAATTGACTGAAATTTTTATGACATACTATATACATTCTAAACTTGATCTCTGCCAAGTTTGAGAGCTTGCACAGGTGTATAAGTGGTTCAACCAAAGCGCTCAAAACAGTGAACTGTTTCTGGAAATTCCAGAATCTGAGGCTAAAGAGGCAAAGGGGTCTTCAAACAACTTTTTGAAGGTAATTGTAGTGTAATTTCCGCTAACCCACTATTCACCCCCCCCTCTAGTGGTGCTATACAGGTCCAACAATTGGTATCAGAGCAAGGTTGAGCACCATATTCTTATTTGAGCTGAAAACAGTTTACACTCCAAGTTGCAAAGTTGCTGGAAATTTTCTGGTTTTCTTATATTCTTCATATTTGGTATCTACAACAAGGTGACACTTTCTTTCCTTCTTATAAGTGTTTTAAACGTTTTCTCACACACTAAGAAGCATGTCTAAGTCACACATGAAAATAGAATTAGAAGGCATGTCCACACAAAGACCACCTCTTTTTGATGGAGAAAACTTTAGTCATTGGAAACTTAGGATGAAATTGTTCTTAATGGCTATTGATATAGACTTGTGGTCTATCATTGAAGATGGACCTTATGTGCCTACTAAGCATGTTATAATTGATGGCTTATCACAAGAAGTTGAGAAATATAGAAAAGATTGGAGTGATGAAGATAAAAAGAAAATGAGTCTTAATGCTAAAGCAATGCAATTATTGTTGAATGGTTTAAGTAGGAGTGAATCTGCCTATGTCTCTTCATGTTTAAGTGCAAAGGATATGTGGAAATGTCTTGAAATGAAGCATGAAGGAACTAATCAAGTAAAGGAATCAAAGATTAACATGTTAATGACTACACTTGAAACATTTCATTTACTGCCTAATGAATCAATTGTTGATATGGATTTAAGGCTTACAAACTTATACAACTCACTTGAATCCCTTGGTAAAACGTTTTTGATGAAAGAAAAAGTGCAAAAAGTTTTGAGAAGTTTGCCAATTGAATGGGATGCCAAAGTTAGTGCCATTGAAGAAAGCAAAGATCTTTCTCAAATAAAACTTGATGAATTGATAGGTTCTTTAAAAGTTTATGAAAACAAGTTGAATATAAGAAAGGCTGAAACTAGTAACAAGTCTAAATCACTTGCATTTGTAACAAATGAACCCGAATCATCTAATCAAGCCGAGTATGAAAGTGATGATGAAAGTGATGAAGAAGACATAATGTTGTTAGCTAGGCGTTTAAGGAAGTTTTTCAAGAAAAGACCAACTAAAAGACAAGCAAAATCAGCTGCCCCTATCAATGTGAAATCTAACAAACAAGATGGTAAATGGTATGATAAAGAACTTAAGTGTTATGAATGTGGCAAACAAGGACACATCTCATATGATTGTCCAAACAAGAACAAAAACCGTGACATGGATGAAAAGACAAGGACAAAAACTAGAGTAGAACCTATGCAAAGGAGGAAGAAAGCTCTCAAGGCAAGTTCAAGCACTTGGGATGACACATCTTCATCCGAATCCGAGGAAGAACCTGAAGTTGCACAAACATGTTTGGCTTCAAAGTCTACAAATGAGGTAACATTCGATTCTGACTCTGAATGTGATTTTACTCAAGATGAATTGTTGGATGAATTAGAAAAGTTGCATGATAGATATAAGAAGCTATCCAAGGAGAAGAAAAGAATAGTTGAGGAGAAGAACAAGTTGGAGACGTCTAACTTGCATCTAACTTCTCAACTAGAAGTTCTTCAACTTGAATCATCTAACACTATTAGTTCAATGCAAAATCAGATTAAGGAACTTAAGAACAAACATGAAAATGTGAAATGTGTGCAATGTGTTGATTACAACGTTTTAAAGTCTAAATTACATGAAATACAAACTGAATTTGAATCATTAAAAGCATGCAACCTAGACTTGAACAAATCTTTAGAACAATTTAAGAATGGTTCCAACATATTAGACACTCTTATTGCATCTCAAAAGCATGGAAATGACAAACAAGGTCTTGGATATGTTAAAGAAGCTGAATACACACCTAAGGAAACAACATTTGTATCATCTTCAACCAACATGAAATATAGGCCAAATGCATTTAGAAATGAACCTATTCTGCCCACACCACCTTCATCACAAAGATTGCAAAATGCATCAACATATAGGAAGGTAAATACACCTAGAAACCATGCTTACATGTATACAAGAATGCCTAAACAAAGTAGTATGAAATCTGCTCAAGTTATGCCTTATATGCAACAACATGCTTATGTGAAGAACATGACATACTCTCGGCCTAAATCAGTTTACAACACACGACCTAGACACACACAACATCTTGCGTATACACGGCCTAAATTCAATGCTTATACACGGCCAAGATATAACTCATATACATGGCAACATTCAAATGCATATAGAACTTACAATGCTCATCCAACTAGTCATAAACGTGCAGCCCCTTTTCAATCATATTCTATGTATCAAAATCCACTATTTGATCATTATATGCAACATGATTTTAACATTTCAAAACCAAGAAAGGTTGTTCAAGTTTGGGTACCTAAAGGTACACTAACATGAACTTAACTTGTCTAACCTTGAAAGGACCCAAAATCAAAGGGTACCTAAGTTGTTATTTACATTTGTAGGTACATAACATCAAAGAAAGACAAGTTGCTGGTTATAACAACAAAGAAGATGAAAAGAACAAAACCAATTGGATAGTTGATAGTGGTTGCTCAAGACATATGACGGGCAACAAAAATTTGTTTAGCACACTTAAAAACGTTGCAAAAGGTGGCAAAGTTACCTTTGGAGACAACAACCAAGGCCAAATAATTGGCAAAGGCAAGGTTGGTGATCCAAACAAGTTTGAGATCAAAAACGTCCTACTTGTAAGTAACTTAACCTTTGAGCTTTTAAGTGTTTCTCAACTATGTGACAACAACTTGAATGTTCTCTTCTCCTCCACTTCTTGTAAGATAATGGATAAAAACAATCAAGTTGTGTTAAAAGGAAAACGTGAAGGAAACATATATGTGCTTAACATGGATGATATGCTAAGTAGTAACACAAAATGTCTTGTTTCACATGAATCTGATCCCAATCTTTGGCATAGACGTTTAGGACACATTGGTATATCAACCTTAGAAAAACTACACGCTAAAAGTCTTGTTAAAGGATTGCCTAAACTTAACTTGGATGATTTTCAACTATGTGAATCTTGTATCAAAGGCAAACATGTTAGAGAATCCCTTAAGCCTAAAACCGAGTTCACAACGTCAAGAATACTAGAACTCTTGCATATAGACTTATTTGGTCCATGTAGAACAAGAAGCTTAGGTGGAAGTTATTATGTATGTGTAATAGTTGATGATTTCTCAAGATATACTTGGACATTGTTTCTTGCTTCAAAAGATGAAAGTGCATCATCTATAGCTAATCAAATTAGACAACTTGAAAATGAACATGAATCACATGTTATTAAGATAAGGAGTGATAGAGGTGGTGAGTTTAAAAATAGTGAATTAATCAAATTCTGTAATGAAAAGGGTATAAAACATGAATTCTCCCCACCAAGAACTCCTCAACTTAATGGTGTAGTTGAAAGAAAGAATAGGACTATTCAAGAAGTAGCAAGAACAATGATGGTAGAAAACAAAGTACCTAAATTCTTATGGGCTGAAGCAGTAAACACTTCAAGTTATATGATCAACAGACTATCAATAAGAAAGAAATTGAACAAAACACCATTTGAAATCTTAAATGGACGACTCCCAAAAGTAAACTATCTAAAAGTCTTTGGTTGTAAATGCTTTGTATTGAACACAAAAGATAACTTAGATAAGTTTGATCCTAAGTCTGATGAACATATATTTGTGGGATATTCAATGAACTCTAAAGCATATAGATGTTATAATGCACAAACAAGAAAGATAGTTGAATCTATACATGTGAAGTTCAATGAAAATGCATATCTCCAAACAAGTAATCAACATGAAATCTATGTACCAAATGATCAAATACTTCATGATGAAGATGAACTTATCCTACCACCTACAAATGATCAAATTGAAACACCAAATCAAACTCTTGAAATGCATGAAGTTCAAACTCCCCCTACACTAGAACATAATGAAGAAAATGTGCCTAACCAACCTATTGAACATCATGAACCTATTGAAGATGCACAACCAAGTAATTGGTGGCAAATAAGAGATGAACAAAAGCATCCTCAAGAACTTATCATAGGAGATGTAAATCAAGGGGTTAGAACACGTAGGCAAATAGATCCTAATGAATATGATCAATGGCATGCACTTATATCCCAAATTGAACCTAAGAATGTGAATGATGCCTTAAACGATGCATATTGGATAAATGCAATGCATGAAGAGTTAAATCAATTTGAAAGAAACAATGTGTGGGATTTAGTACCTAAACCCGAGGATAAATCAATCATTGGAACTAAATGGGTGTTTAGGAACAAAATGAATGAACAAGGGGTTGTAGTAAGAAATAAAGCAAGACTTGTAGCTCAAGGATATAATCAAGAAGAGGGTATTGATTACGATGAAACATTTGCCCCCGTAGCAAGATTAGAATCCATACGCCTCTTATTAGCTTTTGCATGTTATAATAACATCAAATTATTCCAAATGGATGTTAAGAGTGCATTCTTAAATGGCTATATCCAAGAAGAAGTTTTTGTTAAACAACCACCAGGCTTTGAAGATCCAAAGAACCCTAATCATGTATATAAACTTAAGAAAGCCTTATATGGTTTGAAACAAGCCCCCCGTGCATGGTATGAAAGATTTGCCAACTTTTTACTAAGTAACAACTTTCAAAGAGGAACCATAGATAGTACCTTATTCTTGAAAAAGAAAGACAAAGATTTGCTTGTAATACAAATATATGTAGATGACATAATCTTTGGTTCAACTAATCCTAACTTAGTAAAAGACTTTGAAGATTGTATGAAGTCTGAGTTTGAAATGTCTATGGTTGGTGAATTAAACTATTTCTTAGGCTTGCAAATAAAACAAACATCAAGTGGTATACATATCAATCAAGCCAAATACATAAGAGATATGATAAAGAAATTCAACTTTGAAAACTTGAAACCATCTCCAACACCAATGTGTACTTCAACAAAATTAGACAAAGATGAAAATGGTGTTGCATTTGATGAAAAACTATATAGGTCTATGATTGGTTCATTGCTATATCTAACTGCTAGTAGACCTGATATTATGTTTGCAGTATGTATGTGTGCAAGATTTCAAAGTATGCCTAAGTTGTCACACTTTAAAGCTGTAAAAAGAATATTTAGATATCTTCAACATACACCAACATTAGGCTTATGGTATGATAGACAATCTAGTCTAAGTCTACATGCATATTCAGATGCAGATTATGGTGGATGTAGAGTAGATAGAAAGAGCACTAGTGGAACATGTCAATTCCTAGGAAACTCACTAATATCTTGGTTTTCAAAGAAACAATCTAGTGTTGCACTTTCTACTACTGAAGCAGAATATATGGCTTTAAGTCTATGTTGTACTCAACTATTATGGATTAAACAACAACTTTCAGACTTTGAAATACAAGTAAATAATATCCCCATCTATTGTGATAGTACAAGTGCTATAAATTTGTCTAAAAACCCTGTACTACACTCTAAGGCAAAGCATATAGAAGTACGTTATCATTTTCTCCGTGATCATGTTAATCTTGGACATATACACATTGAACATGTTAGAACTGATCAACAAGTAGCTGACATATTCACTAAACCCCTTAATCAAGCTATCTTTGAGCATTTACGTGCAAGACTTGGATTAATTGCTCACACCTGACTACTACACCGTGCACATAGTTCAGTCTTTTGCATAATTTACAAAATTAAGGGGGAGAGATAACACATATACATGTTAAGGGGGAGATAACACATTAAGGGGGAGCAGAGCAGCTTAACTTGATTTAAAGAGAAGCTTATACTTGATTTAGATGCTTAATATACACATATGTGGGGTAATTTTGCAAATCATCAAAAGGGGGAGATTGTTGTGATATATCATGTTTGAATGATTGCAAAATGCATATGTGAGCATGTAGATTGTTGTGATATATTGCAAAATGCATATGTGAGCATGTATGTGTGTATAACGTTTAAAGTATATGTGAGCATGGGATTGAATTTATGAGCTAGAATTTATGAGCTAAATGTGAAATTGATTGAATGAATCAAGATTGAACAAGTTTGATTAAGATCATGAGATTGAACTTGGCCAATTCAATCACATGTCTAAATCAAGACATGTTCAAACTGATCTTAGATGATATATATGCCAATACATGTTAATTATATGATCTAACCAAGCCTTGAAGTCACATGACTTACAATATAAGGCAAATTGCTCGGTTTAGTATTCTATTGCAGGTTTTGGTTCATATCTTGAGCAAATGAACTCCAAATTGAGTCATTCAAAAGCCCACATGATCCTTATTCAATTTAGAATCTAATTGGCTGAGGAAAAGCATGCTTGACACGGATAAAAACTGAGTTGACACGGTGGTGAAGCTTATTGATCTTTATAAGGGTTATTTTGGTAATTTCACCATTTGGACTTCTCATTCTTATTTGGTCTTCTTCCAACTGATTTATATGATCATATGACACATTTATAAGTCATGTCACATCATGGCAAAAATGAATCTGGAGCAGCACCATGTCTAGGTTCATCCTAGGACAAAATTCCTATTTTTGTGCTAAGGGGTATTCTGGTCTCTTCACTTGCCAATGGATCTTCTAACGTGTTATATATTGTTTATATGATGTTTATATGTGTTTATGTCACATATGGTACGTGCCCTATATTTATGGAAATGGGCAGCATGGTATCTCAAATGGAATTCTTATGGTTATCACATATATGGTTTTCTTGGAATTCTTGGCATTCTTCATATGGTATTCTATGCTACATGTTGAAGACATAAATGGCTATATATTATATGTGTGCACACGGATATTGGCGCACAAATCATGTTCAAACTTTCAGCTTTTGAACAAGTCAAGGCAAGTTGAAACAAATCCTATTTTGGTGCTGATTTCAAATGACTATTCTTGAATATATTGTGAGCCTTTTTCAACGGCTATCTTGGCTCAAAAATGGAGCAAAATTTCGTATGCTATATGGTCAAGATTCAGGTTATAATGTGTGACAAAAACAAGTCCTACAATGTAGCAAATTTGAAGCAAAAGTCTCTCAACCAAAGCCATATGCAACGGCTATATGATTGAAGACCAAGTCAAGCTGATTTCTCTCTATCTTTGAACTATTCTCCAATGCCTATATTTTAGGCCATTCCAACGTCTATTTAATGTTCAAAATGAGGAGCCAAATTTGTTCAAAATACATGCCAATTCAGCTGCATACATGGCAAGTTATTTACACATGGACATTGCTGATTGGGAGCTGCCTTTTAAACGTTCAAATGAAGTCATTTTCCACCTCATTCCAACGTTTATAATGGGATAAGATGAAGGATAAAAGTTCAGTTGGAAGACCAATTCAAAGCATCAAAAGATCAACTTTATCTTGAAAGTCAAATGCTGAATTTGGATAGCTAGAAAAGTGCTGATTTTTCTCCATTCTCAACCAGCTCCAACGTCTACTTTGAGGAGCCTTTAGGCTGTCCTCTTGGCTATAAATAGCTCCAAAGGTGAAGAGTAAAAGAGCACCAACGAACAACAAGAAAAGCAAGCAAGACATTCAGCTCTTTGTCTCCATTCTTCTCTTCTATTCTTCTATATTGAAGAACACATTTGCAGCAAGCTTTATGATTGTATAGTTCTTCATTTCTTGTCATTTCAACACCTTTTAAACGACATATTGTAAGGGAGAAGCTGGTGTATAAAGCTTACTCCTTAGAGGTGAGCAAAAGGTGCAAAGGTGCAAAGGTGAAACAAACTAGTTGCTGTTTGTTTTGGTGAAGTCTCTTGAAGAAGTTGGTGAAAAGCTTCTTCCTTTGGCTTTGTAAGGTGACTTTGGTGTTTGGTGTTTAGTGAAATCCAAGAGAAGGTGTCTCTTGGGACTGGAGTAGGTCACATTGACCGAACCAGGATAATTCCTTGTGTTCTTTACTTATTTCCTGCACTTACTGTTTTCTGCCTGAGAATTACACTAACTTGGCACGCATAATTGAACAGGCAAACAGTCTTAGAATTGCATGAATTTTGGATATATTATACTTCAATGTGTTAGCTTTCATTAGCCGCAAGAATCACTAGATTCTAAGGAGTTTAGCCTATTCAAATCGTCTTCACAAAATTGTTGCTACATTCTGTGAACAATTCTGACCAGTGTGCAAAACTTGTTCAATTTGAATAGGTTATCCTGCGAATCTTGAAGTGAGCCTTATATCAAATTAAACTAGACATCATAAGGTTTAATTTGACATAAGATTCATCAAAATAGCACGGGTAGATTTTGAGATATCATCGTTTGAAGTTAAGCTAACATTCTGCCTGAAACTGCCAGAATTGCACACTTTACTTATCTTGCTTATTTGAACGTGCAAACTTGCTTGGAATTGACTGAAATTTTTATGACATACTATATACATTCTAAACTTGATCTCTGCCAAGTTTGAGAGCTTGCACAGGTGTATAAGTGGTTCAACCAAAGCGCTCAAAACAGTGAACTGTTTCTGGAAATTCCAGAATCTGAGGCTAAAGAGGCAAAGGGGTCTTCAAACAACTTTTTGAAGGTAATTGTAGTGTAATTTCCGCTAACCCACTATTCACCCCCCCTCTAGTGGTGCTATACAGGTCCAACAAGTTTAAGTAGCAAAAATCGAAAACACCACAAAAAGAACTTAGGCTAGACTTAAGTGTTGTTAGAATCCGTTTGTGTAGTTAGATTAAAACCGTGTGTAACTTGTTGTTTTTGTTCAATCTAGCTTAGACAATGTTCATTAGGTCCTAATCTAGAAGTTTAAATGGTAGTTTAGTTGAGTCCTTAAAACAGAAAACTTTGAACACAAAAATAGATTAGTTGATAGTTTAGTTTGTAATCAAGTTGTTAAATTCTGTTTTTTTGTAGTTGTGTGCAATCTGTTTTAGATGTTTTAGTTGCTGGCTTAGTTAGCTTAGTTAGACTAGTTTACAACATAGTTTAAAGGTTTAGTTGATTGTTTAGTTTTAGTACAAGAGAAACCGAAAACTAAGAACAAAAAAAAAGTAGTTTTAGTTAACTATGTTTGCTGCCTAGTTTCTAGTTGATATACGTGTGTTAAGTAGAATACAAAGACTTGCATCTAGTATCATCTAGTTTAGAAACTGATTGCATCATACAAACAAAAACAAAAACAAAAACAAGTAGAATAGATAACTTAAAAACAAAACAAAACAAGTTAGCTAGTTTGCATCAAAACTGATTTTCATTAGTTGTTAGAGTAATCAGCCCTTATAATTGCATTTAGAAACAACTAAGTTGCATTTAGCTATCTTAAGATTAGTTAGATCATTTGCATCAAAAACAGAAAAAGAAAAAAAGACAATTGCTCAAACCGTGTGTTTAGAACAACTCTTTAAAGCTCATTTGAAATCTTGGTGAATGCTAATAGCTATATCTTTTTGTTGATTTCAATTGTTTCAAACAACTTGTTGGACTTAGATACATCCTGGAAGTTAGGAATTGTTTAAGCCCCACACTGTTAAAGAGCTATCCAATTGTTGTTTTAGATCAATTTCTGAACTTACCTTGCACTATATTCAATTTGAACTTGTTGTAATTGTGAATTGATTTCTCACTACATAGTGTTTAGCCGTGTTGTGTACGAGGAACTTTCAAATTCCAAATACAACAAACCTTGTGCAATTGAAGGCCGTGAGCAATGACTCATGTAGGCCGTGAGGAGTAGTCTCACAACAATCAAGCAAACCCCCCCAAAGAAAGAAAATTAAGCTTGATTGAGAAATACACGAGAGAAAAGCCAATATTTGTCAACAAGTAAGAGGCAAGACAAGAGAGAATTGCACAAGAAAGAAAGTGAGGAAAAGCCCAAAGTTGAACATTGCAAAAGGGAAATTCCTACGTAAAGCTCAAAAGAAAGAAAGTGCCCAAAAGAACCAAAGTGTTGTAGTTTTGAAATATTGAAAGTTTATAAAGCAAACCCTTGCTGACACTTTGTTTGTGTGCTTTTACTTTCACTTTACTTCAATTGATAATTGCGTATGCTGTAAAGTAAATTGAGGGATTGTCTTAAAACAACCCCGTAGATTTCATTCAGCCAGAACAACAATTTGACTTCTGTGATTTTTCTTGAATCCTTATGAGAAATATTCCAAATTGCTGTTTTGAACAATTGTCAACAAAAGTAGAGTATTTGCATCTTGTCAATATTTTAATTGGCTTTTGAGATTGTTTTCTGAATCATGGGTCCCCAACAGAAAGATAATGCACCATCCCCGTCCCCATCTACTCCTGTCCCATCCCCAGTCCCTGTTACCCTAGAGAATATACAGCAAACACTCACTTTCCTTGTTAATCAGTTTGGTTTAATGAGAAGTGACATAGAGGATAACAAACAGAGGATAAGCAAAGTAGAAAAGCCAACCTCAGATCAAAAGGAACCTAGTATACCTTTTCAAGAAGGCACCTCTTATGGTAATGAGTCTCATGTTGAACGTAGAAAAGTCACATCACTTAGAGGTAGAGGTAGAGGTCGAGGTAGTAATGGTGGTCGTAGGAACATTTCTTTTGAGGAGAGATTTGATTATCTCCCTGAGTACAATGAAGAACACTATCCGGAAGAACGGTATGATGAACGTCAGCCTGATAGAGATGAACATCTTGAAGAAGAGTTCATTACTACTAAACTGACAATACCCCCCTTCCAAGGGAAAAGTGATCCTGAAACATATGTGCAATGGGAAACAAAAGTAGATCATATGTATTCTTGCTCTAACTATTCTGAATTGGCCAAAGTGCGGTATGCAACTTTTGAATTTGTAGATTATGCTTTACTTTGGTGGGAACAATTGAAGAACACCAGGAGAAGAACAAGACAGCCCCCTGTTGTTACTTGGTCCGAGCTGAAACAAGAGATGAGGAAGAGATTCATATCTCCTTCCTATGAAAGAAGCATTTTCTAGAAATTGCAACAACTTTCTCAAGGTAATAGATCTGTTGATGAATTTTATAAAGAATTAGAACATCTGCTTACCAGGGCTAACATAGAAGAAGCTGAGGAAGCCACAATGGCTAGATTTCTAGCTGGTTTGAACAAAGAGATTGCATTTAAGGTGGAACATACACCTTACTCTGATCTAGCTTCTATGGTTCACATTGCTGAGAAAGTGGAAAGACAATTGAAGGTTAAAACTTCTAACCCTTCTTTTCGGACTAATCCTTTGAGTTTTCCTAGAACACAGCCCTGGACGCCTTTCCGTCCACAACAAGGTCAAGGCCGTGGATTCCAAGGAAAATCAACCCAGAATATCCAAAATCGTCCAAAGCTTCCAATCACTGACAAAGGCAAAGCCAAGGTGGAAGGTACGCCTAATTTTAAGACTCGTGATATTCAATGTTTTAAATGCTTAGGAAAAGGTCATTTTGCTAATCAATGTCCCAACCCTAAACGCATCTTGTTTATTGAAGAGTCTAATGAGTATTATTCTGAAGAAGAATTGGAAGAGAGTGAAGAAAACAATGAAATTGAACAAACATGTGAGGAAGAAGAAGAGCTTAGTGGAGAGATTGATGAGTGTGAAACAAAAGAGTTCTTAGTTGTCCGTCAAGCTCTAAGTGCCCAAATTAAAACTGAAGAACCTGAAATGCAAAGAGAAAACATATTCCACATTCACTGTATGGTTAAAAAGAAAGTCTGCACTTTGATCATTGACTCCGGTTCATGTACCAATGTTGCAAGTTTTGAACTTGTTAGGAAACTTGAGTTACCTTTAATTAATCACCCCCGTCCTTATAGACTTACGTGGCTTAATGAGTGTGGCGAAGTTAAAGTAACAAAGCAAGTCCTAGTTTCTTTATCAATTGGTGGGTATTCTGCTGAGGTGTTATGTGATGTAGCCCCTATGCAATCAAGTCATATCTTATTAGGTAGACCGTGGCAATTTGACAACAAGGTTACATATGATGGTTACCAGAATAGATATTCCTTTAGGCATCACAACAAACTGTTCAAATTAAATGCCTTGCCCCCCGCACAAAGTCTTTGAGGATCAACAACGAATGTTAAAAAGCCATAATGATCCAAAAGAAAAGGAACTGGAAAGGATTTTCATCAAAGAAAATCAACTGAAAACTTCTCATCTTAAAATTGAACCGAAGGAGATCCCCCAGGTTTACCACCTCTAAGAGGCATTGAGCATCAAATAGATTTCATTCCAGGAGCTGTTCTACCAAACAAACCTGCCTATAGAGCCAATCCAGAGGAAACTAAGGAAATCCAAAAACAAGTTGAGGAATTATTGACCCAAGGTAAAGTAAAAGAGAGTATGAGTCCTTGTGCTGTTCCTGTTATCATTGTCCCTAGAAAGATGAAACTTGGAGAATGTGTACTGATTGTAGAGCCATCAATACGATCACTGTGAAGTATAGATACCCTATTCCTAGGTTGGATGACATGTTGCATATGTTGCATGGGTCTAGATGCTTTAGCAAAATAGATCTTAAACAAGGTTATTTCCAAGTGAGAATTAGGGAAGGTGATGAATGGAAAACTGCCTTTAAGACTAAATTTGGATTGTACGAATGGTTAGTTATGCCCTTTGGTTTAACCAACGCCCCTAGTACTTTCATGAGATTAATGAATGAGGTCTTAAGGAAATTCATAGGGAAATTTGTAGTAGTTTACTTTGATGACATTCTTATCTACTCCAAAACCCTAAGTGAACATCTGATCCATCTTAGAGCTGTTTTTGTCACCCTACAGAAAGAAAAGTTGTATGCTAATTTCAAGAAGTGTTCTTTCTGTCTGGAGAAGGTTACATTCTTAGGATTTGTGATTAGTGCTGAAGGAATTGAAATGGACCAAGAGAAAATTAAATCCATAACTGAGTGGCCAACCCCTAAGTCTGCTGGAGATGTTAGGAGTTTTCATGGATTAGCTAGCTTCTATAGACGTTTTGTGAAGGATTTCTCTACCATAGCTGCACCCTTGAATGAGTTAGTCAAGAAAGATGTAAGTTTTGAATGTGGAGAATCACAACAACAAGCCTTTGAGGAACTTAAGAAACGTCTAACTTCTGCACCTATCCTGAGATTGCCCAACTTTGATGAAATGTTTGAAGTTGAATGTGATGCCAGTGGAGTTGGCATTGGAGCTGTATTGCATCAAGGTAACAAACCTGTTGCGTACTTTAGTGAGAAATTGAAAGGAGCTTCCATAAATTATTCAACCTATGATAAAGAATTGTATGCTCTTGTCCGTTCTTTACAAACTTGGCAACATTATCTGCAACCTAAGGAATTTGTGATTCATACTGATCATGAAACCCTTAAATATATAAAAGGTCAAGGAAAATTGAACAAAAGACATGCCAAATGGGTTGAATTCATTGAATAATTCCCTTATGTGATCAAGTATAAGCAAGGAAAAGAAAATGTTGTTGCTAATGCATTATCTCGTCGCTATACTTTGATTACTACTCTTTCATGTAACATGTTTGGTTTTGAGTCTATCAAAGAGATGTATCATTCTGATCATGACTTTAGTTCTATCTATCAAGCATGACTCACCTTTTGCTAAATATTACTTGCATGATGGTTATTTGTTTAAAGAACATAAGTTATGTGTACCAATGTGTTCATTAAGAGAGTTGTTGATAAAAGAAGCTCATGGAGGAGGTTTAATAGGTCATTTTGGCTCGTTAAAAACTTTGGAAACACTTAAGGAGCATTTCTTCTGGCCGCATATGAAAGCACATGTTGATAAGGTATGTGACCAATGTATTACTTGTAAACAAGCAAAATCTAGAACACAACCACATGGATTGTACACTCCCTTACCTGTTCCAAGCTCACCTTGGACTGATCTTTCTATGGACTTTGTATTGGGATTGCCTCGATCCAAAACTGGTAAAGGTAGCATCTTTGTTGTTGTTGATAGATTTTCCAAAATGGCACATTTCATTGCATGTAAGAAGGTTGATGATGCTATTCATATTGCTGATTTGTTCTTTAAAGAGATTGTTAGATTGCATGGCATGCCACGTACAATTGTTAGTGATAGAGATACAAAGTTTCTAAGTCATTTTTGGCGTGTTTTGTGGAGTAAACTCGGTACTAAATTGTTATTTTCTACAACTGCTCACCCACAAACCGATGGTCAAACTGAAGTTTTTAATAGAACTTTGTCTCAACTGTTACGTGTTGTCATTCAAAAGAATTTAAAGAATTGGGAAGACTGCTTAGCTTATATTGAGTTTGCATATAATAGAGTTGTTCATAGTGGAACATTGCATTCTACTTTTGAAGTTGTTTATGGCTTTAACCCTTTGTCCCCGCTTGATCTTGTTCCCATACCTGTTCATGAACGTGTTAGTTTGGATGGTGAACGAAAAGCAAAACTTGAGAAAGAATTGCATGAAAAGGTTAAGTCACAACTTGAAGCTAAGAATAAAGTGTATGCCAATAGGGCCAACAGGAATCGTAAAGTTGTTATATTTGAGCCTGGTGATCTTGTTTGGTTACACTTGAGGAAAGAAAGATTCCCTAAGGAAAGGGACTCAAAGTTGAAGCCAAGAGGCGATGGACCGTTCAAAGTGTTGAAACGGCTTGGTGATAATGCCTATGTTCTCGATCTTCCTGAAGAAAGGTATGGTCCTATCTCTAAAACTTTTAATGTTGCTGACCTTTCTCCATTTAGTATTGATTCAGATTCGAGGACGAATCCTTCTCAAGTGGGAGGGAATGATGAGCTACAGCCTAACCTTGTGGATACAAACACTGATGATGACACCTCACTGCCCCGCACAGGTCCCATAACAAGGAGTATGGCTAAGAAGTTGTTACATTGTGTTGAATCATTTCTTTATAGGCATGAAGAGGATGAACCAAGCAAAGATGATGTCCATTGGGTTTATATGATACAAGCTTTGATCTAGTTGTATCAAAAACATGTTGTACATATCTTTAGTTGTTCTTTTTAATATTTTTGGTTGGTTAACCTTGTTTTAGGATAGTTTGTGTTGTATTATTGCCTTGTCTTTCAGGTACACGTACTTAGCTTGAAGATGCAATTAGAACCTGAATTTTTGTTCAAGCAAGGAGGTGATAACCAAGTAGCTTACAAGCAAGGTGGTGACAAGCACCCATGTCAAATCTGAATTCTTCTTCACGTTGGAATGGATGGACAAGTTGCTCATTTCATGAACCAATTGGAAGAAGTCTTGCAAATCTTCAAACCAATCAAAAACAAGCAAAGAGACAAGCAAGCAAGCTGCACAACAAATGATCCAATCAAATTGAGATTGTTTAAAGCCTAGCTCACGCAAGAAAGGGTTGAAAATTCAAAGACCAACTTGCAACCAATCAAAGCCTAGTTCAAACCAAGCTGCTCATTGTATTAACCAATCAAAATTAAGGCTGAAATCAAGCAAGGAAGAAACGCAAGCAACCAGCCTTCTTGGAACCCAAAGTTGTTCAAAAGCAAGCATGTCATTTTCGTCTTGTACTTTGTACTTTAAAACTTGTACTCTTTATAATTTTCGTAGGTTATAAGTAAGGTAGGAACCTGAATGTAAAAAAACAACAAATTTCAAACACATTTCAATCAGATTTTCCTTTAAGGAATTCTCAACTTTTCTAGTTGAAGTTTAAGACCACTTAACGGTTTTCTTCCAAGTTCATAGCCTAGAACTTGTTAGTATTTACTTTGGTTTACAGCATCTTAGGGTCTCAATGAGGTTTTAGATGTGTTGGAATGCCAAGGAGGAAGAGGTGTTGGTCTAAATTGAGCCAAGAACAAACGGTTACAGTTCAAGGGGTGTCATTGGGATGTTCTTTGCCATAGCCGAGGTTCAAATCAGTTTGGAGTAGAAGACAAAGTCCTTGGAACGTTTTTCTAGCCTTCATTTGGCTCATCACTAGGACTTGCTTTGTTACTTTAACTTCACCACACTCATTAAGCCACGTAAGTCTATAAGGACGGGGGTGATTAATTAAAGGTAACTCAAGTTTCCTAACAAGTTCAAAACTTGCAACATTGGTACATGAACCGGAGTCAATGATTAAAGTGCAGACTTTCTTTTTAACCATACAGTGAATGTGGAATATGTTCTCTCTTTGTATGTCAGGTTCTTCAGTTTTAATTTGGGCACTTAAAGCTCGACGGACAACTAAGAACTCTTTTGTTTCACACTCATTAGTCTCTTCACTAATCTCTTCTTCTTCCTCACATGTTTGTTCAATTTCATTGTTTTCCTCACTCTCTTCCAATTCTTCTTCAGAATAATACTCATTAGACTCTTCAATAAACAAGCGTTTAGGGTTGGGACATTGATTAGCAAAATGACCTTTTCCTAAGCATTTAAAACATTGAATATCATGAGTCTTAAAATTAGGCGTACCTTCCACCTTGGCTTTGCCTTTATCAGTGATTGGAAGCTTTGGACGATTTTGGATGTTCTGGGTTGATTTTCCTTGGAATCCACGGCCTTGACCTTGTTGTAGACGGAAAGGCGTCCTGGGCTGTGTTCTAGGAAAACTCAAAGGATTAGTCCGAAAAGAAGGGTTAGAAGTTTTTACCTTCAATTGTCTTTCCACTTTCTCAGCAATGTGAACCATAGAAGCCAGATCAGAGTAAGGTGTAAGTTCCACCTTAAATGCAATTTCTTTGTTCAAACCAGCTAGAAATCTAGCCATTGTGGCTTCCTCATCTTTTTCTATGTTAGCCCTGTAAGCAGATTTTCTAATTCTTTATAAAATTCATCAACAGATCTATTACCTTGAGAAAGTTGTTGCAATTTCTGGAAAATGCTTCTTTCATAGGAAGGAGATATGAATCTCTTCCTCATCTCTTGTTTCAGCTCGGACCAAGTAACAACAGGGGGCTGTCTTGTTCTTCTCCTGGTGTTCTTCAATTGTTCCCACCAAAGTAAAGCATAATCTACAAATTCAAAAGTTGCATACCGCACTTTGGCCAATTCAGAATAGTTAGTGCAAGAATACATATGTTCTTTTGTTTCCCATTGCAGATATGTTTCAGGATCACTTTTCCCTTGGAAGGAGGGTATTGTCAGTTTAGTAGTAATGAACTCTTCTTCAAGATGTTCATCTCTATCAGGCTGACGTTCATCATACCGTTCTTCCGGATAGTGTTCTTCATTGTACTGAGGGAGATAATCAAATCTCTCCTCAAAAGAAATGTTCCTACGACCACCATTACTACCTCGACCTCTACCTCTACCTCTTTGTGATGTGACTTTTCTACGTTCAACATGAGACTCATTACCATAAGAGGTGCCTTCTTGAAAAGGTATACTAGGTTCCTTTTGATCTGAGGTTGGCTTTTCTACTTTGCTTATCCTCTGTTTGTTATCCTCTATGTCACTTCTCATTAAACCAAACTGATTAACAAGGAAAGTGAGTGTTTGCTGTATATTCTCTAAGGTAACAGGGACTGGGGATGGGACAGGAGTAGATGGGGACGGGGATGGTGCATTATCTTTCTGTTGGGGACCCATGATTCAAAAGACAATCTCAAAAGCCAATTTAAAATATTGACAAGATGCAAATACTCTACTTTATGTTGACAATTGTTCAAAACAGCAATTTGGACTATTTCTCCTAAGGATTCAAGAAAATCACAGAAGTCAAATTGTTGTTCTGGCTGAATGAAATCTACAGGGTTGTTTAAGACAATCCCTTAATTTACTTTACAGCATATGCAATTATCAATTGAAGTAAAGTGAAAGTAAAAGCACACAAACAAAGTGTCAGCAAGGGTTTGCTTTAGAAACTTTCAATATTTCAAAACTACAACACTTTGGTTCTTTTGGGCACTTTCTTTCTTTTGAGCTTTGCGCAGGAATTTCCCTTTTGCAATGTTCAACTTTGGGCTTTTCCTCACTTTCTTTCTTGTGCAATTCTCTCTTGTCCTGCCTCTTACTTGTTGACAAATATTGGCTTTTCTCTCGTGTATTTCTCAATCAAGCTTAATTTTCTTTCTTTGGAGGGGTTTGCTTGATTTTTGTGAGACTACTCCTCACGGCCTACATGAGTCATTGCTCACGACCTTTAATTGCACAAGGTTTGTTGTATTTGGAATTTGAAAGTTTCTCGTACACAACACGGCTAAACACTATGTATTGAGAAATCAATTCACAATTACAACAAGTTCAAATTGAATATAGTGCAAGGTAGGTTCAGAAATTGATCTAAAACAACAATTGGATAGCTCTTTAACAGTGTGGGGCTTAAACAATTCCTAACTTTCAGGATGTATCTAAGTCCAACAAGTTGTTTGAAACAATTGAAATCAACAAAAAGATATAGCTATTAGCATTCACCAAGATTTCAAATGAGCTTTAAAGAGTTGTTTAAACACACGGTTTTGGCACTTGTGTTTTTGATGCAAATGATCTAACTAATCTTAAGATAGCTAAATGCAACTTAGTTGTATCTAAATGCAATTATAAGGGCTGATTACTCTAACAACTAATGGAAATCAGTTTTGATGCAAACTAGCTAACTTGTTTTTGTATTGGTTTTCGTTTGTATGATGAAATCAGTTTCTAAGCTAGATGATACTAGATGCAAGTGTTTATGTATTCAACACAACAAACGTGTATCAACTAGAGACTAGGCAGCATACATAGCTAACTAAAACTACCCTTTTTTGTTCTTAGTTTTCGGATTTGCTTGTGCTAAACTAAACAACCAACTAAACCTTTAATCTAAGAATCTAGTTTATCAATGTCATTCTCAACAGAATTACTTACATCAATGTCATCAATAAAATGTACAGGATGTAATTCAGATTGTAACCCAGAAACAAGCATCTCAGCAGAATAAAGATCATGCACAGGGATTTCATTTATATGCATGTCACAATGTAAATCATTTTCAGACAAAGTGTTATCACAATTAACATCATCTATAAGCAAACGACTAACACTTTGGAAATCACCAACAGATTCAAGTGAAGAGTCTTCTTCAGACAGTACACAAGGTTGAACATGCAATTCAGATAAAGGAGTTCCAGTTTCAGGCATGTTGGGGCTAATTTCATACAAACCATCATTCACAGAAATGTCAGATTGCAAGTCTTTGTTCTTTTCAGATTCTACCAATACTTGCACCATGTCTCTAAGTTGAAGCAATGCATTTTCAATATTATCCATAGGCTGACTCAAATTGCTTAACTTAACTGGATTTGGTTTGTCATTTTCAGAATCACAAGAGTTCAGTTCATACCCATAGTTTTGATTAACTCGCCATGGGATTAGGTTTGATTGAACAATCTTTGCCTTTTTATAAATGTCATTAAGTGATGAGAATTTTTCAAACAACATGCAATCAGCGATCTCTTTATCTAATCCAGCAAAGAACCTAATCATGCTTAATTCCTCATGTTCTTCAACATAAGCATAGTACAAATCATCAAGCATTTCATTGTAATATGCACTAACATCTTTATTGCACTGAGGAAGAGTTTGATATCTAGGAGTTTTACATTCCCAATATCCAACCCATAAACCATTCGTACGACCAAAGGAGTTCATACGTTTTTCCAGTTCATCATAGTCTCTCCTATGGCATTCAACTCCCCAAATGGTTTTTAGAATCATGTTTCATCAAAACAACCTCAAAAGCCAATTAAAATATTGACAAGATGCAAATGCTCTACTTTATGTTGACAATTCCTTAAAACAACAACTTGGACTATTTCTCCTAAGGATTCAAGTAAATCACAAAAGTCAAATTGTTGTTCGGGCTGAAAGAAATCTACGGGGTTATTTTAAGACAATCCCTCAATTTACTTTACAGCATATGCAATTATCAATTGTAGTAAAGTGAAAGTAAAGACACACAAACAAAGTGCTAGCAAGGGTTTGCTTTAGAAACTTTCAATATCTCAAAACTACAACACTTTGGGTTTGGTTTGGGCACTTTCTTTCTTTTGAGCTTTGCACAGGGATTTTCCCTTTTTGCAACGTTTAACTTTGGGCTTTTTTCCTCACTTCGCTTTCTTGTGCAATTCTCTCTTGTCTTGCCTCTTACTTGTTGACAAATATTGGCTTTTCTCTCGTGTATTTCTCAATCAAGCTTAATTTTCTTTCTTTGGATGGTTTGCTTGATTGTTGTGAGACTACTCCTCACGGCCTACATGAGACATTGCCCACGGCCTTTAATTGCACAAGGTTTGTTGTATTTGGAATTTGAAAGTTCCTCGTACACAACACGGCTGAACACTATGTAGTGAGAATTCAATTCACAATTACAACAAGTTCAAATTGTATATAGTGCAATGTAAGTTCAGAAATTGATCTAAAACAACAATTGGATAGCTCTTTAACAGTGTGGGGCTTAAACAATTCCTAACTTTCAGAATATATCTAAGTCCAACAAGTTGTTCGAAACAATTGAAATCAACAAGAAGACAAAGCTATTAGCATTCACCAAGATTTCAAATGAGCTTTAAAAGTTGTTCTAAATCACACGGTTTTGGGCAGTTTGTTCTTTTTTCTTTTTCTGTTTTTGATGCAAGTGATCTAACTAATCTTAAGATAGCTAAATACAACTTAGTTGTTTCTAAATGCAATTTATAAAGGCTGATTACTAACAACTAATGGAAAATCAGTTTTGATGCTAAGTATGCTAACTTGTTTTGTTTTGTTTTCAAGTGATCCAACCTACTTTGTTTTTGTTTGGTTTTTGTTTGTATGATGCAATCAGATTCTAAACTAAATGATACTAGATGCAGCACTTTGTGTTTTACCTAACAAACGTACATGAACTAGAGACTAGGCAGCACACTTTATTTAGCTAAACTACTTGTTTTGATCTTTGCTTTCGGTTTTCTTGTGCCAAACTAATCAACCAACTAAAACACTTAAACTATGATGTAAACTAGCCTAACCAAGCTAAATAAGGCAGCACTAAAACGTTTTAATCAGTTTGCACACAAGTGACTAAAAACAGAATTTTAACTACTTGATTATAAGCTAATCTACCAGCTAATCTATTTTTGTGTTCAAGTTTTCTCTTCTAAGGACACAACTAAACTAACACTTAAACTACTAGATTAAGGTCTAATGAAGATCAACTAAGCTAAATATGGCAGCATATAAAATGTCTAAACAGTTTGCACACAAGTACTAAAACAGAATTTTAACTACTACAACTTGATGAAAAACTAAACTATCAACTAGTCTATTTTTGTGTTCAAAGTTTTCTGTTTTAAGGAGTCAATTAAACTACCATTTAAAACTTCTAGATTAGGGTCTAATGAAGATTAACTAAGCTAGATTGAACAAGTACAAGCTGGTTACACACGGTTTTAAACTTGAGCTACACAATCAGATTCTAACACACTTAAATCTAGTTTAAGTTATTTTTGTGGGGTGTTTTCGGTTTTGCCTCTTAACTAAGCTACCAAACTGTAGTATACCATCTAATAACACTTTAAAAACATAAACTAACTATCTAAACAAATAGCAACTAAACGCACAACAAACAGCTTACTAAACGGTTTGGGCAGCATCAAACATATGCAAGATTGAACAATGTAAACATGAATATGTTGGACCTGTATAGCACCACTAGAGGGGGGGGTGAATAGTGGATTAGCGGAAATTACACTATAATTACCTTCAAAAACTTGTTTGAAGACCCCTTTGCCTCTTTAACCTCAGATTCTGAAAATTCCAGAAACAGTTCACCGTTTTGAGTGCTTTGGTTGAACCACTTATACACCTGTGCAAGCTCTCAAACTTGGCAGAGATCAAGTTTAGAATGTTTATGGTATGTCATAAAAATTTCAGCCAATTCCAAGCAAGTTAGCACGTTCAAATAAGCAAGAGAAGTAAAGTGTGCAATTCTGGCAGTTTCAGGCAGAATGTTTGCTAAACTTCAAACGATGATATCTCAAAATCTACCCGTGCTATTTTGATGATTCTTATGTCAAATTAAACCTCAAGATGTCTAGTTTAATTTGATATAAGGCTCACTCCAAGATTCGAAGGATAGCTTATTCAAATTGCACAAGTTTGCACACTGGTCAGAACTGTTCACAGAATGTAGCAACAATTTTGTGAAGACGATTTGACTGAGCTAAACTCCTCAGAATTCAGTGATTCTTGCGGCTACTGAAAGCTAACACATTGAAGTATAACATATCCAAAATTCATGCAATTCTAAGAACGTTTGCTTGATCAATTATGCACGCCAAGTTAGTGTAAATCTCAGGCAGAAAACAGTAAGTGCAGGAAATAAGTAAAGAACACAAGGAATTATCCTGGTTCGGTCAATGTGACCTACTCCAGTCCCAAGAGACACCTTCTCTTGGATTTCACTAAACATCAAACACAAATATCACCTTACAAAGTCAAAGGAAGAAGCTTTTCACCAACTTCTTCAAGAGACCTCACCAAAACACCTAGTTTGTATCACCTTTGCACCTTTGCACCTTTTCACCTTTTGCTCACCTCTAAGGAGTAAGCTTTATACACCAGCTTCTCCCTTACAATATGTAGTTTGAAAGGTGTTGAAATGACAAGAATTGAAGAACTATACAATCATAAAGCCTTTACAAACGTGTTCTTCAATAGAGAAGAGAAGAAGAGAAGAATGGAGACAAAGAGCTAATGTCTTTCTTTGCTTTCTTTGCTTTCGTTGGTGTGTTCTTTCTCTTCACCCTTTGGAGCTATTTATAGCCAAGAGATCAACCCCATAAGCTCCTCCATATAGCCGTTGAAATGAGTTGAGATAAGGATAAAATCAGCACCTTTTTAGCTACCAAACTTCAGCCTTTTAATTTCAAGATAAATCTGATTTTTGAATGCTTTGACATGGTCTTCCAATCTGAATATTTATCCCCTTATGGCCGTTGAAGATGAGGTGGAAATAGGCTTCATTTGAACGTGTAAAATCAGCTCCAATAAGCAATATACATGTGTAAAAATCTTGCCATGTGTGTAGCTGATTTGGCATACATTTTTGAACAAATTTATCTCCTCATCTTGAGCATCAAATGGCCGTTGGAATGGATGAGAAGATAGAGAGAAATCAGCTAGCCTTTGAGTTTGAATAAGTCTTCAACATTTTGAACATATAGCCGTTTGTATCTTTCTTTGGTTGAGAGATTTTTGCTCCAACTTTGAACCAATATCACACGAAATTTTGCTCCATTTTAAGCCAATATAGCCGTTGAAAATCAGCTCCAAATCAAACAAGAATAGTCATTTGAAATCATCTTAAAATCACCACCAAAATAAGATTTAATCCACCTTGCCTTGACTTGTTCAAATCTGAAAATTTGAACATAATATATGCGCACCAATATCCATAAACCGTGTGCACAACTATATAATATATAGTCTTCAACATGTAGCATAGAAAACCATATGAAGAATACCAAGAATTCCAAGAAAACCATAGATGATGATAACCATAACATAAGAATTCCAATAGATAGCATGCTGCCCGTTTCCATAAAAATAGGGAACGTACCATATGTGACATAAACACATATAACCATCATATAAGCAATATATAACATGTTGGAAGATCAATTGGCAAGTGAAATGACCAGAATACCCTTCAGCACAAAAATAGGAACTTTGTCCTAGGATGAACCTAGACATGGTGCTGCTCCAGATTCATTTTTGCCATGATGTGACATGACTTATAAATGTGTCATATGATCATATAAGTCCGTTGGAAGAAGACCAAATAAGAATGAGAAGTCCAAATGGTGAAATTACCAAAATAGCCCTTATATAAGTCAATAAGCTTCCCACCGGGTCAAGTCCATTTTTACCCGTGTCAAGCATGCTCTTCCTCAGCCAATTAGATTCTAAATTGAATAAGGATCATGTGGGCTTTTGAATCACTCAATTTGGAGTTCATTTGCTCAAGATATGAACCAAAACCTGCAATAGCATACTAACAATTTGCCTTATATTGTAAGTCATGTGACTTCAAGGCTTGGTTAGTTCATATAATAAACATGTATTGACATATATATCTTCTAAGATCAGTTTGAACATGTCTTGATTAAGATATGTGATTGAATTGGCCAAGTTCAATCTCATGATCTTAATCAAACTTGTTCAATCTTGATTCAATCAATCAATTTCACATTTAGCTCATAAGTTCATGTCTTGCACAATCAATTTCATATGTAAACGTTACACATATATATATCACATATGCATTTTCTAATCACAACAATTACACATATGCACACATATTTTGCACAACAATTACACATATGCTCACATATACATTTTGCAATCACTCAAACATAATATATCACAACAATCTCCCCCTTTTGATGATTTGCAAAATTACCCCACATATGTGTATATTAAGCATTTAAATCAAGTGTGCATCTAAATCAAGTGTTTGTAATCTGTGTAATCAAGTAAGCATCTAAATCAAGTGTAAGCTGCTCCCCCTTAATGTGTTATCTCCCCCTTAACGGGATATCTATCTTCCCCTTAACATGATATATATACACATTTATTTCTCCCCCTTAATTTTGTAAATTATGCAAAAGACTGTTATTCAGGTGTAAGCAATTAATCCAAGTCTTGCACGTAAAGTCTCAAAGATAGCTTGATTAAGGGGTTTAGTGAATATATCAGCTACTTGTTGATCAGTTCTAACATGTTCAATGTGTATATGTCCAAGATTAACATGATCACGGAGAAAATGATAACGTACTTCTATATGCTTTGCCTTAGAGTGTAGTACAGGGTTTTTAGACAAATTTATAGCACTTGTACTATCACAATAGATGGGGATATTATTTACTTGTATTTCAAAGTCTGAAAGTTGTTGTTTAATCCATAATAGTTGAGTACAACATAGACTTAAAGCCATATATTCTGCTTCAGTAGTAGAAAGTGCAACACTAGATTGTTTCTTTGAAACCAAGATATTAGTGAGTTTCCTAGGAATTGACATGTTCCACTAGTGCTCTTTCTATCTACTCTACATCCACCATAATCTGCATCTGAATATGCATGTAGACTTAGACTAGATTGTCTATCATACCATAAGCCTAATGTTGGTGTATGTTGAAGATATCTAAATATTCTTTTTACAGCTTTAAAGTGTGACAACTTAGGCATACTTTGAAATCTCGCACACATACATACTGCAAACATAATATCTGGTCTACTAGCAGTTAGATATAGCAATGAACCAATCATAGACCTATATAGTTTTTCATCAAATGCAACACCATTTTCATCTTTGTCTAATTTTGTTGAAGTACACATTGGTGTGGAGATGGTTTCAAGTTTTCAAAATTGAATTTCTTTATCATATCTCTTATGTATTTAGCTTGATTGATATGTATACCATCTGATGTTTGTTTTATTTGCAAGCCTAAGAAGTAATTTAATTCACCAACCATGGACATTTCAAACTCAGACTTCATACAATCTTCAAAGTCTTTTACTAAGTTAGGATTAGTTGAACCAAAGATTATGTCATCTACATATATTTGTATTACAAGTAAATCTTTGTCTTTCTTTTTCAAGAATAAGGTACTATCTATGGTTCCTCTTTGAAAGTTGTTACTTAGTAAAAAGTTGGCAAATCTTTCATACCATGCACGGGGGGCTTGCTTCAAACCATATAAGGCTTTCTTAAGTTTATATACATGATTAGGGTTCTTTGGATCTTCAAAGCCTGGTGGTTGTTTAACAAAAACTTCTTCTTGAATATAGCCATTTAAGAATGCACTCTTAACATCCATTTGGAATAGTTTGATGTTATTATAACATGCAAAAGCTAATAAGAGGCGTATGGATTCTAATCTTGCTACGGGGGCAAATGTCTCATCGTAATCAATACCCTCTTCTTGATTATATCCTTGAGCTACAAGTCTTGCCTTATTTCTTACTACAACTCCTTGTTCATTCATTTTGTTCCTAAACACCCATTTAGTTCCAATGATTGATTTATCCTCGGGTTTAGGTACTAAATCCCACACATTGTTTCTTTCAAATTGGTTTAACTCTTCATGCATTGCATCTATCCAATATGTATCGTTTAAGGCATCATTCACATTCTTAGGTTCAATTTGGGATATAAGTGCATGCCATTGATCATATTCATTAGGATCTATTTGCCTACGTGTTCTAAACCCCCTTGATTTACATCTCCTATGATAAGTTCTTGAGGATGCTTTTGTTTATCTCTTATTTGCCACCAATTACTTGGTTGTGCATCTTCAATATGTTCATGATGTTCAATAGGTTGGTTAGGCACATTTTCTTCATTATGTTCTTGTGTAGGGGGAGTTTGAACTTCATGCATTTCAAGAGTTTGATTTGGTGTTTCAACTTGATCATGTGTAGGTGGTAGGATAAGTTCATCTTCATCATGAAGTATTTGATCATTTGGTACATAGGTTTCATGTTGATTACTTGTTTGGAGATATGCATTTTCATTGAACTTCACATGTATAGATTCAACTATCTTTCTTGTTTGTGCATTATAACATCTATATGCTTTAGAGTTCATTGAATATCCCACAAATATATGTTCATCAGACTTAGGATCAAACTTATCTAAGTTATCTTTTGTGTTCAATACAAAGCATTTACAACCAAAGACTTTTAGATAGTTTACTTTTGGGAGTCGTCCATTTAAGATTTCAAATGGTGTTTTGTTCAATTTCTTTCTTATTATAACCAGCAACTTGTCTTTCTTTAATGTTATGTACCTACAATTGTAAATAACAACTTAGGTACCCTTTGATTTTGGGTCCTTTTAAGGTTAGACAAGTTAAGTTCATGTTAGTGTACCTTTAGGTACCCAAACTTGAACAACCTTTCTTGGTTTTGAAATGTTAAAATCATGTTGCATATAATGAACAAATAGTGGATTTTGATACATAGAATATGATGGAAAAGGGGCTGCATGTTTATGACTAGTTGGATAAGCATGATAAGTTCTATATGCATTTGAATGTTGCCTTGTATATGAGTTATATCTTGGCCGTGTATAAGCAAGATGTTGTGTGTGTCTAGGCCGTGTGTTGTAAACTGATTTAGGCCGAGAGTATGTCATGTTCTTCACATAAGCATGTTGTTGCTTATAAGGCATAACTTGAGCAGATTTCATACTTCTTTGTTTAGGCATTCTTGTATACATGTAAGCATGATTTCTAGGTGTATTTACCTTCCTATATGTTGATGCATTTTGTAATCTTTGTGAAGAAGGTGGTGTGGGCAGAATAGGTTCATTTCTAGATGCATTTGGCCTATATTTCATGTTGGTTGAAGATGATACAAATGTTGTTTCCTTAGGTGTGTATTCAGCTTCTTCAACATATCCAAGACCTTGTTTGTCATTTCCATGCTTTTGAGATGCAATAAGAGTGTCTAACATGTTGGAACCATTCTTAAATTGTTCTAAAGATTTGTTCAAGTCTAGGTTGCATGCTTTCAATGATTCAAATTCAGTTTGTATTTCATGCAATTTAGACTTTAAAACATTGTAATCAACACATTGCACGCATTCCATATTTTCATGTTTGTTCTTAAGTTCCTTAATCTGATTTTGCAATGAAACAATAGTGTTAGATGATTCAAGTTGAAGAACTTCTAGTTGAGAAGTTAGATTCAAGTTAGACGTCTCCAACTTGTTCTTCTCCTCAACTATTCTTTTCTTCTCCTTGGATAACTTCTTATATCTATTATGCAACTTTTCTAATTCATCCAACAATTCATCTTGAGTAAAATCACATTCAGAATCAGAATCAAATGTTACCCTCATTTGAAGACTTTGAAGCCAAACATGTTTGTGCAACTTCAGGTTCCTCCTCGGATTCTGATGAAGATGTGTCATCCCAAGTGCTTGAACTTACCTTGAGAGCTTTCTTCCTCCTTTGCATAGGTTCTACTCTAGTTTTTGTCCTTGTCTTTTCATCCATGTCACGGTTTTTGTTCTTGTTTGGACAATCATATGAGATGTGTCCTTGTTTGCCACATTCGTAACACTTGAGTTCTTTATCATACCATTTACCATCTTGTTTGTTAGATTTCACATTGATAGGGGCGGCTGATTTTGCTTGTCTTTTAGTTGGCCTTTTCTTGAACAACTTCCTTAAACGTCTAGCTAACAACATTACATCTTCTATATCACTTTCATCATCACTTTCATACTCGGCTTGATTAGATGATTCGGGTTCATTTGTCACAAATGCAAGTGATTTAGACTTGTTACTAGTTTCAGCCTTTCTTATATTCAACTTGTTTTCATAAACTTTCAAAGAGCCTATCAATTCATCAAGTTTTATTTGAGAAAGATCTTTGCTTTCTTCAATGGCACTAACTTTGGCATCCCATTCACTTGGTAAACTTCTCAAAACTTTTTGCACTTTTTCTTTCATCAAAAACGTTTTACCAAGGGATTCAAGTGAGTTGTATAAGTTTGTAAGCCTTAAATCCATATCAACAATTGATTCATTAGGCAATAAATGGAATGATTCAAGTGTAGTCATTAACATGTTAATCTTTGATTCCTTTACTTGATTTGTTCCTTCATGCTTCATTTCAAGACATTTCCACATATCCTTTGCACTTAAACATGAAGAGACATAGGCAGATTCACTCCTACTTAAACCATTCAACAATAATTGCATTGCTTTAGCATTAAGACTCATTTTCTTTTTATCTTCATCACTCCAATCTTTTCTATATTTCTCAACTTCTTGTGATAAGCCATCAATTATAACATGCTTAGTAGGCACATAAGGTCCATCTTCAATGATAGACCACAAGTCTATATCAATAGCCATTAAGAACAATTTCATCCTAAGTTCCAATGACTAAGTTTTCTCCATCAAAAAGAGGTGGTCTTTGTGTGGACATGCCTTCTAATTCTATTTTCATGTGTGATTTAGACATGCTTCTTAGTGTGTGAGAAAACGTTTAAAACACTTATAAGAAGGAAAGAAAGTGTCACCTTGTTGTAGATACCAAATATGAAGAATATAAGACAACCAGAAAATTTCCAGAAACTTTGCAACTTGGAGTGTAGACTGTTTTCAGCTCAAATCAGAATATGGTGCTCAACCAGGCTCTGATACCAATTGTTGGACCTGTATAGCACCACTAGAGGGGGGGGTGAATAGTGGATTAGCGGAAATTACACTATAATTACCTTCAAAAACTTGTTTGAAGACCCCTTTGCCTCTTTAACCTCAGATTCTGAAAATTCCAGAAACAGTTCACCGTTTTGAGTGCTTTGGTTGAACCACTTATACACCTGTGCAAGCTCTCAAACTTGGCAGAGATCAAGTTTAGAATGTTTATGGTATGTCATAAAAATTTCAGCCAATTCCAAGCAAGTTAGCACGTTCAAATAAGCAAGAGAAGTAAAGTGTGCAATTCTGGCAGTTTCAGGCAGAATGTTTGCTAAACTTCAAACGATGATATCTCAAAATCTACCCGTGCTATTTTGATGATTCTTATGTCAAATTAAACCTCAAGATGTCTAGTTTAATTTGATATAAGGCTCACTCCAAGATTCGAAGGATAGCTTATTCAAATTGCACAAGTTTGCACACTGGTCAGAACTGTTCACAGAATGTAGCAACAATTTTGTGAAGACGATTTGACTGAGCTAAACTCCTCAGAATTCAGTGATTCTTGCGGCTACTGAAAGCTAACACATTGAAGTATAACATATCCAAAATTCATGCAATTCTAAGAACGTTTGCTTGATCAATTATGCACGCCAAGTTAGTGTAAATCTCAGGCAGAAAACAGTAAGTGCAGGAAATAAGTAAAGAACACAAGGAATTATCCTGGTTCGGTCAATGTGACCTACTCCAGTCCCAAGAGACACCTTCTCTTGGATTTCACTAAACATCAAACACAAATATCACCTTACAAAGTCAAAGGAAGAAGCTTTTCACCAACTTCTTCAAGAGACCTCACCAAAACACCTAGTTTGTATCACCTTTGCACCTTTGCACCTTTTCACCTTTTGCTCACCTCTAAGGAGTAAGCTTTATACACCAGCTTCTCCCTTACAATATGTAGTTTGAAAGGTGTTGAAATGACAAGAATTGAAGAACTATACAATCATAAAGCCTTTACAAACGTGTTCTTCAATAGAGAAGAGAAGAAGAGAAGAATGGAGACAAAGAGCTAATGTCTTTCTTTGCTTTCTTTGCTTTCGTTGGTGTGTTCTTTCTCTTCACCCTTTGGAGCTATTTATAGCCAAGAGATCAACCCCATAAGCTCCTCCATATAGCCGTTGAAATGAGTTGAGATAAGGATAAAATCAGCACCTTTTTAGCTACCAAACTTCAGCCTTTTAATTTCAAGATAAATCTGATTTTTGAATGCTTTGACATGGTCTTCCAATCTGAATATTTATCCCCTTATGGCCGTTGAAGATGAGGTGGAAATAGGCTTCATTTGAACGTGTAAAATCAGCTCCAATAAGCAATATACATGTGTAAAAATCTTGCCATGTGTGTAGCTGATTTGGCATACATTTTTTGAACAAATTTATCTCCTCATCTTGAGCATCAAATGGCCGTTGGAATGGATGAGAAGATAGAGAGAAATCAGCTAGCCTTTGAGTTTGAATAAGTCTTCAACATTTTGAACATATAGCCGTTTGTATCTTTCTTTGGTTGAGAGATTTTTGCTCCAACTTTGAACCAATATCACACGAAATTTTGCTCCATTTTAAGCCAATATAGCCGTTGAAAATCAGCTCCAAATCAAACAAGAATAGTCATTTGAAATCATCTTAAAATCACCACCAAAATAAGATTTAATCCACCTTGCCTTGACTTGTTCAAATCTGAAAATTTGAACATAATATATGCGCACCAATATCCATAAACCGTGTGCACAACTATATAATATATAGTCTTCAACATGTAGCATAGAAAACCATATGAAGAATACCAAGAATTCCAAGAAAACCATAGATGATGATAACCATAACATAAGAATTCCAATAGATAGCATGCTGCCCGTTTCCATAAAAATAGGGAACGTACCATATGTGACATAAACACATATAACCATCATATAAGCAATATATAACATGTTGGAAGATCAATTGGCAAGTGAAATGACCAGAATACCCTTCAGCACAAAAATAGGAACTTTGTCCTAGGATGAACCTAGACATGGTGCTGCTCCAGATTCATTTTTGCCATGATGTGACATGACTTATAAATGTGTCATATGATCATATAAGTCCGTTGGAAGAAGACCAAATAAGAATGAGAAGTCCAAATGGTGAAAATTACCAAAATAGCCCTTATATAAGTCAATAAGCTTCCCACCGGGTCAAGTCCATTTTTACCCGTGTCAAGCATGCTCTTCCTCAGCCAATTAGATTCTAAATTGAATAAGGATCATGTGGGCTTTTGAATCACTCAATTTGGAGTTCATTTGCTCAAGATATGAACCAAAACCTGCAATAGCATACTAACAATTTGCCTTATATTGTAAGTCATGTGACTTCAAGGCTTGGTTAGTTCATATAATAAACATGTATTGACATATATATCTTCTAAGATCAGTTTGAACATGTCTTGATTAAGATATGTGATTGAATTGGCCAAGTTCAATCTCATGATCTTAATCAAACTTGTTCAATCTTGATTCAATCAATCAATTTCACATTTAGCTCATAAGTTCATGTCTTGCACAATCAATTTCATATGTAAACGTTACACATATATATATCACATATGCATTTTCTAATCACAACAATTACACATATGCACACATATTTTGCACAACAATTACACATATGCTCACATATACATTTTGCAATCACTCAAACATAATATATCACAACAGAATAGAAGACTAACCAAAGCTCTGATACCAATTGATGAGCCAAACGAAGGCTAGAAAACTTTGCCAAGGACTTTGTCTCCTATTCCAAACTGATTTGAACACAAGCCATGTCAAAGAACATCTCAAAGATACCCCTTGATCTTTAACCGTTGTTCTTGGCTCAATTTATGCCAACACCTCTTCCTCTTTGGCACTCCAACACATCTAAAACCTCAATGAGACCCTAAGATGCTGTAAACCGAAAGATGAAGCAAATACTAACAAGTTCTAGGCTAGGAACTTGAAAGAAAACCGTTAAGTGGTCTTAAACTTCAACTAGCATAAGTTGAGAACTCCTTAAAGGAAATTTGATTGAAATGTGATTGAATGTAGTTGTATATTGTTTTTTGTACATTCAGCTTCCTATGCTATTTATAACAAATGAAAATGATAAAGAGTACAAGTTTTAATGTACAAAGTACAAGACTAAAATAAGGTGCTTGCTTTTGAACAACTTTGTTCCAAAACTTCTGGTTGCTTTGCCGTGTAAAACCATGTTTGTTTCCAGCCTTTTTCTTGATCAATTTGATTGGATAATACATGGAGCAGCTTGCTTTGAAATGGCCTTTTGATTGGTTGCAAGTTGGCTTTGAATTTTCAAAGTTTTTAAGCTTGATTCACGTTTCTTCTATGGTTGATTTCAGCCAAAATTTGATTGGATATTGTATTGAGCAGCTTGGTTTGAACTCCATTTTGATTGGTTGTAGTTTAGGCTTTGAATATTCAACACATTTAACCATAAACCAGCCTTCCTTCTTGAATGAGTTTGATTGGATCATTTGTTGTGCAGCTTGCTTGCTTTTCTTCACTTGTTTTTTGATTGGTTTGTACATTTGCAAGACTTCTTTCTATTGGTTCATGAAATGAGTAGCTTGTTTCAACCATTTTAACGTGAAGAAGAAATCAGATTTTGACATGGGTGCTTGTCACCTCCTTGCTTGTAAGCTACTTGCTTATCACCTCCTTGCTTGAACAAAAATTCAGATTCTAATTTGCATCTTCAAGCTTTGTTTGAACAATGATATCATCCGATCATATGGGACATGGATCGATCGGTGTTCATGCTTCTTCAATGTAAAGCTCTCTTTGACCTATCTTCAAAGACACCAAGCAACAAACACAATATGCACAACATAGATGACATGTCCTAAGGGTTAGTTAGGCAATAAGACATAAGAACTAGCACTAGTGTGTGCGGAGTGAACACTGAAATGTCATGTCTTACAGAACTAACATATGACAATAAATGATACATGAAAATATGTTGTGTTGACCCCATCGTGGGCTCATCAGTGATGGTTTTCGGTTTTGCTACTTAAAACTAATTTACCAAACTATTGTAAACCAACTAATAAACACTTTAAAACATGAACTAACTATCTAAATAAACAGATTCTAAATGGACATAAAAACAGTTTACTACACACGGTTTTGGGCAGCATCATTCATATGCAAGTTTAAACAATGTAAACATGAATAGAAGACTAACCAAATCTCTGATACCAATTGATGAGCCAAATAAAGGCTAGAAAAACGTTCCAAGGACTTTGTCTTCTACTCCAAAGTGATTTGAACCTCAGCTATGGCAAAGAACATCACAATGACACCCCTTGAACTGTAACCGTTTGTTCTTGGCTCAATTTATACCAACACCTCTTCCTCTTTAGCATTCCAACACATCTAAAACCTCATTGAGACCCTAAGATGCTGTAAACCAAAAATGAAGTAAATACTAACAAGTTCTAGGCTATGAACTTGGAAGAAACCGTTAAGTGGTTTTAACTTCAACTAGAAAGTTGAGAACTCCTTACAGGAAAATCTGATTGAAATGTGTTTGAAATTGTGTTGTTTGTACATTCAGGTTCCTATGCTACTTATAACAAACGAAAATTACAAGGTACAAAGTTTAAAGTACAAAGTACAAGACTAGGAATAACATGCTTGCTTTTTGAACAATTTTGGTTCCAAGAAGGCTGGTTGCTTTGCCGTGTAATCCATGCTTGTTTTCAGCCTTCTTTCTTGATCAATTTGATTGGATAATACTTGGAGCAGCTTGCTTTGAATTTGGTTTTGATTGGTTGTAAGTGTGGCTTTGAATTTTCAAAGGAATTAAGCTTAATCAGCCGATTTCTTCAAGGAGCTGATTGGATAAATCTTTGTGCAGCTTGCTTGGTTGTCTCCATGCTTGTTTTTGATTGGTTTGAAGATTTGCAAGACTTTCTTCCAATTGGTTAATGAAATGAGCAGCTTGTCCATCCATTCCAACGTGAAGAAGAATTCAGATTTGACATGGGTGCTTGTGATGAGTCCACGATGGGGTCAACGCAACATATTTTCATGTATCATTTATTGTCACATGTTAGTTCTGTAAGACATGGCATATCACTGTAAACTCCGCACACACTAGTGCTACTTCTTATGTCTTATAGTCTTAACTAACCCTTAGGACATGTCATATATGTTGTGTATCTTGTGTTTGTTGCTTGGTGTCTTTGAGGATAGGTCAAAGAGAGCTTTACATTGAAGAAGCATGAACACCTATCAATCCATGTTCCATCTTGATGAGGCTGAGGAGCAGCCCCCTAATGAGGAGCTTGCACAAGGTGCCCTTAATCATAAGGGGCCTTTGACAAGGAGCCAAACCAAGAGGACTAATTGTCTTCACCTTGGTTTCCAACTTGGTTTTGATGTTGGCTCCTTTCTAACCAAACATGTGCAAGATGAACCAATGGATGTTCCTCCTAAATGGGTGCTCATTGTTGAGCTTAAGAACTGATTATCCAATGATTTTCAGTCCGCTTGTTGGTGCCGTTTCTGTGGCTTTTAGTTGTCTTTTCGTTTGCTTCTTTTAAAGTTTGTGTAGAATACTTATGTTTGGTGTATGAGTGTGATTTGTAGGTGTTACAGGTCTTGGATCAAACGCCTTGAGCTTTGGAAAGGAAGGCTTCTCAGATTTGGACCAAGCTTGTCCATACAAGGCTGTTTTGTGATTTTGGGCTTTCAAGTGAGATTGGGCGTGCATGGAACCAGCTGGACCTTGAAGTAGACTTAATTTAGAGCATCTTTCATGTTTTGGGTTTTGTCAAAATCAGTCCACAAAAATAGTTACAAGAGTTGCAAGGAAGAAGTCCAAAACAAGCCCAAGTGTGCAACTTAGGGTTTTCGGTTTTCTTGAAGAGAGTGGCAGCCGCCTAGCATGATCAAATGCAATTAAGAGACCTTCTATAATGTCATAAATCAGATTGGGATGATTGGAATGAATTATGGAGTCATAATTGAAGATTTGGAGCAATTAAGGAGATAATTCAAGTAAGAGAAAGTTACCAAAATTAGATCTTGTGACAAAAGGAAGGCTGAATGGCGTGTGAGGGCAAATGGATGCACAAGACAAGTTCTAGAAGGATGATTAATAATGCAATAATTGGTGATTGAGACAATAATTGTGGATTTGCCAAGAGAGAGAAGCTTACCTAAAATAACAAATTCAGAATTTTGCATCTCAAGGAATGAAGTGGCGCCAACATGGAAATTCCAAGATGCCCTAGCCGTTTTGTGGGAGTGGCCAACAAGGCTTGTAATCAAATATATTGATCACTTAGCATTTCTTTTGATAGTTAGACTATTTTCGCACCTTTGAGACTAAAACAATACGGTTTTGTATTGTCTTTTGTTCTTGAGTTTCTTGAATAAAAGTTTGTGTTTTTCCTTTGGTTTACACATATCTAAATCAAGGCTAGACCCAATTAAGGATTGTGTGTTCCTTGTTGGTGATCCACAATCCAAGGATTAGGAGTGACTGGTTGGATTGGGCGGATTGAAACACATATAACCAAACGGATTTGGAGGCTTGAAAGGAAGGTGGTTGCTTTGCACCATTGTCCATCACATTCAAGGCTTGAGGGACGTTTGGAGAGTGAAGAAAGATCGGGACAACATCAACATACGAACCATATTCGTATCAAGTGGTATCAGAGCTCTCGTTTATCTTCATCTCAAATATCTTTTCTTGTGTCATTTGTGTCATTCTTGTTATTCTCAATCATTCAAAAAAAAAAAACGTTCCTTGACAAAAAAAAAATTGATCTTTTGCTTCATTTCATCAAAACAAAAACAAAGTTTGTTCTTTTCTTCAATCCAACGAAAACCACAAAAAAAAAAGGCTTCACCTTTTGCATCAATATTGAACACCTATCATTAAAGATCTCATCTTTAACACACTTAATCATAGGATCATTGTTGTTTGCATTGAATAGGATTTAACTCCATCTAAAATCAGCCCAAGGCCTAAAAGAAGCTACCTTTGAGTCAAACACCTTGTTGTTATCGAAGCTTTTAATTAAATTTGCTTGTGTGATATTGAATACAAGTTGTTTGTTTTGGTTGTATTGGTATCCAAGGAAAATCTGTTTTCTACTACACATCCATACAAACACAAAAAGGCTCATCTTTCAAACATACACAACTGATTCTCGCAAAAGCAAACAAAGGTTGCATCAAGGCTGCCTTGAACGTCAAAAAAAAAAGGAAACGAAAGGAAAAGAAAACGTGCACAAAAGCAACAAAAAGAAGTGCACAAAGAAAGGAAGAGAAAAGAAGTTCCTTTTGACCAAAAGTTCACTCTTTTTGCATCTACTATCCAACCCCAAAACAACACACATAAAGCCTTCAATTCTCAACCTTGGATACACATTCATACTATCAATCAAAGAGCTTGCATTTGATATTGCATAAGTTGGTTTAATTAAAGATTGCCCAGGACAACCCCTAGCAATTCTTTGGTTCAACCAACTACATCACTTTTGGTTTCTTGTTTCTTTGAATCATAGTTATTAAGTGTGTTTAAAATTGTGTTCTAAACTTCTTGAAGCTGTTTTACCACTTGTTGATCAATTGGTGTTTTTGAAGGCAAAAGAATCTTGCAAGGACAGAAAAACAAAACAGATTGTGGTTAGCCAATTAGGGACTTGCCTTAAGAGGATCTAGCTCAAGATTGGCCAAGGAAAAACACTTGAACAATTGAGAGAAAACAAGGGAGGACAAAAAAGGCCAAACAGATTTTCGTTTTCCTTTTTGTTTTCACTAACAACTCACCTTTGTTTCTTGTGTTAGTTTTCTTCTTTTCTTGTTTGTGAAAGCGTTTCAGGTTGCCATGGATGGTTCAAACAGTACCCAAGGAGGAGGAGACAAAGTGGAATTTTCCATGGAAAAGATGGCACAAATGCTTAGTACTATGCAATCTAGGTTGGATGAGTGGGAAGCAAGGATGACATCCAACACACCTCCTACCCAAGAACAGCCCCCACCTCAAAACCAAGGCCAAACATCCCGTGGAACTGAACCTAAGGGGTCCACAAGCATGGGAGGTAGAGGAGGAGCAAGGGGTAGAGGAGATAGGAGACACGGAATGAGACAACAACCTGTTAGGGAGGAATGAAATGATTACTATGAAGAGGAAGAGGTTGAGGAGGTGTACCCAAGGCCTCAAGGCCGAATGCAACCTAGGAGACATGTGCCTCAAGAGGATGATTATTTGAAAACCAAAATAAACATTCCACCCTTTTATGGCAAAAGTGACCCTGAAGCCTACATTGAGTGGGAAAGAAAAGTTGACATGATCTTTTCCTATACCAACTATACTGAGTTGTAAAAAGTGAGATATGCAAGTATAGAGTTCTTGGATTATGCCTTGATTTGGTGGGACCAAACTCAAAGTATACGAAGAAGGACTAGACAACCAACAATTAGAACTTGGGATGAGATGAAATATGAGATGAGAAAGAAATTCATTCCAGAATCTTACGAGAGATCCATGTTCCAAAAGTTGCAATGCCTAACTCAAGGAAATAAAAGTGTGGATGAATACTTTAAGGAGTTGGAAAGTTTGTTGATAAAAACTGATACTGAAGAAACTGAGGAGGGCAACCATGGCTCGGTTTTTGGGAGGTCTTAATAAGGAGATTGGGTTTCAACTTGAACTCACTACCTATGTTGATCTAAATTCCATGGTTCACAAAGCTGAGAAAATTGAGCGGCAATTAAAGGTACGTTCGTCTACTAGTGGATTTGGTTTTAGAACTAATGCTTCTTCTTTTTCTAAAGTGCAGCCTAGGTCTAATGGCAATGGAGGAGTACGGCCAAGTTCAAACACCCTCGGCCAAAACAGCCCTAACACTCCAAATAAACCACACTTCACTCAAAGGACCAATGGTGCAAATCTAGGTCAAAACGACAAAGGCAAAGGCAAGGCAACCGCAAACCCTCCAAGGACAAGGGAGATTGAGTGTTTTAAATGTAGAGGGAGAGGGCACTATGCAAGGGACTGCCCTAATGCCAAGAAAGTGTTGTACCTTGAGGAAACAAATGAATTCTATTCAGAAGAGGAGGAAAGAAGAAGCCACAAAGGAAGAATACCAAGAGGACTCAGCTGAGGAGATAAAGAGTGATGAAGAGGGTGCTTATAAGGACTTTCTTGTGGTAAGAAAAGCCTTAAGTGCACACATGAAGGAGGAAGAAGAGAACTTGCAAAGGGAGAACATTTTCCACATCCATTGTTTGGTAAAGGCAAAACTTGCACTTTAATTATTGATAGTGGTTCTTGTGCTAATGTTGCAAGTATTGAACTTGTTAGAAAGCTAGATTTACCTATGATTGATCATTCCCATCCCTATAGGTTATCTTGGCTAAATGATTGTGGTGAGATTCATGTTGTTGGACCTGTATAGCACCACTAGAGGGGGGGGGGTGAATAGTGGGTTAGCGGAAATTACACTACAATTACCTTCAAAAACTTGTTTGAAGACCCCTTTGCCTCTTTAGCCTCAGATTCTGGAATTTCCAGAAACAGTTCACTGTTTTGAGCGCTTTGGTTGAACCACTTATACACCTGTGCAAGCTCTCAAACTTGGCAGAGATCAAGTTTAGAATGTTTATAGTATGTCATAAAAATTTCAGTCAATTCCAAGCAAGTTTGCACGTTCAAATAAGCAAGATAAGTAAAGTGTGCAATTCTGGCAGTTTCAGGCAGAATGTTAGCTTAACTTCAAACGATGATATCTCAAAATCTACCCGTGCTATTTTGATGAATCTTATGTCAAATTAAACCTTATGATGTCTAGTTTAATTTGATATAAGGCTCACTTCAAGATTCGCAGGATAACCTATTCAAATTGAACAAGTTTTGCACACTGGTCAGAATTGTTCACAGAATGTAGCAACAATTTTGTGAAGACGATTTGAATATGCTAAACTCCTTAGAATTTAGTGATTCTTGCGGCTAATGAAAGCTAACACATTGAAGTATAATATATCCAAAATTCATGCAATTCTAAGACTGTTTGCTTGTTCAATTATGCGTGCCAAGTTAGTGTAATTCTCAGGCAGAAAACAGTAAGTGCAGGAAATAAGTAAAGAACACAAGGAATTATCCTGGTTCGGTCAATGTGACCTACTCCAGTCCCAAGAGACACCTTCTCTTGGATTTCACTAAACACCAAACACCAAAGTCACCTTACAAAGCCAAAGGAAGAAGCTTTTCACCAACTTCTTCAAGAGACTTCACCAAAACAAACAGCAACTAGTTTGTTTCACCTTTGCACCTTTGCACCTTTTGCTCACCTCTAAGGAGTAAGCTTTATACACCAGCTTCTCCCTTACAATATGTCGTTTAAAAGGTGTTTGAAATGACAAGAAATGAAGAACTATACAATCATAAAGCTTGCTGCAAATGTGTTCTTCAATATAGAAGAATAGAAGAGAAGAATGGAAATAAAGAGCTAATTGTCTTGCTTGCTTTCTTGCTCTTTTTCGTTGGATGCATTTACTCTTCATCTTTGGAGCTATTTATAGCCAAGAGGACAGCCTAAAGGCTCCTCAAAGAGACGTTGGAATGGCTTGAGAAATGGAGAAAATTCAGCACTTTTCTAGCTTTCAAACTTAAGCTTATCTTTTGTTGCTTTGAATTGGTCTTCCAATCTGAATTTTTATCCTCCATCTTATCCCATTATAGACGTTGGAATGAGGTGGAAAATAACTCCATTTGAACGTTTAAGAGGCAGCTCCCAATCAGCAATTTCCATGTGTAAATAACTTGCCATGTGTGCAGCTGAATTGGCATGTATTTTGAACAACTTTGGCTCCTCATTTTGAACAATAATGGACGTTGGAATGCCTAGAATCAAGGCATTGGAGAATAGTTCAAAGATAGATAGAAATCACCTTGACTTTGAATTTAAATTAGTCTTCAACTTTGAACATATAGCCGTTTGGTTTTGCTTTCTTGGTTGAGAGATTTTTGCTCCAACTTTGCTACATTGTAGGACTTGCTTTTTGTCACTCATCATAATCTGAATTTTGACCATATAGCATACGAAATGTTGCTCCATTTTTGAGCCAAAATAGCCGTTGAAATATATGCAAGGATAACCATTTGAAATCAGCAACAAAATAGGATTTCTTTCAACTTTGCCTTGACTTGTTCAAAAACTGAAGATTTGTGCGCCAATATCCATCAATATCCGTGTGCACACATATAATACATAGTCATTTATGTCTTCAACATGTAGCATAGAATACCATATGAAGAATGCCAAGAATTCCAAGAAAACCATAGATGTGATCACCATAATATAAGAATTCCAATTGAGATACCATGCTGCCCATTTCCATAAATATAGGGCACGTACCATATGTGACATAAACACATATAAACATCATATAAACAATATATAACACGTTTGGAAGACCCATTGGCAAGTGAAGAGACCAGAATACCCCTTAGCACAAAAATAGGAATTTTGTCCTAGGATGAACCTAGACATGATGCTGCTCCAGATTCATTTTTGCCATGATGTGACATGACTTATAAATGTGTCATATGATCATATAAATCCGTTGGAAGAAGACCAAATAAGAATAAGAAGTCCAAATGGTGAAATTACCAAAATAACCCTTATAAAGGTCAATAAGCTTCACCACGTGTCAACTCAGTTTTTATCCGTGTCAAGCATGCTTTTCCTCAGCCAATTAGATTCTAAATTGAATAAGGATCATGTGGGCTTTTGAATCACTCAATTTGGAGTTCATTTGCTCAAGATATGAACCAAAACCTGCAATAGGATACTAAACCGAGCAATTTGCCTTATATTGTAAGTCATGTGACTTCAAGGCTTGATTAGATCATATGATTAACATGTATTGGCATATATATCATCTAAGATCAGTTTGAACATATCTTGATTTAGACATGTGATTGAATTGGCCAAGTTCAATCTCATGATCTTAATCAAACTTGTTCAATCTTGATTCATTCAATCAATTTCACATTTAGCTCATTCAATCTCATGATCACATATACTTTAAACGTTATACACACATACATGCTCACATATGCATTTTGCAATATATCACAACAATCTACATGCTCACATATGCATTTTGCAATCATTCAAACATGATATATCACAACAATCTCCCCCTTTTGATGATTTGCAAAATTACCCCACATATGTGTATATTAAGCATCTAAATCAAGTATAAGCTTCTCTTTAAATCAAGTTAAGCTGCTCCCCCTTAATGTGTTATCTCCCCCTTAACATGATATACATATATCTCTCCCTTTTAATGTGTTATCTCCCCCTTAACATGATATACATATGTCTCTCCCCCTTAATTTTGTAAATTATGCAAAAGACTGAACTATGTGCACGGTTGTAGAGTCAGGTGTGAGCAATTAATCCAAGTCTTGCACGTAAATGCTCAAAGATAGCTTGATTAAGGGGTTTAGTGAATATGTCAGCTACTTGTTGATCAGTTCTAACATGTTCAATGTGTATATGTCCAAGATTAACATGATCACGGAGAAAATGATAACGTACTTCTATATGCTTTGCCTTAGAGTGTAGTACAGGGTTTTTAGACAAATTTATAGCACTTGTACTATCACAATAGATGGGGATATTATTTACTTGTATTTCAAAGTCTGAAAGTTGTTGTTTAATCCATAATAGTTGAGTACAACATAGACTTAAAGCCATATATTCTGCTTCAGTAGTAGAAAGTGCAACACTAGATTGTTTCTTTGAAAACCAAGATATTAGTGAGTTTCCTAGGAATTGACATGTTCCACTAGTGCTCTTTCTATCTACTCTACATCCACCATAATCTGCATCTGAATATGCATGTAGACTTAGACTGGATTGTCTATCATACCATAAGCCTAATGTTGGTGTATGTTGAAGATATCTAAATATTCTTTTTACAGCTTTAAAGTGTGACAACTTAGGCATACTTTGAAATCTTGCACACATACATACTGCAAACATAATATCAGGTCTACTAGCAGTTAGATATAGCAATGAACCAATCATAGACCTATATAGTTTTTCATCAAATGCAACACCATTTTCATCTTTGTCTAATTTTGTTGAAGTACACATTGGTGTTGGAGATGGTTTCAAGTTTTCAAAGTTGAATTTCTTTATCATATCTCTTATGTATTTGGCTTGATTGATATGTATACCACTTGATGTTTGTTTTATTTGCAAGCCTAAGAAATAGTTTAATTCACCAACCATAGACATTTCAAACTCAGACTTCATACAATCTTCAAAGTCTTTTACTAAGTTAGGATTAGTTGAACCAAAGATTATGTCATCTACATATATTTGTATTACAAGCAAATCTTTGTCTTTCTTTTTCAAGAATAAGGTACTATCTATGGTTCCTCTTTGAAAGTTGTTACTTAGTAAAAAGTTGGCAAATCTTTCATACCATGCACGGGGGGCTTGTTTCAAACCATATAAGGCTTTCTTAAGTTTATATACATGATTAGGGCTCTTTGGATCTTCAAAGCCTGGTGGTTGTTTAACAAAAACTTCTTCTTGGATATAGCCATTTAAGAATGCACTCTTAACATCCATTTGGAATAGTTTGATGTTATTATAACATGCAAAGCTAATAAGAGGCGTATGGATTCTAATCTTGCTACGGGGGCAAATGTTTCATCGTAATCAATACCCTCTTCTTGATTATATCCTTGAGCTACAAGTCTTGCTTTATTTCTTACTACAACCCCTTGTTCATTCATTTTGTTCCTAAACACCCATTTAGTTCCAATGATTGATTTATCCTCGGGTTTAGGTACTAAATCCCACACATTGTTTCTTTCAAATTGGTTTAACTCTTCATGCATTGCATCTATCCAATATGCATCGTTTAAGGCATCATTCACATTCTTAGGTTCAATTTGGGATATAAGTGCATGCCATTGATCATATTCATTAGGATCTATTTGCATACGTGTTCTAACCCCTTGATTTACATCTCCTATGATAAGTTCTTGAGGATCCTTTTGTTTATCTCTTATTTGCCACCAATTACTTGGTTGTGCATCTTCAATAGGTTCATGATGTTCAATAGGCTGGTTAGGCACATTACGTTCTTGTGTAGGGGGAGTTTGAACTTCATGCATTTCAAGAGTTTGATTTGGTGTTTCAATTTGATCATTTGTAGGTGGTAGGATAAGTTCATCTTCATCATGAAGTATTTGATCATTTGGTACATAGATTTCATGTTGATTACTTGTTTGGAGATATGCATTTTCATTGAACTTCACATGTATAGATTCAACTATCTTTCTTGTTTGTGCATTATAACATCTATATGCTTTAGAGTTCATTGAATATCCCACAAATATATGTTCATCAGACTTAGGATCAAACTTATCTAAGTTATCTTTTGTGTTCAATACAAAGCATTTACAACCAAAGACTTTTAGATAGTTTACTTTTGGGAGTCGTCCATTTAAGATTTCATATGGTGTTTTGTTCAATTTCTTTCTTATTGATAGTCTGTTGATCATATAACTTGAAGTGTTTACTGCTTCAGCCCATAAGAATTTAGGTACTTTGTTTTCTACCATCATTGTTCTTGCTACTTCTTGAATAGTCCTATTCTTTCTTTCAACTACACCATTAAGTTGAGGAGTTCTTGGTGGGGAGAATTCATGTTTTATACCCTTTTCATTACAGAATTTGATTAATTCACTATCTTTTAAACTCACCACCTCTATCACTCCTTATCTTAATAACATGTGATTCATGTTCATTTTCAAGTTGTCTAATTAGATTAGCTATAGATGATGCACTTTCATCTTTTGAAGCAAGAAAACAATGTCCAAGTATATCTTGAGAAATCATCAACTATTACACATACATAATAACTTCCACCTAAGCTTCTTGTTCTACATGGACCAAATAAGTCTATATGCAAGAGTTCTAGTATTCTTGACGTTGTGACCTTGGTTTTAGGCTTAAGGGATTCTCTAACATGTTTGCCTTTGATACAAGATTCACATAGTTGAAAATCATTCATGTTAAGTTTAGGCAATCCTTTAACAAGACTTTTAGCGTGTAGTTTTTCTAAGGTTGATATACCAATGTGTCCTAAACGTCTATGCCAAAGATTGGGATCAGATTCATGTGAAACAAGACATTTTGTGTTACTACTTAGCATATCATCCATGTTAAGCACATATATGTTTCCTTCACGTTTTCCTTTAACACAACTTGATTGTTTTTATCCATTATCTTACAAGAAGTGGAGGAGAAGAGAACATTCAAGTTGTTGTCACATAGTTGAGAAACACTTAAAAGCTCAAAGGTTAAGTTACTTACAAGTAGGACGTTTTTGATCTCAAACTTGTTTGGATCACCAACCTTGCCTTTGCCAATTATTTGGCCTTGGTTGTTGTCTCCAAAGGTAACTTTGCCACCTTTTGCAACGTTTTTAAGTGTGCCTAAACAAATTTTTGTTGCCCGTCATATGTCTTGAGCAACCACTGTCAACTATCCAATTGGTTTTGTTCTTTTCATCTTCTTTGTTGTTATAACCAGCCACTTGTCTTTCTTTGATGTTATGTACCTACAAATGTAAATAACAACTTAGGTACCCTTTGATTTTGGGTCCTTTCAAGGTTAGACAAGTTAAGTTCATGTTAGTGTACCTTTAGGTACCCAAACTTGAACAACCTTTCTTGGTTTTGAAATGTTAAAATCATGTTGCATATAATGAACAAATAGTGGATTTTGATACATAGAATATGATGGAAAAGGGGCTGCACATTTATGTCTAGTTGAATAAGCATTGTAAGTTCTATATGCATTTGAATGTTGCCATGTATATGAGTTATATCTTGGCCGTGTATAAGCATGATGTTGTGTGTGTCTAGGCCGTGTGTTGTAAACTGATTTAGGCCGAGAGTATGTCATGTTCTTCACATAAGCATGTTGGTGCATATAAGGCATAACTTGAGCAGATTGCATACTACTTTGTTTAGGCATTCTTGTATACATGTAAGCATGGTTTCTAGGTGTATTTACCTTCCTATATGTTGATGCATTTTGCAATCTTTGTGATGAAGGTGGTGTGGGCAGAATAGGTTCATTTCTAAATGCATTTGGCCTATATTTCATGTTGGTTGAAGATGATACAAATGTTGTTCCTTAGGTGTGTATTCAGCTTCTTTAACATATCCAAGACCTTGTTTGTCATTTCCATGCTTTTGAGATGCAATAAGAGTGTCTAACATGTTGGAACCATCCTTAAATTGTTCTAAAGATTGTTCAAGTCTAGGTTGCATGTTTTTAATGATTCAAATTCAGTTTGTATTTCATGTAATTTAGACTTTAAACGTTGTAATCAACACATTGCACACATTGCACATTTTCATGTTTGTTCTTAAGTTCCTTAATCTGATTTTGCATTGAACTAATAGTGTTAGATGATTCAAGTTGAAGAACTTCTAGTTGAGAAGTTAGATTCAAGTTAGACGTCTCCAACTTGTTCTTCTCCTCAACTATTCTTTTTCTTCTCCTTGGATAGCTTCTTATATCTATCATGCAACTTTTCTAATTCATCCAACAATTCATCTTGAGTAAAATCACATTCAGAGTCAGAATCGAATGTTACCTCATTTGTAGACTTTGAAGCCAAACATGTTTGTGCAACTTCAGGTTCCTCCTCGGATTCGGATGAAGATGTGTCATCCCAAGTGCTTGAACTTGCCTTGAGAGCTTTCTTCCTCCTTTGCATAGGTTCTACTCTAGTTTTTGTCCTTGTCTTTTCATCCATGTCACGGTTTTTTGTTCTTGTTTGGACAATCATATGATATGTGTCCTTGTTTGCCACATTCATAACACTTAAGTTCTTTATCATACCATTTACCATCTTGTTTGTTAGATTTCACATTGATAGGGGCAGCTGATTTTGCTTGTCTTTTAGTTGGTCTTTTCTTGAAAACTTCCTTAAACGCCTAGCTAACAACATTATGTCTTCTTCATCACTTTCATCATCACTTTTCATACTCGGCTTGATTAGATGATTCGGGTTCATTTGTTACAAATGCAAGTGATTTAGACTTGTTACTAGTTTCAGCCTTTCTTATATTCAACTTGTTTTCATAAACTTTTAAAGAACCTATCAATTCATCAAGTTTTATTTGAGAAAGATCTTTGCTTTCTTCAATGGCACTAACTTTGGCATCCCATTCAATTGGCAAACTTCTCAAACTTTTTGCACTTTTTCTTTCATCAAAAACGTTTTACCAAGGGATTCAAGTGAGTTGTATAAGTTTGTAAGCCTTAAATCCATATCAACAATTGATTCATTTTGGCAAGTAAATGAAATGTTTCAAGTGTAGTCATTAACATGTTAATCTTTGATTCCTTTACTTGATTAGTTCCTTCATGCTTCATTTCAAGACATTTCCACATATCCTTTGCACTTAAACATGAAGAGACATAGGCAGATTCACTCCTACTTAAACCATTCAACAATAATTGCATTGCTTTAGCATTAAGACTCATTTTCTTTTTATCTTCATCACTCCAATCTTTTCTATATTTCTCAACTTCTTGTGACAAGCCATCAATTATAACATGCTTAGTAGGCACATAAGGTCCATCTTCAATGATAGACCACAAGTCTATATCAATAGCCATTAAGAACAATTTCATCCTAAGTTTCCAATGACTAAAGTTTTCTCCATCAAAAAGAGGTGGTCTTTGTGTGGACATGCCTTCTAATTCTATTTTCATGTGTGACTTAGACATGCTTCTTAGTGTGTGAGAAAACGTTTTAAAACACTTATAAGAAGGAAAGAAAGTTGTCACCTTGTTGTAGATACCAAATATGAAGAATATAAGACAACCAGAAAATTTCCAGCAACTTTGCAACTTGGAGTGTAAACTGTTTTCAGCCTCAAATAAGAATATGGTGCTCAACCTTGCTCTGATACCAATTGTTGGACCTGTATAGCACCACTAGAGGGGGGGGGGGGTGAATAGGGGTTAGCGGAAATTACACTACAATTACCTTCAAAACTTGTTTGAAGACCCCTTTGCCTCTTTAGCCTCAGATTCTGGAATTTCCAGAAAACAGTTCACTGTTTTGAGCGCTTTGGTTGAACCACTTATACACCTGTGCAAGCTCTCAAACTTGGCAGAGATCAAGTTTAGAATGTTTATAGTATGTCATAAAATTTCAGTCAATTCCAAGCAAGTTTGCACGTTCAAATAAGCAAGATAAGTAAAGTGTGCAATTCTGGCAGTTTCAGGCAGAATGTTAGCTTAACTTCAAACGATGATATCTCAAAATCTACCCGTGCTATTTTGATGAATCTTATGTCAAATTAAACCTTATGATGTCTAGTTTAATTTGATATAAGGCTCACTTCAAGATTCGCAGGATAACCTATTCAAATTGAACAAGTTTTGCACACTGGTCAGAATTGTTCACAGAATGTAGCAACAATTTTGTGAAGACGATTTGAATATGCTAAACTCCTTAGAATTTAGTGATTCTTGCGGCTAATGAAAGCTAACACATTGAAGTATAATATATCCAAAATTCATGCAATTCTAAGACTGTTTGCTTGTTCAATTATGCGTGCCAAGTTAGTGTAATTCTCAGGCAGAAAACAGTAAGTGCAGGAAATAAGTAAAGAACACAAGGAATTATCCTGGTTCGGTCAATGTGACCTACTCCAGTCCCAAGAGACACCTCTCTTGGATTTCACTAAACACCAAACACCAAAGTCACCTTACAAAGCCAAAGGAAGAAGCTTTTCACCAACTTCTTCAAGAGACTTCACCAAAACAAACAGCAACTAGTTTTGTTTCACCTTTGCACCTTTGCACCTTTTGCTCACCTCTAAGGAGTAAGCTTTATACACCAGCTTCTCCCTTACAATATGTCGTTTAAAAGGTGTTGAAATGACAAGAAATGAAGAACTATACAATCATAAAGCTTGCTGCAAATGTGTTCTTCAATATAGAAGAATAGAAGAGAAGAATGGAAATAAAGAGCTAATTGTCTTGCTTGCTTTCTTGCTCTTTTTCGTTGGATGCATTTACTCTTCATCTTTGGAGCTATTTATAGCCAAGAGGACAGCCTAAAGGCTCCTCAAAGAGACGTTGGAATGGCTTGAGAAATGGAGAAAATTCAGCACTTTTCTAGCTTTCAAACTTAAGCTTATCTTTTGTTGCTTTGAATTGGTCTTCCAATCTGAATTTTTATCCTCCATCTTATCCCATTATAGACGTTGGAATGAGGTGGAAAATAACTCCATTTGAACGTTTAAGAGGCAGCTCCCAATCAGCAATTTCCATGTGTAAATAACTTGCCATGTGTGCAGCTGAATTGGCATGTATTTTGAACAACTTTGGCTCCTCATTTTGAACAATAAATGGACGTTGGAATGCCTAGAATCAAGGCATTGGAGAATAGTTCAAAGATAGATAGAAATCACCTTGACTTTGAATTTAAATTAGTCTTCAACTTTGAACATATAGCCGTTTGGTTTTGCTTTCTTGGTTGAGAGATTTTTGCTCCAACTTTGCTACATTGTAGGACTTGCTTTTTGTCACTCATCATAATCTGAATTTTGACCATATAGCATACGAAATGTTGCTCCATTTTTGAGCCAAAATAGCCGTTGAAATATATGCAAGGATAACCATTTGAAATCAGCAACAAAATAGGATTTCTTTCAACTTTGCCTTGACTTGTTCAAAAACTGAAGATTTGTGCGCCAATATCCATCAATATCCGTGTGCACACATATAATA